>CM066988.1:59984459-61224459 GCA_033977485.1 Hydrangea macrophylla | reverse complement strand
AGCACATGCAAATCCATACTGCGAACATTGATATTACCAAATCCAAAACAGCACTAGTGCATTCGCAATTGTCCAAATCATCTCATTGCCAAATCAATAGGTTGCTCCACTTTCTCAAAACTTTTACTCTCTTTAAAAAAAAAAAAAAAAAAAAAAAAAAAAAAAGGGGTATAAATATTCTCTCTCTCCCTCATTTCTTATTCACTCCTCCTCCTTGAACGCAACTCTTCCCTCATCTGTGCCGATCAAGGATCGTGTAAATACATGAGCAAACAATCATATGTGTTGTTCCCATCCATCCAGTACATGCATTGTTTCTAAACCCTATACCAACAGTCTGATACCCCACAAGCCTTTGGAACGTTCGACCTATCAACTTCACCAAAGATGTCTGGGGTTCACAATATATTCCATGTGAGTATACTAAGAAAGTACATACGAGACCCCTCGCACGTGGTTAATTATGACGATATTGAGACGAGTCATAACGTTTCTTACTAGTTAGTCTTGATTTCGGGGACGAAATCCTGTTTAAGGGAGGAAGGGTGTAATAACCCCCATTTTCTTGCATTGCCATATTTAAAATTAAATATACATTGTCTGCCTTTATTTAAATTCTTATGTGAAAAATTTATTTCTTGACTAATCCCATAATTGAAATTACTTTTGGGGTCAAAATGCAATTTTCCTAAAAACTGGCAATACCTGTGTTAAATTTCAAATCTGTATTTCAAACGGTGGAATTATTTCTTTTAAACTCCAACTGTATTTTTATAAAATCAGAAAACTCTTTCTAACATTAAAATGAATTTTCTGTATTTTTGTGATAAACACCGTGTCACGAAAATACTAGTTTAGATTTAAAACTGTCCGCGCAGTGTTAAACTTCCACAGAATTTTGGGAGTAACTGATTGGACAAATTTCTTTATACCCAATTATTATTGCTAAAGTTTTCCCTTAGGCCTTGTTTGGCAAATGCTTGTAGTATGTGTGTTGTCCTAATGCCATAAGCTTGATTCCCAAACACACCTTGACCCACACCAACTCCACCTACCCTTTCAATTATCAATGGAGCATTATGAATTGCAAGTGTATATTTACACATCATTGTTGCACTTTCTTTGTAATTAGTGGAGATTAATGGAGAATGAGTGGGATGTTAGGCAAATGTTTTCTAAGTGGAAGTTTGAGTATTTATACACCCAATCACACTACACATTCTACACTCCTAACATAGAGAGCTTGAGAGAGTCACATAGAGAGATAAGAGAAAGTTTGAGAGTTCAATTTGCTGAAAATTTCTAGAGAGAAGAGCTCCTCAATTTCCATAGCCAAGCTTGTATTGGGTTTCTTGATTTGGTTATCTTTCTCAACAAATCTCTTTGCACTTAATCACGGTGAGTATTTCTAACTCACTCCAAATGTAACTCATTCCTTATTTACTGATTTAGGTAGTTAATTTTAACAGTAGCAGAATTTTGTTTTCAGATTTTTGTTAGGAAAACGAATGAAATTTAAGCTTCTGCCCGCTTTGTCCCAAGCAAAACTCGATTCTGCACACTTTTTGTCTAATGCAATTTTCTCAGATTTTGCACCGTTTGGGCAGAAAATGAGGATTACAGTAGCAGAAAAAGTATATTAGAAATTCAATCTAATATTTTCTCTTTTAATTTTAACAGTAGCAGAATTTTGTTTTCAGATTTTTGTTAGGAAAACGAATGAAATTTAAGGTTCTGCCCGCGTTGTCCCAAGCAAAACTCGATTCAGTACACTTTTCGTCTAATGCAATTTTCTCAGATTCTGCACCGTTTGGACAGAAAACGAGGATTTCAGTAGCAGTTTTTAGAATGCTATTAGTTATGTTTAAAATGATTAAGGCAATGAATTACGAATTTTCAATCCCCGTACGCGTATTATTTCTTTAATTCTGTGAATTCCTTTATGTTTAAAGTTTGATGACATTCATGTGGAGTCAGTTGTACATGCATGGTGAGTGTTGGTAGTGTGTAAAAGAGTAATGATAGTGTGGAAAAGAGTAATGATTGTGTGGAAAGAGTATGAGTTTGAGTTGTGGTTGTGGTTGTGGTTGTGGTTGTGGTTGTAATTGTGGCTGTGGTTATGGTTGTGGTTGTGGATGTGATTGTGGTTGGAGTTGAAAAAGAGGATGAGGGTGTCTTTGAAATGCGAAGGTGGCAAAAATGGACACTCCCTGACGCCCATGGAAGCGTTAAAGTGTGTGAAGCCGAACTTGGACACTCACTGGCACCCATGGAAGTGCTAAAGTGTGGCCTATAGACACTCCCTGAATGACTCGAGTCTGGATACCTGTGTGGGGGTTGCCCCGGTATTTGCATGGCGGTTAGGGTATTCAAAGTGTGAGGCATTGGACACTCCCTGGTACCCCGGACCAAAGTGTGAGGCAAACTGGACACTCCCTGGCGCCCCGTTGCTAAAGTGTGGCTATCTTAGTATTTCAAAGATACCAGGAGTAGGATAGAGGGTTGTTGGGTTTTGTCGAGAGAAAAGAGTCGGTTAGATGAGATGGTGCATTGTTCTCATACACGGTCACATATGTGTGAATTTATCTTTTAATTATTGTTGTGGTTGTTTTTCTAACAAGCTCTTTATCATAAATATAAACTTGTGGTATTTAAATGGAAATGGGAAAAAGGTAAATGGGCATGTTTTTACATTCAAAGCTAAGTTTTTAATACTCACCAGCTTCTTGAAGCTGACGGCGTTGATGCGTCCTGGACATTCGTGTCCAGGCTTTGCAGGTAATAATCAGGATGAACCGTATGACTATGCTATTTGAGATCAGTTGCTGAGAAGAGAATTTATTTTTATATGCTTATTGTTTATGTGCATTTAAGATATGATTTGGTTTTGTAATAAGGATGACTGTAATAGACTTTAAGTTATTGTTTTATTTCAAGGCGGTCTGTGCCTTAGTTAACCCCGTACCATAGGATGTAATAAGTTAGAAAATTTTTATAAGCCTTGAGCCTTGATTGCCCTACTCTGATTAATGGTTTTATGTTGTTCGACGTTTGGGACGGAATCGATCCTTCAAACTGTCGCGACCTACGGGTCCATAAAGGAAATTAAACGCTTTCCATATTTATGCTACGTCGGGGCGTGACAAATTAGATTTAGGTTTTAAAATTAAAGTGCTTCAGTAATTCAATCTCTGTGGGTTTGACCTTTACTTACACACTACAAATCCTTAGAAAGTAAAGAATACTTTTATATCTTAATTTTGACAAGATCATAATACAAAGCTTGATTGTTTTGTCAAACTTTCTAGAACACCTCTTTTAAAGGAATATTATTTCTCATTTGCATGTTTGGCTAGTGCTAGATTCAACATTCTAACATTCAAAATCCTGCATCATTTCATCTTCATTTCTTTTGTGTTTTGGTGTTTCTTTTTTGTTTTCTTCTTTTATTTACTTGATATGCTTGGTAGTGATTTATGTGCAGGAACATCATCTTTGTGCTCGTCGGAGATCGCTCCTTTTGTTGGTGATATCACTCTATCCCTACTCATTTTTGTCCTTGTTTCAAACCGTTTGCATTAGGGACAATGCAATGTTCTAGTTCGGGGTGTGGGATATTCACCCATCATGTTGATGTTCTATTTTCTTCTTGCCATTAATTCTCCAAGCATGATTTTTAATAAAAGAAAAGATGATTCAAAAAAAAGTTTTCAATGATTGTTGTGTAGGTGCTCATTTTCAAATGTCGAGCGATGACACTTTTCTTGTGATGTTCTTGTGATTTTAGCATGTGACATGCATTGAATCTGACTAGTCCTAGAACTATCTTGACTATAGTGAACTTCATGAATTTTAAATCTTGGATTATTGAGCACGCGGCATGACTATTGTGTTAGGATGATGTTTAATGCAATTGTTACCTAAAAATCATTTGAAACATTTGTAGAGACTTTACCCTTGTGAGTTTGAGATCCTTTTCTCCATTGTTGAGTGTTACATACTTCAATTCTCTCTTTTTAAAAAAAAACATACAAAAGTCATTGATAATCTCATTTTCTTGCTTTGATTTTTCATTAGAGGAATATTTTTGTGGAATGAAAAATTCTTGCTTGCTTGTCATTGTAGTGGAGAATAAAGAATCACATTGTTCGAGACAATAATTTTAGGTCCTCTTTTCACCATTTCTAGCCTCAAACATACATACCCTTCCTTCATTTAACCATACACCTTCCATATTCGCGTTTGAATTACATTTTTGGGATGTCTTTGCATGGGTTCGTGTTTGTAAGGTTGTAAAAGAGATTTAATCATGTTGTTGTGAGAGTACAAAGAAAAATAACAGAAATGAAGTTCTATAAAAAAAAATGAATATACATATATATATATATAAAGAAAGAAAGAAAGAAAGAAAGAAAGAAAGAAAGAAAGAAAGTAAAAAAAGCTTCATAGTCAATTGTACTTCTCTTTTTGAGCTTCAAAGAAATATTTGTAGATGATTCATCTCTTGTGATCATTTGTATCCATGCATTCCAATGAATCCCAAGTTAATACCCAAACATTTCACTTCCTTTCCCCTTGTCCTTCACCTCATAACCCTTTCCCACTTTAGAACCCCCTCAAGGTCCTAATTGATCCTCAAGTTTTGTGATTCAGAGTTTGAGACTATCAAGACAAGTAGTTTGAGTTATTTCACATCCTCTAGTGAATGATATCTTTCATGAGAATAATTTTTCTTATTTTTCACACTTATGTTTTTCATCACTGATTTGTGTGTGACTTTGGTACCCATTTCCTTTACTCTCTATTCATGCATGTCACAAATGTATTACCCCATTCGGAGTGCTTATTTTTAGAGTGTAATACCGATGAGAATTGAGTTGAAGCGCATTTTGAACAAAATTCAGATTATGAAAGCATTACCATCTCCTTGATAGTTTATAGTTATGCACTTCACACCACACACGCATCCAAGATTGAGCTTAATGAAGTTTATCTAATAACCTTGATAGTTTGAGAACTTTTCGGATATTGCTTGTCACATTGCTAAAATCCATTGAAAATCCTTGTCTATGTTGAGCGTTGTGCATTTGATTAGTGAGTAGCCATTGTGAGGAAACAAAATGTTTGTGGGTATCATTTTGAGAACCCTCTAAAGATAAAACTCCTCTTCTACGGGTAACTTAGAGGCTTAACGGCTTGTTGCATTTGCTCAATGCAATCGTGTTCCCCACGAAAATGGGTTATCTTTCATTTTAAATAAATTTGGTGCGCAAGGTTATTCTTGGATCTCGTGGTCTTACACTTTGTTGCAAAGAGACTAGCAACATGCTAGTTAGGGGGGGGGGGGAGGGTATGATTCGTGTTCAATATTGCATTCTCAACTTCATGATTTTACTCTTATTGGACATGAATTATCACTTAAACCGGGAGATTTAATGGATAAATTGTGCTTTTTGTAATCTTGGTTATTGTTCACTTATTGCTAATAAAAATTTATTTCTTGCTGGTTTTGGGAGCTTTGAACAAGTCAAATCCCATCCACTTGGTTTTTATCTTGTAAAAAGGGGCAAGGATTACAATTCAGCAAAGGCAGGTCGATTCGGGCTCAAAAGACGGATCGATCCGACCACTTTGGGGAACCTTCTGCCAAAAATCATCAGTTCGGATCGATTCGGCTTTTACATGCGCATCGATCTGCGAGTTCACGCACAGATTCTGAGACCCTAGATGAATAGTAGATCGATCCGGTGTTTAGCCTGGGATCAATCCGCCCCTGTTGTGTTTTCTCTTCTTTTTAATTACAAGTTTGCCATTTTGTGTGGGGGATATAAATATAAAGTGATGCTTTTTGTTGAGGGTTTAATTTTAGCCTCTAGAAGTTGTATTCTTTCTCTTCTCTCTCTACTACTTCCTCCCTTGGATTGATGATGTTTTCTTAGTGTTGAAGATTCCATTGAAGTTTTAATGGCTTCGTATATTTTCTCTCTCTTTTCCTTTGATGATATTGCTATGTTTTCCATTATTAGTTAGATTTACAAAGGTTGTAGATCATAAACTCTTAGATTTAATGTTGTAGCATCATTAGGGTTTGTGTAGGATTCAAAACTAGGGGCTTCATCTTATTTGTTATGCATCTTCGATTGTCAAATCTTAGATTAATCCTACCTTATGTATTTCATTTGGAATATTATGTAAGCTTGTGTTTAGCACTCTATGTGTTTGATATTTGTTGTGTGTGGGATGTAAAACTTGGGGTCTTCATCTTTGATGTTAAGCATTCTTGATTGTTCAAACACTTTTGGTTTTTATATACTGCCTTTTGAAGGCTTCATAGGTGATTTATCCACCAAGTATATTAATTATTATAGGGTGGACAAATCATTCGGATTAGAAGCCATGGAGGCTTCATCTTGTATGTCTTGCATCCTTGATAGTAAAAAATTAGCTCCTAATCCATTTCTATGGAAATCTCAAGGCACCTTTCATCTAGCACATAGATGCACTCCTTGTGTTTGATAATATGCCAAAGTGAGATGTTACCTTAAACATTAGTCCATTTCATCTTGAATGTGACCCAAGATGGGGGGGGGGGGGATGATCCCAACCTATTGTTGTGTAGATTAGTTGTATTTACCTTTTATCCTCCAAAAACCAAACAAACACACCAAAAGGCGCAAAGTTATTTTACTCCTTTTTATCATCTTTTCTTATTTCTTTTTTTTTCTTAAGAAACTTCATAAACGTTGTTCTTGTATAAATCGTTGTGAACTCGACACCCTACTTCCAACATACTACATTTTTAATAGAGTTAACAAAGAACTTGATTTTGACATAATCAATGGTGTTACCACCAAGAGTGGAGCAAGGAAAATGGCATCGGGCTGATCACCCCAAATTCCCAGCATAGCTTAAATATGCCAAGTCTCGGAAAAGAATGTTTCAAAGGGCAAGGCATGTGGGAAGGGTGCAATAGTACTGGGAGGATCAGGTGTATAATCCTCCATGGTTCTTTCGACCCTATGTGTCCGATTCTCCAGAACAACAAACAACTAAGGAAGAAATCATATTTAACAAAAACAAGGGAAAAGGAGTTGTGCAAGCCACTGAACGCCTTAGGGAACAGCTCAAAAACGGAACAGCCCCAGAGCAATGTAAACTTGAGAAAGATGAGGAGGCCGATATTTTTCTAATTCGATGACTCGATGATTTAATTTGGAACTATTCCCAAAGGGCTATTAGCCAATATGGTGTTCACACTACTAATGTCTTTTAGGGCCAAGCTGGATCAGCTGGCGGTCATGAAAGGGGATGTTATAGAGAGCCAGGCCAAGGAGGCAACCGTAATAGAGGAATTGTTTTGGAATGGTGGCGAAACTGTAAACCCAAGATAATGGAAGCCACAAGCAAAAATGTGGACGCCACTGATCAACAGACCGGTCGGCCTAAGATTACAATCTTAAGGTCGAAAGAGTAGCGAACAACAGAGGGACCAAAATCACGAGGGCCCTTTAAGGTTGTTTTTGAAAGACCCATGTATCAAATGTCCCAACACTTGAAGCCACAATACTTTAAGGGATACATTGAAGTGGTACCCATAAATTGGATTCTCGTTAAGGATCTTACAAAAGTCCAAGTTAGAATTGATTCCAACTAAGATGAACGTCCAGAGCTTTATAAGAGCGCCATCAAGGACCAAGGGCATACTGCCTTTGGATTTGAGGGTTATGAGCAAAACTGTAATGGCAGAATTCTTTATAGTGGAAACATCGACCGCATACAACGCTTTGTTGGGCCGAGATTGGATCCACCCTAATTATTATGTTCCCTCCACCCTGTACCAACTTCTAATTTTTTGGAAAGGAGATGAAGTGGAAGTGGTGGGGGAAAATACAAAACCATTCATGGCACGTGTGTCGTATCATGGCTTTGAGTCTAAGTGGAAGATTCTTTGTTTGATACGGGTACTTCTCGTTCGTTTATTGCTATTAAGGTTGTGCGTGAGTTGGGATTAATACCCCAAGACCTTGAGATAGCTCTTAACACTTTGTGACCTTTGGGTGTGACCGTTAAGTTAGGAAAGGCATGCAAAGATTGTCCCCTATCCCTGGAAGGTAGAAATCTTCTAACATATCTGATAGGTCTATCAATGTCTAAATTTGATGTGATTCTAGGATTTGATTGGCTTACCCAATTAGTATAATGATTTTCTTATCATTACCTAGAATATCATCTTTCAAAATCCAGTGTAATTCTTTGAGAGATGCATTTCTTACGAGTTGGCTAGTTGCAATTAGAAGTACCAATTCAGAGATCACCATTGCTCAGATTCCTACAGTGTAAGATTTTGAAGATGTATTTCAAAACATATCCAGACTGCCCCCAAAGAGAGAAATAGACTTCTGCATAGAATTGGTGACTGAAATGCTACCAATTTCTAGGACTCCGTATAGGATGGCACCAACTGAGACTTTGGAACTGAAGAAGCAAGTGCAGGAGCTGGAAGATTTAGGTTTTGTTCGACCTAGCACATCACCCGGGGGAGCACCAGTGTTGTTCGTAAAGAAGAAGGACGAGACTTTCCAACTTGTATCGATTATAAAGAATTGAACATGAGCACGATCTAGAATAGATATCTATTTCCCCCAGATAGATGATTTGTTCGACCAATTGCAATTTGACCAATACTCCAGCAGTATTCATGGATCTGATGCACCGAGTATTTAGGCCTTACCTGAATTAGTTTATCATCGTATTTATCTACGACATCCTGATATATTCCAAGACGGAGAGGAACACAAGAAACATTTACAAATTTAATTGCAGACACTCCGAGATAATCGTTTATATGCGATGTTTAGTAAATGTGAATTTTGGCTGTAGGAAGTCAAGTTCCTAGGACATGTTATTTCAAAGGATGAAATAGTTATGGACTCATCTAAGATTGAGGTAGTCTTGAAGTGGAATCGGCTAACTAACACCACTGAAGTCAGGAGTTTTCTAGGTTTAGCCAGTTATTATAGGAGATTCGTAGAAGGATTCTCCAAAATTGCCGAACCTTTAACACAATTGACGAGGAAAGAGGCAAAGTATGAATGGACGAACAAGCACGAAGAAGTATTCCAAGAATTGAAGGAAAGGTTAACCTCAGTGCCAATTTTGGCCATACCCAAGAGCGGAGAAAGGTTTACAATTTATTACGATGCTTCACATCAAGGACTTGGTTGTGTGCTGATGCAAGACAGTAAAGTGATTGTGTATGGATCGAGGTAATTGAAATTGCATGAGAATATTACCCTACGCATGACCTAGAATTGGATGTGATAGTATTTGCTCTCAAGATCTGGAGGCATTACTTGTATGGAGAGAAGTTTGACTTATTTTTGGATCACAAGAGTTTGAGTATTTGTTCTCTCAAAAGGAGTTGAAAATGAGACAGCAAAGATGGATAGAGCTACTTAAAGACTATTATTTCTCTTTGCAATACCATCCGGGTAAAGAAAATGTAGTAGCTGGTACGTTAAGCCGAAGACCTCATCTCTGATGATTAGAGATTGGCAAGCTTTAGAGAAACTGGTGGAATTTGACTTCCAACCGGTAGTATCAGGAGAAGGACGACTGTAGACACCCCATTTTGTCGGCTATCAGATTTAGGAAACCCATAGCTTGGTGGTTCACAATGATCGTAAAAGACCCAAAAGGACTCCTGGAAGTCAGCTCTATCTCTCAGAATGCTCAGATTGGCCAAAATGCCCTTGAAAGCCCGAAGACTCCCAGATTTAGTCCCGAAGTTCTGAAAACATGCTAAGTCGTAAGAAAAATGATAAAATGAGTTTTTAAGTAAAACCGGAAGAAATCGTCAGCTTCCAGGGACCCCCGGAAGTCCCGGAAGTTCCCCAAAAGTCCCCGTTGACCGGTTTGACCAAGGTTTGACCAAGTTTGACCAGAGTTTGACCAAGTTTGACCATGTTTGACCAAAATCATCCGAATTCACCGGAATCATAAGAAAAGTATTAAAATGAGTTTTAAAAGAGAATCGAGTGAAAACGTCGGCTCCTGGGAGCTCCCGGAGGTTCCCAGAACTTCCCGGGAATCCCAGATTTGACCAGTTTGACCAAGATTTGACTTTGGAATCGGGCCACCGAAATAATTTTCAAATATTTTTCATGGATACTAGAGGTCAATAGCTTTCCAACGGTATATCACACATAATTCCTGGATTTAAAACGAATTTATTTTGAATTTCCGAAGGCGAAAAAGGCGATCAAATCGGCTTTTATCGCAAATACCGCAAAATTTTTCAAAGTGACCTATCCGCGAACTATTTTTTATGTAAATTAGACTCCATTACCTTTCCAACGGTATATCACAACCTCAATTTGGAGTTCGTATGCATTTTTTGTGAATTTCGGACGAAATAGGGCCTTTTCGCGAATACCGGAACCACTGGGGGCCTAAACAGCATTATCTGGACGAGGGAGGAGCAGTGCCGCCGCAGCACTGGCCCACTGCTGCCGCGGCACTAGCCCAGTGCCGCCGCGGCACTATCCCCCAGAACAGTGAGTTTTTGTAATTTCTTTTGTGGTCCCATTTTGATTATTTTAAAACCAAAACGACATAGTTTCTTGATTTCAGATGTTTGGGACCAATGGGAATACTTTCTAAATCCCAAAACCACCCCCAAGTTGGCCTATTTAAACCCCCCATTGCTCTTCATTTTGGGGGGAGTCAAATGCAAGTTTAGGAAAAGTTTGGGAGAGAAAGTTGTAGAGATAAGGTTAGAGTAGAGAGAAAAGAAGCTTTCTTCTTTGATTTTCAAAACAAAAGTGAGTTCAAAACTTTGTTTCTACCTCATTACTCCTATTTACTTCAACATTCAATACACTCAACCACCATTTTAGTGAGCATTTAAGAGAATGGAAGCTTCTTCCATGTCCAATGTCATTACATATGAGTGAAACACCATGCTACAAGTTCAATACTTCATGAATATCATCTATTGATCATTATCTACTTGCTTGTTTATTCATTGTTTATCTCTTCTTACCTCATTTCTTTTTTATTTTCTTTATTTACTTACTAGTTCATCATCATCTAAATGATGACATGAAGTTTGGGGTGAGTGAATCCTTATGGATAGTAGCTCTTGACCTCAAAAACATGTTTGATAGATGATGATCATAACTTCAATACCTCCAAGGTATCCTTGAAGTGTGTTGAAGTTATGCTCAAATAAAAATAAACCTCTCCAACAATCTTGGAGGTTCTTGATAATGAGTTGAATATTGGCATTTTAGGTGGTCATAATCTTTATTGAGTATTAAAAATACACTTTCAATACCTCTATTTCAAAACCCCCCTCAATCCCTCTCATTTTGATTTCAAGAAAGAAAACCTTATTTTTCCCAAAATCTTCAAAACAGTGAGTCAAAACAGTGAGTGAGCTGAGTTCAAAGATTTCTCTAGAACTCAATACTCAACATATAGATGAAAGGCCACTTGGAAAGTCTTCCTAACTCATTGGAGAACACCCATGATTTTTGGTTTGACTTGGAAGTACTTGAAAATGGTCCATTTGGACCCAAACATTCCTTCCAAACATTCTGCCTCTGCTGTCACAGCAGCTTGACTAACTTCCAACTTCTTTTTCAGAAATAGTTTCCAAAAGGGGTGGTCCCAACTTATTTTTTCCTTAAACTTAAATGTCTTAGGGAACTTTCTGCATAAAATGGTCCCCTAGATCATTCGTTTGTATTTTCTAAGATTTTTCAACATTTCAGTCGACAGTACAGACTCTGTTTCTGAGTGACCTCTGTTGTTCATATGATTTCTCTCAATCTGTGATAGTTATTAAAGATTGGCTTTTGGGTTGTATTTTAGACACAATAAGGAACATCTCCATAAAAAGGCATGCATTGAAAGCATTCCTAACCCCTATTTTCCATTTTTACAAGATCATGTTACTGTTCTGTCCACTATTCACAGCAAGCACATTTTAACTTTCATTCTTTGATTTGATGCTTACATGCCTTCCAAATTAGTTCATATCTTAGGAAGTAGTTCATACTACATTTGTACATATCCCATATTGATTTCATCCATCCATTCATGCACATTTTAGACTTTTAAGCCATCCTAGGAATCCATGAACACAAAGCACACTACAACCTTGGCACATTTTAGATACAGACATTGCATCCATGCAAAGATTTGGGGTTTTGTAACTCCTAATCTATGAAGGTTATAAGGAATGATCATGATCACACGTTCATGCTTCCCCTCGATCTAATCATCCTTTCTCATCCGTCCCGGGGATTGAGAGATCTTCTCTTCTCAAAGAATAACATGCATCATTTTAGCTTGCTAAGCATCTTTGTTTTCTTTGATTTATTTGTTTCAAGAACAATTCATGCCCCCTTTAGATTAGGAAGTCTTGATTATTTGATACATGATTAGACGATTTTTCCTAGGTTTATTTGTGTGATTTTCACTTTACATTGTATGATATTTGACTTAGATCTTATGAATGATATCTTATCTTTTGATTTTCAATTTCAAGATTCTTATGTGATGTAATATACTATCATAGTATTAATTGCCGAACCATACATAGTATAAGATGATTATTTGGATGCTAATTGAGGCCCGTCGAGAGACGGGGCGAGTTGAGGGTGTTTTAGTCGTGACAAAGGCTCCTTCCTCTCTCGTACCAAAACCCCGAGCCAAGTTCTTTGGTTATGAAGGGCCGGTGCCCTTTATCCGTTTGGGTGAGTCAAAATAAGGTTTCTTGGTTCCTTAAAGACCAAGTGGCGACTCTGAATCTGTTTTCAACAGACCCTTTTCTCTTTCTTTGATCAAAATCAAACAAGTTTCAAAAGCAAACAAAGCGGTGGAATCCCGATATCCACAATCTGGCGACTCTGCTGGGGATTTTTATTTTAAAACAAAATAATACAGAGGTTTGACTCATAAGAAGCATCCTTAAAATCATCTTTTTACTGTGTTTGGTTCATCGCATTGCACTCTTGTATTTTCCCCTCCGACTGTGTCTGAAACGCGGCGCTGACATTGTTCAGGTCTTGCTGTGCCAGGGCACAAGTCACCGTTGATACTGTACCTTCCAAGGTATATCAAAAAGAGTAAAAACCTCCGTACTGCCTCTCTGACGGTATATTGGAACTCTCGTCAACGGACCCTCTTTGACTAAACCCAGCCTTTGCATATAGATTCATGTAGAACCTTTCATAGGACTGTTCATTTATCTTTTCAAGATAGGACAATGTGATATAACTGTTGTATGCCCTGATGGGATTACCTGAGCGGTGTAGACGCTTATGTGGCATAGAACAGAACCTCTTTCTTATGATTCCAAAGGCAATCACTCACATGTGATTACATTGAGTTGACCTGCCTAGGTACCATGACAAGGATGTCTACTCCATGCTCACGAAGATATACACCGCAAACCTTGTTTGTCGGTCCTAAGACATAGGAGTATGAAAAACTGCAGACGGTATGATCACTATCGCCCTATTGACCAGTTTCTCCCAGAAATTCTGTCCCGATGTCCCAGATATAACCATATTAACCAGTTTCTCCCAGAAACTCTATCCAGATATCCCAGATATAACCATATTAACCAGTTTCTCCCAGAAACTCTGTCCAAATATCCCAGATATAACCATATTGACCAGTTTCTCCCAGAAACTCTGTCCAGATATCCCAGATATAACCATATTGACCAGTTTCTCCCAGAAACTCTGTCCCGATGTCCCAGATATAACCATATTGACCAGTTTCTCCCAGAAACTCTGTCCAGATACCCCAGATATAACCATATTAACCAGTTTCTCCCAGAAACTCTGTCCAGATATCCCAGATATAACCATATTAACCAGTGTTTCTCCCAGAAACTCTGTCCAGATATCCCAGATATAACCATATTAACCAGTTTCTCTCAGAAACTCTGACCAAAATTACCCGAAGTATCCCAGAAATCCCTGTTATCCCTTGGTGGTCATATTGGAAAGTAAGGTTAGCACACTCTGTATGGTTAGGACCTTATTTGTTTAACTGCTATCTATTAGAAATAGAAGCATCATATAGATTAGGGCTTACATCCGCATGCTTGTCCCATTTGCATGCACCATTCCCCATCAATCTGCACGCACTGTCTCAAGTCGGTCCACATCACTGTCTTTATCTGTCTAAAGTCATCACTGTCAAAGATCTAATCTAGTCCTCTCAAAATTTGTCAGGTCAGTATAGATTCCCAAGGTCAGCAGTCAGGGTCCTCATCGTGGGTCAGGAGTTCGGATAATCGATTGATCAGAATCAGTCCGACAGCTTACTTCAGCATGAATAGGGAAGAGTTGGAAAACAAGGTTACTGAATTGGGAGCGACCATAAGCCAGCAGTCCGACAGCCTAGCCCAAGTTCTGAAGTTCATGGAAGAACTGAAGCAGCGGCGGCCGCAACCTCCGCCCGGGTTTCCACCACCGGAGTTCGAACCACCCCCACCTGAGAATAATGGGGAAGAAGACTGGTTTCAAGGGGTCCCACCGTTCGTGTACGAGAAAAAGCTCCAAGAGAAAATGGACAAGGTCGACAAGCTAGAAAGTGTACTGAGAAAAAGCAAAGGGGTCGATGATTACATGCTAGACCTGGAAGGCCTCTTCGAGCCTGTCAAGCTGAAACTGCCAGAGAATTTCAAGATGCCTGCCATCGACCGTTTTGACGGAACTAGGAATCCAAAAAGTCATGTGAAGCTATGTATGAGTATCTTCGAGTCCATGGGTTGTACCCACGAACACATTGCGATGTTGTTCCGCAAACCCTTGCAAAGTCTGCACTATCGTGGTTCCTAACCTTGGAAGCCTCCAAAACTCGGGCCTGGGAAGACATCGTTCGAGTCTTCGTCGATCATTACTCCTACAATCAAGAGCTGGATGTCACCATCAGGGATTTGGAAACAACCTGGCAAAACAACAATGAATCCTTCGCTGCATTTCTGAGCAGATGGAGGAACAAGGTAGCCCAAATGACCCACCGGCCAATTGAAAAAGAACAGGTAAGGATGCTCATCCGGAATCTGCAGCCCCTCTACCATGAGAAATTATTCTACCAGTCCATCTCCACCTTTGAGGAGTTGTTTGAAGTTGGAACCCGAATTGAAGACGCTATCAGAGAAGGAAAGATAAAAAAGGAAGAGCCTCCGAGTCAGTCCAGAAGGCCTAACTACTCCCGGAATCCCCCGGATGTCAATGCCCTTAGCAGCCAACCCATGGCGTACCCTCTTAGGCCGTACCAACCCTCTAGTCAGGCAAACCCCTCCAATCGCCCCTTCCAGAAAAAGCCCCCTCGCAACTTTGCCAAGTTAGAAATCTCTCTCTCTCCTCAGCTTTAGACCGCCTCCTCAAAAAGGGCCATCTCCAACTACTCCAACCCCGAAACACCCCTCTCCCGCCAAACTGCGATATGTCCAAACGGTGCACCTACCACCAAGCCCCGAGCCACAACACTGATGATTGCGTGCGCCTCCGCCATGACATTCAAGATCTCATTGACCAGAACATCATCGAACCGCCACCAAAGCAGCCCCATATCACCCAAAATCCTCTACCAAACCACCAAAATGTCAACCTCATTGAGTCCAGCCCCGTACCCTTCAACCCTGCCACTTATATCACCCCCCCCCCCTAGGACAACCCTTGCCTTTCATTGACATCCCAGATTCTGTGGGAATTCATCTGATTGAAGGGGAGAATGACGAGTGGCAGCAACAGCTAGACGATGAGCAAGACTTGTTCTTTCTGGAAGAGCACGATCTGGGGGCGATAGACCTCAAATGGTATGATCCCAATAATGAAAGTGATGCTTCTATCTGGGACGAGCCGGAGAAACCATTTGTGGGAACAGATTGTGATTAGTTCAAAAAGGATGGGACTGTAGAAGGGCCTACTCCTGCTGAAATTGATCATCTGACCAGGTCAGGCCGTCACTACTAGCCTCTGCAGCCTACTACTGAAGCCGTCGAGAAGGGTCCAGTTAAAGACAAGGGGAAGGGTAAGATCGATGAGATCATCGAAGAGGATAATGAATTGATAAAACAGCTGAAGAAAACCCAAGCACATCTCTCGATGTGGGACATCATGGTAACATCCTATAAGCATAGGCAAGCCGTGTTGAATGCCTTGGCTAGAATTGAAGTCCCCATCGACGCCGCGCCGGAGGACATGGTAGCTTTCTTGGGCGCACTTACCACCGACCCAATCATTACATTTTCTGATGAGGACCTACCACCAGAGGGATCCGCACATAACAAGGCATTGTATATCACCGTGGGATGTAAGGGACAACAGGTGTCGTTCTGTCTAGTCGATACGGGCTCGGCCTTAAATGTCTGTGTCCTAAGGACTGCCACCGCCTTGGGGGTCAATGTTCATGACATCACACCATCTGTGCAATCTGTGAGGACCTATGATAACACCAGGAGAAATGTGATGGGAACCGTTTCTCTCCAAATCCGAGTAGGATCTTTGGTGAGCACCGAAGTCTTTCAGGTCATGGACATACCTGCCTCTTTCAACTTGCTGATCGGAAGGCCCTGGTTGCATGTCAACAAAGTCGTATCGTCCACTGTGCATCAAATGATCAAGTACATCCATGAGAAGGAAGTGAAAATCATCCTCGGTAATAGTTGGGGTAATGAAGCTTTCCCGAACCACGCTCCCGTCTTTGAAATCCAAATACCTGAGTTAGAAGAAGGAAAAATTGGGGGATTCTTCATGGAAGAAGTCCACATGATCAATGATGAAGACAAGTTCCCTAAGATCCACTCTGCGGTTGTCAACATCGTTCGCAAAATGAACTACTTCCCTGGAATGGGATTGGGTCGTCGCCAGTAAGGGATTCGAGAGTTCCCTCAGATCAAAGGACAGCAAGGTACTTTTGGGCTAGGATACAAGCCCACTGAAGAAGACATCGAGCTACAGAGGCCATGGAAGAAAAGGGTAAGAGGTCTCCCACCATACCGCAAGACCTTGAATGGACAATTCATCAAAGAGGGGGATGACTTCCCTTACTTAGGGTTACCCGAACCCTGGATCCATCAAACCACTGGGAAAAGGCACCCCGGGCTCGAAATCTTCGCTGACTGCGAGAGGCCTCCATATCAAGATCCGTTCTATCCCGAAGAAATTGAGAAAACCCCGGAGGAAGACTGGTTGAAATACCTGGACACTGAAGCCATCGAGAAAATGTGGGAGGAATCCATTGAGAAGAAGGAAGAAAAGAGGGCCAAGAGCCAAGATGATCAGATCAAGCCAACTGGGGAGGGTCTGAGCAACCAGGCTGTAGAGTCATTTATCTGTGTCTCCCTATCCCCTGTTCCCCCACAGTCTGTACTGCCGATTATCGAGTCTGTACCAGAGTCGGCTGCTGTAAGCCCACCACTGTCCAATGTAGTCACTTCACCTATCATGAATGAAATGAAAGACGATTCTGCTTACTCCTCTGTGTCTGATACTTGTGAATGCACAGATCCCTCCGAGGATCTCCCAATTGAACTTAAGCAACTAATTGAAAAACCACCTGCTTATGAAATAATCGAAGATACTTTATCAGTTAACCTAGGTGAAACAGATAATCCCTAAATTGTGCAAATTGGCTCAACTCTTAATAAAGAAGAAAAAGAAAAATTAACCCTCTTGCTAAAAGAATTCAAAGATGCTTTCGCTTGGTCTTACGAAGACATGCCTGGGGTCGACCTCGACATTGTCCAACATCATATTCCCCTCCTCCCTAATTCAAAACCTGTCAAGCAGAAACTGAGGCGCATGAGGCCGGAGTGGGCACTCAAGGTCAAGGAAGAAGTGGAGAAGCAATTCAAGGCGGGATTCATCATTGTCACCGAATATCCGGAATGGGTTGCCAATATCGTGCCAGTCCCGAAGAAGGATGGAAAAGTTCGTGTGTGCGTCGACTTCCGTGATCTAAACAAGGCCAGTCCCAAGGATGACTTCCCGCTTTCCCACATTGACGTTTTGGTAGATAACACCGCAGGACATGAGCTACTATCATTCATGGATGGTTTCTTAGGGTATAATCAGATTCTTATGGCGCCAGAAGATCGGGAAAAGACGACATTCACCACCCCTTGGGAGACCTACTGTTATAGAGTAATGCCTTTCGGACTCAAGAATGCTGTGGCAACCTACCAAAGAGCTGCCACCACTCTGCTGTATGACATGATTCACAAGGAAGTAGAAGTTTACGTAGATGACATGATCGTGAAGTCCAAGGATAGAGAAGGACACCTAGTGGCACTGGAAAAGTTTTTTGAAAGGTTGCGTAAGTACAAGATGAGGTTGAATCCAAAGAAATGTACTTTCGGTGTGACCTTCGGTAAACTCCTGGGTTTCCTCATCACATAAAGGGGGATAGAGGTAGATCCCTCCAAGATCAAGGCAATCCTAGAAATGACACCACCACGGAATGAAAAAGAGGTAAGGGGGTTCCTCGGAAGAATCCAATTCATCAGCCGCTTCATTTCCAAACTCACAACTACGTGCGATCCTCTGTTCCGATTGTTGAGAAAAGGGGAGAAGTTCCAATGGGATGACCAATGCCAAGTCGCTTTTGACAAAATAAAAGCTTACCTTCAAAATCCGCCTGTCCTTTCACCACCAACGCCTCATAAGCCCTTATTCCTTTACCTATCCGTCTCCGAAAATGCCATGGGTTGCATGCTGGCCCAAGAAGGAGAAGAAAGCCACTCCAAAAAAGCCATATACTACCTCAGCAAGAGGATGACTGGGTATGAGCTCAACTACTCTACCCTCGAAAAAACGTGTTGGGCCTTGGTTTGGTGCACCCGCCGACTGAGGCACTACATGCTAGCCTTCCCGGTTGTGCTCATATCCCGCATGGATCCTCTAAAATACCTCCTCGAAAAACCCGCCCTGACCGGTCGTATATCCCGTTGGTTACTTCTACTATCCGAATTCGATATCAAGTATGTTACAAGCAAATCGGTAAAAGGGAGAACCGTGGCCGAGCATCTTGCGGAACACGCCATTGACTCCGAAGAAAGTGGAGACTTCCCATTCCCAGACAAAAATATCATGGAGATCAAGGAAGAACAATGGAAGTTGTACTTTGATGGAGCAGCCAACATGAAAGGCTACGGAGTAGGAATAATCCTAGTATCACCAAACGGGGACCACACCCTACTGGCGGTCAAGCTCAATTTTAACTCCACCAACAACTCCGCTGAATATGAAGCGTGCATTCTGGGGATAGAAGCGGCCATAGAATTGAGAATTCAAAAGCTAGATGTCTTCGGAGATTCAAATCTCATCGTGTCACAAGCCAGAGGGGAATGGAAGGTGAAGGAAGAGAGGTTGAAGCCCTACCATGACCATCTCGATGGACTCAAGAAGCACTTTAAGAGCATAACATTCTTCTACTTGCCTAGGGAAGAGAACCAGCTAGCTGATTCATTGGCTACCTTAGCCTCCATGATCAAAATTCCTGTGGGAGTCAGGATGATGCCTTTGGTAATTGAGCAAAGGTACGAGCCTTCGTTCAACATGATCACCGCAATCGAAGCAGAAGAGAATGAAACAACGTGGTATCAAGATGTCTGGAACTTCATAGAAAAGGGGACATACCCCCAAGAATCTACTAAAAAAGACAAAAGGGCCATTCAAAGATTCGCAGCGCAATTCATCATTTGTGGTGGGAAACTGCTGAAGAAAGGATACAATGGTCACAACCTGACTTGCTTGTTTGGGAAAAGCTCCAGAAGAATGATGGAGGAAGTACACGAGGGGGTATGCGGCCCGCACATGAACGGTCACATGCTGGCCAAGAAAATCGTAAGGCAAGGGTACTACTGGACAACATTGGAGAAAGATTGTTGCGAATATGTGAGAAAGTGTCACAAGTGCCAGATCCATGCAAACATGATGCATGTACCACCATCCCTTCTATACAGCATGACCTCACCTTGGCCATTCTCCACCTGGGGAATCGATATTATCGGTGAAATCATTCTGAAAGCTTCAAATGGAAATCGCTACATTCTCGTGGCCATAGACTACTTCACAAAATGGGTAGAAGCTACATCCTACACCAAGTTAGGAGCCAAGGAAGTGGCCAAATTCATCAAGAGAAATCTCATCTGCCGTTATGGAGTTCCCCATGAGATTATTTCGGATAACGGAAGTCATTTCAAGGCAGAAGTCAGGGATCTGTTCGAGGAATACAAAATCACTTATCATAAGTCATCACCATACAGACCACAAACTAATGGGGCAGTCGAGGCTGCAAACAAGAATGTTAAGGCCATACTGCAAAAATCAGCCGATACTTACAAAGATTGGCATGAAAAGCTACCGTTCGCACTTTGGGGATACAGAACCTCGATAAGGACGTCTACAGGAGCAACTCCTTACTCACTAGTGTATGGGATGGAAGCGGTACTTCCAGTCGAGATAGAACTACCATCCCTACGTGTAATGGCAGAGTGTGAAATTTTAGAATCAGATTGGTTGAGGAAAAGGTATGAAGAATTGGCCCTCATAGATGAAAAGCGCCTAGCGGCAGTCGACCATGTTCGAATCTACCAAAAGAGGATAGCCCGTGCTTTCAACAAAAAGGTTCGTCCGAGGAAGATTGTCAAGGGTGACCTTGTCCTTAAGGAGTTGCGAGCTCCGATCTTTGATCCCCGTGGGAAGTTTAAACCTAAATGGGTCGGCCCTTACATCGTCAAGACTGTTCTTTCCAGAGGAGCAACTTATCTCATGGACCTCGATGGTGTTGAATTCAAAGAACCAATCAACATGGACCGCCTCAAAAAGTACTATGCTTGACCAATCCACAAAAAAAGCCCCATTTCTTTCCAACCTTGCCTGAACTACGCTCGACCTGATTCCCACTCGGGGATACGTAGGCAACCACATCGGTTTGGTCATTCTACCCACAAAAAAGCCCAATTTCTTTCAAGCTTTGGCCCGAACTATGTTGGACCTGATCCCCACTTGGGGGTACGTAGGCAGACTTTTAAAAAAAAAGAAAAAAGAAAAAGAGGGATGGCTCGCTAGGTCAAAAATCCGAAAGGACGCCTAGGCAAAAATTAGAGCTAAATCCAAAGTGAGCAATAACAAAAGAGAGAAAAGAGCTCGCTAGGTCACCTCACTGGTGCCTAGGCAAAAATTATGAGCATTTGAGAGAATAAAGTCGCGGTCCTTACCATAACCCCGAAATAACCCTCCACACTAGGGGCAAACTCGACAACTCGCCTCGTTCGCCTGAACCTCTTCTAAACTAGGGGCAAACGTCGGTCATCTACCTCGTTTGCCTCACAACAATATATGTCCCAAACTAGGGGCAAACTTCGGCCACCCGCCTCGTTTGCCTCTAATCATCTTAGCATGCCCAAGCAAGTACCAAAATCAACATCTAATTGAAATCTCGATTGCAAAATGTTTTTAAAGCTAAAATGCATAGAATGAGATTCCCAAAGTAACCAAGGTTCACAGATAAACAAACTCTAAATATTACATAAGCAGGAAAGATAAAAATAAAATATAAAGTCTTTCGAAAAGCAATCACATGTTCAAAGACACTGGGAGGAATGAGCAGAATCAGTCAGGTCTAGTTTTATCTTTATGTCTTTTATTTCTTCAAAGGTCTTTAGAAATAGGCCCTTGCTCGGCTGGCCCAGCCCCTGATGAGAGCAGCAATGGTAGTGGCTCTGACTCTGGAAGCAAAGACCATCTCAGTAAACCCCCGGGGGACTTCTTGAACTTGCCCATACTGTCTGGCCAACCGACGAGGATGATAGAAGGAAGTCTCTCTCAGTCCCATCAGCCACACCCTCTGAAAATCCCCAAGACTGGTGGTCACAGCATAAAGGCCCCAACGCCTCACAATCCAGCAAATGTCAGCCTCAGATAAGGCGCCCATCATACCCACCCAATCAGTAGAAGTAAAATGAGTATGAAGCACAGCTCTACGAAAATAAACTGACGGCACATTACCGGTCCATAACTGAAGACGCTCGTAGAGCCAAGCCTGTAACACCAGAGGCGCCCCAGAAAGTAGAAGCATTCCCTGGCTTGAAGCGCGATCCAAACCATTCAGGGTCTTAGTCAAAACCATGGCCATGGAGTTCTTACCTGCCTTTAGCCCGAGACATACATGCACTAAGTCGCTAGAAGCGCTCGAAAATAAGAAGTGCGAAGTCATACATAGAATCAGAGCAGCCCCACAAGTAGCATCATACACGCTGGGATTCCCAGGACTGGCATATCGAGCAATTATGGAAGCAATGTCGAGAACCTCACCTTGAAGCAGCCGGCGGGAAATAGTGATGGAACAATTCAGATACTCAGCCAAGCCTCGCGTAGGACTGAGGGTATCAACAGAAGGGAGAATCAGGTCCAAATCAGAATCATAGCCGAGGATGGCATAGAACTCCTCAAACAAGGAGCATATCTCCAAGCCATTGAAATTGAAGACATGGTTCACTGGGTCCCAGTGAGTAATAGCAGCGCGCAAAAACTCAATGTTCAGGGTCATCTGGCAAAGAGAGAATAGCTCGGTCAGGCCGTAGCTAAAGAGGTTGATCCGTTCCACACCATCCGTGATGTTTAGCCAAGCTGTGAGTTGAGCGGGATCATACAAAGCCATGTTTTCGGTTGCGGCTCTAGGAAAATTCAAAATTTCGGCAGCACCTCCCCGTTTCACGGACTATCCCACCTGCAAGGCAAAAACACTCACTATTACAAAACTGCCCATCGCAGTAACACCCAACAATCACAGTGCACATGTATCATCATCAACTAAAACAAGCACACAACCGCGCCTCCAAACCGGAAGCTATCCGGCCTAAAAGGCAAAACATCATAAAAATTTGTCAAAGGTCACAAACTGCTCCACACATCATCCTACACTGTCCAAATAGTCGCATCACCAGTACAACCCGATCGAAAACATAAAAAGAAGATAAAATAAAATTCCTGCTTGGGGGGGGCCTCAGTCTTCCTCTTCCTCGTCCTCTGTCGGACCACCCGGAGTGTATGTCGGCGACGGTCTCCTCCTACCACCTCTGCACCTCGGACCGGTCCTCGATGAGCCAGCTCCGCCTCCACGGTACTGCACACACCAATAAAATAAAGGCAATCAGTAGGAAAACAACAAAAAAATACAAAAATAGAGTCAAGTCAGAAACCTACCAAGGACGCCATCTGATTGGCAGCAAACTGCCGCATGCCATCCATCTGTCAAGGGTAAAATCCAGGGTTAGAACCTCATAACTTTAAGGAGCGCAAGATTAGAAATGTACCCGGTGGTCTCGTGTGAGGACCAAGGACCGTAGGCTAGCCGCCAAGGCGTGACCCTCCTCAGCGTAACTCCAAGGAACATTGAGGACGCCCGCTGGCTGAGTAGAGTACCCACATGTGACTCGCGGCATCTCCATCACTTGGGGACTGCCATCAGCGCCTAGGACGTTGACGGTCCAATCCCAGGGAGGGATAGGATCGGAAGTCAGAGGAGCCTGTCTCCTATACATCTCGCGGAGCTGTAGGCACAAAACAAGTTAAGAAAAGAAAAATCAAAAACATAGGCAATGGATAAAAACCAAAACATAAAACTCACCTCCAGGAGTGGGAAGTTGGGCATCAGGAAACGACCACGGTAAGCCTCGTAACAGTTCTCAGAGAGAAAATGGTCCCAAACATCGGTGCCAGCCACGGCCGCCAGTAGAGCATCACCAGAAAGGTCACTAGCATCCATCGCAGGGGGATTATGAGGGACCCGATACCTGGAACCACCAACCACCTGCCGAGACACTCGCTCACCAAGGAACCACTGCCTGCACTCGGTACTCTCCATCAAAAGTCGGCAAGAGAAAAGAGGTTTGACCGCTTGTATCTCCTCAGGGGCGGCATAGGCAACGCGCTCCCAAGGCGTCCAATCAACATTAGCAGCCGTCAGTCCGGTTAGGAAGTTTTTGAGCAAAATAATCTGGTGAGCCCCACTCTTCACCCCGACAACATCCCTCCGCCATCTCAAGCCTCGTGGGAACAAAGGCACAGGAGCCATGCCATCCTCGTCTTTGCCTGATTCATCCGCAGGGGAGGGAGCCAACATCTTCAGGTACTCGAAGCTCCAAAGCTGCACAGACAAAGGAAAAAATCAGGAAAAAAATACAGAAACTGAAAAGTCAGAATATAAAGCAGGATGCAGCATATACCTCCCAAGCTCGCCAAAATCCCCCTGTTGATTTAACATCACCTCGGGAAACCTCACCCATGTGTTTGTAAAGATGGGCCATGGCAGCACCGCCCCAGTCGTCAGAAGGAATCTCATCGATGGTCGCCAGGCAAGAGAGAAGTCTCAAGTTCACCCGGTCATTCCGAGTCGCAAAGATCGAGCAGCCGAGGACATACAGAAGATACACCCTCAAAAGCTGGGAATTGTTCAGGTTATGATTCCCTCTGCCATAAGCCCGGTAAAGCCAGCCACAAGGAAACCAGTGCCTCTCCAAATTAGGGGGAACAGCCCCAATCAACATCTCTACAGCCTCAGGGTCGATCTCATAGAAATAATCCAGAATCAGGCGTTTCCCGCCTACCCTCAAACCAGTAATCATAGAGAAGTCGAAGGGCGTCATGGTCATCTCGCCGAACGGCAGGTGGAAAGTATTGGTGGTGTCCCACCACCTCTCAGCCAAAGCATAAAAGTGTGCCAAATCATTGCTGCTCTTCGAAACCAGACGGACAAAGCCTCCGAACCCGGCGTCATCGACCATCCTCTTGACGGTGGGCGAGAGTTGAGTATACCACAAGAAAGCATGAGTGAGGCTACCGTGGCCCTTCAGTGCTACTTCCAGCACCTGCACATACTAGAGATGACAAAAGCAATGCACAAAATCATTATTCACGACCCGAGGTCCAAATTCGCAAAATCAATATTTGAACACAAATCGAACTTCTAACGATCTCTAGGTGCACACTACGGCTCACAAAACTAGCACAATACATGGAAATAGTCCTAAAATGTCAAAGGTTTCACATACCAAGCTCGGTAGAGCCGCGGCCGAAAGATGATGTTGGGGGTCCCGTAAAATCAAGTCCGGGATTTGCATCTCGGCTTTCATCCGTTCCTTGGCCTTCTTAGACGGTCTCCTCGAGCTCGAAGCCATGGATCTACAAAGAAAATGGAAGTCAAAGTTAAACTTTCTTCTCTCAAAATTGAGCAAACCAAAACACCAATCAAAATTCCAACTACGGGGTAGGATTACTCACTTGAGCGCGCACAAGCTGCATTTTGGCCATTTTTGGCTCCAAAAACACCCCAAAATGACCAAGAATGAGCTTCAAAAGCTCAAAAACCCAAAATATACAAAAATGGAGTCCGGCCACCCAGTGCCACGGTGGCACTGGGCCACTGCCACCGCGGCACTGCTCCCCGCGGGCCCCGTTTTGCTCCGTTTTGCTCCGTTTTGCTCCGTTTTGACTTGTTTTGGCCTTTTTCAGCCTATTATTTGGCCCCGATCAGCCCTGGTGGCCCATTCCGATCAAGATTTGTAAGGTTTTACCCCAAGCAGGCTAAAAGTTGTCAAAATTACCTCCAGCAGGCAGAAACTGGGAAAAATTGACTCCCGAGGACCCGAATCGGCTATTTCAGAACAACCGTCGTAAATTTTGATCAAACACGAGAGTTCCGAGAACGAATCCCGAATTTTGGCCAAGGCACCAAAAAATAGAAAAAGATATTCCCCGAGAACCCCGCATCATCCCCCGAGGATAGAAGCAGAAAGATACCAGCTCCCGGAGGCCCCGACCGACCCTTTGGATTGAGCACCGCAAGATTTGATCAACCGTGAGAGATTCAGAGATGGGTCCTGGTTCCCGATCAAGAAAAGAGATTCCCCGAGAACCCCGCATCATCCCCCGAGGACAGAAGCAGAAAGATACCGGCTCCCGGAGGCCCCGACCGGCCCTCTTGGATTGAGCACCGTAAAATTTAAATCAACCGTGAGAGATTCAGAGATGGGTCCTGGATCCCGATCAAGAAAAGAGATTCCCCGAGAACCCCGCATCATCCCCCGAGGACAGAAGCGGAAAGATACCAGCTCCCGGAGGCCCCGATCGGCCCTCTTGGATTGAGCGCCGACACATTTTGATCAACTGTAAGAGATTCAGAGATGGGTCCTGGTTCCCGATCAAGAAGAGAGATTCCCCGAGAACCCCGCATCATCCCCCGAAGACAAAAACGGAAAGATACCAGCTCTCGGAGGCCCCGACCGGCCCTTTTGGATTGAGCACCAAAAGATCTTGATGAAATCAAATTTCGATCAAAAGAAGCAGTTGAAGAGAGATCCCAGAAAGAGTCGTTTTATCCCCAGCAGATTCAGATTAATCTTCAGCAGATTCATACACCGTCAGTTCAATCACAGTAGTCCATTGTCGACTCATCATCTCAATTCAAACATCGTCTGTTCATTAATCATCATCGCTCTCATTCAAAATATGCCATGGGGCTTCCATGTTCATCGTGTGACATCTCAGGATTTCATGATCATCCCTTGACTTCTGTGTCCGTCTCTTAATTTCCGGGGCTCCCGTGTCCGTCGATTATTTGACAAAAGGCGTCTTCGATTATAGTCCTCTGAGACCCCAATTACGTTCTCTTACGAAGCACACTTCCCAAAATTCAGAAGTTTGCCCCTAGACTCAGAGCCTTCTAAAATCTTGGTATCCCTATTCGGGTCAATAACTGCATCATAGTCAGAAGCAGCAGCACGACACCAGCCCACTCGGAGTGGCACACCCTACAATATACTAGAACCATACAATAGGCATAATAGGATTCATAACACAACTCGTATCACATCCCCGCATTGCATACCATCCTCATAGCATAGCATCCACTTGGTTGTTACGTGTGTACATGTGTGATTTATTCCTTTGCACCCCGAACTACGTCCTGGTCTGATTCCCCTTGGGATACGTAGGCAACTCACGCAGAGCGCGACCACCACTAGCCTCAGCATCATTGCATCTTTTGCAACGCTTTTTATCCTAAATTTGTAGCCTCCAAAAAGACCTGTCTCTTCAAAACTTTGGCACTCGGTTACGACATGCGTTACCTCACAAGTTCCTGCCAAAAAGGGGCAAACTGTAGACACCCTATTTTGTCGGCTATCAGATTTAGGAAACCCATAGCTTGGTGGTTCACAATGATCGTAAAAGACCCAAAAGAACTCCTGGAAGTCAGCTCTATCTCTCAGAATGCTCAGATTGACCAAAATGCCCCTGAAAGCCCGAAGACTCCCAGATTTAGTCCCGAAGTTCTGAAAACATGCTATGTCATAAGAAAAATGATAAAATGAGTTTTTAAGTAAAACCGGAAGAAATCGTCAGCTCCCAGGGACCCACGGAAGTCCCGGAAGTTCCCCAAAAGTCCCCGTTGACCGGTTTGACCAAGGTTTGACCAGAGTTTGACCAAGTTTGACCGAAATCGTCCGAATTCACCGGAATCATTAGAAAAGTATTAAAATGAGTTTTAAAAGAGAATCGAGCGAAAACGTCGGCTCTTGGGAGCTCCCGGAGGTTCCCAGAACTTCCCAGGAATCCCATATTTGACCAATTTGACCAAGATTTGACTTTGGAATCGGGGCACCGAAATAATTTTAAAATATTTTTCATGGATACTAGAGGTCAATAGCTTTCCAACGGTATATCACACATAATTCCTGGATTTAAAACGAATTTATTTTGAATTTCTGAAGGCAAAAAAGGCGATCAAATCGGCTTTTATCGCAAATACCGCAAAACTTTTCAAAGTGACCTATCCCCGAACTATTTTTTATGTAAAGTAGACTCCATTACCTTTCCAACGGTATATCACAACCTCAATTTGGAGTTCGTATGCATTTTCTGTGAATTTCGGACGAAGTAGGGCCTTTTCACGAATACCGGAACCTCTGGGGGCCTAAACAGCATTATCTGGACGAGGGAGGAGCAGTGCCGCCGCGGCACTGGCCCAGTGCCGCCGCGGCACTATCCCCTAGAACAGTGAGTTTTTGTAATTTCTTTTGTGATCCCATTTTGATTATTTTAAAACCAAAACGACGTAGTTTCATGATTTCAGATGTTTGGGACCAATAGGAATACTTTCTAAATCCCAAAACCACCCCCAAGTTGGCCTATTTAAACCCCCCATTGCTCTTCATTTTGGGGGAGTCAAATGCAAGTTTAGGAAAAGTTTGGGAGAGAAAGTTGTAGAGATAAGGTTAGAGTAGAGAGAAAAGAAGCTTTCTTCTTTGATTTTCAAAACAAAAGTGAGTTCTAAACTTTGTTTCTACCTCATTACTCCTATTTACTTCAACATTCAATACACCCAACCACCATTTTAGTGAGCATTTAAGAGAGTGGAAGCTTCTTCCATGTCCAATGTCATTACATATGAGTGAAACACCATGCTACAAGTTCAATACTTCATGAATATCATCTATTGATCATTATCTACTTGCTTGTTTATTCATTGTTTATCTCTTCTTACCTCATTTCTTTTTTATTTTCTTTATTTATTTACTAGTTCATCATCATCTAAATGATGACATGAAGTTTGGGGTGAATGAATCCTTATGGATAGTAGCTCTTGACCTCAAAAACATGTTTGATAGATGATGATCATAACTTCAATACCTCCAAGGTATCCTTGAAGTGTGTTGAAGTTATGCTCAAATAAAAATAAACCTCTCCAACAATCTTGGAGGTTCTTGATGATGAGTTGAATATTGGCATTTTAGGTGGTCATAATCTTTATTGAGTATTAAAAATACACTTTCAATACCTCTATTTCAAAACCCCCCTCAATCCCTCTCATTTTGATTTCAAGAAAGAAAACCTTATTTTTCCCAAAATCTTCAAAACAGTGAGTCAAAACAGTGAGTGAGCTGAGTTCAAAGATTTCTCTAGAACTCAATACTCAACATATAGATGCAAGGCCACTTGGAAAGTCTTCCTAACTCATTGGAGAACACCCATGATTTTTGGTTTGACTTGGAAGTACTTGAAAATGGTCTATTTGGACCCAAACATTCCTTCCAAACATTCTGCATCTGCTGTCACAGCAGCTTGACTAACTTCCAACTTCTTTTTCAGAAATAGTTTCCAAAATGGGTGGTCCCAACTTATTTTTCCCTTAAACTTAAATGTCTTAGGGAACTTTCTGTATAAAATGGGCCCCTAGATCATTCGTTTTCATTTTCTAAGCTTTTTCAACATTTCAGTCGACAGTACAGACTCTGTTTCTGAGTGATCTCTGTTATTCATATGATTTCTCTCAATCTGTGATAGTTATTAAATATTGGCTTTTTGGGTTGTATTTTAGACACAATAAGGAACATCTCCATAAAAAATCATGCATTGAAAGCATTCTTAAACCCTATTTTCCATTTTTACAAGATCATGTTACTGTTCTGTCCACTATTCACAGCAAGCACATTTTAACTTTCATTCTTTGATTTGATTCTTATATGCCTTCCAAATTAGTTCATATCTTAGGAAGTAGTTCATACTACATTTGTACATATCCCATATTGATTTCATCCATCCATTCATGCACATTTTAGACTTTTAAGTCATCCTAGGAATCCATGAACACAAAGCACACTACAACCTTGGCACATTTTAGATACATACATTGCATCCATGCAAAGATTTGGGGTTTTGTAACTCCTAATCTATGAAGGTTATAAGGAATGATCATGATCACATGTTCATGCTTCCCCTCGATCTAATCATCCTTTCTCATCCGTCCCGGGAATTGAGAGATCTTCTCTTCTCAAAGAATAACATGCATCATTTTAGCTTGCTAAGCATCTTTGTTTTCTTTGATTTATTTGTTTCAAGAACAATTCATGCCCCCTTTAGATTAGGAAGTCTTGATTATTTGATACATGATTAGACGATTTTTTCTAGGTTTATTTGTGTGATTTTCACTTTACATTGTATGATATTTGACTTAGATCTTATGAATGATATCTTATCTTTTGATTTTCAATTTCAAGATTCTTATGTGATGTAATATACTATCATAGTATTAATTGCCGAACCATACATAGTATAAGATGATTATTTGGATGCTAATTGAGGCCCGTCGAGAGACGGGGCGAGTTGAGGGTGTTTTAGTCGTGACAAAGGCTCCTTCCTCTCTCGTACCAAAACCCCGAGCCAAGTTCTTTGGTTATGAAGGGTCGGTGCCCTTTATCCGTTTGGGTGAGTCAAAATAAGGTTTCTTGGTTCCTTAAAGACCAAGTGGCGACTCTGTATCTGTTTTCAACAGACCCTTTTCTCTTTCTTTGATCAAAATCAAACAAGTTTCAAAAGCAAACAAAGCGGTGGAATCCCGGTATCCACAACGACAATCTGAATGTCTTGTAGTACAACCAACTCTTATTAGTCGCATTCTAGAGGCACAGAAGAGGAATGAAAGACTTCAACAATGGTCCACAAGTGCTGCAGTGAAAGAACCTGAGAATTTGAACATTGGCGTAGATGGGGCACTTAGATGCAGAGATCGACTTTATGTGCTCGACGAAGATAACCTTAGGAAGGATATACTAGATGAAGTGCACAAATCATGGATGACAAATTCATCTTGGAGGTACGAAGATGTACAAGGATTTAAAGAGGGATTTCTAGTAGGATGGGATGAAGCAAGATGTTGATGAGTATGTATGTCAATGTCTCACCTATAAGCAAGTTAGAGCCGAACATCAAAAACCTTTTAGATTATTACAACCGCTACCCGATTCCCCAATGGAAATGGGAGAATATCACTATGGATTTCGTTATGGGTTTGCCGAGGTCTCAGCAAAACCACGATGCTATTTGGGTGATTGTAGATCAACTCACCAAATCAGCACATTTCATAGCGTATAACATAACCTATCCAGTAGAGTGTTTGAGCCACTTGCATCTACAACAAGTTGTGCGACTTCATGGAGTACCTGTCACCATAGTATCAGATCGTGATTCATGTTTCACCTCAAAGTTCTGGCAGAGTCTGAAGAAAAGCTATGGGAACTTCATTGAACTTGAGTTCAGCTTTTCATCCACAAACCAATAGACAGATGGAATGAATCAATTAAGTAATGAAAGATATGCTGCGAACAGGTGTTATTGATTTCAAGAGTTCATGGGAGACACACTTACCACTAATCAAGTTTGAGTACAACAATAGCTATCAATCGAGCATAGGGATGGCACCTTTTGAAGCCTTATACGGAAGACCATGCAGATCGTCGTTTGTTGGGCCAAAGTTGGAGAGAATCAACTTCTTAGACCAGAGATGATACGAGAAACTAATGAGAAGATTTAAATTGTGCGAGAAATGGTGAAGACGGCACAGACCAGACCCAAGAATTATGCGGATAAGCGTCGCAAAGATCTGGAATTCAGCGTTGGAGATCACATACTTCTCAAAGTATCTCCAGTTCGAGGCATCATCAAATTTGACCAGAAGAGAGGGATGCTATCACCGCATTTCATAGGACCTTTCAAGATTCTAGATCATGTAGAAAAGTCACCTATAGACTTGCATTGCCTCCCATGATGTTAGGAGTGCACAATGTTTTCCACATCAGTATACTGAGGAAGTGTGCCCATAACCCGACGCATGAAATCAACTTTGAAGACATCGAGGTGAATGACAATGTAACTTTCAATGAAGGACCAATACGGATCTTGGATCGAGAAGTCAAGAAGCTCATAAACAAAGAGATTCCATTGGTGAAGGTTCAGTAGAAGCATCACGATGAAGGAGAAGCTTCGTGGGAACTAAAATCGAAGATGCGGAAGAAATTTCCAGAGTTGTTTTGATATTAAATTATTTGTGATTTCGGGGACGAAATCTTTAAAGAGTGGTGGATAATGTAATACTCGTATTTTTCTCTGTAATTATGACGTATACGTATATGCAATGGGTTTCTATGTTAATGCCGTGTCTGAACCTTGTCTTTGGTAAATTTTGGTTGCCAATCGATTGCCACTTATACCAATCGATCACCCTTGCCACCTTAGTCCCAATCGATTGCCACCTACTCTTAATTGATTACACCTGATTGAACTTGATCCCCAAGCATTTTCTATAAGAATGATATCACTTGCTTGTGCATACGACCCCTTGCCTATATGTACTGATCAAAAATTTGTACTCAGGGTTGTTTGGTTGATTTACCTGAGCTATACACCTATACCTACATATATATATTTATATATACCCACATATATACACCCTTATACACTTCTATACTCATACAAACACACTCATTGAAGAACAAGAAGAAAGATAAAAGGAAGAGAGGGAAAAGAGAAGAAGAAAGAGATAGACAAGAGAGACAAAAAAGGAGAGAGAAGAATCCAGCATTGAAGCTCAAGCTTTCAAGCTTCTTGAACACACAACTACATCTACACACATTTGTGAGTTCTCAAACTCATATAGTAGCCTTATGAGGTATTTTTACAAGTTTTTGTATGAAGAAAATAGATTGTTAACGCGTAAACTGAGTTCTGGACATTTTTAGTATGTTCACTGTGAAGAAGATGAAGTACCAATCGATTGGCTCATTGTCCAATCAATTGCACTTGGTTCCAATCGATTGGTGATTTTTCCAATCTATTGTCGTTTTTTGGATACCAATTGATTGCCATTCTACCCAATCGATACCACTAAATTTTTCCCAATTGATTGTTGAGGTGCCCCAATTGATTGTACTTTAGCATAATGTTGATAATCCATATTGAATTGTATTATGTGAAGCACATGTCTATTAAAGCTTTCTATTATTATTCTAATATGCTAGAACGAAACTTTAGTTTGACACAAAGATATACAATTGAATAATGAACCTAATATTATCTAATAAGTAAACCTTTGACATAAGGACATGTATATTGAGAAGCCAACATGCATAACATAGTATGTGTTTAGTCGCAGAGGGTGTCAATTGATTTATATGGTATGAGTTAAGCGATCGTGGAAATTGTGAGTTATGTTGGGTTGTGTCTTTTTGTGTGGATCATGATCTATTGTGGCAAGTGATAGCCATGACTGTGGAAAGAGAAATGATGATTAAGATGTGTAACGGCCGGTATGATGATACCAAGGCACGTTGATTTTGTGGAACGACCGGTATGATGATACCAAGGCGTGTTGTGAATATGTAATGGTCGATACTTCGTACCATAAAACATTGTAGAGAATGTGATAGCTGAGTTTTTGTACCAGGCTGACCATTACGTTACAAGAATGGGATAGTTGAGGTTTAGTACCAGGCTGACCATACTATAATATACAAAAGTGAATAAAAAACTTTGGGAAAGGAATTTCCATTCAAGCAACGTATGGTTGGACATACATGGGAGGGTAAGTCAGTAACGTAATCACATAGTCCATGACATTGTAAGCCAAGTGGTTGAGTCGCATATGGTGTATTGAAACATGTAAGAATGAGAATGTCATGAGATCTATTTCTAAATGCAAATGCTATATAAAGACTTCTTATTATGATACTTTGTTAGTTTATTACTCACTCGACTTCTACAAGCTGACGGGATTTCTATCGCTGGATATACCCACATCCAGCTTTCAATTCCTATGGCTATATAGGTGAGATGCCTATTGATGAGCTACTACCAAGAGTACCTAGAGGAAGGCTATGCCTGGGATGGTAAGACCGAAGAAGAGATCAAAGAAGAACACCACCAAGCTGATGACGACGTCTACGCCACTTGAAGCTTAGGGCTAGAATGTAGTTGTCATTCTATTATGTTTTAGTTGTGTTGTAAACTATGTTACTATAATTGGCGAGTGTGCCTCTAAGATTTGGATTTTAGTTTATTACTAAGTTGGGTTTTGTAATAAGACCTTTTAAGTTGAGTTATTAGTGCAGTTTAGTATTTCAGTTATTGCGTTATATCTATGATATTATAGAACTGTGTGTAGACAATCGAGTGATATTCACCAGTCATGGCCTATGAGTCTAAAAATGGAATTTAATGTTCCTTATTTTTGCTACATTAGGGCGTGACAGGCAAGCTATTGTCTGAAGCACTTTGGGCTTATCGAACATTTAAGAGATCTAGTACAGGAGTTACACCATTCATGTTGGCATATGGGCGCGATCCCATGCTGCCTATGGAGATCACAGTTCGATCAGCTCGGAGGGCTTTACAAAATCAGCTTTAGCCTGCTAAATACACGGAGGCATTGATAGCTGAATTAGAAGGACTCAATGAGATAAGGCTAACGACCTTAGACTCATTGAAGGTGCAGAAATTACGGGCTGCCCGAGCATACAATAAGAGGGTGAAGGAGAAATCTTTATGCACAGAAGACTTAGTTTGGAAGGTCGTCTTACCCATCGAAGACAAGGACAACCGGTATGGAAAATGGTCGGTTAATTGGGAAGGACCTTTTATCGTCCACTAGGTGAAGAAAGGTGGAGCATATAGGCTGTGCGATATGGATAGAGAGGTTCACGCTCGATTAATTAACAGCTAGTATTAAAAGTCATACTATCCTACTTTGTGGGAGACTATTGATTTAGAATATAAGCCGAGTCCTGAATTAGAGTATGAGCTGCTTATCAACTATGAGCCCAAATAATCAAAAGACCATGGTATTTAAATAAGTGCTACACACAGCTTTTGTTACAAGATATATGTTAAAACAAAAGAGTATATACAATTGTTGGGGCCAACTCGAAATTTTTTAGTTTTTACTTTAAATCATCCTAGATCTGCACAGCCCAAGCCCAATCTTGTTGAGCCTTGTGGAGCTTTTGGGACCAAAAATGGGCAGTTAGAATGTTTGCTTGTAGTTGGTTGCTACATTCTGAGCATCTTTACCAAGCCCAGCCAAGGCCGCGTTGATTTGAGTCAACGCTGCATCATTCGTAATAACTCTACCTCCAGTTTTTCTAATTGTGCCTTGAGATTGGCAATATGAGTCTGGAGCTAGGCATCTCGGGCAACCACTTAAGCTCGAGTTACCTTTCCAGCTTCATACTTTGTCTTGAAAAATTCGAGAAAATGCACCTCCTTTTGTCGTGCATTGAGATGAGCTTCGGCCTCAGTTTGAACCAAAGAGGCTGATTGTTCCAAAACACGGTAGCCTGGTAGCCGCTCTTGGATTTCCTTGAGCAGTGAAAGTTTCCTAGTTGTGAGTGAAGGATCAGCAAGGACATCACTCAAAGCGGTATCAATTTCAATTGACATTGGAAGATGGTCGAGCTTACAGGTAGCTAGCCCAAGCATAAGGTCCTTTGACCTTTGCAGGCTTAATGGGGTAGCTGTTTCAGGCTCGAATGAACCTAGATCAAATGCCCCTAGGTCCAGACTTGTGAAGAAGTCATCGAAGGGGATGAATAGTGTTGGACCTAAAGGAATAGCCTGTCCAAGAAAAAATAAAAAATAGAGCCAAGGATTAATGCTTATAGAAGACAAAAGACAATAAGCCCGAACAGGAAAGAAAATTACCTGAGTAGGTACCGAAGTAGAGGCCGAAGTGTTTTAAGAAATGACGGCCGAAGAGGTAGAGGGAGTAACCTCAATTCTTGATTGTGGGACTAGAGCCGAGACTGTTTGTTGACTTGGCTCGGGAATAGAGGCCACAATTTCCTCTATGGAAGCTTGAACACCCATGCCTACAGGGGCCGATTTGCTTATAGCGTTAGAGGTCTAAGTATCGACCGTCACAATCTCCTCTGCACTTTTTAGGACTGATTCTATTGCAGGAGTGGAGTTAGAGGGGGCTGTCAAATCATCCCCGTTGGTCCAATCCAGGGCCATCATGACCGATTATTCTACTTCGTCCCCAACAGGTATGTCTTTAGGCACGTTCGTCACTGCTGGAGGAAAGGACTACCTGTCCGGGCATAAACCTTCAAGTAGGGTCAGTCAGTGTCCTGATCCCCATCAGAAGGAGTTAAGGGAGGAATGACACGAAGTGGGACGGTCCTCTCTAAAAAAATTGTTCAAGAATGGCCTCAGCCCATTCAGTTATTGTGGGTACGTGTAGAGGAGATAACATAACTCGTGGTCAAACTTGCTGGCAGTATCTCCTCTTCGGACATTTCATCCACCAGCTGAAAGAAAACCAAAGGGTGTTAGAATGGAAAATAAGTTGAATCGACCATCTCAAAATGGACAGGAAAGCAAAGAAATACCTGGATAATGGAGCAATCTTTTTCTTCTTGATCGGCCCTTTGTTTGTTGCTTTTTTAGTGGTCGACCTCCTGGATGTCTGTTTCTTTTGGGCTGTCATCGGGCAACGGTGGGTTCATCGGCATCTATGGACAATGAAACAGTGAATTAAAGGAGCATCTCGGAGGCGATGCTCTTGAATATCTGGGTGTTCCATTCAAACCACCACTTCTCAAATTCTTCGGAGACAACCGGTTGGGCAGAAAAAGGGCTGTAAAACAATTGCTTTCTTCAATTTATCCGACCATTCTTTTATCCTTTTTACTTGCTCATCGTTCACGATCAGGCCTCGATCTACCCAGTCTATATTCACTGTTATGGTTGGGGGAGGAGGAACCAACTGAGAAAACCCGAATTGACAAGAAAAGAGGGGAGCAAAATAATACTCTGCCTCACATTTGTTGTTGCTTTGGGGAATACTCAGGTTCTATATAATATCTCTAGCCACTAAGTAGCTAAAGAATATCTCGTTGTATGTAATTTAGGTGCACGGGCCCTAATTGGAAAGATTTTTGGAAAGCTGAAGAAACACGCAAAAGTGGAGAAAAAAGAAAGGAAGGAAAGAAGAAGGGGTCCGAATAGATCACCCTTCATAGAAAAAAGTGAAACACTCCTCAAAGGATCCTCAAAGGAGTGGGGAAAAGGAGCAACATCCATCAAGTGGATAAGAAAGACAGGAACTTCGGCCAATTCCCTTGTAGGGGGCCGAAACTCAGGGAAATAAGAATACAGCTAGAGCTGTAAAATACAAATCGGGCTTTCTCCATAATTGAAGCTCGAGTGAATGAAGCATGTTACACCTCGAACTAGGTATGCCTAGACAAGAGTGGCTAGAGCTAATGGCATACCTATAGCTAGGACTAAGGCCAAGTTGGTGTACTCTTTGGTAATGGCCTCACTGGTCGAGCAGAAAAGATACTTGTTCAGCTAATAGATGATAAATGCAGTGTGTTTGGCATCAGACACATCAATCCATTCCTTGCCCATAGAGGTAGTCAGGAAACTTCTATAGGCAGTGATGGGTTTGTAGAAGATGTCCCCTACCTTAACTGATTCTTGTTGAGGTTAAGTGAAGCTGGCTGTTCCCATGTCAAGCCCTAGTCTGACCTCCTACCCGTGAGGATGAAGCCCAAGCAAGTAACTGATGTCTTTGATGGTTGGCCCTATTGGCCCACAATGGAGAAGAAACCCATTGTAGGATTATGACTATAAGAGAAGGGCAGAGAAGAAGAGAGATCAATCTATTTCCACTTTGGGCTAACTAAGCATGATGGCATCATAGATGCCTATCTATTTTTGTAGCTCGGCCTTAGAGGTCGAAACCCTTGTTAGCCACTTGTCCCAATCTGCGGCGAGTGTAGGCCAACCCCTGATCAGATGTGTAGTGGTCCAGACTTTGTTCTAGTGAATGGGAAGTTGGAATAAAGGTTCGTTTGCTACTGGGGAGAAGTATGAGATGAGGAAGTGGGAGGATTGCCACGGAACACCGTACTTAGGCCATGCATCGTCGGAGAACCATTGGGAGTGTTGTAATTGATAAAGACATAGGTGGAAATGGCAGAGGCATGCTCCTTGGCCAAATGCTGAACTTTTTTACATAAATTCTAAGGGGGAGGAGCATCCAAAATGACTTTTGCTTTTTTTCCTTGGACGGCACTAGCAGAGCGATTTTGGGAGCCATCGCAAAAAGAGTTGGACATTCAAGTGAGGAGTAGCTCTGTTTTTTGGAGAGAAAGAGAAGATGAAGAGGATCAGAAAAGTGAGGAGTTTTTGGCAATCATCTAATATATATACATTGGCCATTAAATGAGAGGTGACTGGTGGGATTTCAAAGGACCGCCAACTCCTGTGTGATGGATATATGGCAGTATTTTGAAATTCAAAAGGTCACATCAATCAATGCTACACATTTGACATGATCTTTTGGGTTGCACCCAAAAAATGCCATAGGTTTTGGTGCCTGAATGAGAGGAACGGAACGGGCCTGGACTAGGTTTTATGAGGCCCATAGCAAAGCTGGACTGTAGGCTCAAGTAATTAATGGGATGATCGAGCTCAGAGGATAAATACCCATAAGATGCAGAATTGTCTGAGGCATAAAGTTTGATGATGTAAAGGAAAACTTGATGCTTGATGAACAAGGAGGATGAGATATACAACAATCGGACATCACAATGTGAAGGAACAGCAGCAGCAGCAGAGTTCCGGGTTTGAGCCCGATTAGACATAGGCATGCATGTCACCGTCAGTGGGCTCAATGTTATAAGTCAAAGTAGAAAGCCTGGAAGACTGGAAGTAGCAGTAGCCCGATGGAAAAGGAGGGAAATAAAAACATGTGACTCGTCATTTCCTTATTCGTTGAGGCTAAGATTAAGGGAAGGAGACCGTTTAGGAATGGATCTAATCAGATCTAACTGGATATGGAAGGCCAATTCCTGGAATTTCGGGATTGGGTCAAATCTTGATATGGATGGAAAGAGTCAGGATTAGGAAGGATTCTGGACATCATTATCTTATTTTAGGCGCAATTCAAGGAGTCCTTGCAATAGTTAAACTCTTCAACAAAAACAATATAAGCACAGGATGGCGAAGCATTCAAGGCACTCCGCGTCACTCTAAAAAATAGTATTCAAAAGCATTCAACCCTGCATTTGCGTGCTCTCAGGATCTATAGCAACAGGTCTATCCCTTTTGTTATTTTCTTTACTATTTTAATCTTTCATGAACAATCAGAGCATACTGATTTAGTTCCCTAGTTTGTTAGTTTTTCCAAACACGTTCAATTAAATATCAACATATTTTATTAGTTGTTTGTGATTATTTACTTGGTAAATTCATAACCATTAGACTTGTACGCTTCAGTACTATCTAGGAATCACATGCCAAGGGTACTTTCCTACTTGGCCATCACAATAACCTAATAGAAGTTAGATTTTAAAGCCTTATGAATCACTCGCACAAGCATTTTAGGAAATTAGTTTGCACACTCGAACCACTTTTGGTTCTAGCACGCCAGCGCAAAACCGCACGAAACAGTTACCAACCCATACTCCGATTAATATTTTCCAATCCAACTTTACTCTAGCTACTCCACCCACTTAAACGATTTTTCTCTTACATGTACTACTATAGAAAAATTTTCCATTTTCCTAAAGAAATATTACATCTAAGGCTAAACAACCTTTCATTATCCTGTATTTTTCTTTAAATTTTACTTTTCTCTAAAATTAAATTAATTGCTTCACTTAATGCCCTCTATTTTACATCGACTAAGTTGAGGACAATTGAGGCTAAACATGATAGTTAAAGTTCTTTAATAATTGTCCTCACCTAAAAAACGATGCTAAACAAGACTCGCAGACTTCAATTGGTTCGAGAGCCAAATCGCCTAAGACCCTTTCTTTGACTAGTCAACCAATCCTATTTAGATTGATATGGCCAAGCCTCATATGCCAAATCCTTGTTAGATTAGTGGAAGGTTCCATTCTTTTAGATGGTAGCGATCTTAGAGAATCCTTCCATAAATCTCCGATAGTATCCAGTCAAACCAAGAAAACTTCCGACTTCCGTTGCGGTGGTTGGTATATTCCAATCCAGAACATCATCTCTCTTCAATGAGTCTATGGCTATTCCATCCTGTGAGACGACATGTCCTAGGAACTTGACCTCTTTCAGCCAGAACTCACACTTACTGAACTTCACATATAATTGGTTATCTCGAAGGGTCCGTAGTGCGATCCTTATATGTTCTTCCTCAGTCTTTGAGTAGATCAGAATATCGTCGATGAACACGATAATGAACTGGTCCAGGTAGGGCCTAAATACTCTTTTCATTAGGTCCATAATTACTGCTGGAGCGTTGGTTAATCCAAAAGACATAACCAAGAATTCATAATGCCCGTACCTCGTCCTGAAAGCAGTCTTGAAAATATCCTCTTCCCTCTCTCTTTCAAGCACTGCTTGTCACGACCCATCCCACTACGCGTGGAAATAGGACACGTGGCATGCCACCAAGGCTCATCCAAACATCATATAACTATACGCAGTGGAAAGAACTTTAAAACAACCCTGGGTATTTAAAACTTAGGAAACATTGCCCTCTGAGTTGAAAAAATCCATTGAAATCAGAGTTATAAAAAGTTTTGTTCAATTGAAAACACAACCAAAAGAATCAATTTGGAAAACAGAGGTTCAGTCGACTGTGCCTAGGGTCCAGTCGACTGTACTTAGCAGAAACCAAAATCTAAAATTCTCAACAGAGGTCCAGTCGACTGATCAGGGAACCCAGTCGACTGTGTTCTGCAGAACTAAAATGCAACATTTCCAAAAGGGGTCCAGTCGACTGATCTGGGGACCCAGTCGACTGGTTTTATCATTAATAGAACCAGTAGCCAAAAATCAATAGTGTTCAGTCGACTGCTAAAGGGTCCACTCGACTGCTTCTCTTATTATTCACTTTCAGTGTCTCAACCCCACGGGATCCAGTCGACTGATCCATGGTCCAGTCGACTGCTCCCCTGCTGGGCAGCCTGTATGAAAAATAATAACTCATGCTTCTCTAATATCAACAAACAACCACGACCAACGCCAATTACAATATTTACAACATAACTACAGACGTTCAATTACAAGATTACAATACTACGAAACTAATCTGTGGTTCTATTACAACATATTACAATTTCAAATCCTTACATAAGTTTAGGATTTAAAACAAAAGCATATACAATTGTGGTTCCTCGGCGTTCCTCAACGGCCTCACTCCTCACGGTTCTTCTTGTCTTTCTTTTTACCTGCAATGGAGTATGTAACGCCCTGTATTTTATTATCATTAATAAATAAATATTGCATTTTATTTCCATGAGTATTTTAATTTAATTTCTCTTTGTAATAATTATCTGGGGTCAAAATGTAATTTTCAAAACATTTTCTATGGTTTCAAAATCGATATCTATATTTTTGTACAACCGGGAATTGAATTCCTACATTAATATAATTTTCTGTATTTTTATTTCAACCGTAAAATACCAGTTTTGGGAATGGGCAGTATAATTTTACCTGTGTGTGTGTATCATTGCGTGAGCTCAACACACACAAGGGTATCTTGTGTACACATGGAAAGCACCCAAGAAATTAGTGCAGTGTGTGCCTAACTTAGTGCTGGAGTGCTTTGTGAATGTGTGTGTTTTATATTCATAGTGCTAAGCACTTTGCATATGATATATACACCCACTAATTCCCCCCTTTTGGACTACCTCTCATCTCTCTCGGCAGCTCTCTCTCTCTCAATCACTCACTCACAGTCTCTCATCTCTCACTCCCAAACTCTCTCAGACTCTCATTCACTCTCAATCTCCCTCAATTCTCTCAATCACTCTCTTGCTCTCTCAAGATCACACAACACACACATACAGTTTATATATATATAATCAGTCACATACTTAGACACACATATATATACACATATTGGGTTACCAAAATCAAGAACGGAGGAGGAAATTCTCAACGACGGATTATTACGGCGGAAGTTCTCGGCCTTTAAATTTCTGTATAATCGTCTCTGTGAGTATTATAAACTCACTCGCCATGTTTATATATGTGTATTTCTGTATGTATATGTGTATATATGTGTATATATATATGATACACCATTAGAGCTTAAAAATGGAGCTTTGAAAAAGTTAATCAAAATCGAATCCGTGAATTGTAATTGGAAGATATTGATCCCAATAGGCTACGGTTCGAATCCTACGGAGTAATTCATCCGTATGGCGACGTATTGATGATTTTAAGTTTTGTCACTCTAACTTTAATCACGAAAATCAAGAGATACAATCCGTATTAGTTAAAATTGATCGCGTATTCTTAATCTACGCAGAAAACTGAAGAGATCCATATATTGCACGACATAATTGAAACAGAAAACAGAAATGGGTAAATTTCAGTCCAAAACCAGAAACAGGGGAGAAAACGAAGAAGATGAGGTTCTGCAACATCTCGCGCGCGCGACCCGCTCGCGCGAGGCTCGCTCGCGCGGACCTTTTTCCCCCCTCGCGCGCGCGATCCGCTCGCGCGATCTGCCTTCCCCCTCGCGCGCGCGATCTACCCTTCCCCTCGCTCGCGCGGCCCGCTCGCGCGATCTGGCAGTTTTAGCAGTTTTTATGTTTCCTTAGTAGGGACTGTTTTGGAAAATGTTTTAAAAGTTTTTAAAGAACTGTTTGACAAAAACACTGTTTTAAAAGGCTCACTGTTAAACTTTGGACTTGTAAGAATGTTTAAGGCCGAAATTTATACTCGTACGATTATTCCGGCTTTGTGATTTATTAATGGTGTTATTTATGAAACATTGACATACATATTAGGGTTGAGGTTGTGTCAACATGCATGTGTGTGAGAAAGTGTGAAAAGAGTAAAGAGTGGCGTTCTAGTTGTGCGACCTCAATATCGATCGGATATTATTCTTGGTATTTGGAGATGATAGTGTTGTGTACGACTTAGATATCGATCGGATAATATTCCTGGTATCTAAGGCGCGCGTTTCGGATATTGATCGGATAGTATTCCTGATATCCGAAGCGATGGTGGTAGTGTTGTGTACGGCTTAGATATCGATCGGATATTATTCCTGGTATCTAAGGCGCTTGTTTCGGATATTGATCGGATATTATTCCTGGTATCCGAAATGATGGTATTGAGTGTGGCTTAGATATTGATCGGATATTATTCCTGGTATCTGAAGCGATAGTTTGGTGTGCTGTTTTGGATATTGATCGGATAGTATTCCTGGTATCTGAGATAATGGTTTGTTTGTGTTGAGTTTTGTTGAGAGAAAAGAGTCAGAAAGATGAGATATTACATTGCTCATGCATGGTCACATATTTATTGTTTTCTTTATTTTCCCCCGTGGGTTATGTTGGAATTGGAACCTTGAATATATTACTGTTAAGTTAAAATTGCACCGTTGTTTATATGCTTATATATACATTGCGAGCACTTGTTTATTTTGCTCACCAGCTTTCATAAGCTGACGGCGTTGATGCGTCCTGGACTGTATGTCCAGATTTTCAGGGTCAGGAGAAGCCAGGGTATTTTGACTATGCTACTTAGAGTCAGGAGACTTTCCAGGAGGCTGCTTTATATTTCCTATGTATTTTAATTTGGGGTTTGTAATAAACTAGTTTAGACTTTTGAATAAGGCGTTTTGTGCCTAAGACTATGACTATTGTAATAGTTTAGTAAGTTTTTATTTCGGAGCTTATGTTCTGTTAGTATCCTTTGCTTTAGAAATGTTGTTAAGTTATTTGTTGCAGGGACAATTGGTCATACTCACTTGTCACGACCTACGAGTCCATAAAGGAAATTAAATGCTTTCCTGAATTATGCTACGTCGGGGCGTGACAGGCTTTTTGGTATCAGAGCCTAGGTTATGGCTCGACCAATTGTCCAAAACACATAGGATCTCCCGTTAAGATAGAATTGAGATAAGATAGTTCGACTTTATTCCGTGTCTAGTCGCTTTCTATCGTTTAGAATTTTCTTTCTTCTCGAGAGGTTGACCGAATTCTGTTGATTGATGGATAGGTACCGTTCTCTCGATCAGATGGCTAGAAGAAATCTCAGGAATCGTCCCGCTATTGAAGATGCACCGCCAGTAATAGATCCAACCGGGATGTTCGAAGCTTTTGTAAGGAGGTTGGAGAGGGTTAGTGATCAGAACGCAAGGAACAATAATCAGAATGGGGATTACAACGGGAATGGTAGGCAAGCCCACCAGACTGGAGACAAGCTTCTCAAGGAATTTCGCGCTCTACGACCTGAGTATTTTGCTGGAACTGATGAACCCTGGCAAGCGGAACAGTGGCTACGTCAGATGGAGCGTATCTTTGAGACCATAGAGTGCACTGATCTGGAAAAGAAGCGTCTGGCTATCTTTCAGTTGTCTTATGCAGCGGCGGATTGGTGGGATGCAGAAAAGGCGACCATAGGGGAAGAAGCTGCAAGGAGAATGCCGTGGGTGGTGTTCAAGGAAAGGTTTCTCGAGAAGTATTTCCCCGAAGAAGAGAAGGACAAGAGGGAGAAAGAGTTTATGGAGTTGACTCAAGGGAATCTGACTGTCCGAGAGTACACTACTCGATTTGAGCGTCTGTCTCGCTTTGCTCCACATATGGTGGACACACCCCAGAGGAAAATCAAGAAGTATCACCGAGGTCTCAACCTGTCTCTCAGACATTTGACTATGGGGCATCTGGGCCAGTCATTTGAAGCTCTGGTGAGATTGGCTACGGGGTTAGAGAATGATGGGTGTCAGAATTCGAAGCCGCTTGGAAATCGACCTCCGCAGAAGGGTTATCCCGGACAGAAACCAGGGTACCCTCAAGGACAGAAAAGGACCTGGGATGGAGGGAAGAAACCTCAACAGACACAAGCAGTTCAGCAGTATCAGCCTCTAGCAATAGAAGGGGCCAAAAACAACAACTGCTTCAATTGTGGAGTTCCCGGTCATCGAGCTAAAGATTGCAGAGCACCTAGGCGTACGGATCGTTCAGGAGTTGTGTGCTATAATTGTGGCATGCCAGGTCACATAAGTCCAGAATGCAAGGCTCCTAGGAAAGGTAACTATGGTCAACAAGGACAAGCCCGTCTGAATGCTGTCATTCCCGAGGCTGCTGGCTATGAGGAGACAGGGTATGAAGAAGGTACCAATGAGGAGGGACCGCCCGAGCAACGAGCAGTGGAAGGTACTCTAACTTTGTTTAACTCTCATGTTAAAGTTTTATTCGACACGGGTGCTACACATTCTTTTATATCTGTTAAGATCGTTCAGAAGTTGGGTATCATACCGCATCGTTTAGAGGAAGCTTTGAGTGCTGTCTCACCCTTAGGGACCACAGTCAAGTTATTACATGTGTGTAAGGATTGTCCTCTTCGGTTTGGAGACCGCGAACTTTTGGCGAGATTGGTGGTTCTGTCGATGAAGGAGTTTGATATAATCCTGGGAATGGATTGGCTCGAGAAGAATCATGCGAAGTTGGATTGTGCAAAGAAAAAGATCACATTTGCGGACAAGGGGAATCAACTCTTCGATTTCCAATGTAACCCTTCGGGTGATATGTTCCTCACTAGATGCCTAGCAAACATTGAGGTTGTCGGTGCAGAGGTGACAGTATCATCTATACCGGTAATCAACGAGTTCGAGGAAGTATTCCGAGATATTTCAGGATTACCGCCGGAAAGGGACATAGAATTCTGTGTGGAATTAGTGCCAGGTACTCGACCTATAACCAAGGTTCCCTACAGGATGGCCCCTACAGAGTTGTTGGAGCTGAAGGAACAAGTTCAAGAACTTGAGAAGTTGGGTTTTGTTCGTCCAAGTACTTCACCCTGGGGAGCACCAGTGTTGTTTGTGAAGAAGAAGGATGGGTCAATGCGGTTGTGTATTGACTACCGAGAACTGAATAAGGTTACTATCAAGAATAAGTATCCTTTACCTCGGATAGACGATCTGTTTGATCAGTTGCAAGGAGCCACGACCTTTTCTAAGATTGATCTACGGTCAGGGTATCACCAGTTGAGGGTGCGGAAGGAAGACATACCTAAGACTGCTTTCAGGACGAGATACGGACACTATGAGTTCTTAGTAATGCCGTTTGGGATGACAAATGCTCCAGCTGTGTTTATGGACTTGATGAACAGAGTATTCAAGCCATACTTAGATCAGTTCGTTATTGTCTTTATTGATGATATTTTGATCTATTCCAAGTCAGAGGAAGAGCATGAACAACATCTGAGGATCGTGTTGCAGACTCTCAAGGATCACCGCCTGTATGCTAAATTCAGCAAGTGTGAATTCTGGCTTCAGGAAGTTAAGTTTCTCGGGCATGTGATCTCTCAACAAGGAATCGCGGTTGACTCATCAAAGACCGATGCAGTGGCGAATTGGACTCGGCCGACCAATGCTACAGAAGTCAGAAGTTTTCTGGGACTAGCTGGTTATTATCGGAGATTTGTGGAAGGTTTCTCAAAGATAGCAGCCCCGTTAACTGGTTTGACTAAGAAAGATTTGAAGTTTGAATGGACTGATAAGCATGAACGCGCTTTTCTAAAATTGAAAGAGAAATTGACAACAGCGCCAGTGCTTGCGATACCAAGGAATGGTGCGAAGTTCACTATTTTTAGTGACGCCTCGTATCAAGGATTGGGATGTGTCCTTATGCAAGACGGAAAGGTTATCGCCTATGGTTCAAGACAGTTGAAGCCGAATGAATTGAACTACCCAACTCATGATTTAGAGCTGGCAGCAGTAGTGTTCGCGCTTAAGATCTGGAGACACTACCTCTATGGGGAGAAATTTGATTTGTTCTCAGACCACAAAAGCCTTAAGTATTTGTTTACTCAGAAGGAGTTGAACATGAGGCAACGTCGGTGGATGGAACTGATCAAGGACTACGACTTCACATTAGAGTACCACCCCGGTAAGGCAAACGTAGTCGCTGACGCCCTAAGCCGGAAACCTCAAGGAATGATTGCTTCATTGATGTTGAGGGAATGGAAAGCCTTGGAGACAATAACAGAATTTGATGTGCAGATTTCTGAGGGAAGTATCGGGCAACACTTTGGATGCTTGGTAGTACAACCAACACTTGTGAGTCGAATCATCGAAGCCCAGAAGGAAGATGAGAAGTTTCAAGCATGGTTCGCCAAGATGTTAGAGAAGGACCCGACAGAATGGAAGGTTGGGGCCGATGGAGGATACCGATGTCGAGATAGATTGTGTGTGCCAGATTTAGGAGACTTGAGAAAAGATATCCTCGAAGAAGCACATAAATCGAGACTGACAGTACACCCAGGAGGAACAAAGATGTATAAAGACCTGAAGAGAAACTTCTGGTGGGAAGGGATGAAACGAGAAGTAGCCGAATTTGTGTCTAAATGTTTGACTTGTCAACAAGTGAAGGCCGAACATCAGAGACCCTCGGGATTGTTACAACCCTTACCTGTCCCAGGATGGAAGTGGGAGCACATAACTATGGATTTCGTGGTTGGATTACCCCGGTCACAACAGAATCATGACGCGATTTGGGTAATCGTGGATCGTTTGACGAAGTCTGCACACTTTATCGCGTACAATATGACTTACCCAGTAGAAAGGATGAGTCGAATGTACCTACAGCAAGTGGTGCGACTGCACGGTGCGCCTGTGTCAATTGTATCAGACCGCGATGCACGTTTTACCTCGGGATTTTGGGAAAGTCTGCAGAAGGCTATGGGAACTTCGCTCAAGATGAGTACTGCATTCCATCCTCAGACCGATGGGCAGACCGAGCGTGTTAATCAGATTATGGAAGATATGCTCAGAGCTTGTGCAATTGACTTTGAAGAATCTTGGGAGACGCACTTACCTTTGGTTGAATTTGCGTATAACAACAGTTATCACTCGAGTATTGGAATGGCGCCGTTCGAAGCTTTGTACGGACGGCCATGTCGATCTCCATTGTGTTGGGCTGAAGTGGGAGATACAGAACTGTTAGGACCAGATTTGGTGAGAGAGACCAATGAGAAGATTTCACTGGTCAAGGAAAGGATGAAAACTGCACAAAGTAGACACAAGAGTTATGCGGATCGACGTCGAAAGGACTTGGAGTTCAGTATTGGAGATCACGTACTCCTTAAGGTTTCACCTGTTCGTGGAATAATACGTTTTGGTCAGAAGAGAGGGAAGTTGGCACCTCGTTTCATCGGACCGTTCGAGATTTTGGAGCGTGTTGGGAAAGTGGCTTATCGGCTCGCGTTGCCACCAAAGATGTCTGGTGTTCATAATGTGTTCCATGTTAGTATGTTAAGGAAATACATACGGGACCCTTCACATGTGGTTAATTTTGATGATATTGAGACGAGTCAGAATGTTGTCTACAAGGATAGACCTGTGAGGATTCTTGACCAGAGTATCAAGAGGCTGAGAAGAAGAGACGTTCCTTTGGTTAAGGTTCAGTGGAGGCATCATGACGAAGGAGAGGCGTCGTGGGAGTTAGAGTCAGACATGAGGACTAGATACCCCGAGTTGTTTCAGGATTAGTTAGCTCAGATTTCGGGGCGAAATCTCTGTTAAGGTGGGTAGGGTGTAACGCCCTGTATTTTATTATCATTAATAAATAAATATTGCATTTTATTTCCATGAGTATTTTAATTTAATTTCTCTTTGTAATAATTATCTGGGGTCAAAATGTAATTTTCAAAACATTTTCTATGGTTTCAAAATCGATATCTATATTTTTGTACAACCGGGAATTGAATTCCTACATTAATATAATTTTCTGTATTTTTATTTCAACCGTAAAATACCAGTTTTGGGAATGGGCAGTATAATTTTACCTGTGTGTGTGTATCATTGCGTGAGCTCAACACACACAAGGGTATCTTGTGTACACATGGAAAGCACCCAAGAAATTAGTGCAGTGTGTGCCTAACTTAGTGCTGGAGTGCTTTGTGAATGTGTGTGTTTTATATTCATAGTGCTAAGCACTTTGCATATGATATATACACCCACTAATTCCCCCCTTTTGGACTACCTCTCATCTCTCTCGGCAGCTCTCTCTCTCTCAATCACTCACTCACAGTCTCTCATCTCTCACTCCCAAACTCTCTCAGACTCTCATTCACTCTCAATCTCCCTCAATTCTCTCAATCACTCTCTTGCTCTCTCAAGATCACACAACACACACATACAGTTTATATATATAATCAGTCACATACTTAGACACACATATATATACACATATTGGGTTACCAAAATCAAGAACGGAGGAGGAAATTCTCAACGACGGATTATTACGGCGGAAGTTCTCGGCCTTTAAATTTCTGTATAATCGTCTCTGTGAGTATTATAAACTCACTCGCCATGTTTATATATGTGTATTTCTGTATGTATATGTGTATATATGTGTATATATATATGATACACCATTAGAGCTTAAAAATGGAGCTTTGAAAAAGTTAATCAAAATCGAATCCGTGAATTGTAATTGGAAGATATTGATCCCAATAGGCTACGGTTCGAATCCTACGGAGTAATTCATCCGTATGGCGACGTATTGATGATTTTAAGTTTTGTCACTCTAACTTTAATCACGAAAATCAAGAGATACAATCCGTATTAGTTAAAATTGATCGCGTATTCTTAATCTACGCGGAAAACTGAAGAGATCCATATATTGCACGACATAATTGAAACAGAAAACAGAAATGGGTAAATTTCAGTCCAAAACCAGAAACAGGGGAGAAAACGAAGAAGATGAGGTTCTGCAACATCTCGCGCGCGCGACCCGCTCGCGCGAGGCTCGCTCGCGCGGCCCGCTCGCGCGGACCTTTTTCCCCCCTCGCGCGCGCGATCCGCTCGCGCGATCTGCCTTCCCCCTCGCGCGCGCGATCCGCTCGCGCGATCTACCCTTCCCCTCGCTCGCGCGGCCCGCTCGCGCGATCTGGCAGTTTTAGCAGTTTTTATGTTTCCTTAGTAGGGACTGTTTTGGAAAATGTTTTAAAAGTTTTTAAAGAACTGTTTGACAAAAACACTGTTTTAAAAGGCTCACTGTTAAACTTTGGACTTGTAAGAATGTTTAAGGCCGAAATTTATACTCGTACGATTATTCCGGCTTTGTGATTTATTAATGGTGTTATTTATGAAACATTGACATACATATTAGGGTTGAGGTTGTGTCAACATGCATGTGTGTGAGAAAGTGTGAAAAGAGTAAAGAGTGGCGTTCTAGTTGTGCGACCTCAATATCGATCGGATATTATTCTTGGTATTTGGAGATGATAGTGTTGTGTACGACTTAGATATCGATCGGATAATATTCCTGGTATCTAAGGCGCGCGTTTCGGATATTGATCGGATAGTATTCCTGATATCCGAAGCGATGGTGGTAGTGTTGTGTACGGCTTAGATATCGATCGGATATTATTCCTGGTATCTAAGGCGCTTGTTTCGGATATTGATCGGATATTATTCCTGGTATCCGAAATGATGGTATTGAGTGTGGCTTAGATATTGATCGGATATTATTCCTGGTATCTGAAGCGATAGTTTGGTGTGCTGTTTTGGATATTGATCGGATAGTATTCCTGGTATCTGAGATAATGGTTTGTTTGTGTTGAGTTTTGTTGAGAGAAAAGAGTCAGAAAGATGAGATATTACATTGCTCATGCATGGTCACATATTTATTGTTTTCTTTATTTTCCCCCGTGGGTTATGTTGGAATTGGAACCTTGAATATATTACTGTTAAGTTAAAATTGCACCGTTGTTTATATGCTTATATATACATTGCGAGCACTTGTTTATTTTGCTCACCAGCTTTCATAAGCTGACGGCGTTGATGCGTCCTGGACTGTATGTCCAGATTTTCAGGGTCAGGAGAAGCCAGGGTATTTTGACTATGCTACTTAGAGTCAGGAGACTTTCCAGGAGGCTGCTTTATATTTCCTATGTATTTTAATTTGGGGTTTGTAATAAACTAGTTTAGACTTTTGAATAAGGCGTTTTGTGCCTAAGACTATGACTATTGTAATAGTTTAGTAAGTTTTTATTTCGGAGCTTATGTTCTGTTAGTATCCTTTGCTTTAGAAATGTTGTTAAGTTATTTGTTGCAGGGACAATTGGTCATACTCACTTGTCACGACCTACGAGTCCATAAAGGAAATTAAATGCTTTCCTGAATTATGCTACGTCGGGGCGTGACAGAGTACATCTCCACTACTCAGCTATATGTTGAGCGTACAATTCTAAATGTATGCTTATATGACAGTTCATGGTTTAAGCATCTAAAAACACATAGAAATAGTCTCTAGGGTGAGTGATACGCATTCATCCGGTCGATGCCGTAGGAGGCCCACCTCTTCCACGCATCTCGTACACTGGTTGGGCCTCCCTCCATACCAGGTACCGTGTACTGGTTGGGCCTACCTCCAATCCAGACACAACCAAAATTCCAATTCCATCACAATCACAATCCTCAAGGTTCGAGGAGCTTACCCCAGATGAATTTGCACCAAACTCCCCTTTGACCCAAGTAGACACATAACATGCTCACATAAATAGTTATACATGCTTTTCTCATAATTTTACGTGCATAATTAACGGGCCTAACTAATACATGAATTTCGCCCGGATCCAAAGATATCAAAAATGATGTTCAAAACATGAAAATCCATATATTTCATAGATCTAGAATTCATACCTCGTGCGATCTCTCCGAAACTTTGAAGGATCGTCTAAGGAGCTAAATAAACGTCAGATTCCAAATTATACGCGATTCCTACGAGTTTTACTGGGTTTTCCCCAAAAGTCTAGAATTAAGATTTTTACAAAAATTGGCCAAACACGGACTAAGTAGTATCAAAACATAGGTCTTACCTCCACGAGTTCAAATATAAAATCTGGAGAAAATCTGACGGACGAACGGTCGTCGATCGGCGTCGCAAAGCCCGTTGGCTCCAATCTCCCTTCTCTCTCCTCTCTCTATATATTTTTGGCAAGTTTGGATGAGAATGAATCTCATCCACCACTATTTATAGACAAACTTTCTGGGAATTACGTTTACCTCCCCGCAAGTTTCTCAAAACTTCTCGTTAACCCACGAAACTTTGCACACGTCCATTTTATGCCTTTACGAGTGAAAATTAAAATTTCCAAAAGTTTCCGACTAAGTCTCGTTTGGTCTAAAAATTACGTCCGAAAACTAAGTTATGTGAAATCTCTACACAACCTATCTTTTATTTCACGTGTCACTCACGTTCTCACCACAGTTCTCAAAATGATATATAACAATATCAAAAATATCAGAAATTATACTACACAGGTATAATTCACTATTCATAAAATACCAGATAAGTCAAATAACATTTAAATCATATAAATGTCATTTACTCGTGCCAATGAAAATCTCAATTACCAATTTCCTCGTGTCCTTACTGACACCTCACCGTTGACCCACAGTCAACCTCATCTCAATCCAATTATCAAATAACATTGATAACTCACAAAAGTCAATATATATGATAAAACAATGATTTTCGGGAACGGGTGTGACACTGCTGCTGCTCCCCACTGAAAGTTTTTAGACAATGAAGCGTCTTCAAAATTTGACTTGTCCAAGAACACCTATACTCTTGCTCTTGTAACCCATGTACACCCATTCTAATAACTAGCGGATGCCACCTCTTTGCAAAGGTGCGTCCTTCCTGGTTCTCTCGCATAAGGGAAAGGTCCTCTCAATGCTTTAATGCCCACACCGGATATGGGCCGAACTGTCTCACGACGTTCTGAATCGAGCTCAGGTAAAGAACTCTCTTATGTGAAAGTATATAACTAATAGACTATGATTCTTTCTTTTACAAGTTGATTGGCTACTATGCTAGGGCGTGTGGTCGGCGCATTGGGAGTACTTATTGATGGAAGAGGGGCTCTAAGCGATCACGATCGAAGACGTGTCGAAGTGAAAGCCCCTGGGATTACTGAACGTAAATATGTGCGTATGCAAACAGGGTTAAAAGCACCCGGGATTATATCCTGGATCATTAGATAGGAAACGATGTCAGTGTCCGATAAGATGTCGCTTCCACCCATTTGGTAAAATAATCTATTGCCACTAAGATGTATTCGTGTCCTTGGGTGTCACCTTTCCGATGATGTCAATTCCCCATGTGCAAAATGGCCATGGAGAGGTAAGATTGTGAAGTAAGGCCGGAGGCACATGAATCAAGTTTGCATGAATCTGACACTTGTGGCACTTTTTCACTTACTGATGGTAATCGTTCTCCATTGTTATCCAGTAAAAGCCCAGCCTCATGATCTTTTGGCCAACACAGACCCCATTGTGGACATCTTCTAGAATCTTTTCTGCTTTTTCCTCTGTCACACATAAAAGTGGAATCCCATCGTAGGAGCGTTTATAGAGATCGCCAGCAACTTAGGCCCTTCCTGTATAGAACTAGGTGAACCGTCTCCTTCTTTTCATTGTGTCAAGCGCTTACCTTGCCTCTGGAGGCTTATTGAAAACCCAGAGTCTTTATTTAATCCAAGAGTTGTGATGTATATGCCATTCTGAAGAGATCTATTAATCTACTAATAAGCCTGTTCGATCTATTTCTTTATCTCCCTATGAATCGTATGTTTGTGACAATAGGGGCATAATTTTCTCAATTCCAATCGATTCGGCGTATTGTGTCAATTTCCAGATTTAGTGACCTCTAGTGAATCCTATAAAAAGTGGTCTTAAACATGATCTGGGTAAAAAATCCATTTACAGAAAGTTAGATACATGTCTTAGGGAACTTTTCCAAAAAGTAGGACCTCATCAGCACTTTTGAAGTTTGAGAAATAAGAGTTTTGGTTGATAGACACTGGTGCAAAATGGAATATTTGCATATTGAGTACAGCTAGGCAGTTTCATTTTGACCCTTCCTGGTTTGCTCCTAACTATAGCTATTCGTGCATATGACGGGACCACTCGAATGCGCAAGGTATAGTTCGACTTAATCTCCAAGTGGAACCCCTTATTCGGTCAACTCTATTCCATATAGCGGATATACTATAAACATATAAAATTTTGCTAGCACGACCTTGAATCAATATTGCTAGGTTCCTTTATTCTTTGAAAGTGGAATCATTGTCGAAGGAAGAAGGAGAGAGCTACGGTTTGTTTGGTTTTGTTTGTTGGTTCCAAGATCCTATATCCCGCTGGTCTTTCCAGCCTTTATAGAATGTATTCTATGGCTAGCCTGCTTAAAGACAAGAAATATCTAATATCTTATCCGAAAACCTAAATGGAAGCTGTCATTGTTTGAGCATTGCGTTATGGTTGGTTTGAGAGACCACTCGTACAAGGCAAGTCAATAGATTAGGAAGCCCAATCTAATCACAATTGATTTACACAAATCATGGAAGTTTCCTAAGTGGTTTAGGAAGCACTTTCCTTTAGTCTTCTAGCTGAGATAGGAAATTGTTCCAAATCTCATGGGGCAAGCCATGTGATATGCCCGGGACTCGCCCACTGGGGGACGAGTCTACATCATAAGCCTGAGTTGTGGGCCCAGACCTGGCGGGAAACAACAAGATCTTTCTTTTGTTCCTTTCAGGGAGCCGGTCACGCTTTAAGTGAGGAGAAAACAGCTCTCGAGCTTAGAGAAATTCCTTAGGCTAGACAGAGGTCTAGGGGGAGTCCGGATAGAGGACTCTTTAAACCGATGGGCCCGTAGATGTCGGAAGACTTAAGCTTTCGAACTGCGTAACAAAAGTAACTCTATTGAGGGAATAATAGGCTTGATGTGAGCCGTGCCAGTTCGAGTCTGGCGAGTTACTTGTAGCTCGTGGCTTGCCTATGAGGAACGCTTCTCGCTATAGACTATTCTGGCTACTCAAGAAATAGCGTTTCGAATAAATGGGCTCGTGTATCTGTTATAGTCAGAGTTCTCACTCCTTCACCTCATCGGTCAAGTGGCTTCGCTCATCAACTCAGTCAGTGAAGCGACTTCCCTTCTTTCCCGAGGAGAGCAATGCCGCGTGGAGGTAGAAGGCCCACGGGTTGAGGATTAATTTAGAGGGCCCATAATAAATTTTTTTCCTTTAAAAAATAAGAGCACATTTTACCAACTCCTACTCAACCTTAAAAGGATTTAAACTCAAAGTGCCATATCTGCCCATTTTCTTATAATAATTCCACCAAATTAAGTGCTAAATTTTAAGAGTAATGTTATACTTTTCAAAAAAAAATTTTCCAAAAGTGTTTCCCAACATATTGGCAGTGGCCCCAGTTGATTTTGCATGATTGGTTGATGTTGAAATGGTCCTACCATTAATGAAAAGGGTCCTAGTGCCACATGTGTTGGAAAATACTTTATGGAAAAAAAAAATTTGGGAAGCATAACATTACTCAAATTTTAAATACTGAAAACTTTAAGCGTTTGAATTTGGAATACTTAAAACAATGTTTCAAGTAATAAAATAGACTGCATTCAGTGATTGTTTTCAGTAGAATTTTTTCACTAAAAGTTTTCAGTGGATTCTTGGGCGCTTTTTCAATTAGTGGCGCTTTATCAAACGTACTGGAAAAAAAAAGTGCTAAATTTTTTTATTTTTACCACTTAATTAGATTATCAAACACACCCTAATTACAGAAGTTGGTTTGTATGAACCATTTTGTTTTAGCTTTTGGGCTCGGAGGAAAGTAACATTGATCCCCTATTTCTTCTCTTCCACCTTAGTCTTCCCTCCACCCCTCTCTTTCCTTACCCTCTTCCCTCAAACCAACAAACCAAACATAGCACTTTTTGGTTCCCAAAATTGTTAAGAGGCCTTAATAAGTCAGTATGGAGATTAAAACAGGTTTAGCAGAACTTTGGACGGTCAAGATGAGTTTCTTGACCTTTATCATCTAATCCATATTCCATGGGGGCTGATGAATATCATTTCTCACCCCTGAAGTTTGGAGGTTTGACACTTTCTACTCTAAAGTTTCATTGTGACAAATTCAATCCCTAAAATTGTCGGGCTGATCATAAAAACCCGCAACCCGACAAAACCGAACCACCCCAATCTAGAATTTGGTTCTTTTTTTTTACCGTTGAATTGCAGAAGTTAATTACCAAAATAGTTTTATTTTGAACCTTTGGAGTTCTTTAATTGCTTACGACTTCAAAAGATTGTTGCCAAGCGCAATGGCGGAGGGAGGTAAGGACCATGGTGAGCTCTTGAGATTTTGAAAATTAGATTTTTACTTTGATACTTTTTATTATTTTACGTTAAGACAACACCCCCACCCCCTCAATTTATGTTTAGGCTCCCTCAACTCATGTTTAAGCTCCCAAAGGAGCCCATGACCCAATTTAGTGTCATCAAGTACATATGAGTAATATTTGGGGCACTAACAAATTCCACTAACACTCACACTCACACTCTAACTCTCTCCTAGTGGCTGCTAGTGGCACTTCGGGTTCGCAGCCACTAGGAGAGAGTTAGAGTATGGATGTGAGTGTTAGTGAGATTTGTTTGTGCCTCTAGCATTATTGAGTACATATATATCGATATACATGTCCATACAACTCAAAAGCAAAGTCCTTAGAATTTTGAAAATTGCACTTTTAGTGTAAAATTTTTATGGGTTTTAGATATAGGTCCCTTAGAATTTTAAAAGACACTATACAATATTTACGTATCACTAAATAGACTCATATTATAAGTAAATCCCAATAAATCCACCAATTATATATAAGTAGACTCTAAAACTATTGTCAATTATATATAAGTAGAGCCTAAAAAAATCACCTCTGGGGCGTTGCCCCCAATCCCCCGCGTAGCCTAAGCCCCTGACCAAAATTTCTGACTTCGCCTCTGGCCAAACGAGGCCTCAATAAATTTGTATGAAGATTCAAACTAGGGTTAATTGCACTTTGCAGTCTAAAGTTTCAAATTTGACACTTTGGTCCCTAATGTTTGAAATGAGTTTCACTTTAATCCCTCCAAGACTTTTTGTGAATGAAATTTTCACTTTTAGTGGCAAAATTAGTCGTCAATAAAAGACTATTTAGACTTAATTGCCACATTTACGAAACTTTACAAATTAAAGTGCCAAATTAAAACTTTTAGGATACTAAGCATAGAACCACCCAAACTTCAAAGTTGGAAAGTGCAATTCATTCTTAAAACTAATTTAGAACTCTGGATTTGTCAAGGATGAGCTTCTTGGACCTCTATGATGTATATTCCATGGGCTCCCATAAGCTTCATGAGCACTACATTCTTATTTGTAAATTAACTTAAGACCATTCATGAGCTTCCAAGTTGCACTCACTCACTATTTCCACACTAATAAAATAAGACGACCAATCTAGGCTTAAGGTCAATCCTTATTTCCTCAACGCTTGAAAGCGCCACCTGCGTGTATGTGTATCAGACAAATCGACCGTATCACCCCCCTCACTCAAAAAACAGTCTATCTTTCTCTCTCTAAAATCACACACACACGCCCTCTCTCTCTCTATATATGTTGCGGATTTTTGTTTTAGTTTGGATTCAATTTTTATTAGGAGTATTGTAGTAATTTCACAGATTCTGTGCGAGAAGTGCTCTGTATATATATATATATTATATGTATAATCAAAATTATATATAATATAACCAAAAAGAACCATATTTGTTTCCTCCCTCTCTCTAAAATTTCTCTCTAGAGTAGAGTGAATCCACCGGCGGATCTGCAATGAAACATACTTTCACAATCTAATCCTCTTGGAACGTACACTTCATAATTCCGAATCCAAAAGCCTTTTTGATTGATACACTTTCGCAGTTCCTATATATAATATATATGTATGTATATGTTTATATATATATATATACAGAGAGAGATAGAGATTGGTGTATTCTGTGATTCCTAGGGCGAATGCTTTTGAGGAGGACATGATGTTCGATTTTGGCGACGGAAGTTGCTATCCGAAGGCCTTAGTGGCTGTCAATGTCGCTCTTGCTTCTATCGATGGCGCAATTGCTGTTTTTGCATTCTATCAGGTCTGTTCTGTACCCGCATTCAATTTATTGTTGTTTATGTATTCATACATATTTGTGCACTCGAGTGTGTTACGAATTGGGAAAATTTTACTTTTGTTTGAAAATTCTTGTCGGATTAGTTCATCTTTTTTTAATCTTGATTGAAGGATATGATTAACTTAGGTTTTTTTTTGTTGGAGTGCTAACACTAGTAAGAGGGTGACTTCTAATACTGTTCTTTTCTTGTTAATTCTCATATATGCAGTGTAAAGGTAGTAAAATTGTGCTTAATTTTACTCACATTAGCTTTTCGTATTGATGCAATTGTTGTAGAACCCAATACCACATTCAATAGTTCGAATCTTTCGAGTTATTGTAACTTATTAATGCTTATGCTCTTTGTGGACTACTGTTACTTCTTAGTGCTTATGCTCTTAGTGGACCGTGCACTTTCGTAGTTGTCAAAATGCATTGAGTAACGGAGGTATTCTGGTTCCTATGTGCCAGGTTCAGATACTAGACAGTTGTGAAAACATGTGTTCTTCACTACTTCTTTTGCATGCTCTTTTTTTGCATTATTATTGTGATATAAGTTGCCGTTTATTTATTTTTTAAGTGAGATTGGTGATTCACCTTTATGTGTTAAAGGGACCATTGTCTTATTGAAATTGATATGTGATGGAATTGCTCACCATTTTAGTCACATTAAAACTCTGTATCGATGCAATTAATGTAAAACCCAAATGCCACATTTCTTTTACTTCCGAGGGCCTAGGCTCTTTCTCGACCAATGCACATCATAGTTGTCAAAATTCCTTGGGGAGCAAGTGTAAAGGGCCTTTTGGTTGCTTATGTGCCAATTCAGGAGCCTTGACATCCGTGGGAAAGTTCTTTACAACTTGTCTTGCATGTTTTTTTGTCTTCTTATTATTGTGACATTAGTTACCAATTGTGATTTTCAATTCACGATTCACTTTAACATTTTCAAGGGATGGTTACCATAATGATATTAGTTTGAAGGCAAAAGAGGCATTTGTGCACCATTTTACTCACAGTAACTTTTTGTTGTTGATGCAATTGTGGTCGAACCCAATGCCCCATTGAAATCTCAGATGGTTTGGAATAGTGTTACTTTTGGAATGCTTATGCTCTCTTTGAACCAACGAACATTGTATTGTCGAAATGCGTCGGGGATCAACCGTAACGGGTCTTCTGGTTATGTGCCAATTTAGGATCCTAGGAGTTGTAGGAAACCCTAATATTTCACAATTGATCTTGCATGTTTTTTTTCATGTTACTATTGTGATTATATTTTGTTGCCAGTTGTGATTTTCTGTGAGATTCGTTGAACATTTTAAAGGGATCGTTACCATTATAAAATCAACTTTCTGAATGTCTCTTTCTGTAAGAAAGGAACAACAAAGGGAGGTTGAAACCAAAATTAGATTTCGAAAATCTAACAGAACTATTTACGTATAATTGTTAGACAATGATGATCTTGTCAAAACAGCTAATGGACTTTATGATCTATGGACGAAACCACGTAGAAGATACAATCAAATGAGTACTTCATTTCAATTCTCGACATAAATCATAAATCAAGACAAGGTTATCGGTCCACTTATATATAATAGGGTTGTCGTTATGATCCTTTCGGCCAATTAACTCATCTATACAAATTACTGAATTCCATCCATTTGGTGTGGGCTAGACAAGCTCTTTTATCCCAACTAAGTCGTATGGTGAAGTGGCAACGTACCTATTTTGTTGCATCAATCCATGTTCTTTCTAAAGTTTCTCTTATTTTCTATCCTTACCTCTTCTTTTCGTTTGTGTGTGGGCGAGAGAGAGAGAGAGAGAGAGAGAGAGAGAGAGAGAGAGAGAGAGAGAGAGGGAGAAATAATAATGCTATTAGCTATGAGCTATGGTTTTTTTTTTCTTTTTTATTTCTATTCTGTGTGTGTTTCTACTCATATTTCTCTTTCCCATTTAACCAAACGTCTAATTAGGAGTGGCAATTAGATTGTATTAGATTGGTTCCCTATGGTGTTATGATAGGGGTACTTGGCCCTGTCGACCATACACAACTTGTCCCCTTTCTACATCTAGTCTAAGAATAAGTTAAGGTTCCATTGCTTGGCAACTTCCATGTCATTCATCTTTCGGCGATCAAATCATCGGATTAAAATGTTTATCATGTATGTTTACTTCACAAAGTAAAAGAAGGATGTTGCCTTGAGGGGATATTAATGTGCTTAAGCTTATTAAGCAATCATGGGCAAAAAAATTTGAATGAAGTAAAAATTGATGCCTGCCAAAAATCACATTAGCTGGGTGGGAGGCTGGAGGCGTGATTTGTCTACACCTATTGTAAGAATATGGTAATGTTGCATCGCTTGATAACATTTTGTTTCATCTTTCAGCGATCAAGTTATTGGATGAAAATGTTTGTCATGTATTTTTATTTTACAAATTGAATAAGGATTTTGCCTTTTCCAAGGAGATATTGATGGGCTCAGGCTTACTAAGCAAATATAGGCAAACATTCATGCCAAGTCACATTATCTGGTGACTCTGAGTTGTCTTATTAGCATTTCACCTAATGTTGGAAGAGAGATGAGGGGTCATGTATTGAAAACTTATATCTGATTGGAGATATTTGGCATGCATGATAAAGACAATAGTTGGATATTATTCATATGCTCGATTCGCATAGAACGAATTCGTTGAGAAGTTAATATGGGGTGTAAGACTACATTGTTACATAGGTGTCTCTTGAACCACCCCCTCTTTGTGTTATGTAACAAAAGCTGTATTCGTTTGTTGAAAACTTTCTATAATTATGTATTAGAGGATGAATCCTGCATTAATAGTCTCATAAAAGGAGATGTATTGTTGAGAATAAAAGGATGTGTTGGATAAGAGTTCCTCAGATCCAAGGGTTCAACCCTGAACAAGCACTGGAAAATACCAAGCTAGTACAGTTGGGGTAAGACATACATAGAGAGAGAGAGAGAGAGAGAGAGAGAGAGAGAGAGAGAGAGTGAGTGAGAGAGAGAGAGAGAGAGAGAGAGAGAGAGAGAGAGAGAGAGAGAACTAAACTTATCTTAGATGGACGTAGAAGCCTTAGTCAAGAGACTAAAATTAATACATTTATGTGATAGATTCAGTAATTCACAAATAAATGGAGTAAACACCAGAGAATTTTTGAAGTGCAACTTTGTGAAATAAGTTAAATTATGAATGAAAAACCTACGAATCTGGAAAGGGGAATACATGAAAACTAGGTAGTGGGTTATTGTTCGTTGTAATCGCTTTTGGCAAAGAGGAGAAAGGAAGAAGAAGTAGTGCTGCCTCTCATGTCCTCTCCGGTTTAAAAAGAAAATTGTGTCTAGTGTTTTCTTACATGTCTGTTAAAGGGTAAATATGCAAATGTGTTATATTGTAAGGTGTATATGTGGTTACCCCGCATCGGTTGGTGTGTTAGCAGTCTAGGTTGGTCCTAGCCTATATAAAGGCTCTTGTACTCATTATTTCATTTATGTTGAATATACAATATTCCCATCATTTTTTTTTATTATCTTAAGTCTTAACATGGTATCAAAGCCTTGTTTGTGGGAGGTTTTGGGTTCGATTGTCCATCACCCCTTTGATGTGCATATTTGCACTCTGTTATTTGTCTCCGCTGTGATGGAGTTTGGTTTGATGGCTCTCCATGTGCGAGGTGGGGTTGCACATGAGGGAGGGTTATGAAGCTTGATATACATTGTTGGGCCCATTCTCTAATAGCTTAAGCTTTTGGAGTAGTTGGGTATGTGTTGAGAGCTACACTGATGCAGATTGGGATGGCTCTGCTAGTGATAGGAGGTTTACTACTGTGTCCTTGTTGGAGGAAATCGTGGGTCTTTTGAAAAGCAAAGAAACAAATGGTTGTTGCCAGATCTTGTGCGAAGTCAGAATACAGGGCGATGGCATATACTACTTGTGAGTTAGTTGTTGGAAGATATGAAGAATGTAAGATTTGGGAAGATATGATATGATTTGATTGGAACAGGTTTGGGGGATATTATGAATATTAGGAAGGATTTGAATTAAATTTATATTATTGATAACCATAAATAGTTGATGTAGAAGCCTATATAAAGGCTCTTGATTGTGATAAATATGATAAGTTAGATGAATACAATTTCTCTTTAATTATAAAACTCTACATGGTAATAGAGCCACCCAAAACAACCACCACCACCACTGGCGGCCCGCTGCCCGTCGGGACTTTCGTACTATCGAAATCTTTTCATCTTCGTGATTTTTCTGTCAACCCAAATCTGAGGTTGAGAGTTTTTAAACCAACAAAAAGGGGGGGGGGGGGGGGGGGGGGGGGGCGGGGGTGGGGAAAGAAACCCTATTTGCCGCCTCTGTTCTTCTGCCATGGTGGCCTGACTTGGTGCAACATGGTTTTTGGCGAGTTCCATCGAGGCATGGGTGTTGTCGACGCAACATGGGAGGTAGCGGCTTGGCTTCTAGTGGTCTCTCGTGGCAATGAGGGGGCTGCTGGATCTGTGCAGCTTTGTTTTGGTGTCGGCCAGAGGTGGTCGCTTCTTGGTTTGTCTCTGCTTTGAAGAGAAAAAAGGGTCATCTATTTTGCTGAGTGAAGTATAGAGAGTGAAAGAAAAAAGGAAAATTGGGAATAAGATAGAAGAGGGAGAAAACGTCTGAATGGTGGTCCACCAGCGCTTGGCTTCCTTTAATTTATTTTTAAAGTCTCTTTTTTTTTTTTGACCAAACCCATATCTCTTGTTCCCCTCTAGCAGCTTTAAAAACAAGGGAGACACTTTCAGAATTTTTTTTTTTGAGTTTTCAATTGCACCCCTAAAGCTTTCCTATTTTTTTGTAAGACCCCAATCTTCTCTGAAATTCATATCTCCCCCCATTTTTTTGAAAATGACCTTTTTGCCCCCAAAATTTGCAGAAATTACAAATCAACTCCAATATTTTTTGATTTTGCAAATCAGTCCTCAAAGTTTCTTGAATTTACAGATTTGCCCCACAATTTTTTGGAAATGACAGAATAGCCCTAAATTTTCCAAAAATTTCTGATTTTTTTAAAGCCATGTTTGGCTTTAGGTTTTAATGTTTTTTTCTTTAATCTTCCAAACTTCAGTGTTCGTGTTCCCTCTTACCTTCAATTTAAGGGGGAGAATATAAGGAGATAGGACTGGGTGACGTTACCATAAGGAGGGGGCACGCTATATCACACGGGCGGCGAGACCACCCGAAGAGGGATCCACTACATCGCACGGATTGGTGTGTTCAAACACACAACCTCCCTTCAACTTGAGGGGGAGTGTTGAAGACAAGACAACTATCTCTATTTATGTGTCACACGATGCATTATTCCGTGGGCACATCTCACCTTTCTCCACGTGATCTTGGAGTTTTTGATGCTTGTATGACTAGACCACCTAAGAGGAGCCGCACGTGGACTACCCAAGAAGGGGTTGCACATGGACAAGAGACTACCTAAGAGTGTCCGCTGCAACAGTCTACAATGTGGAGTTTTAAAGAGGATAGTTCTGTATAAGATTGTCTTCCATATTCGTGTGCAAGTTGGACACTTCAACAAGTATCCGTGTGCCAACTTGAGGGGGAGTGTTGGAAGATATGGAAGAATGAAAATTTTTGGAAGATATGATATGATTTGGAGATAGTGATATAATTTGATTGGAACATATTGTGGGGATATTCTGAATATTAGGAAGGATTTGAATTTAAATTTATATTATTGATAACCATAAATGGTTGATGTACAAGTCTATATAAAGGATCTTGATTGTGAAAAAAGTGATAAGTTAGATGAATACAGTTTCTCTCGAATTATAAAACTCTACATTAGTATGGGTGAAGCACTTACTAGAAGAACTTGGGATTATTCAGTCTAGTCCTATGAACTTATTTTGTGACAATCAAGCAGCGGTCCATATTGCTTCTAATCCTATGTCCATGAGAGGACGAAGCACATTGAAGTTGATTGTCACTTCATTCCTGAAAAACTTCTAGAGAAAGTGATTAGTACAATTCATTTAAAATCTGCAGACCAATTGGCAGATTTATTTACTAAGGCACTGGGTGGGACTCATGTGAAGTACATTTGTGACAAGCTGGGTGCATTTGATATGTATGCTCCAGTTTGAGGGGGATTGCTAAAGGGTAAATATGTAATTGTCTTATATTGTAAGGTGTATATGTGGTTATCCCTCATCGGTTAGTGTGTTAGTAGTCTAGGTTGGTCCCAGCATATATAGAGGCTCTTGTACTCATTTTTTCATTTGGGTTCGGGTATGAGGGCATGCATGCAAATGATACTAAGTAGTTTGCACCAAGTCCACCCCTCTCAGCACCACATATTAATGATGACCAATCTTGGGTGATGTTTTTTCTTTATTCCTATCCTTAAGAGGTTGCATAGGTTGGTTATGATCCTTTACATTTCCTCCCTCCATTTCTCACCACTGGGTGGTGTATTTTGTGCCACACCAATTAAAAAATTATCCTTAGCAAAGGGAATTCGGAGCAGTTGGATGATATTTAAATTATGTGACACCAACTCCAGTGCACGCCGGAAGGAAATGAGACTTTGAATGGGAGAGTAGCCATCCTACATACCTTTTGAGCTTAATGATACCACGAAATATAACAGCTGAAGTCGTGTTATTTGGGTTATGGATTCAATCCTCGCATATGCTTATATTATACCCAATCCACTTGCCTAGCTTCCTCAATTAACGAGGACCAACATTCAAGTCATTTTTTAAAAAATAAATTCCTATCATTTAGTGGTTACATTGGATTGAGTTATATTCTTGGCATACATAGTAACCTAATGTGTCAAGTCATGTTATTTGGGTTGTAGGTTCAGCCATAACATGACTTGCATACTATAAGCGTTGATGTGGAAACCTGTTTGTGACACAAACATGACTATGGTCTACCTAAACCCCCTACACTTTATGTCATGTCACAACTATTGTCGGGTTCATGTCACCCTTACCTTTTAATCATTTATGTGTTTAATCTTTTAAGGTAAAGATGTAATGAACTTGTGGTGCTTGCTTGATCCAGTATGTGCCAAAATGATTTAGTTCCCAATTTGGTTTCTCATACTTGAACAATACCTTAGGCACCACACTGTTCTCACCTAGTGGCTAGCGGTGATAAAAGTTGCTTAATAGGCACATAACTCATCAAAGACTAAAGAAAATGCAGCATATATGGATATCTGATACAGCAGAGCCATAGTTCTTTTCTTCTTTTTTCAAAGATATCAATCAATTACTAATATAGGATAATATTCTATTTAAGTGGACTTGTAATGATATAATTTACCATAAATTAAAATTTTGAATGTGTTTCACACAAGTAATCCAAAGAGCATGTCTACAATGCAACACAAAATTTCTAGGATGTGTAATTATTTTTGTACTACTGTTTAGGAATTGCCATCTTAATCAAATTTTCAACCACACATTTTTCCACCAATAAGCTAGTAATATGTTGGAATTAAAAAATGCCGACAAATAGTTTAATTTTAACTCAACATAACGTTGATATGGTAAATGCAAGTGAAGATTATCAGAAGTAAATTCCTAGATTAAGTTTAACCTTTTCAATTTCTTCAATCGCATGGACTATACAACTAACCTTTCCCCTCCAAATAAGCTACATTGTCCCTCTGTAGTGGCATGGCATGTGACACTGATACACTGTCATAACTCATAAGAGCATAGCATTTGGTTGAGATTGATTTCTCATTTTCTGGGATCCTTGCAATTCCATTTATATCTTGAAGTTGACCCCACCCTTAATTTTGAATCCCCACGCTGAATTTGTAAATGCAAATATCTTTATCTTAAAGCGGTTCAATTATTGAGGAAAAAAAAAATCAATCTTTTTTACATACTACCTTCGTCCCAAAACAAGAGTCCCTTTTGGGAATTCCAACTATTTTAAGGAAGGCTACTTGATTTTGGTGAAACTTTAACTTTTCATTTTTGCCCTTATTTTGAGTTAAAATTTCTACATCACATTGAATGAAAGTGGAGGAGTTAAAGAGGATAAAGGGTAAACTTGTGAAGTATCTAGGCAAGAGGACTCTTAAAATGGGACATCCCAAAATGAAATGATCTTAATTTGGGACGGAGGGAGTAATATAAAATAGAATCAATAAGTACCCAAATTAGCAGTGGATAACTTGACCTAGTTAATGCCATAGCTTTGCCTTTAGGTACGAATACTTTCCTTGTATGCATGCAGCTTAAAGTTGTTTACACTGCATCAGTGTGCATCAAGTACTGGTTTCCTTTTTCTTATCTACCCCTCGGATATCATTTTCCTTTTGTTTTTTTAGCACATTACTGCACTTCTATCTTGTCTTTGACTAGTTGCTACTTTTTTGTCCCAGTTGATGAGGATTCATTCAAGAAATTCACACCTTGGCTGGACTCGTCAGAAAGTAAGTCTTATGTTATCATTTTGTTGTTTCGTACCAACTTTGTCTTTCTATGTGTGTGTTTGTCTGTTATGATTAAATTAAGTCCAGACTTTACTCGCGTAGGAATGAATGCAGAATTTTTATCTTTTTACATCTTTGGATTCTTTGCATAAGAAACTATGCTTGTCTATGTAGCTTGTTTCCTTGCAGTTGCAACTGAATTCTTGGTCTCTCTCCCTACACCTTTATCCTCCCACCACAGCAGAAAAAGAAAAAAAGAAATAGGTAGCAAACCTATTCTTTTTCTGTAATTTGTGTATCTCTGCATGCTTGCCTGTTTTTACTTGTCTGAGGGTATCTGCAGTACATGCAATACATCCAAAGTGGGCACTTTCACTATATGTAGACGAATTAGTGTTAATACTTCTTATTCCCTCAACCATGACTTGTTTTTGAAAGAACCGTTGTGACTGAAAGAAAACGAGGTTTTCTTTTAGTTTTCAGTTACGAATAGCAACAAACATGTTTTTGTTTTTTGGTTATCCTCGTATCAGCAATTCATCCTCTTTTCCACGCTTCTAAGCTTATAAATTCGAAGAAAGATCAAAATGTTGCCAGGGACGCAAGACTCTACAAACTTGGACTTCCAAGTATTGCAGCTTAGAACCTTACAAGATTATTAACATCTTGGACATATTTGTGATCTATGATTATAAAACAGAAGTTCTCCATTAAAATTTGCAAGCACATTTTTGTTTATTTTGATCTGGATTCCTGATATTGTCTTGGTTGATGAGACTAAAAGGGGACTCAACACTAAACTAGAAGCTTGGAGAGAAGCACTGGAGACTAAGGGGCTAAAGATAAGTAGGACGAAAACAGAATACATGGAATGTACTTTTAGCAACAGTGGAAGTAGAGACAACGAAGCAGTGAAGATCGAAGATCATGAGATCCCAAAGAGGGAACACTTTCGCTATCTAGGTTCAATGATCAGTAGAGACGGAGAGATTGGTGATGACGTGACCCATAGAATTAAAGTGGGCTGGCTTAAGTGGAGGAGTGCTTCTGGAGTATTATGTGATCGGAGAATACCAGCAAAATTGAAAGGAAAATTTTATAGGACAGCTATTAGGCCAGTTATGCTTTACGGGACAGAGTGTTGGGCAACTAAGAAACAACACATTAGCAAAGTGAGTGTTGCGGAGATGAGGATGCTAAGATGGATGTGTGGTAAGACTAGGAAAGATAGAATTAGAAATGAGTACATCCGAGAGACTGTAGGAGTGACACATATTGAGGATAAGTTGAGGGAGAATAGACTTAGATGGTTCGGTCATGTGCAACGAAGCCCTGTAGATGCACCTGTGCGAAAGAGTCATAAGATCGTAGTGCCTGGAATGGTTAGAGGGAGAGGTAGACCTAGACTGACTTGGGAATATGTAGTGCAACAAGATATGAATATATATAATTTAAATGAGCATATAGCTCTTGATCGTGCAGAATGGAGAAAAAGGATTCATACAGCCGACCCCAATTGATTGGGACACAAGGCTTGGTTTGGTTTGGTTTGGTTTATTCCTGATAAATGCGATGCTTTTGGAGATGGCATATTTTGCACACTTTTTGTATAGTTCCAGGACCTTGTGTAGTTCAGTAATGTTGCATTCCTTTTCCATTAGCAATAAGTTGAGCTTTGACATGATTATCCTCTTTATTTGGTGCCAATTTCTCTGTCAATAATATGACTTAAAGAACTCTTTAATGAATTCACTGTTTGTGTTTTTTTTTTCCTCTGGATAACATTTCCTTTAGTGCTGGTAGCTTTCTTTAGTATATTTCTATTTCCCCATGGGGTTTCTCTTGATACAGTCTTATGTCATTGCAGGTGTTTCATCTGATGATTGGCTCTTCCAATATGGGTAAGTAATTGGATTTTCCTTGATGAATAATTGTTCGTGTTATATTTACTGCCATCAGAATCTGTCTCTAAACTCTCAAATGTTCCACAAATAGCACTTTTGATGCACCCAAAAAGTACGGTTGAATTTATTTTTACCTTACCAGCCATGTTTTGTTGCCACCCTTAACTAAAAATAATCCGTTGGCGTTTAAGTTATTGTCTACTTTGGATTTTTGGCTCATCTCGTGGGGCAGAGTGTACCAAGTTACCTGTCTGGGCAAATGAAGTGGAAGGACCTGTGGGAGTAGACGGAGAGGGGCGAGTCATTAGGCTATGAAGAGCATCTAAACCCCGCAAAGCATCCTCATACTCCGTGGTAGATAAAGGGACTGATGGAGATATCCCATGCTGAGCTGTGGACCCAGAGTCTATAACATCAATGACCTCAGTATGGTGAGCACGAGATTTCCCCCCACGACCACTACGTCCTCCACGACCGCCAGAGCGACCTCCACATATCCCAGGTGGATGACCATGAAGACCCCAACAAGTAGCCCTAACATGTCCACGACTATTGCAGTAATCACACCATTTCTGCAACTTCTCAGCAGAATCAGACCCTGGTGTACTACGAGGCTGCAGATGGCCCTTTGGAGGAGATGGAGCAGAAACAAAGGGAAGAGCGGTCGGTATAGGTAACCGGAAGCATAGCAGAACGCCGACTCTCCTCGTTCTAAACAAAAGCAAATGCTTCCAGAGTACCCTACTATGAACAGAATCATACTCAGAGTTAATGCCCATGAAGGAACTTGAATACCCGCTGCTTCTCTAGAAGTTTCTGATACCCAATGACGTCCTGAGGACAAGCCGGATGATAGTCCTGAAGATGATCAATACGTTTCCACTGGGTAGTGAGAAAAGTGTAGTACTGAACAATTGTCATAGTCCCCTTCTCCGAGCTATCAATCACCCTAGACAAGCTCAAACTCCTGAGCATAATTTCCCTTACGGGAGTAGGTATGAGCAACTGTATCCCAGATATCGCGGGCCATGGTCATGCCCAAAACCTTCACTAATTTCGGGTACCATAGAATGAATTAGCTATGCCCTAACAAGAGCATTCTCAACTTCCACTTCGCATAACTAAAAGCAGCAACACTCGATGATTGGATAGTCCCATCAATATGTTCCTCCCTCGCTTTCCCTTCTAAGTAAAAAAGGACAGACTGTGACGAAGGAGCATAATTTTGGCCATTGAAAAGAGAGGTCGTGATTTTAAGAGTTGGGTTATCCTGTGGAGCAATTAACTGGCTCATGTGAGGCTGTTGAGGATCTCCAGGTGACGTAGTCTTGTCGTCAACCATGGTCCCAACAAGCTAAGGGATACCCACAATAATCACACTAAAAAACACCAATGTAGGGAATAAAACAAGGGGCTTTATGGCATACGGATCAACACGAGGCTGATCCATGGACCCAAAAATTAGGTTGCAATTAAACGTCAATCAAATCAGTGGCCTCGTAATGTTGTGGGGGTGAATGAAGAAGACTGGAGAAAATTAGGAATAGATAGAGGTGGTGTAGCAGATCTAGGCAAACATAAGACAATTGGGTGGCTGAAATATGGTATATAGGGTACGGATAGGATTGGGTAAGAGGCTGGGAGGCTCGGATGGACTTGTATATGGGGATATGGTGTCGGCGAGGGCTTGGGAGGGTGTAGGTGATGTCGAAGAGGGCTGGGGAGGCTGTAGGTGATGTCGGCGAGGGTTGGGGAAGGTATGGGTGGTTTCGGCGAGGTGGTGGTGGGTTGGGTGAGGTCGCAAGGTGCTGTGGTGGGTGGATAGAAGGCGGCGCAAGTGATGGGTGGTGGTGTGGGTTGCTGGCGCAGGCTGTGGTGGAGGTTAGGGTTGTCGGCTGGTAATGGTGGTGGCTCTAGGTGGCTCTGATACCATGTTAACAATAGTATTTTGGTAAAGCTTAGGGTTAATCACAAGAGATTAGCCCTTTTATATTATTTAGAGAGTATGGAACATCAAATTACAATAGTGTCCTTGACACTTATATAAAATATAAAATAACATATAAAAGACTAATATCTAACAAAATTTCCCCACATGCCTGTGGCACCAGAGATTAGGACATCCTTCTTTCTACTTCGTTTTTTATTCCCATCTTTAGTTCCTAATTAATGTATCTCCGAGATATCTTGTGAGGCTTGTGAACTTGGAAAACATCACCGTGCTACATTTAATTCTAGTTTCAATAAAAGTACTATTCCATTTGCTCTAATTCACACGGATGTTTGGAGTCCTTCTCATATTCCTACTTTGAATGTTTATAAATGGTTTGTTACTTTTATTGATGACTACACTCTCACAACTTGGGTCTCTACGTAATGAAGGGGGGGGGGGGGGGGGGGGGAGGGGGGAATATATTTATGGTGGTTTTACTCACTATTTTTTTTAACATGGCATGATCCACCAAACATTGTGCATAAATACTCCGCAACAGTATGGCGTTGCTGAGCGGAAAAATCGTCATTTGTCAGAATCCGCTAGATCTATGCTATTTTCTATGCAGATTCCAAAGTCTTATTGGGGGTAGGCCGTCTTAACCGCTGCATATCTCATTAACTGTCTTCCTACCCGTGTTCTTGGAAAGAAAACTCCTAGAGAACTCTCACTAATCCTTCTTCGATTTTTCCTATGCCTCCTAAAGTGTTCGAGTGTGTTTGCTTTGTTCACATTCTCTCCTAGTCTAGACGCAAATTGGATCCCCGTGCACTGAAGTGTATCTTTGTAGGGTATTCTCCCACACCAAAAAGGGTATAAGTGTTATCATCCTCCCTCACGTAAATGGTTCGTGTCTATGGACGTTACCTTTAATGAGTCATTGTCCTATTTCACGTCTTCCTAGCCATCTCTTTAGGGGGAGAGATAACCTGGTGAAGAGAAGTTTGGAGCAACGAGTCCATTTATTTTAGGGAAAGATGAGAGTGGGAACAAAAAAGAGACGAGGGTGAAGAAAAAAGAGAAACAAGAAAAGATGAGAGTGGGGAAGAAAGAAGAGAGGAGAAAGATGAGAGTGAGGAAGAGAGAAGTGAGGAAAGTGGGGAAGATAGGAGAAAAGAATTGCCGACTTACTCCAAAAACAAGAGTAGAAGAATTTTTGGGGCAACAGAAAATCGGGTTATTTCTCTAATCCCACTGCAGTTGCCTTCTACCGAGGATGATGGTCCAGGTATTTCTAGTCCTTCTACCCCTACTACTCATACTCCTGTATCTTCTTCTAAATGAGTTAGACATTCCCATTGCTCTTCACAAGGGCACTAGGGAATGTACTAAACATCCCCTTTCAAAATTTGTTTCCTACACTCGTTTGTCCCCTACTTATAGGGCTTTTGTGTCCAATCTCGATTATGTTTCTGCTCCTAACAATGTTCAGGAAGCTTTATCTGATCCTAAATGGAAGTCTTCCATGACTGAAGAGATGAAAGCACTTCGGAAAAATGGTACTTGGGAATTAGCAGAATTACCTCATGGGAAAAAGATAGTAGGGTGCAACTGGGTGTTCACTATGAAGCATAAAGCAGATGGTACAGTTGAGAGATATAAATCCAGGTTGGTAGCTAAAGGCTTTACTCAGACTTATGGAGTGGACTATTAGGAAGCTTTTGCTCCTGTTGCAAAGATGAACTCCATTTGGATTTTACTGTCTCTAGCAGCATACCTGGAGTGGCCATTACACCAATTTGATGTAAAGAATGCATTCTTGCATGGGGACTTAGAAGAAGAAGCCTACATGGACATTCTACTCGGGTTTGAGGATGACAAGACCAGAGGGAAAGAGTGTAGTCTCAGGAAGTCGGTATATGGTCTAAAGCAATCTCCTAGAGCTTGGTTTCATAAGTTCTCTCAAGCTATGTTCAGGTGTGGTTTTAGATAGAGCCAAGGTGATCATACTCTGTTTATTAAGCACTCGTCACAGGGAAAGGTGACTGCTTTGATTGTCTATGTAGATGATATTGTCCTAACAGGGAATGATTTCGAGGAGATGAAGCGTTTGAAATCATATCTTGCTAAAGAGTTTGAAATCAAAGATTTAGGTGATTTGAAGTACTTCTTGGGAATCAAAGTCGCTCGATCCAAGGAAGGAATATTTATCTCACAGTGGAAATATGTTTTGGTCCTTCTCCAAGAAACTGGCATGCTTGGGAGTTTAGATGGGAGTAAGGCAATGGATACCCTAATGGATCCTAATCTGAAACTTGGAGATGATCCCGATGGAGAACCTGTTGATAAGGGAAGGTACCAGAGGTTAATAGGTAAACTGATTTATTTGGCACACAGTAGACCTGATATTGTTTTTGCTGTTAGTGTAGTTAGCTAATTTATGCATGATTTTAAACAACCTCATCTTGAAGCTGTGTTCAGAATTGTAAAGTACTTGAAGTCAGCACCGGGTAAAGGGTTGTATTTTGTTAAACATGGTCATACGTTAGTGGAGGCTTATACAGATGTAGATTGGGCTGGGTCCTTCTCTGACAGGAGGTCAACCACTGGTTATTGCACATTTGTTGGTGGTAACTTGTTGACCTGGAGGAGTAAAAAGCATTCGGTATTGGCTAGATCCAGCGCAGAGGCAGAGTTTAGAGCCATGGCACAAGGAGTGTGCGAGTTGTTCTGGATCCAGATTGTGTTGTCAGACATTGGATTTGGGCCAAAGGACTCAATGAAATTATATTGTGATAACAAAGCTGCTATTGATATTGCCCACAATCTCGTTCAATATGGCAGAACTAAGCATGTTGAACTAGATAGACATTTTATTAAGGAGAAGCTGAACAATGGAAGCATTTGTACTCCGTTTGTGAGGTCCGGGGAGCAGTTCGTAGATGTTCTGACAAAGAGTTTAGTCGGACGGTTGTTTCATTTTATTCTTAGCAAGCTGGGCATGAGAGATATCTTTGCACCAGCTTGAGGGGGAGTGTTGAGAATTGTTATTTTATGGGACTTATTTTAATTTTATATTTTAATTTTATGTAGGGTCCTTATTGTAATTACTCCAATCTTTTACATTATTAATAAAATACGAGAGTTGATTATGCTCTCTAAGCTTTTCCAGAAATCCAACAATATGATGAACCTAGACATGGAGGAGAAAGTTTATAATATATGGACTAGGGTACATATAAGGTGCGGCTTGTGTGTCTAACTATAGGATCTCTTGAAACTCAAGTCTTGTGATATGGGCACTCGACTTGAAATATGTTCCAAGTTGGGTATGGAATGCGGACCTGTCCTAAGCATTTAAAGAATATTTGTTTCTTATTGTAGTGTGTGATGCTCTCATTTTTGAGCTTCTTATTACTTTTCAACATCAATGTGGAGGATCCACATGTTAGATTTTGCTTCAGTATCAGACACATATATTGTATCCTTATCTATGTCACGTACTCTTGACGTGAGTACTTTGGGAGCAATAGGGAATCCATTAACATAGGAAAAGAAATGAAAAGTGAAAAGAGAAAGATGAGGGAAAGTATGTTTGCTATCCCTTATTTGGAGTGAAGAGAGGTGGAGATTCTTAAAAACTCGACGTTTCTTTCCCTTCTTCATGACACACTGAAAGAGTAAGTACACAGTTTCAAGCTTGATGGCATCCACTTCATTTAGATAACGCCACTAGGATATATCTGTAAGAAGTCCACCCCTCCCAGTATGCTTGATTAGGCTAGGGAGCAAGAACACTTCTAAGAAGGTAGTGTGTTGACTTGTCGTGTCGTGTCCGACGCAGGGACACGACAATTCGAGGACACTATTCCTGCCATGTTGTGTAAAGCTTTTTTTAGAATTTGTTGTGTCATATGTGCTCCGTAGATCCTGGGTGACCAACAAAGTGTATTTCCCATTCTATATTTGGTTATCGCACAACAAATGGTTGTTGCTTGCAAAATAGTTCGGCCTTCATTTTTAAAATAAGTTGCTCCAGTTTAAAAGAAGGCCATAACCCCTTGGTGATCCTGCTTGCATGTAAGTTGGATGGGGTAGACTTTCATTTTTATTTATTTTTTACGTAATATGGCTGTTCGCAGGCTCGAACCCGTGATTTCTCCCTTGTTAGCTTGAGTTTTTCCATGACACTTAAAAATGGCACCTCTCAATTGCGCTACTTTTGTTTGAATAGAAATGGATACTATTTACTTGATAAATGTGGATCAAGGAAGCACATACTCTTCTAAATGGTCGACGAGTCCGCACCTGCACCCTCACTAGTGTGGGTTCTTCTTGGATGCGGCGGGGTGTTGTTTTAGTTAATTTTTCTGAAAAAAGGGGACTGTAACAGAATTGAACTTTGGAGTCAATTTAAGAATGTTGCGAGTTGGATTACACGTCAAAAGGCTAATATGGCTTATTTACGCTTGTTATTTGTCTTAATTACATGAAAATAAAGATGATGTGTGGTGTATAAAAATTATATAGAAGTATAGTTGTTTAATAATTTCCAAAGGCACCCCTCATTTTCGAAAAAAGGTGAACCCTTGGCACCCGCATCCTATGAAGCACGGACACTCCAACACGGATACGAAATGACAAAATCCTAAAAAATTGCACGTCGGCACTGCAGGAAAAGTGTCCATGAAGTGTCGTGTCTGTGTGCCAGACATAATACGACACGCTACACGTTACTTTCTTAGAAGTGTCAGTGCTTCCTAGCCCACATCCCCGCGTCCGCACCGGTGCTTCCGAGCTATGGATAGTTTTTTGAACTTAAGATTCTTGTTGTCTTCCATAATAAGTAAAGCTAGTTTGTATCTCAAGCATTGTTGTACATCTCTTCAGGTAGTTACTTTTGTGGATAGTTGTGAACCTTGTTAAGAGAAAGGGATTAGAGAGAAAGTGGGGGCTTAACCTAAACATGTTTAGCCTACACATATATATTAACTAGAAAATAATAGAAAATATAATTACAGGAGTACCCTTGCCCTCTAACACTCCCCCTCAAGCTGGAGCATAGATATCTATCATGCCCAGCCTGTTACAAAGATCATAGAAAGGTTCCTTGTTTAAAGATTTAGTGAAAATATCTCCTAATTGATCACTTAACCTAACAAAAGAAGTAACAATTTGTTTCCTCGTAACCATATCTCTAATAAAATGACAATCAATGCTTGGTCCTTTCATGAAACACTGAATTACTGGCAATGTACATGGCAACTTGATTATCACAATACATCTTCATAGGTTTATCATTTGAGAATCCCATTTCTTGCAAAATAGACTTCACCCATAACATCTCACAAGCAGTATGTGTTAACAATAGGATTATGCCAAACTTAGGGTTGACAATTAGTCACACCCCATATATATTATTCAGTAAATGAGAGAAATAAAAATTACATTAAAGCCCTTATACAATAATAAAATAAAACTAAACTTATTTAACCAACACTCCCCCTCAAGCTGGTGAGAAGATATCTCTCAATCCCAGCTTGCCAAGCATATCATGAAACGGTTTAACTCCAACTCCTTTAGTAAGAACATCAGCAAGTTGATTACTACTCTTCACAAAAGGAGTGCAAATTGTTCCATTATCAAGATTCTCTTTAATGAAGTGCCTGTCGATCTCAATATGCTTCGTTCTGTCATGCTGGACCGGATTGTGTGCAATACTAATAGCTGACTTACTATCACAGTACAACTTCATTGAATCACTAGTTTCCACCTTCAAGTCTTTCAATAGCAATTTTAACCACAGGAGTTCACACACACCTTGAGCCATTGCTCTAAATTCGGCCTCTGCACTAGACCGAGCCACAACACTTTGCTTCTTGCTTCTCCACGTAACGAGGTTACCTCCCACGAAAGTACAGTACCCTGAAGTAGACCTTCTGTCAGTCACAGAGCCGGCCCAATCCGCATCAGTGTATGCTTCTATTCTGAAATGGTCATGCTTACCAAAAAATAAACCCTTACCAGGAGCCGACTTAAGATATCTCAATATCCTGTTAACCGCATCTAAGTGTCTCTCATAAGGTGCGTGCATAAACTGGCTAACCACACCTACAGCAAATGAAATATCAGGACGGGTATGGGATAGATAAATAAGCTTTCCTACCAGTCGCTGATATCTCCCCCTGTCTACCATCTTCCCACTTTTGTCATCACTCAATTTCTGATTTGGTTCAACAGGTGTATCACATGCTCTACTTCCAAGCATCCCAGTTTCACTCAAGAGATCCAGAACATACTTTCTCTGAGAGATGAATATTCCATGCTTAGACCTGGCCACTTCAATTCCCAGAAAATACTTTAGTTGTCCCAGATCTTTTATTTCAAACTCTTTTGCCATGTACTCTTTCAATCGCTGCATTTCCTCCATGTCATCACCTGTAAGGACAATGTCATCCACATATACAATCAGTGCAGTAGTCTTACCATGCAAAGAGTGTTTGATAAATAACGTATGATCGGCTTGACTTTGTTTGAACCCATATCTACACATAGCCTGTGTAAACCTCTCAAACCAGGCTCTTGGTGACTGCTTTAGGCCATACAACGACTTCTTGAGCCTACATACTTTACCTTCTATTTCTGAGTTTGCATATCCAGGGGGAATATCCATGTACACTTCTTCCTCCAAATTGCCATGTAAGAATGCATTCTTCACATCGAATTGATGAAGAGGCCAATCATAGTTAGCTGCAAGAGATAAAAGGACTCTAATAGAGTTCATCTTCGCAACTGGAGCAAAGGTCTCCTGATAATCCACTCCATATGTCTGAGTGAAGCCCTTAGCAACCAGACGAGCTTTAAACCTTTCAATGGAACCATCTGCTCTATGCTTCACTGCATACACCCACTTGCACCCCACTGTTCTCTTGCCCATAGGTAACTTAGTCAACTCCCACGTGCCACTTTTGTGAGGAGCTTTCATCTCTTCATCCATAGCATGCTTCCACTTGGGATCTCCGAGAGCATCCTGGACATGATTAGGAACAGAAACGGAGGCAATATTCGAAAGGAAGGAACGATAAGTAGGAGACAAGTTGGAATAAGACACAAAATTAGATATAGGGTGTTGAGTACAAGATCTAACACCCTTTCTAACAGCAATAGGAACATCGAGATCATCAGACTCTAGAGAAAATGAGTTATCAGTGTTACCTGGGGAAATGTCAGACACGTCACCAATTGGAGAAGATGGCAGTGGGGGAATAGGAGTACTGGCCTCTACCTCCTTACCCTTGTTCTTACTCCATGTGCCTTTGGAATATACTAACAATTTTTTTTCCTTCGGAGTAACATGCTCTACAGTACCTTCATTAACCCCATTCTGTCTAGGAGTTATTGGTTCCTCTTCCTCTTCTTCCACTCCTAACAATATGGGTTCCTCATTAACATTCACTTCACTAGAAATTTCAGGTAAAACAGGAAAGACATGTCCCAGAGTCTCTTCATTTTCCTTCTCCCCCTGAAGAGGTACTCTGGGAGATGTGAAAAAAGGTATAGATTCATGGAAAGTGACATCCATAGACACATACCACTTTCTAGTATCAGGATTATAACACTTGTACCCCTTTTGAGTAGGAGAGTACCCGAGAAAAATACATTTAATGGCTCTAGGATCTAGCTTCCCCCTTGAAGGAGAGCTATTATGGACAAAACATACACAACCAAAGACCCGAGGAGGAATGGAAAAACTGGAAGAAGGATGAATCAGAAGATCGGTGGGTGCTTTTTTATTGAGGACCTGGGTAGGAAGTCTATTAATGAGAGAAGCTGCTGTTAAGACAGCTTCACTCCAATATGGCTTAGGAGCATTAGCTGTGAACATCAAAGAGCGAGCAACATTAAGTAAATGACGATTCTTGCGTTCTGCTACTCCATTTTGTTGTGGAGTATCAGTGCAAGAAGTTTGATGTAAAATACCCTTGGATGTAAAAAATTCACCTAGACCCAAATCAATATATTCACCTCCTTGATCAGAACGTATAATTTTTATACCTGTCCCTAACTGAGTTAAAACCATCTGATAGAAAGATTTGAAGATAGAAAACACTTCACTCTTCTCCTTCATAAGATAAAGCCATGTAGTGCGTGAATAATCATCAATAAAACTCACAAACCAACGATGACCTTTTAAAGAATTAATACGAGAAGGACCCCATACATCAGAATGGATTAAAGAAAAAGGAACTAAACTTTTATTAAAAGTCGGAGCAAAAGATGTCCGATGATGTTTCCCAAGTTCACAAGATTCACAATAAAACTCAGAAACAGGTTTATTAACTAAAGAAGGGAACATATGTTTAAGTAAATGGAAGGAAGGATGTCCTAATCTCTTATGTAATAACCAAATGTCGTCCGACTTATTCTCAGAACTAGTAGTATGATAAGCGCCTTTGCTTCCTCCATCCAGAAGGTAAAGGCCATTCTTCACTCTACCACTGCCAATCGTTCTCCTTGTGGTAAGGTCCTGAAAAACACAGTGAGAAGGGAAAAATGTTACACTGCAGTTCAAATCATTAGTTATACGACTAATAGATAACAGATTAGAAGTAAAACTGGGAATATGAAGAACCGATGACAGAGGTAGTGAGGGAGTTGCATGAATGACACCCTTTCCTGAAACAGAAGAAAAGGTGCCATCGGCAATGCGAACTTTGTCTTGACCTGAATGAGGAGTATAAATAGAAAACAAATCGGAAGAGCTAGACATATGGTCTGAAGCTCCAAAGTCAATAATCCAAGGAGAGGACAAATGAGATAAGCATGCTCGGGCAGAAGTGACTAAGTTACCTGTCTGGGCAAATGAAGAGGAAGCACCTGTAGAAGTAGCCGCGGAAGAACGACGAGCCATTAAACCCCGGAAGGCCTCTTCCAACTCAGAAGCAGTAAATATAGCAGGCGAAGCTGGCGGATCTGGAATCGGAGCTGAAGGATCAGCAGCGGCAGTGTGATGAGCATGGGAACGACGACCATTAAACCGCCCCCCACGACCTCTAGAGGAGCCAAAACGACCTCCACGACTGCCCGGTGGATAACCATGAAGCTTATAGCATGTCTCTCTAGTGTGAAACTTGGTATTGCAATAATCACAGAACTGCTTAGACTTATCCGATGAACTGGAGTCACTAGAGATATCACGAGTACGGTGTCCATCCTCCTGAGGAGCGGAAATGAGAGCAGATTTCTCTGTAGAGACAGGCGGAAGCATAGCAGAACGACGGCTTTCCTCGTTCTGTACATAGGCAAAGGCCTCCTGAAGAGAAGGCAAAGGCTCCATTCCCAAAACACGGCTGCGAACAGGATCCAAATCGGGGTGGAGACCTTCAAGGAATTTAAATATTCGTTCTTCAGCAACAACCTTATGGTAAGCCACAGAATCCGTAATGCAAACAGGTTTATAATCCACTAGATGGTCCAAACGTTTCCAATGAGTGGAAAGAGCTGTGTAGTACTGAAGAACACTCTGCTCTCCTTGTTCTGAACGTCCAATCAAACGGCGGAGCTCAAATATTTGAGCTGAATTTCCCTTTCTGGAATAAGTGTTGGCCATGGTCTCCCAAATATCTTGGGCAGTCGCCATGTCCAGAAACCCTTCAGCAATCTCAGGAACCATAGAGTGGCAAAGCCACGTCATGACAGTGGAGTTCTCCATCTCCCACTTGTCATACGAAGCATCCTCAATTGGCGGTGCTTTTATCTTGCCATTGATATACCCTATCTTGCCTCTGCCCTTCAAGGACATAATCACAGATCCGGACCATGCGAGGTAGTTCTGGCCATTGAATAAAGATGTAGTAAGTTTCACGTTCGGGCTATCAGTAGGAGGCACAATATCACTCCGTACAACTTGTGTATTCACGTTGGATTTGTCTAAATCCGTCATCATGAATCAACACAAAAAAAATCCCGCAACAATGACAGCAACCAGAGGGACAAGGCAATGGATCAACAGTAGTGCAGCATGCACGAAGCAATCACCATAGAGGATGCAAAAAATAGCCTAGCTGATCAAAGGGCCATGAAAGACCCAAAAAAACTGGAAAAAGTTGAAACTCCAATCAAAATAACTGATCCGTGGTGAATATAAGATGCAGTGGAGAGATCCGAATGAAGATTAGGAGCTGCGATTGGTCTACCAGACCATAGAAGTCTGTCGGCGCAGGGAGGGGATCGTTTGGAGAGGAAAAAAAATGCAATGAACAGTGCCGATGAACAGTAGCGTGAACAGTGCCGATGAACAGTACCGATGAACAGTGCCGATGAATAGTGCCGATGAACAGTAGTGTGAACAGTAGCGATGAACAGTACTGTGAACAGTGCCGTGAATAGTGCTCAGGACATATTGGTGGTGGTTAGGGTTAGGGTTGTGGCGCAGGCAGTAGGGGTGGTGAATGGTGGTCCGGTGGTGGTGGATGGTTGGGTGGTGGCTGAAACCCTTGTTAGGGTGGCTTTGATACCATGTTAACAATAGGATTATGCCAAACTTAGGGTTGACAATTAGTCACACCCCATATATATTATTCAGTAAATGAGAGAAATAAAAATTACATTAAAGCCCTTATACAATAATAAAATAAAACTAAACTTATTTAACCAACAGTATGAGCCATAGCTCTATGCTTAGCCTCAACACTCGATCTTGCTACTACATTTTGATTTTTACTCTTCCAAGTGACAAGATTGCCACCAACAAACACACAGAATCCTAATACTCAATGTCTATCTAAATGATCTCCTGTCCAACTAGCATCAGACCCTTCAATCTCCAGGTTATCTGAAGGCTTCATCACCAAACCCTTATCAGGAGCACTCTTTAAATACCTCAATATACGACACACTGCCTCCCAATGTTGTTTTTTGGGACTCTGCATAAACTGACTAACAACTCCTACAGTAAAGGTGATATATGGCCGAGTCATAGTCAAATAAATCAGTTTACCCACAAGTTTCCTGTACCATCCAACATCGGCAAAATCTTCTCCTTCATCTGTACTAAATTATATATTTGAATCCATTGGACTGTCAACAGGTCTTGAGCCCATCATACTCATTTCATCTAATGAGTCAAGGACATACTTCCTCTGAGACAAACATATTCCTTCCTTAGATCTGGCAACCTAAATGCCCAAGAAATAATGTAGTAACCCCAAATCTTTCATATGACAATGCTTGCTCAAGTGAGACTTACTATCACTGCCAGTGATAACTAAATCATCCACATAAACCGCTAAAACAATACTACCTTTGTCACAATGTTTCACGAACACTGAGTGATTAGAACTCGTCCTCTTTAACCCATATAAGCTACCTGACTAAACTCATCAAACCAGGCTCTCGGAGATTGTTTAAGCCCGTAGATAGCTTTCTTCAATGTACACACATTATGTTACTCCCCCTGAGTAACATACCTAGGAGGTTGTTCCATATACACCTCCTCCTGAAGATCACCATGAAGAAACGCATTTTTGATATCAAGTTGGTAAAGAGGCCATCTTTGAGTAACAGCAACAAACAACAACACTCTAGCTGAACTAGGACGAGCTACGAGAGAGAAGGTTTCAAAATAATCAACACCAAAGGTTTGAGTATACCCTTTTGCAACTAACCGAGCTTTCAACCGTTCAACTGTATCATCAGGATGATACTTAACCACATACAACCCAACGACAACCCATAACCTGTTTCCTAGAAGGAAGATCAGTTAACTCTCACGTACCATTTTTGGACAATGCCATCATCTCTTCATCCATAGCACTTTTCCACCCTTGAGTATGAGGCTGAGGAACAAAAACAGAAGACAAGGTATAAACAAAGGAATGAAGGAGAGGAGATAAATGAGTAAAAGAAACAACCTGATCAATAGGTTGTTGAGTGCAAGAACAAGTACCTTTTCGAAGAGCAATAGGAATATCAACCGGATTTGGAACCTCAACTGAAGACGAGGATGGAGGAGGTGGAGCAGACGGGTCTTCAGTCCTTGGGTGCTTTTCACGGCGGCGGTACACCTGTAATGGTTTAGAACTAGGAGGATGAATGGGCAGGGGTATAGAAGTAGACGGAGCAAGGACATTAACATCTAACGAGGAACTTGACGACGAAAAAAAAGACGTACCTTCAAAAGGGTAACATCAGCACTAACCACCTATCGACGACTTTGAGGGTTCCAACATTTGTATCCTTTCTGAGTACGTGAATAGCCCACAAAGACACATTTTTATACCTCAATTTCCTTGTGTATGGTGGAGGTGTGTGGCTGCTGGAGCAGAGCACTATGGTGGCTCTGATGCCATGTTAAGAGAAAGATTAGAGTGAAAGGGATTAGAGAGAAAGTGAGGGCTTAACCTAAACAGGTTTAGCCTACACACACACATATATATATATATTAACTAGAAAATAATAGAAAATATAATTACAGGAATACCCTAGCTCTCTAACAAACCTATTTTGTTATTTTAGAAGAAAATGTATCACAAGATCTATGGGATTAATTTTAGGTTCTCCAAAATAAATTGTCTGAGTTTGTTCATGAGTGAGTGTTATGTTCTTCTTTTTCTTTATTTTTTTTGGTGTCATTTTAAAATGTGATTGTGGTTAGACACAGTCTTCTAGTTTTTGGATTGTAGATGAAAAAAATATTACCAATCAAAGTGATGCAAGAGTTTGGCACGGTTAGGGTTGTTGAATGGAGACTACTGTTGTGAATGTAAGTTCCAACTACTTTCCCGTTAGGGTTCTTTGGATTTCCTTTCTAATCAAAATAGTGATTGGATGCTTCCACATTTTAGTCTTCATGTCCTCTCATGGTGATTTTAGGCTAGGTTTTTTAAGCATTCTCTTCTCGAACTCTTTTCCCTGTACGAGTGCAATATCAGTCCACTTAGTTGGCAGAAAACATTGTTTTCTCACTGATTGGCACTTGAAAACATTTCTGGAGAGTTGTCCTTGCTCCTTATCCAGAACGTATATATTGTGCGTCGTGGTTATACTGTATTTGATTTCATTTCATCACTGACCGATCATTTTTGACCTACAATTCTTTGAGATTTTATTATCTTAACTGGGTAATAAGCTTTTATACTTGATTTATTTATTTATTTATTTTCCTTCTCTCTTTCTCTCTTTCTACCTTCAAAATCTACATATTTTAAAACCACCGCTTGTATTTATTCTTCTATTTTACCAATTGTCTCTTCACTTATCTTTTTAATTAATATACTGGGATCTTGTTACTCTTTTATAGCAACCTTTTTGTGGCATCTATTCTCAATCCAGCACTGATTTTTTCCTCACAGAGAAATTGATGAGATACACGTTATTATTTATGGGTTTCTGCTACATCGGGTGTACTTGCAGTTTTAGTTAGTCGGAAAGATTAGAGATGGATAGCTTATAAGTAATTTTAAAGGGAATAAGTTGGATGAACGTTGCTCGGGATCCTTTACTCTGAATTCTGAATGTTGGTAGGGAGTGCTTTTTTTTTTTTCCTTCATAAATATACTTGTACTTGGCCTAGAAACCTCTATGAGCTCAAAGTTTATTTGCTTCCAACCTTTTCTGATCTTACCTTTCCACACCTGAATCCTCTCACAGTCGGTGCATCATCATATCAACTGCGAACTCTGAATGTTAAAACTAAGAAAGGAAAAAAGGAAATGCAAAAAACGTAGCGACAGTATTTAATACTTTCCCATGGGAAATTGGCTTTGTTTCTTTACCATTTTCTGGTTATTTTTTATTTTCTGACATTCCATGCCTTCTTTTCTTTGAAGGTTTTTTATCTAATTTTTTTAAAGTAGTAATTCTTTATATTAGCTGTATCTCATGCTGATCTAAGTCTGTAATAGTTCGAGCTTAAATTGTTTGAAGTTGTTCGATAGTAGTCTGTACTGGCATGTTTTCTTTTCTTTTCTTCGTTACTAATGTGGAGTACAATTTGTCCTTGCAGGTTACTTTGTTTATTTTGTATTGACACTTGTTGCTGCTTGCAAGGGTTGGCCCTGCTGGTCTCACTCTTGTGGCTTTATTGTCATGGGTATTCTTATAATTAACAATTAGATGTTGATTTTAAGAGTCTGTGGACAAGACTTAATTTTTATTTTGTTTTGCAGCATGCCCCCAAATTCTATTTCTTGCAGCATTTCTTCTACTCCTATCATTCTGGTATGACTTTTTCTTTGTTTAAATATCTTCAGAGAATTATTAATGCGGCTGAGTGTACCATACATTTTACTTATAAATAAACCAAACAGAACAAAGATCAATGTTGAATGAGCCTAATAAGTTACAACGAAATCCACAAGTTTGGTCTGTTCCAAACAGCCACGAAACATTTTTGGAATGATGAATTGAAGCTAAGGAGAGCATATGTAAATGTGGGTTAACAATTGGTGTCTACTTAGATGGTTATTGGAAATGATGTTACTTTTGATAATCTGAGAAAGAGAATGCCAATTATGTGAATTGGTGTTGTAGTACAAAAGAGATGAGGAAACTGTCTATGTGAATTGTAGTTGTAAACAAAAGAAATGAGGAAACTGTCATCATTTATGTGTACACTGTGCGGTACGGAGGGGATTTTTGGTTCATGACTCAATTCTTGTTTGATACTCACTGATTGAAGATGGAAAAATGTACTAGATAATTTAGTGGCTTGGAGAGGGGTCAGGGCGAGGATGTCTTTGCTTGTGGGTTGGTTATATGGAGTAATAGAAATTGTTGGTTGTTCAATGGCTAGAATCCCCTGTTTATTTGTCTTATGTGTAGATGTTTAACCACCAATTTTTTTGGTTAAAGGGTACCCTGATTCACTTGTAGAACTTCTAGACAAGCGAGGTCTATAACTTTTGTTCTTGGTCTATACTACTTGTGCTCATGGGTGTGCCTCCATATTGGTGCCTTTTAATGTAAATCCGTAGTCCAAAAAAAAAAACAGAAGAGAAAATAACCGAAGGTTGTTATGGGGAAGATGGACAGCTGAGGATGGTGGGAAACTAGGATTTACACTTTGGAACACACAACAAGATGCCAGGTAAAAGCCTTAAATTTTCATCAACCGGATAGGGCAGCAGCCATCACAAGTCTTCAGCTGTTTTTTCCCCTTAGAATTGGACCATAAAACTAAAGATCTGAACCCAGTGTCCACAATGTCACCGTGTAATTGGTCTTTAATACCTAAGGCACTTAAATAGACTTCTGCAACATAGGTGACCACCACCTAGGCGATGTGGACACCTCCCACATTACTAAAAGTTTGAAAGCAGAGAAAGGAAATTTTTTTACTGAAAAAGATAATATTTGAAATAATTGCCTATTTGAGGAAAAAGAAAGATATGTTACATGGACTCTTCTTAATAATTGAACTACCCGTGTCAGACACTCGACACTTGGACAAGGGTATGGGAATATGTGTCTGCATGTCGATAAGCATGAATTGGTGTACTAAAGTCTGAATGTAGTACTTTTGTTGCAAAGTTCTTTCAAGATGGACGAAATGCTCATGCTTAACTTTTATTATTACATAAAAATATTTTTTTCTCACAAAAATACAACTAGAATATAGATATATTGTCGTATCCCTGTGTCTTTAGATTCATGAATAGGAGAGGTCCGATCCGACGCTTAGACATATACGCACCCAACATCCATACCGGAGTCCGTGTTTGTAACATTGACCTAACAATGAAAGTCTATAAATGTATAATTTTTGGAGTGAAAATTGTTATGAGTGTGAGGGAATTGTGGTACTTGTATATTGTTATTTATCATTTTAGACGACTAGCATCTTATGAAATGTTCCTGCTTTCATTTTAAAAGGGTTTCTTGAATAATGGGTGGGATCATGAGTCATTTAGTTGCTGGACATACAGATGAGGTTTCTCATGAAATTTGTGGAGAGGATCAAATGGGTGATGGAAAATAGAGGTTTTCGGAATATGAATAATTTTCTAGTGCGATGTTGTCTGGAGCTTGACAATTTCCGTAGTAGTTTATTAGGCTTAGCTGGATTCTACAGCTGTGAGCTTTTAAGACTCATCAGTTATCACCCTCTCGAGTTAGAGATTTAAGCAACTTTAGGTCTATCAGTGTGACTCTCAGTAGTTTTCATCACCTATTGCAATTACCTAGGTTGCAATGTTGCATCGGTCATATTTTTTTATTTCCATATTATTCTCGTGATAAAATGGTGCTAGTTGTTTTACCTTATCACATGCTGATTGTATTACCTTAACATTTATGGAATTCCCATGGTGAAATGGATTAATGATTATTTGTATGTAGAATAGATTTGTGCTTTTGTAGTAATATCTACTGCATTTGGTCTAATGAGATTGTAGCCATAGTTGTCATTTTGTGAGTCGGTTTGTCAACTTAATGAACTGTGAATCGTAAATTTCACTTTTCTTAGAATTTATGTATAATATTTATCGATATATTGCTCATATAAATGCATGTGTACAATGCTTAAAATGAACAAAATAACTATTTAAAACAAGTTTCATGCAATATCAAGACTATGTTGGAAGTTGTCGTCTTAGCTCAAAACTTCAAAAATTCATAAAACTATGAATGGTGAACCGTGTTGATTTGTGAATAGTACTAGGTTATATGAACCTCGAATCAGCTAGTATGAATCGACCAATTGTAATAGCCATGGTTGTAGCTTTTAATAACTCATTTTTAACATTATAGTGCTCCACAATTGAATTAGAGTGATAACTAAGACAGCTTTTTTGTTCACCCATTTTTGCTTACCCATTCAGTGGGTGACATGTGTTCCATTCCAGTAATTATGTTTGTAATACAGGGGTAAAATGGAAATGGAATGGGACACATGTCACACTGTGAATGCCTGGGTGAACAAAAATGCTTGCGATAACTAACATTCAATTATGGTGTCACTGTAAGGTATCCCAATACTGAGTTTTTATGTTCGCATAATCTGAAAATAGCTGTTTCTAAGTGTTATATGTCCATAAATCCAGTTATAAACCATCCACAAATTTCACGCTATAATTTTCTTATCAAGTTGATTTGGGTTAGTACGTATGTCATCTGTAAGCTATACTCTATCGGGAGATGGTTTTACAGGGTTGACCTTTGCCATCAGGCAAATGATGATGACGAGGATGAAGAATGGAGTCCTCGAGAAGCTCTGTTGGAGAGGGCATCCAATAAACCATATTCAAATTCTGACAGTCACAGAAGATGTTTCCCTTTCCGAGCCATCAATGTTGGAAGCCGCCAGAAAGTTGTGATTTGGGTATGGAAGTCGTAGTTACATATTGTGTATTCTTTGTTATTTCTTGTGCTGAATGGTATTGGTTTTTTATTAATTTTTTTTTGTTTGGTTGCTGATCATGTTCCACAATTCCTATGTGTTGGTTCTCTTTAACTCATTACCTTCTTACCAGGTCACTGTGATAGTCTTTGTTATAATGATGTCAGCTGCTGTACTGATTTGGATTGGGATGGGAAAGAATCCTATTGATTCTTCAGTGGTGGCTCAGGTATGTACTGATTCCTTATTAGTTCTTATAGTAATGAATTTGTTGACATTCAATGATACAGTCTGGGTACTGCAAACAATGACAATATATTAATAACTAGTAGTTACAATAATAATAAAAACAATAATAATACAACAGGACCATCATATGATAATTGTCATTTACTAGACTTAGATCTGTGAATCATGGGCATGTTCTATATGTGCTGCAGCCCATAGGGGAATTTTTCTCAAAGGTGTTATAATGTAGCTTACATATCCTAAGCTCCCTCTTTGTATAAACTCCTTCGATGTTCATGAAATGGTCATACTACTTATTCCCATGATATGAGTATTTTGCACCCCTACACCCTACTCTGGTAATATCGTGTAAAATGTTGGCCCTTACTCCGTTCTTCTGGAATGGCAGACTGGACTATAGTTGTGAGGGATGGTAGTAGCTTTTAGGTGCAAGGTCTTAATTCTTATTCCTATAGACTTTAATAGTATGTAGGGAGTTTTGCTTGTTAAGTAGATTACTCAATGGTAACAGTTAGCATGCAAGGCAAGGGCCAAGTGGTGGTCCCATGCTATGTGGCACAGAAACTTTAATTTGGGAACCGTGCCCATGTCAAACGAGAAGTAATGTGTCTTGTTTTCTTACATTAGACACACACAGGAAACGCAACCAGAACATGCTAGCTCCTTTGAAAATGTTTATAATCTTTTGAAGTAAAAGTCTTAATAAGACAAAAATGGGACGTGAGAAATGAGTATTTTCAGAATTTTGGAAATGGAATGGACACGACACGGTATACTTCCATATCCTAAATTTCTCTGATTCGCCGTGTTGCCATGTTGTATTCTGTCAAATAAGTGTTTGTGCCCGAATCTGTGTTACATAGGTCCCACATATTTAGATGCTGGGGGGAGACTGGGGACAGACCTAACCTTTAGCATTTTTGGTCAAAATTGCTATTGTCAATGCTGAAATTTTATTTCAAAGAATATCTTGACTCTCGAGTATTACTAGTTGAGGATTTCATGTTTAAACCACTACAATTGCTGTTAAACTTGGATTAAGAGGGTATCCATGTCAGACAACTTAGCTCTATTTTTCATTCATGGAAGTTCTGGTTTTTTTTTTATAAATCACTAATTGGCTATGAATGTTACATTTTGGTTTTGCATGGTGATTCATGTTGATAAAAAGTAGCATGTAAATAACTTGCCTTTCAAATTGTAAGTAAATTTTGTCTATCATTGGTGATTAGTGAAAGATAATACAGCGAGTCATATCAATATGCAGGTGTATGTCGATCTATTTGCGTTAGCAATCCTTTTATTAGGAGGAGCATTAGCATGTTATGGTGAGCGCCTACTATTGGAAATATATACGCTTTTCGATACAATTTTGTCAAATGTTTTTCTCCATAATTTTCAGTAATTCTCCATCTTGTTGTGTTTGCTATCTACTTTGATATTTAGCTCAATTACAGACTTTAATAGCATAAGTGCCTTTAGTTTCTTAAAAGGCTCGTGACCGTTTGTATAACTAAATTTGTTTTCCAATCAAAAGTGCTAGATAATATTCTGATTGACGTTTCAATGCAAGTTTTTTAATCAACTTTATAACTTAGACAATTTACAAAGCTATCTGTTAAACATTATTGTGGACCTAATGAGCACACGCATCAATTTTTTAAAGGTGGGTTCAATGGTTTTTTCTGTCTCAAATCATTTGGACAACTGATACTAAGTAGGGATTTCATGCAAAAGATCTTCTCGATGGATGCCTTTATGACTAATGGACAAAAAATAAGTTAGATCAAGGTGGATAAAATATTTAAGGGTTTTCTTTATAAAAATAAATGCGAGTTATGTCAATATCTACGAGAACTTGCATCAGTGATCGATTTTTTTTGGATATATGATGGTTCGGAGAAGCTATCTGGATAAAAAGAAAATCTCCCTTACAACGGGGGTTTGAAAGTTTAGAAGTGTGATAAAGATGATGTAGGAAAATAGATTACGAAAAACTATTTATGCAGCGGAAAAACGAGTTGTTAAAAACTGTGTGCTAGGAACTATTACTCATGTGAATCTAATAATGTGTAGAAGAGTATAATACTTTTTGCGCGACTAAAACTTGCAAAGATCTCCTTAGTTGAGAATCCAGTAGCCTCCACTAGATGATCTTCACTTCTATGATTCCGGTGGATGCACTTTTGAAGACCTGGACTAGTGGGTGTCCTCCTTGGGTGAGAAAGAGAGGTTGGAAGCTTATATAATGTTTCTGGAGAGCTAGGGCTTCAAAAATGACGAGTTAACATGTTCTGCCAATAGGTCTCCTATTTATAAGAATTTCCAACCGACCTAAGGTCCAATCGTGCCTATCCAATCGATTGGTAAAAGGACCAATCGATTGGTCCCTCTTTCTAGTGTCTTCATACATCCTTTGGAGCTAAGAGTAGGACCTTCTAGGTTCTTTATTGTTGGCTTAGATCAGTAATTAATTCCTATGATCAAACTCTTTGACCACCGAATCAACTAAATGATCAGTTAACGTGAACTCCACTATAAAACGATAACTGCACTCCAACACAAAAGAACATATCCAAAGCAAAAACTAAACTTGTATGCTTTCACTAATGCCCCTCTACTATGCATTCATATTCATATTCAGGTAGTCGGATAAACAATTACTGTCAATCTGAATGATGATTACATCTTATATTCCTTGAGTCTCATTCACGTATCATGATTACTAAACATGTTGATAACTACTTATCAACAATATTGTAGTTCTCAGTAATCAACTTGGTGACATTCTCAAGGGAATCCCTACAATTAATCAGAGAGTAGATTGTATCTTGACAATATATGTTCACAACCCTATGAACATGACTTACCCAGGATACCCAGGTGTTGATCTTGAAGACCTCACTGATTGGTAAGTCAAAGCAGTCACGTCTATAGTCTGTGTCTATAATAGTCTCAAGATTAAGAACACGTGCCTTATACAAGTTATGAGTTTCTATCGACTGTTGACAGTTTTAGATGTCAATAGGATAATCTCATGGTCCGTCAATGCACTACAAGTACTAGCAAGTTTAACTACGAGTCTCGCACTCTAGTGATTGAGATTCATCACTCCATTCAATAGTGGTTATAACATGCTACAGTGTATACCTGATGAGATATCCAGTCTCATCATCCACTGTGACGATTCTAAATATCAAATAATAGTAATTTGTATCTCCTGCATATGTATCTAGGGGTGCAACTCGGGCGGGCCTACCCGTGGTCAGCCTGTTCCCGGCCCGAAAATTACTGGGTTTGGGCACGCAGTACTTTCACCATGGGCGGTCTTAGGCAGAATTTTGCTAACCCGTGGAACCCGAGCCCGAATTATATTTATGTATTATTTTTTACAATAGATTATAGTGTTTTTTAGTGATAAGAATACACTCTTAGATATTATTCAAGCACTAAATTAATAGATGGATGTTTTTTCAAGATTTGATACTCTATATATTTACATACTAAAAATCGGTTTGCACCAAAAAAAAAAAATTGCAATTCGGCTCAATTCGGGCTCGGGCTCGGGTTCGGGTTTTAATACTAAATCACAAACTGGGCTCGGGTTGTAAAGTTAGGGTTTATCTCTGGCTCGGGCTTGGGCAGGCTACTTGAATTCGGGCTCGGGCCTGGACAGAACCAAAACCATTTGGGTCCCGCCCGCACCTATATATATCTAATACGTACATAATTGAATGTTAAAACTGATATCCATATATAAAATGTCAAGCGTCACATACATCTAGAAAAGGTTTGAGGGCATAATCCCAAGACTCCCAACAGATGAACATCCTGACATTTTTCTTCTTCCATAAGTATCACAAAAGGGGAGTAGGTAAGCAACCCATGTACAAGTCTAAAAATTTATAAATGAAGCTATATAGGACTCATAGTATGTAAAAATAGAGCATGTTGTGTCACGCCTCGAAGTAGCGAAAATTAGAGGGAAGTAAAATTTTCCTTTCCAGATCCGTGAGCCATGACTAGTTACATAAGACTGACCTGCCCTTGCAAGTATTCTAACATGGTTATAACATAAGAAGGAAATATAAAACGTGTAATAGTATTCATGGAGGAACTTTAAGGCTACTAGGTTATTACAACAGTTCCAAATGAAAACCAAAAAAAATATAAGTTTGTGCGATCAACGCCGCTTAAGTTATTACAACAGACAAAAGATAGTTCAAAAGCGTAAAGGAAATCTGAATATGGTAATAGACTAGATTCTTCTGTTCAGCTGGCATATCCATGCCCTTCATCAGTGTACTCCTCTGAGTAGTCCCCTTCAGGGTAACCTTCATCATGGCTCTCGAGGATCAGGGTATTCTTCTTCGTAGTTGCCTGAATAGGCTTCTTCATTATAACCTAGACGTAATATGTCCAGGGCAATAGAGCCGTTAGCTTTTGAAGCTAAGTGAGTTGGTCTAACCGATCACTCCTAATACAAGCAATAATATACAAGTACAACAAATATCTCAAACTAAACATTTAATAAGTATATAACCTGATAGTATGAGTGAGATAGTGACAACACAATGCATTATCGATTTATTCGACTTTACTCAGACACCAACACTGACTCGTGTGACTTGTTACATTATCAGTGTAACGCCGTTAGCTTAGAGTGAAATTATTACGTTGCTATCGTCGCTTAACAAGGCCCAATAGCAGTTTTGGTTTTAAAAGGGTGTAATCACTTTACTCTTAGGTCATCGTGACCGTGCCTAGAGAATAGAATAGTTATAACGCTATTGTCACCTAACAGGGCCCAATAGTATTATAATTGGTAACACTATATTCAAGACTGTGATATTTTGCTATGGTCGTCTAACAGGGCCCAATAGCATAACAAGTGTAACCATTGATTCGATTGGACTATTCGGACCACCGTGGTCCACTCAAACATGTGTGACCATATCGTTGGGTTAGTCTCCTCGACTAACCATGCAGACATCAACTTTGATATCACGACTCGACTACGTTCGTATGAGTGTTCATGCGAGTGTATGACATATAATATAACAAGCATGAATCATAACGACAATTATCAATTAAGCGTGGAGTATAGTTATCTAGATATGCGTTTTCATATAAACAGTTCATTTTTAACTTACGCACATATAATACTCATCAAATATGTCCACACAAGACAAACGGGATATTCATATAATACACATGGAGTATTTCTATAATATACCAAGTGAGTTAGGACGACTCACCTCGATGCGAGTTCGCGAAAACAAATGTAGCTTCGGTCCCTACAATTTATATAAATTCATGGAACGGTGATTTACATGCATACTAGTAACAGGGGCATAATGGTAATTGTGCCGGGTGAGTATCTAAATCTCAGCATGATGATCCCGACATTATTATGAGTTTATGCCATTGACTAGACTCAAATTAAAGTCCGTCACATAAAAGGTTGGGTTTCCTATACCAATGTGGGCCCTAACAGTAAATTGTATTTTCCACTGAGTCAGAAAGTTACTAAACTTAAGAAAATAGGCCTACACGTCATTCTAGGAATTTAGGAACTAACCGCGTATTTTTATGAACTACGATTTATTTATTATGAACTATCGAAGCCATAATTATATAATTATAGTTCTAGGAGACCTATAATTATAAAATATAATTTAGAACGACATTGGGTCCTTAGGAAATGTTTTTATTAAATACTAGACCTTAAAATAGGCTAGTGGTATTTTTCTCCTAATTTCCGGGACTCGTTTGGTATTCAAAAAATAATTAAAGGACAACCAAACGGTTACTTTATTTCAATAATTAAAATGGCGGAGTTGGATTTTATAAATAAATAATTTATTAAACAAGGGCATTAGGCCTTAGGATTATTAGTATAGTTTTCTATATTTTAAAAGTGGCCATTAGGTATTTATTACCTAATTATTTTCATTCAAAACTAACTCTTATTATTTATTTATTAAATATTTAATAAGTGTAATAATTAATACAATATAATAGTAGAATATAAGAATATTATTTAAAATAATATTTTAGAATATTTAAAACTTAGTTTTGGGATTTAAAACTATTTTTTTAAATAATTGGGAACACTAGATAATAACATATATCTATTTATTGAAAATAACTAATAATTATAGTTTAGGTAAACTAAGTGAATAATAAGCATAATATTTACATTTTATAATTTTAGAATATTAATAAATGTTAAAACTTAATATTCTAGAATTTAAAATAATATGAAACCCATTTTACATAATTTAACATAATTATAAACATATATAACTCATTAATTGGTAAAACAGAATGATAATTAATTAAATTAAAAACTCACTTATCCCCAAAACTACGTCATTTAATAAGTGGCGACTCGGCTCGATTCGTATGGATATGGACAGTTCATTTATTCTAAACATATTGACCCATCTGAATCCGTACTCGACTCGACCCGACCCTATTAAATTAAATGGGTAAACGATATAACCCGAATTCAAACGGGTTGCACCTTCTTCTCCGGCAAGACTGGCGTGGGTAGTCGGAAAACTTCCCAGGGCCATAACTTTCTTGTTTCTTCTTCGAAATACGTGATTCCAGCGCCAAAGTGACCAGTTTGGGACCCTCGATCACATAGTCTAAGATAGGGTCTGGGTTATCTCATGTGGGGTTTGAACTGGGAGATTGTTCTTTTCGGGTTTTAAGGAATAATGCTATGCATGGCTGACCAAACGTGGTCCAAGCCAAAAGCTGTTCTTAGGGGGTGTAGCTGGGACCTATAGGGTCTACTTGGTATAGCTTTTGTAGGCTTTGGTTGAGTTTGGATTTTCAAGCTTTCTTGGGAGCTTTAATGGCAGTTCTGGCCATGGTAGAGCTTAAGGGTCTGTTTGGTTCATGTTTGGGGTCTGATTGCGCGTGTGTGTGATGTTTCAAAGATACAAAAACAAAGGGGGGGTGGGGTTTATACCTCAGTCTCGGGTTCACTTTCTCTCTCTAGGATCTCCTTCTTCTTCTCTACTCCTCCTTCCTCTCTCTGATTGTAGGTGAGTTGCTGAGAGACGTGTGAGGTCTGAAGGTAGTGAGTGATAGAGAGTGGAAAGCTGTGAGGGGTGTGTGTGTTTGCTATGCTTTCTCTTCCTGGTGGTCCTATCTTATATACACAACTCGACACGTGTATACACACACATAGTATATCTGCACATTTATACACAGATTTTTGCAGATCGGTATAAGGTAGTTTAGGTTGTGCAATAAGCACCCTAAGTTGTACTTGTATTTCCATATTTGTATGATTTGTCTTTGTTTGAAACCACGTGCTGCGCAGTCCAGGTTTACAGAGATTTTATGAGTTTGCATGACAAGTCAATCCGGGTCTGTAAACTATTGTTTAAGCATATCAGTTTGTGAAAACGTATAATGTATATAGAACATTGGAAATACGAACAAAATATTGGGGTTCATTTTATTAAACTTAGAAATTTAGCGGGTATTACATGTTGTGAGGGATGAGTCGTATGTTAGGTCCAGAAAGTACTACAACCTTGGTGTTCCCTGATTCACCTCCAAATAATGAGTTGGCAGTTCAATCTTTTTTTATCCTTCTCTTAATAGTATACTGATTACTACATACACAGTTGTAACCAATAGGCCGAATTATTTGCTCTTGCAAATGCATTTTTGGTTTCTGTTTATATTCACCCAATCTTACATCCAGGACTGCTGTTATTCTTGAAAATGAGCAAAGTAAGATCTGAAAGAGCTTCATCTGAAATGTGGAAGGTATTACCTTTTGCGTTATCCTTTGACATTTTTTCCCTTTAATAATTTAATTACTCTCTCAGCTGATTGAAAATATAATTTTTTTTTTAGTTTTAGAAGATTCTATTTTTGTTGTATTGTAATTAAAGATATACTATGACATTTGGGATCTTTGGAACATGTGAAGTCTAATTTGTTGTTTCCTAATCATGTCTGTTCTATTTGGATGGTCCAGTTCAAATATTTGGTTTTATCATATGAATTTAGTCATTTGTATATGGATAGTCTATTTGTAATATGGTTTTTTTTGTTTTTTTTTTTGGTACTATGTTCTGTGCAGGTTGCAGGTTTGGCAATTGTTTCTGTCCTAGGCTTCACTACAAGTGCATTTATTGCTCTTTTTACCGATATACCTGATGTACTTGTTTGCTGCTCCGGTGATTGTGTTTTTAATTTTCTCTCTTTAGTCGCATCAAGTTTTCTAAAACTAGACATGGTTATTGTCGCAGGTGCTCTATTATTGGCATAGACATCGGAATAATGGTGTTTGTATCTCTCTTCTCCTGATATTGTATTACTTTTTAGGTACAATCTTAACTTCTCTTCCTTCCAAGTTTTGAATTTCACAGAACCTGATGAAATAAGAGTTAGAGACAATTTGTTCTGTATCTACTTCTTGATGGATCTAATGTGCTGTCCATGCTGATTTGGTTTGAAGAACTTCACGTAAAAGTTGGGATAATTCAAAACTATAGCAAATATAGATTTCCGTCTACTAGTGTAACAAGCGGTTATTTTATAGTTTATTTACCTCTCTGAGCAAAACTTCTCTCTCTCTCTCTCTCTCTCTCTCTCTCTCTCTCTCTCTCTCTCGCTAGAGTAGAAGTGCCATTATCTGTGGAAAAACAAGCATGCAATCAATGCACACGAAAAGTATACAGCATATCCCACTACCAAAATCGTAGATTATCTCAGAACCCCAAAAATCTCAGTTGATATAGGAAGACTTTTTACTCCAAAAAATTACAGAAATAAATAGATAAAGATCTCGAAACAGAAAGCTTCAGCTGTTTTGACACACTCCTTTTCCATTGCTCTAGAGACACCACAAAAGCTAATAAAGTTATTGATGCATAATTTTATTGATGTGCGGGCTTTGCGCCTTGAGCTTTTATAAAAAAAAAAAAAAAAAAAAAAAAAAAAAAAAAGGTGCAGCAAAAACATGCCGAGGCGAGGACTGTTTCAAGGGGCTTCAAATAGGGCAAGGTTAAGCCTGCTTGAGCTTGAGCTTGAGCCTGAGTCTTAAGCGCACCTTTAACAGTAGAGATTTTATACCTTCCCCACACTCCTCTCAAAGCACCCTCTTTATAGAGATTTCATACCTTCGGTGAAAGGCTTGATGGTTGATAGACTTTTCTGTACAACTGGCAACCCAATCTTCTACTGCAGTCTAAAAGAAAGAGTTGTTCTATTTGTCTAACAGAAAAAGACTCGTCTCTACCACGTCAACTTTGGTCTTCCCCTACCCCAGCAGTACGTTCAATATGTATACTACCCACATCAACTTTGGTCTTTTTTTGTACATGAACCATCTTAATAGATTTTCTCTTACTGTATCTGGAATTGGCGCTACAACTACCATTTCAATAATAGTCATTTCCAGACCAGCCTTGCTCTTTCCTAGACACTTGTGAAAAGATATTCGGTATACCATAGGTAGTACATTGAATATATGTGTAATGTGTTGCTGAATTGCTAAAGACTATTTTCCCATATATGCATCGAAACGAATAAATATATATTTTTAGTTTACAATAATATCAATCCATTTTGATATACTAAAGGAAATTCGTATGCTTATGGATGTGGCAAAATAATAAAGTGTTGAACTCACTAACTCAGTGCTACAATTACCTGAACCTCTGCCAAAAAACAAAATTTCATTCTGATATAAATGTCAATTTTCTGAAGGAAAGTTATTTTGTCAGTTTTGTTTCTTTTTCCTTTTGGTTATAACAGTAAAACCATTGAGTTAGATGAGAACAAAAGAGTGAAATTGCATTTGCGAATTAGTAATTTTGAAATTCTACCAAATATTCACATGTTGCTCACATCATTTTTCTAGGTTCATCTGTACCCTCGGTGTTCATTTTGTGGGTGATGAGAGAATTACCGCCTTCAATTGTGGTTAAAGTAGAAGAAGAATCAAGAACGATAGCTTTCATCACGGATACGTCCGTGGCAGTACAACCTCAATGCTGGATTGCCACCGCGAGTTCACAGAATCAGGTTCAAGTGGTTTTCTATTTTCCTTTCTTTTTGTTTACTCTCAATTATTTTTGTGCAGTTCTACAGAACATAGCTTTATCGTAGTACCTTTAACTTCTGTTTGGTTCACAGATTTAGTGATGGAAAAGAAAAGAGGAACACTTGTGTAAAACATCCTCTTTGTTTGGTTAATAAGGAAAACCGTGAGGAAAATAGGAAGGAAAAGAGAATGCAGCGAAAAAAATATAACCAAAATTTTTGTAGTTTGTTAGTCACTTGTCTTCCTCCTTTTTTATTTTAGTGCATCCTGTATTTGGAAAAAAGTTAATTTCTAATCTTATTTGCGAGTAGCGTAAAACACCAAGATATAATTTTGCGTCCGTTTTCCTTTTCTTTTTATTCTTTAAATCCAACAGAGCCTCATATGGAATATTATCACCTGTGCAATTACAAATTTAACTTGTTCATTTATGTCAAAATGTGACGGTTGTTTCCAGTTTCTAGTAACCTTTATTTCATAAGCAGTGTCTGGTTGGTTGCGTAATGTTAGAAATGACTCTCCCCTCTCTCTCTAATTTGCTTGATTTCATCTTTTAGAAACGTATACACACTACTTCCTCATTAGGCTGTCCAAACACCGGACTTTCGGAGGATGCTGCTTAGATGCATTACAAGTTCTAAAAAGGTAAGAATTGACACGATAAGTATATATGAGTAATACTTGGCTCACAAACAACCTTTGCTCATAACCTCTATATTGTGTCTATCTCTCTCATGATGGGTCCCACAATGCCAGTGGACCCTACAGTGCCCACTAGGAGAGAGATACACAAGGTTGTGGGAAGGTTGTGAAGTATTACCCTAAATGTGTAGTTACCTAAATGATCACATGAGAAAAGATTAACATTATTCTTGAGCAATAAAGATGCCTAAGCACACTCTCAAATTCAAGACTGTTGATGACTTCCACCTTAATAATAATAATAATAATTATAATAATAATAAATAAATATTCCACATCTCGAGTGTGTCAATTTTGATGTCCTGTTATGATCTTAAGACCCTTCTATTTCTACGTTCTCCAATTAGGAATTCAAAATATCCTAATCAATCTCATTTTGGAGAAAAACCTTTCCACAGACACTAACCGATACGAAAAATTCTTCTTAGATATTTCCTTTAAAAGAATGGAGAGCAGCAAGTCCTCCCCAACAACTTTTAATTTTGAAGAGCTATTTATTTCATATCAATTTGGAACTTCTACGATAGGCTTTCAAAAATCAAAAACTTATACACCTAATGAAGTGTTAGTTCTAAGGAAAAAAAGAAGAAGAAAGAATGACCTATTCGGTTACTTTAAACATTTAATCTTTTTCTTAGCGAAGATTTTTAAGATTACTGATTGCCATTTCTCAAACAGTAACAACTTCGCTACAGTAATACATGCTTCTCTTCAGATTGGATAAAAACGTGAAACAATCTCTGCCCCACACACTACAATGATAAAACATCTCCAGAATTTGGAAATCACCTTCTTTCTGGTGATCAGCCAAAACTTGTTTTTTGCGAAATTTATTTCAAAATTGGAGCTTGATGTATTCCTGACATTGATACTTCCTTTTGCCGTTGGTTTTCCCTCCATTAGGGTTTCTTTTCGGTTTCTTTTCAACCTTTCTTTATATTATTTGTAGTGAATTTACCCCTTCCTATTTTGTTTCTCAAATTAATGACTTCACTGAGAAAAGTAAGCTTATTTGCAAAGCTCTGCATCTTTGAAAGAGCTCGTGTAGAGCATGTAAGAATATTCAATTTAATAAGTTCCAATGCAGCAATGCCTATTGCTGTAATTGCAATAGATATCCATTAAACGCGTCGGGAATTTAGGACTCTCTTTGGATTGCGGATTTAGAGAAGGAAAAGAAAAAGGAAAGGAAAGCAGGAAAGAAAACTATTTTTCTTGTGTTTTCCTCCATCCTTAAATAACAATAGAAATTATAAGTTTTGCTAAATACAGTAGGAAATCAAGAAAAGAGGAAGAGAATGTTTTTTTTTTTTTCATCAGATTTTCTTTTCTTTTTTTTCCTTCGTATTTTCCAATACTTTTTCCTTATTAACCTAACAAATAAAAAACGTTTTCCTCCATGTTTTCCTTTCTTTGTCCTCGCTAAATCCATGAACCAAACGTGCCCAAAATCTCTATTGTTTGTTTGTCTCAACCAATTTGGTTGGTAATGTTTTCATTTCTTCATTGCCCAAGGAGTTTCATGGTGCTTTTTTCTCGAGCATTGTTGTTCAGCTGGTTCAGAAGAGAGTTCAACCTACCGAGTGACGTGTGCTTTATACATGCAGGTATCAAGAGCAAGCCCTATATAGTTGCGAATTGCCTGTGAATATTCTTGTTCAGCTACCGGTTTCATAGAGCAATGGAATGGGATTTTGGAAAGCTTTTGCCGGACAAAGTTGGGTTATCACAGTGACATGGCATCCTTATCAACGCACTCGGAGCACAGAAATACTGATGTTCCCGTGATTTTGATATTCAAGTCTTTGTATATAAAGAAAAACATAATTGCAGATGAGGTCTTAATTATCTCCTTTGAATCCTTGTAGATGCATATTTATCCTATATACGGTCAGAGAAATTTCTTCTTCAATGGGTCACTTTCCACGGGCTTTAGTTTTGCTTCTGATATTTTTTGTTCTTTCAATGCGAATTTCCCTGTGGAAATCATCAGGCATGTGCATTTCTTTTACATTGTGTAACAGCCACTGTGGTTTCTCTATTATTGGGGGATCCATGTAAGGTCTAGTGAATACTCAAGTCACAGGGAAGTCGTATAGGTGTGACCGTCACACGAGATAATTTCTCCAGTAGACCAACATCAAATTGGATATGGAAATAATCTGTACCATGAACGGTATTGATTATTTGTGAAGTATCATGTCTCCTGAGCGAGACCAATGTTTGGGGAAATACTTATAAATATTTGTGAAGAAAAAAAAAGCTTTACCAAACACATTTTCAGAATTCATAGTTTTCATCATTTTTGAAAACCAAATAACCAAACATATTTCAGCATTTAATATTTGAAATCAGATTTTATTTTCATTATTCAAACATGTTTGCTAAACCAGCCGAAAGAATGGATAAGAATGCTCCACATCTTTACACATTTTTTTTTTGCTTCAATCTTTGTCATCTCTTCCTCAATTCTAGAAATCACTTCTGAGTAATCTATAGGTTTTCTCAAGTCACAAGCTTGGAAAAAAGTGATCTTCAAGTTTGTGCAAATGGAAAATGAAAATCACGTTTAAAATGTTTTCACAAAACAAAAAACAGAGAATGTTTTAAGACCCTAGTATTTCCCTACTATTTTCCTCTACGCTTGAACAAAATTAGAAATTAATAGTTTTTGAAACTACTATAGGATCTGGAAAATGGGAAGGGGAGAGTCACAAAAAGATTTCTATTTAGTTGTCACGGTTTTCTTTTCCTTCCGTATTTTTTGTTCAATATTTTTCTTATCAACCAACGAAGTAAAGTGGTTTCCTTAACAATATCCAGCACATTTATGCTATCCTTATATATATATATATATATATATACATATACAAAGATTCTCTAAAGAGGGTCACCTCTCTTTATTAAAGAGAGGACCTCTGTTTTGACTGATGGATTGTGTTTAAAAACTGTGAAATTACAAAACTGCCATTAATGAAAACACAATCCGACGGCCAAAACAAAGGCCCTCTCTTTAATAAAGAGAGGGCACCCTTTTTAGAGCCTGACTGTATCTGTATTGTTATAATAAAGAGAGAATAAGAGAAAGAAGAAAAATAATACTAGAATCAAGTAAGTCTTTCTCATTGATATGCTCCCTATTTATAGGGTAAAGTAGGGGTGTGTGAATAAATATCACTTTACAATTAGATCCCTAACCTAATACAAAATGTGGACAGCCACACATAAATATGTAATATTTACAACACTCCCCCTTGGATGTCCACCATTAAATGATTGTTGCCTCATTAAAACCTTGCAAAGGAAAACCCAGTGGGAAAAACCGAAGCTAAGGAAAAAGAGTACAACGTTCTTCAGGAACTTGGTGGATGCGCATAATGCTGCCTCATTAAAACCTTGATAAGAGAAAACCCTGTGGGAAAAACTCTAATCGAAGGAAAAAGAGTACAGAGCGCCTAAAATTCATTGCATACTTCAGGATGCTTAGTTTATGATCACTCCCCCTCATTTAGAGAAAATTTCAGTTGGTCTGATGATTGAGACGACGCATGCCAATTTCGTACACCAATTTCTGAAAAGTTGACTTGGGTAATGCCTTAGTAAACAGATCAGCAAGGTTATCGCTTGATCGAATCTGCTTGACTTCAATTTCACGATTCTCTTGAAGTTCATGTGTAAAGAAAAATTTGGGTGAAATGTGCTTGATCCGATCTCCTTTGATGAAACCTCCTTGAATTTGAGCAATACATGCAGCGTTGTCTTCATAGATTATAGTCGGCTCATCAACGACTGGAGTTAATTGACAACTACTCCGTATATGTTGGACTAATGATCTTAGCCAGACACACTCTCGACTTGCTTCATGGAGTGCTAGAATTTCAGAATGGTTGGAGGATGTAGCTACTAAAGCTTGTTTAGTAGAGCGCCAAGAAATAGCCGCATTATTGTTCAGAAATACATAACCTGTTTGTGAGCGACCCTTATGAGGATCGGATAGATAACCTGAATCTGCATAACCAACTAAGTGGGAATGATTAGATAAATCAGATGAATAAAACAAACCCATATCAATGGTCCCACGAAGGTATCTAAAAATGTGTTTTATTCCAGTCCAATGCCTATAGGTGGGTGCAGAACTAAATCTTGCAAGCAGATTCACAGAAAATGAAATGTCTGGTCTTGTACTTTGAGCCAAGTACAATAGTGCTCCAATAGCACTCATGTATGGTACTTCAGGACCAAGAATTTCTTCATTTTCTTCTTTTGGTCGGTATGGATCTTTCTTGACATCTAGGGACCTGACGACCATGGGTGTACTTAGTGGATGAGATTTGTCCATATTAAAGTGCTTCAACATCTTTTCAGTATAGCTTGATTGATGAACTAATATTCCACTAGTATTTCTCTCGAGCTGCAGGCCGAGACAAAATTTTGTTTCCCCAAGGTCCTTCATTTCAAACTCTTTCTTTAAATAGCTAGCAGTTTTCTCAAGTTCTTCTGGAGACCCAATTAGATTTATATCATCCACATAAACTGCTACTATGGCAAATCCATTTTCAAATTTCTTTATGAAGACACATGGACAAATGGGATTATTTTCATACCCTTCCTTAGACAGATATTCACTAAGACGGTTGTACCACATTCTTCCGGATTGTTTCAAACCGTACAATGCACGTCTTAGTTTGATCGAGTACGTACTTCTTGGTTTTGCTTCAGGCAAAGCCAATCCTTCAGGGATCTTCATGTAAATATCTGTGTCTAAGTCCCCATATAGGTATGCAGTTACTACATCCATGAGTCTCATGTCTAATTTTTCAGAAACTGCAAGACTTATTAAATATCTGAATGTGATTGCATCCATAACTGGGGAGTATGTTTCTTCATAATCAATCCCAGGTTTCTGCAGGAAACCTTGTGCTACAAGACGTGCCTTATATCTTGCAATATCATTTTTCTCATTTCTTTTTCTCACAAACACCCATTTAAAACCTACCGGGTTTACATTCTTTGGTGTTTGTGTTATAGGTCCAAATACACCACGTTTTTCAAGAGATTCCAATTCTGCTTGAATTGCTTCTTTCCATTTTGGCCAATCATTTCTTTGTCGACATTCATTTATACTACGTGGTTCAGTATCATCATTTTTATCATTTCCCTTGGATATTTCAGTAGCTACTGCATAAGTAAATATGTCATCGATGACTAATTTCTTTCGCTCCCACATTTCTCCTGAAAATATATGGAATATTGAGATCTCACTATTATCAGGTACCTGAGTTATAGTCTCTTCAAGGACTAGTGCCTTGTCTAAGGCATTATCTTCCGCGGAGATTTCAGGGAAAGTGGGCTTTTGATACATAACCTCTTCTAGAGTGCTATGAACATCTTCTTCTGGAGTTATATTAGGGCATGATTTCTCATTCACTCTCCGCTTCCGGGGAGCTGAATCTTTGGAACCTATAGGTCTGCCACGCTTTTGGCGTGCAACAGATTCATTTGTTGCCGTATTCAAAGTTCGTCCTACAGGGACACTAATTCGAGCAGGTACATTCATAGCTGGCACATGTGACTTTGTCACCTTAGCTGCATCATTGAATGAATCAGGTAATTGATTTGCAATTTCTTGTAAATGCAATATTCTCCTTACCTCATAATCACATTGAGAAGTTCTTGGATCTAGATGAGACAAAGTGGAAGTAGTCCACGATAATTCACGCCGTTCTTCAGGAACAAGTTGTTTGCTATTAATTTCATTTTCTCCCCCTAACGGCGGGAAGACTGTCTCATCAAATTGGCAATCTGCAAACCTGGCAGTAAATACATCACCTGTTAATGGTTCTAGAAAACGAATAATAGAAGGTGAGTTAAAACCAACATAAATTCCCAACCGCCGTTGGGGACCCATCTTAGTACGTTTTGGGGGTGGTATAGGAACATGTACTGCACAGCCAAATTTTCGCAAGTGTGAAATGTTAGGCTGACGACCTGTCACAAGTTGGGCAGGTGAAAATTGATTATAAGAAGTGGGTCTAAGTTTAAGTAACATTTCAGCATGCAAGATAGCATGTCCCCATGCACTAACAGGAAGTCTAGATTGCATAAGTAAAGGCCTTGCAACAAGTTGAAGGCGTTTAATTAGGGATTCTGCTAAACCATTTTGTGTGTGTACATGCGGGACAGGATGTTCAACATCAATTCCTATGGATAAACAATAGTCATCAAAAACTTGAGAGGTAAATTCGGCTGCATTGTCGAGTCGAATAGACTTAATTGGTTGGTCCGGAAAGTGTGCCTTAAGTTTGATAATTTGACCAAGTAATCTGGCAAATGCAAGATTACGTGTAGAGAGTATGCATACATGTGACCATCTAGTGGAAGCATCTAATAAGACCATGTAATATCTAAATGGGCCACTAGCAGGGTGAATTGGACCACAAATGTCACCTTGTATCCTTTGTAAGAAGGATGGTGACTCAAAAGCAATTTTAAGAAATGAAGGTCTAGTAATAAGTTTTCTTTGTGAACAAGGAATACAAAGGTGTCCACTAGGGAAAATTAAATGTTGGTTTGCTAGAGTATGCCCATTTGAGTTATCTACTATCTTCTTCAACATTGTAGATCCAGGATGACCCAAACGATCATGCCAAAGAATTAAATTACTTGGGTCTTTGAGCTTCTGGCTCCCTTTAAGCTTCTGGCTCATAATAGCATGTGATTCAACAATCTCAATTGTTGTGTAATATAATCCCAATGAGAAAATAGAGAATTTTTCTAATGTAAGCTTCTGGCTTCCAACATAAGAAATTATGCATAAAAATTCTTTGTTACCTTCATTTTTAGTTTCAATATGATACCCATTGATGCGTATATCTTTAAAACTTAGCAAGTTTCTTCGGGAATTACTTGAATATAACGCATTTTGAATAAATAGGTGAGTACCATTTGGTAACAAAATATGGGCTCTTCCGGAGCCTTCAATAATTTGTGCAGATCCAGCTATAGTGGACACATTTTGTTTGTGAAGTTCTAGTGTAGAGAAGAACTTTTGACATTTAAGTATGGTGTGAGTTGTCCCACTATCGACCAGGCATATATCATCCTCGCATTTTTGCATCCCAAGATCCATACCTTGAAAAATAAAGTAAAGGAAAAAAAATATATTTAACTAAGTAATGAACTATATTAAATATTATTCAACGCATTATTCAAATGTCCCAAACAAAACTCATCTCATGCAAATAAGCAAAATTAAAAATAATCCAACTAAAGAAATTATCCAGCTATCTAGACTGAGGCTGGTGGTTCTCCTAACATTATATTAAATGCCTCATTAGTGACAGCCTCTCCATCTTCATCCTGAAAAAAATCGGAACAATCCAAGTGGGTGTTGCCAATTGTGTATCCAGATGGGATATCACTATTTTCCCATTCTTCCAATAAGTTTGTCTCCGCGGTTCTAATAGATGCTTGGTACTGCTCCACCTCCTGCTTGGACGCACGACAATTGCGTGACCAATGTCCACTTTTTCCACATCTGTAACAAACATCATTGGGCGCATTTGTATTATTAGGTGTGCCCTTGTTACCTTTGGCAGGAGTTGCAGACCATTTCTTGTGGTTCTTGAAACTAACACTCTTTTGTGGACCAAAATTATTGTAACCACCTCTCTTGGAATGATTATTATGACCACCTCTTCTGGGGTTGCCACCTCTTCCAAAGTTAATATTTCTACCACGTCCCCTACCTCGGCCTCTTTGGTGGCCAAAGTTTGCATTTGCTTCAGGAAATGCCATGGCTCCAGTTGGTCTAGCATTATGATTTTTCATTAGAACCTTACTATTTTCCTCTGCAACAAGGAGACAAGTTACCAATTCTGAATACTTGGCAAAGTTACGCTCTCGATATTGCTGCTGCAGGAGCACATTCGAGGCATGGAAGGTTGAGAGTGTCTTTTCTATCATTTGAGCATCTGTCACTTTTTCACCACATAATTTAAGACGAGAAACAATATTGAACAATGTGGAGTTATATTCTGAAACCGTCTTAAAATCTTGATACCTCAAGTTCAAAAACTCGCTATGTGCATTGGGAAGTATAACCATCTTCTGGTGGTTATACCTGTCCTTCAGGGACTGCCATAGACTCAAGGGATCTTCCTCAGTTAAGTATTCATTCTTGAGGTCATCATGAATATGGTGACGCAAGAAAATAAGTGCAGATGCTTGCTCTTCAGGAGACATTTTATTTCCTTCTTCAATAGCATCACCCAACTTTTTAGACTGCAAGTGAAGTTTGGCATCAAGCTGCCAAGACAAATAGTTCCCTCCATTGACAGCAAAAGCATTAAATTCAAGTTTTATAAGACTCGACATCTGAAGGGAGAAAAATAAATAAATGAATAAACAATTAAATAAGATATACAATCTGGGCATGATAAAAATTAAAATACTTCAGGATTTTAAATTTTTATCATGTGAAACTTCTAGTTTCAATTAACCTTTTTTATTTGAATAATAAAACATGAATAAAAAAAATTAACTTCGAATAAATGGAATAATAGAACTTCAAGTTCTAAAACATATATCACAGATCTTCAGGTCTGGATTATTATGTTCATATGGAACTTCAGGTTCCAAAAATACATCACAGATCTTCGGGTCTGGACGATTATTTAATAAGAAACTTTAAGTTCTCATATATATCACAGATCTTCAGGTCTGGATTATTATTTTATATAGAACTTCAAGTTCTAATATATGTATGTATATATTAGTGTATGTATAAATTTGAGCCATATCAGGATTTTTAGAATGAATAAAGCACAATAATCATCAACTAGTAAAATAATACTATAAAATTGAAAAAAAAAAAATCTACACTTTTAATGCATGACAACCAAGTTCCAAAAAAAAAAAAAAGAGTAAAGAGGTTTTTTTTTTTTTATTTATTTTTTTTATTTTTTAATACTAGATCGTGGCTTAGTTAGGCTAGATAGACAAACATGTATGTAGATAGATAGATCGTGGCTTACTTTTAATGCATTGACAAACATGTCATGAATTAAATAACAATAAAATAATTGATAAGGAGAGTTTTTTTTTTTTTTTTCACCATCAGACCATTGATTGTGGCTTTACATATTGAGAAACAAATCGTGTATGTATATGTACACTGATATATACATACATATCCGAATTTTGTCTTTGAGCCGTACTCAAGGTCGTGGCTGTTGGGTTCAAAAGCAGAGAGAGAAAAAAAAATGGTGTGATCTTGTGGTTTGAGAAACAGACGTGCATCATGGATTCCATATGTCTTATGTGATTTCTATTATAAAGAAAGAAAACTAACCTCTTTTTAATACCTAGGGTTTTGAGAGGCTATCGTGCTGATAACGTGTTATAATAAAGAGAGAATAAGAAAAAGAAGAAAAATAATACTAGAATCAAGTAAGTCTTTCTCATTGATATGCTCCCTATTTATAGGGTAAAGTAGGGGTGTGTGAATAAATATCACTTTACAATTAGATCCCTAACCTAATACAAAATGTGGACAGCCACACATAAATATGTAATATTTACAACATGTATATATATATATGTATATTTATAAAGTGTGTGTGTGTGTGTGTGTGTGTGTTTATGCATGTATGATGGAATAGGTTGTGAGAAAGCCCATAAGAAACATTTCAACCAAAACTATCCATATTCACTTTGAGAGGTGTAAATTCTCAGTTGAAAATTGTCATTGCTTTGTAAAAAACCTTCTTATAAAAAATAAAAAATAAAAAAGAAAAAAAAAAGCTATAACCTAAATTGTCTAAATTATTCAAACTATACCTAAATCTTTAATCAATAATAATAATAATAATAAACCCACTAAATACTACTTATGAAAGCTAACTTGAACGGGAAATGAAACCGCGCCATCTCCCACCACTAGCGTATGCCCACCCGATGCCAAAAGATTGTATGCCTTGTAATCAATCATGCCAAGGCTCTTGCATGCATTGAGCTCAAACTTAACCATTTTACTTTGTCCGGTAGGCACGAAAACTCTTTGGAACCCAATGAGTTGCTTGAGAGGAGCCTCGACAATATTTTTCGGTGGCATCCAATAAGCCATGACAACTTCACTTCCGTCCATCTTTCCAACATTCTCGACTTGTACCACAAAATCGACTTGGTCCTCGCATTCCAAATCATCGACATGAACACCAGGGCATCGTGGCTTATAAGCTCCTTCGGTGTAATTAATGTTACGACAATGTTGCAACTTGTTCAAACCAACATGGATTGACCTCTTGGAGCTTATGAGTGTGTAGTTGAACTTAGTGTAGCTGAGACCGTACCCGAATGGGTAAACTGTTGAGCCATTGAAGAATTTGTATGTTCTCCCAGGGTAGCCTAAGCTATTGATTGGCCTCAGTGGCATGGATGTCATGGGTAGTTTATCAATATAATTAGCTTCGAACCATGTGAGGGGCAACCTTCCACCTAATAACATGGTAAATATGTGTGAGATACACGTACATCAGAAATAATATTTTTTAAGTTAACCCGACTAAAATAATGGAAAAATAAGAGAGAAATGTTAATTTCATAATTTGATTAGGTTCAAACAACTCCGCTAATTCGCTTGTTCAACCATATTTGGTGGTGCTTCTATCTCAAAATTAATTTTTTTTTCTTTTTTTTTTGTAATCTTTGTACCTTATCAAATTATATTATGCTTGTGGTATAGTATTTAGGTTATAAAGTAGAATGGCAATGACATCACTAAGCCAATTAATTTACCTGGATTGTGTTTGCCAAAAACAATGTCTGCAATTGCGAGGCCTCCTTCTTCACCAGGATATCCGGCCCATAGTATTGCTTTAATATTTGGGTCATTTTTAGCAAAAGAAATGTCAACCCCACCTGCAGACATGATCACCAGAATAACAGGACCTCTGGCCACACTAGCTACTTGCTTGATCAATTGAGTTTGGTAACCAGGCAAGAGTAGATCAACACGATCCAAGCTCTCTGCCTCGACTGATAAATCTATCCCTGCTACAATTATAGTAGCATCGCCTTTCTTTGCAGCTTCCATGGCTGGGAATATCAAGCTCTCATTCGTGCATTTAACGTCACCACAACCCGTTTCGTATATCACTTTACCATATGCAGAAAATCCATCGATTGGTGAACTGTATCGGCATGGGACACCTATTTTATTTGAAGGAAAAAAAAAAAAAAAAGTTAATTAGTTGAATTTATACCCTATTTTTAAGATCATCCTGCAAGAAAGGTATTTTTTTTATTTTTATTTATTATTAACTGCATAATTTCCAAGGAAATGCATTTTTTTTTTCCATATTTATTACTACCTGCATAATTTCCAATCATGGCACTGGTAGCATTTGCATGTGGACCCACTACAGCTAGGGTTTTAAATGTGGAGTTTAAAGGCAATGTTTCATTGTTATTTTGCAAGAGTACAATTCCTTCTCTTGCTGCTTGGGCAGCTAATTCCATGTGCTCATTTGAGCATATATCTTCTTTTCCCAATGATTTGAAATGGGGGCTTCCATCAAAAAACCCTAATCTCATTAGCACAAAATAGAGATTTTTGAGAGCATGGTCTATCTCGGCCTCCTTAACTTTCCCTTGCAATACTGCACCACCGGAATAGTTTGTATAGTAACTTCCACAGTCCAAGTCCAAGCCTAAATTAAATAAAAATAAGTAAAAATAAATAAATTTAGTGCAACAATATTAAATGGGAAAACGAAAAAGATTAAGCTAACAATGAGCTAACCTGCTTTTAGGGCTTGCGCAACGGCGTCTTCTGGTCCATCTTCGAGCCATTTTTGATGGTCTAACATAACTTCAATAGAATCACAGTCTGAAACTATATACCTAGAAGAATGTATAAAGAATGTTTTGGTTCAATGTAGTTGTCACAATGGCAATGTTAATTAGTATATGTGTTTATAATAATTGGCAACAAATTGGCATGATTATTAGTGTTATTATTGTTACCCATGAAGATCCCATTTTCCTCTAATTGTATCTTTAAGAAGCCTTGGATCAGCGCAAGCAGGGATGCCATTGATGCGATTGTAAGAGCACATAACGCTTGTAACGTCACCATCTTTAACACACATTTCAAAGGGTCGAAGGAAAGTCTCGGACATATCTTGCTCAGTCACCTTCATAAGATCATGGAAACCAAAAAGCAAAAAGAAGATCAAATTTTACATATATATATATATATATATAAAATTGGAATATTGTTTTAAGCAAAAGGAACATTAGGGTTTTTTAATAGCAATGTTTGTACCCTTGCATCGAAATGGTATCGATCAACTCCAAGCCAGTTATCAACATCGTAAGCTGCATAGTGTTTGCAACATGCGGCAACCTTGAGAGGTCTTGAGTTCAAGTCTGTGGTGTTCTCAGTCCCCTCAACATCCTGCAAGCCTCTAACATAGTTGGCTGCGTAGGTCCCAACGACAAAGGGATCTTCACCGGGGGTTTCGAGGGCTCTTCCCCATCTAGGATCTCTTACAACATTAATATTTGGACTCCAATATGTTAATCCAGCATGCCCTAGATTGTGCATTGCTCTTGCTTCTGTTGAAACAGCCTGCCATTTATAATAATAGCTTCATTATTTATTGACACATAACATCTATACTTAAAGAACAAATAACAGTAACTAAATTATTTTGCATATAAAAGATAGCGTAATTAAATGTAACAAGAGTTCCGTACTTCGGGAAAAGAAAAAGGCGGAAAATAAATTAAAACTTGTTCATACTTACAATTTAAATGGAATCAGCATGAAATGAATCAACAATTCACAAAATAATAAACTGAGTAAGCTGTTTAGGACCTAAGCAATACTTAATAGTTGCAAAATTTGAAAAATTAATTTGGATTTCAACCTATATATCTAAGTTGACTATTAATTTGTTAAAATTTCAGCAAATAGTTCTTTCATACTATTGTGATTAGTTATTTGAACTCACCAACCTCTTTGAAAGAACATTAACTCTTTGTTTTGGAAGGACAATTCTCAAATGCATAAAAATAGGGTAATGCTACGTGCACATAAAATGTGCACATAAAGTGTGCACATAAAGATCTGAGCCATTCATTTTGGTGGGGTCCATCCCTGCACACATAGGACCCACCAAAATGAATGGCCTAGATCTTTATGTGCACACTTTATGTGCACGAATCATTACTCATAAAAATATTGTAAATTTAAATAATGTGCCTCTCGTTTGTAGAATTACTCCGAATATGGATAGTTATCACTAGTTTTATTATATTACATATATCTATATATATATATATATATTTACATATATACACACACCCCGAATGATTTTCAACATATATATATGTTATTTTCCTAAAAATACTCCAAGAAAGTGGTAATATATAACACAACCCGGGATATAACCATTAACTAACTAATTGAGGAACTTTGAGCATTTTATCTCAACTTTATGAAAAAAGCTTTTCGCGTACATATATAGCTAGATACTCAAACATACATAGATGGACAAAAATAAAACTCTCTTTCTGTGTTTTTACATGTCACCTATATATACATATACTATAAAGATTCTTATATGTGTTATTCTGTTAGGTAGGTAAATCTTGTAAATGCAATTCGTATATTTGAGCATAAAATAGTTCTAATGTTAGATCTATATTATATTACTACTACGGACCCTTTAACTAAAATCGGCTCTTTATGTACACGGAGATTTCTCTATCATATCTTATTTTCAAAAACCAAAAAAAAAAAAAACACATGTAGTCTATATACCACACTAAACGTGTATTAGTATATAACATCTTTTTCTATTTCTTTTTTTTTTTTTTTCCAAAAACCAAAAAAAAAAAAAAACACTGTACATATATATCACACTATACGTGTATTAGTATATAACATCTTGCTTTTGAAAGTTAAAGCAATTCGATGTACACATGAGATGAACTCTACGGCTCCACATGCCTTTCACAATTCACAATTAATATACTTAAAAATTAAATTTTTTTTTTTTTTAATGTTCTATACATAAAATAAATAAATAAATAAAAAAGCATTCAATAAACAAAATTTGAACCAAAATTTAAACCAAAAAATTGCAAAATTAAAAAAATAACTTTTTGATCACTTACTTGCCCAATTGTTTTCCACAAGGTTTCATTAAACGATGCCGTGGTGAGAATAACCGTCGGAAAGCTAGTTGCTCCAGGAACAACATCATCGAAAAATGAGGCTTTGCTACCCGTTTGGCCGACGTTAGAGACGCCATGCAAGGCCTCAGACCACCACTCGTACTTGGGCAGACCAATACGAGCCACCCCAGTAGCCGTGTCACCGATTTGCTGAGCCTTTTCTTCTAGGGTCATTCGGTCTATCAAGTCCTTAACCCTTATCTCATAAGAGAGTGATGAGTCGCAATATGCATACTCTCTCATGTTCAACCCTAGGCTAGCAAACCTTGATGGATGACACACATGAGTGAAGTTTTTGGCACTAGAGATCACAAAGAGAGAAATGAAGAAGCAAAGAAGAAAGCGAAGGTTGGCCATTTCCATAATAATTAATTTTAGAGAGAGAGAAATGTGATTGTAGAGTATCAATTAAGTAACACGCATACATGTATTAATAGCATGTATTTATAGCTTGGGAAATTATTAGTTGAATTATCTAATATGCTAAAAGAAATATATCCTTATGTTATATAATAAATGTATATTCATCACTAAAATGAAGGGATAATTGATTATTTTTTTCTCTCTTTAATCATATTATATATAATCGCTAAAATGAGTTGTACAGATTTTCTATAACTTTTTAACAGAAATTCTTTATCGATAATTGTGGATTAATTATGACATTTTTTTTCATATCAATGTCTTTTTGGATTTAAAGTTGGGAATAAATGTGGAAACCTTAAAGAAATAAAAAAAAATTTTGGTTAAAAAAAAAAAAAGCGCACCCCAGCTTGATAGCTTTTTTTTATTTTTATTTTTTATTTTAAAACAGATAAACTCAAAACCTAATGGCTAGCTAGTATTAAAAAAAAAAAAAAAATAGCCTCATATATATATATATATACACACACACACTTTGGTTAGTTAGAGCTAGCCCTTTCACTCAAAGGGTTTAGCAAACAAAATTGAAAAAGTAAAGAAAAAGTAGGTAAGAAAATGGATTTCATTTTCTCCCCATTTAGTGAAAGTAAAAAAGAGTTAATTAAACAGACGAGGGAAATTAAGAAAAAAAAATTCATTTTCATTATTTGAATTTTTTAAATACTAACAAATAAAAGTTTTTTTATTTTACCTCTCTATGAACCAAACAATACCTTTATTCTTTTTTATTTAAAAAAAATTCCTTTTTTCAAGAGCAAAAGTCCATTGAAAAATGTGATCATTTAGGCATCATAAATTAATGGTCAAAATAAAGGCATAGTTGCATTTTGCATGGGCTTGGGAACTATGATAATTCCGGATTCAATGAGATGGGAACATATATATTTGTTGCTACATATATAGCTAGCCATTCATTATCCGCGAATTAGATGATAGAATTGTTGGATAAATACATCACATCTCTCGAAGCATATTTTAATATCATATTATATTCTAATTTTAATTTATACTACTGAGTGTGGCCGGAGTTCAATTCACAATTTTCTCGGATTGGCAACTTTTTTTTATGTAGCTTGGGTAGTCTGGGTTAGATAGTTCAAGTCCAAATTGAATTTGAGTCTAAGCCTGTACTTGTAAGTATATATAGGGATGGGTGCATAAATTCGAAATTGGGGGCTCGGCATGGACGATATTTGGAAGTTGAACTTGATACAAGCTGAGTTTGTGGGGTTCGGGGACAATGTCCCCAATGCATTATTTTTGGATCGACATATACATATTTTTGTGTGTGAGAGTTGTAACGTGTTGTAATTTGTATTAGATGCTTGTGAAATTATCTAATCTCATTAGTTGAGTTATCCGATATGCTAAAAGAATATACACGGATATAATATATTAATTATCCTAAGTTATATATCTTTATCTTATATGGCAAATGTACATTAATCACTAAATTGAAGGGGTAATTGATTTTTTTTTTCTCTTTAATCATATTATATATAATCGTTAATACAGATTTTCTATAAATTTTTCACAGAAATTCTTTATAGATAATTGTGGATTAATTATGATATTTTTTTTCTTAGGATTGAAAGTTGGGAAAAAAATGTGGAAACCTTAAAGAAATTAAATATATATATATATATATATATTTTGGTTACAAAAAAAGCGCAGCCCAATAAGCTTGATAGTATAAAAAAAAACAGCCTAACGCCTAGGCTCAGTTATATGTTTATATACATATATATATATATATATACAAACACGCCATTTGGTTAGGTAGAGCCCTTTTGCTCAAACAGTTTAGCAAACAAAATTGAAAAAGTAAAGAAAAAAGTAGGAAATAAAATGCATTTCATTTTCTCCCCATTTAATGAAAGTAAAAAAGAGTTAATTAAACAGACAAGGGAAATTAAGAAAAAGTTTTCATTTCCATTATTTAACTTTTTTAGTACTAACAAAGAAAGATAATTTATTTTACCTCTCTATGAACCAAACAAAACCTTTTACATTTTTTGTTTAAAAAAAACATTTATTTTTTAACGAGCAAAAGTCCATTGAAAATTGTGATCATTAGGCATCATAATTAAATTAATGGTCAAAATAAAGCCATAGTTGCATTTTGCATGGGCTTGGGAACTATGATAATTCCGGATTCAATGAGATGGGAACATATATATTTGTTGCTACATGTATAGCTGGCCATTCATTATCTGCGAATTAGATGATAGAATTGTTAGATAAATACATCACATCTCTCGAAGCATATTTTAATATCACTAGGAAGTTACCCCGTGCAATGCACGAGTATTGAATTTCATAGAAAAAAATACAATGTATATTTTTTTTAACGTGGACAAGAGAAAGAAATAAGTTTTATTAATTCTAAAATTGGTATTAGAAAAATATGATTTGATGATGCTAAAAATTGGTAAGAGTAAAATAGAGCAATTTAATGAAAAGAGAGAGTGAGAGACTGGTTTTTTGTATGTGGTTCGGCCATGTTAATGAAGGAACCTACGTCCACGACTGTGTCTGAGCACGCTCACTATACTGTAAAAGATCTGGGGGTCTATGGTGAACCAACAAGTCTGGAGCTACCGTAGGCCGGCCGGGCATGTTGATGTATGCTATAGAGGTGCTGTGTAGACTGAAAAGTCGACCCCTTCAATGGGGGGTGAGAAGTCTCTTTTATAGATGTAAGAAACTTACTCGTACATGGATAAGGCAATATAACCCAATTGATATAGATTGGCATTAATGTGGGGGTTTTCTAATTGGATTAGGAAATAGTTTGCACTTTCCATTAGTCTTCTAGCTTGAGTAGGAAACTGCCAGGAATGCTCGGGATCATGCCTGTAAGCCCAGATGAGCTGTTCCCGCGGTGGAATGTGCATGTGCGATCTTCCCGACCTGTTGGCCGGGTCATGGATGAACCGCTCAGGAGGTATCAGGTGGACCAAACCGCTCGGGATGATGGTTGTCAGAGGAGTTGTGCATGATTTCACCGGGACATGGACTGGCTGCTGATTTGAACCGCTCGGTCATAGGATAGAGCCAATTTTGGGTGTATCAGCTGCCCCCCATTTCCAAGGTTGGCTGGGTGCTATATCGGGGCAAGTTTGGAAATCTTCCTGATACCAGTCTGAGTGCTCGGGGAAGCTGCCTCGGGGCTTCTGAGCCTGGTGAGTCCTCAGGAATTGGCTGAGAGTTAAGACCCAGCCTAGCTCGGGACCTTTAGGTGCTCGGGAATTGACCGGGAGTTGAGACCCGGCCTAATTAAAAGTCTTTTGCTTGAGTTAGCTCCCAGGATGATTATCTTCTGCCCGTAAACCTACGTCAAGGTTGTGGGTAGAAGAATTTGACCATGTTGGAAAAGCCGACCTAAAGCTTATGACTTTAGGGTCCTTTTATGTTAACTCCCCAGGATGGTTGTCTTCCGCCCAGCCAGCCTTCGTCAAGACTGCTGGGAGAAGAGCTTGACCACGTTGGTGGAGCCGACCTAGAGCATGTCGTTGTAGGGTCCTTTTTGCTCCTCTATCGTGGGCCAACCTAAGAGATTTTAGTCACCTCTATCGTCGGTTTGGACCTAAGTGGAGTTAATGCCTCTGAGTACTGTAGGTGCTCGGGTTGTCCAAGATTTTGACTTGGATATCCGCGAGGCCTGTAGATACCCGGTGTGATTGCCTATTTAGTTCACTGCGCCATCTTGCCCCCCAAGCTTTCGCTAAGACAAGGGTCTTACAGAGGCTATGACTGTAGGTAACAGACCTGGAACATGGTGGCTGCAGGGTCTTTTGAAACTTGCCATCATCAGCCACTTAGGGGGTTTGCCCCCATTGTCGGTTGGACCTAAGCGAAACTTGTGCCTCGGGGTTAGGTCCGAGGTCTTTATATGCCTCGGGGTTAGGCCCGAGGTCTTTGAATGCCTCGAGATTAGGCCCGAGGTCTTTGTATGCCTCGGGGTTAGGCTTGAGGACTTTGTATGCCTTGGGGTTAGGCCTGAGGTCTTTGTATGGCTCTCTGACAATCGGTGGAGCCTCATGTGGTGATCATGCAAGTACCACTGCAGTCGGGCTCATCTAGACCGGTGGAGACATGGGGTCGGATCAGGATCGTTGGGCTCTTGATTTCTCTGTGCTGGAGACAAAGTTGGAACTGCTTGATCCTGACCGATGTGAACTGGAGGTCAGGTCAGGGCTGCCGGACTCAGACAGCTGTGAACTGGAGGTTGGCTCGGGGCTGCCGGACTCAGACCACTGTGAACTGGAGGTCGGGTTGAGGCTGCCTGACCCGGTCTGCTGTGAACTGGAAGAACTATCAGAACTCCCGGGCTGATCTCGCTTTCGCTTACTTCTGGAAGACTCGTTGCTTTATTGCCCGGTGTCTTTGGTCTTTAGAAATTCTTCACTTTCAATGTATTTTTCAACTCTCTCTGAGAGCTCAACCAAAGTTTTCGGTCGGCATCTGTGGAACGATGCGGCGCACTTGGTGTGTTGAACTCCCGAGCAGAAGGCTATGATGGCGATTGTCTCGTTCAAATTGCGGATTTGAAGCTTCTGTTGGTTGAGCCGGTCAGTGAACTCCTTGAGGGACTCATTATTCCGTTGTCTGACCGTCAATAGCTGCATGTCTGGCTTTGGCCGTTCATGCATACTGGCGAACTGGTTGATGAACTACTTGCTGAGCTGCCTGAAACTACGTACCGATCGGGGTTTCAAGGAGTAGAACCATTGGGCGTCGGGGCGTTTCAAAGTGCTGGGGAAACCTAGGCAGTGTAGTTCATCGGAGTTGGTGGCTAGGGCCATTTGAGCCTTGTAGGTTTGGATGTGGTCGGCCGGGCTTCCCGAGCCGTTATAGGGATCTAGGCGAGGCTGCTTAAATTTGCGCGGGATGGCAAACCTCGAGATCTGGCTGGAGAACGGTGACTCTGTCTCAGTATTGGCTTGATTCTGAGCAAGGTTTTGACCAATCTTTTCGGCCACTCCGTCAATCTTCTTCTACAAGTCCTTGATTCGGGCTTCCACTCCTTCCCAACCGATATCTGAGGGGTTGGTCGAGTCGGTGGAAGAGACTTTTTCTTCATGGCGGTGTACTGTCCTTTGGGATCGGGCTTGGCTATGACTCCGGTTCATCGTGTGCCTAGGGATAACTCGGCTCATGACCGAATGACCCTGGACTGATTCCCGAACCATATGCTCCTGCCTTTCCTCTCGGGCAGTACACCTACTGTTGATGTCTTTGGCATCCTCAATGGGGGACGGGTTGGCTCGGGCACGTCGTCTGGTCTAGATCGGTTCCCGACCGTGCGCAACGTTCCCGAGTCGTTTCCCAGCCACTGGAGGACGGCTTTGCTGGGCCAGCAGGGCTTCGATCTGTTGTTGGATTTGACGCTGGCCCGCCAAGAGTTGTGTGAGGGTCGCGGTGATCTGCTCAGATGTCATGGCTGCCGCAGCCGGTACCGGGGCCGAAGGAACATCCTGGTTGGCCTGCTGATCAGCCTTCTTACCCTTCTTCGGTGGCATAACGATCAGTCAAGAGATTTGTTGATGAGAAGACTTGTCACTTCCCACAGACGGCGCCAAGCTGATGATGCTAAAAATTGGTAAGAGTAAAGTAGAGCAATTTAAGGAGAGAGAGAGAGAGAGTGAGAGACTGGTTTTTTGTATGTGGTTCTGCCCTGTTAATGAAGGAACCTACGTCCACGAATATGTCTGAGCACGTTCACTATACTGTAAAAGAGCCGGGGGCCTGTGGTGAACCAACAAGTCTGGAGCTACCGTAGGGCGGCCGGGCATGTTGATGAATGCTATAGAGGTGCTGTGTAGACTGAAGAGTCGGCCCCTTCAATGGGGGATGAGAGGTCTCTTTTATAGATGTAAGAGACCTACTCGTACATGGATAAGGCAATATAACCCAATTGATATAGATTGACATTAATTGTGGGGGTTTCCTAATTTGATTAGGAAATAGTTTACACTTTCCATTAGTCTTCTAGCTTGAGTAGGAAACTGCCCAGAATGCTCGGGATCATGCCTGTGGGCCCGGATGAGCTGTTCCTGCGGTGGAATGTGCCTGTGCGATCTTCCCGACCTGTTGGCCGGGTCGTGGATGAACCGCTCGGGAGGCATCAGGTGCACCAAACCGCTCGGGATGATGCTTGTCAGAGGAGTTGTGCATGATTTCACCGGGACATGGACTGGCTGCTGATTTGAACCGCTCGCTCATAGGATAGAGCCAATTTTGGGTGTATCATGATTTAACAACTACATTAATTGATGTTAACCTACAATTTAAGGCTCTTTTCTTTATTCTATAGATAACATATATATATATATATGTGTGTGTGTGTGTGTGTGTGTGTATACGCACATATATACAAAAAGGGTAATATGAAAAAGGCAAAAGGGTAATTAGGTAACTCGATTTAACAAAAGAGTAATTTACAAAAAAAATTAAGGGTAATTTGGTTATTCAAAATTGTATATACTTTAAACTTTTAGGCTCTTTCCTTTAAAGTACGGATAAATTATATATATATATATATAAATACATACACACACACAGAGGTATATATTATATACAAAAGGGTAATTTGGTAATTCGATTTAAAAAAAATTATAATTTGTAAAGTTATAAGGGTAATTAGATTATTCAATATATACATGTCATAATATAATAAAAAAGTTTTTGGTAATTTAATTTAACAAACAGAAATTTATAATTGTAAACACTTTAAACTTTAAGCTCTTTTCTTTAAGGTATAGAAACAAAAAAGTAATTTGCATAAGGCATAAGAGTAATTTGGCTATTCAATTCATAATTGTACACACCTTTATTCAATTTTGGTATATAATATATTCAATATATATAATAATAATAATGATAATTTTTTGTAAGGTATGTGTGTGTGTGTAATAAAATCAAATGTCTAAGCATTTATGTAAATTAAACTTATAGGTACACCTCACTTTTTCAAGAAAAAAAAAACCAAATTCATTTGTGAATAAATGACCAAAAAAGAGTGTGGAGATATATGGAATTGTATAGGATTTCAGAGGGGAAATAGTAAAAATAAACAATTCAAAAAATAACAAATAAGGATAAAATTGAAATTAGAAATCATATTTAGCAATAAGGACAAAATTAAAATTGGAAATCACATTGCCTCTTTTGTATAGGGTATATATAGATATAAATATAGATTTATATAGGGTATATAAAACAAATGTTAGTGCTTAATTTGTTTGGGAAAATAAAAAAAATAAAAAAAAAAAAGAAGAAAGAAAGAAAAGAAAAACAAAACAAAACCAAACCAAACAAGGCATAGCCCAATTTGGGTTATGTTGTGCCTTATTTGTGCTAGTGGTTTGTTTGGAAAAACCCAAAAAAAATAAAAACAAAACCAACAAAACACCAAATGAAACAAAACAAAACCAAACAAGCTAGTGACTTGTTTGGGAAGAATGAAAAAAAAAAACCAAAAAGCCAAAAAGCTGTTGTGCCAAACAAGGCATAACCTATAATTGTTAACTTTTGGGTTTGTTGAACCAAATTGTAATATTTGTAATTATTGCTTGAAAAGTTGATTAAATCATTATTAGAGGATTAAATATTTTTAAAAGTTGAATGAAATTATTAACATTAGTAATTATTATTTCAAAAGTTGATTGAATCATCACTTCTAGAATAATTTAATTTTAAAAGTTGACCTAATAGTAATAAGGGTTGTTTTGTAGATGAAATAACCCATCTACTCTCACAAAATGACAAAAATATGAGTAATCATTAAAGGGAAATGGAACAAGAAAGAAAAGTAAGGTAAAAATGTGATTTCAAACAAATCAAAAAATGACAAATTAGAACAAAATTAAAATTACCCCCGATCCTATATATTTATTTTTTTAGGGGTAAAAATAGTATAATTCTGTGGTGTTTTTTTTTTATTAAGCCACAATTTTTTCCCATTTTTTTATCAAGGTAAAAAATAAATAAAAAATCAAGCCATAAATTTTTCATGGAAATTTTGTAATATAAGCTTAATTTTTTTTTAATTTTTTTTATCAATTTCACTTTGATATTTGTATGGCAGTGCGTGTCCAACTTTAAGTGTATTAGATTGTTTAAAAGATTATAAAATATTAGCACGGTGGTTTAAAAGATTATACGATATTACCAAATTATTAAAAACTTGAAGTGTATCGAATTGTTTAAAAGATTATAAGTTATTTATGGGATAAATTAATTTATACATAAAATTATACTATTTTTACCCAAAAAATTCTAGGGAGGGTGCTATCCCAAAACCCCCGAAGAAGCTTCTGGTCCCATTGAACTACACTCATGGGTGTATGGACACATAGTGTCATTTTGGGCTGGAAATAATATGATATTCCCATTATGCCCTTGCAAAAAAATTCCAGTGGGGGCGCTGTCCCAAAACCCCCGTATAAGCTTCTGGTCCCATTGAACTATCCTGGGTCTATGGACACAGTGTCATTTTGGGCTGAAAACAATATGATATTTCCATTATGCCCTTGCTTAGTTTGTAATTGGCCGAATTTTGCACAATTTTCAAACTATAGGGTGTAAATTGCCAAAATTAAAACCATAGGGACCAAATTGTTACAACCCTTAAACTACATGGATGTAATTTAAAATTTACCCTAATAGTATCAAAGAAGAAGTAAAATTACACTAAAGGAGAAACAAATTATAAAAATACCAAATAAGGACAATCAATTAGAATATTACTATTCATGAGCCTTAAGGCTCTTTTATATAATGGTGTAGATGGTGTAGATGTTGTATTCTGATTTTAATTTATACAACTGAGTGTGGCCGGAGTCCAATTCACAATTTTCTCGGGTTTGGAACTTTTTGTTTTTATACATAGTTTGGGTAGTCTGGGCTATATAGTTCAGGTCTAAATTGAATTTGAGTACAAACCCGTACTTATAAAAATATATAGGGATGAATGCAGAAAATTTAAGTTAAGGGGTTTGGCATGGACGAAGCTAGAAAGTTGAACTTAATATAGGCCGAGTTTACGGGATTCGGGAGCAATGCCTCGAAGAAGATTTTTTTGGATCGACTTATACATATTTTTGCGTACATGACATAAGTTAATGCTATAAAGTTAATACAAAAATTAAAATATTAATAGAGCAAAGGGAGAGTGGGGGGATAGGATTGGCTTAAGTGTAAAATTTTTATTTTTTTTAGCATACGTTTAAAATTTCTTTAAAATCTAAGTGGCCCCTTGGTAGATCACTCAACACTTACATATTCAGTTACTATAGGTTTATGTTATGATCAATAATACTACAGATATCGAAAAAGTGCACTGAAATGGTGCATCGAATGATTGATGCCCTCTATTTCGGTGGACCCCACAGGTACAGGGCGTGAATCCTACTAAAATGGAGGACACAATCATTCGATGCACTTTTTTGGCGTTCAAAACTTACTCTTAAATGAAAGGTTCACCCGTAAATTAGTTTATTGAAATGTCCAAAAGAATGTGTTGGATGAAAATAGCTTTGGAATTGCAGCACGCACAAGAGGTGCACGCCCACATGTGCCTACGCGGCTACGCCTTCCTCATTCAAAACTATGGCACATGTTGCCTTCAAAACTATGGCACGTGTACATGCACCTTTCTCATTAAAACTATGCCCCTTGATGGCACGTGTAGGGATGACAATTTTTTCCGCCCCGCTGGACCTCCGCCCCGCTCCACTCCTAATGGATCGAGTTTGAAGGAGTTATAATAGGAGTAGGAGTGGATTTGGTATGGAAAAACAAAAACTCTATAGGAGTCGGGGTGGAGTTGGTATCCATGAAATACTACCATTTAAAACCCGCCCCACCCCGATTAAATCATTAAGTTACTAAACTACCCTCATGGTTACAATTATTTACAAAAAAATCAGGGCATATAAATAGATATCTTTGTCTTCTGTATTAATATTTGATTTGTAAATTGTGATTAACAAATTTAGAATCATTTGCGAGAGTGATTTTTAGGAAATCAAGCCAAAATATAAGTGGGGTTTGAATTTTAAAAGAGCATTTAATTTTGGAATGGTGATTAGAAAACGGAGTAAGAGTATAATAGGAGTACCCGATAGTAAACGGAGTAGGAGTGGAGTAGGAGTTGGTATTTTACTTAAACGGGACAGAGCGGAGTCGGAGTAGGAGGAAAATAATGGAGTAGGAGTTGGTATAGGGGGACTCCATACCAACTCCGACCTGTTGCCATCCCTAGGCACGTGAACATAATTGTAACTAATATAGTAAAAGTTTTGCCAAACTTTTCAAAAGCAAACTTCTAATATATAAATAATTTTTTTCATAAAATTTATTATTTTAAAATCAGCTCGACGAGATCTATCAAAGGAGTATTATTGTTTATATAAAATTATAAAGAAAAAAAAGGTCTGTGAAATCTTAGATAATTAAGTCTGCAAAATTTCACATACTTCCTCTATCCCATGAAAATAGTCATTTTTCACGAATCCTGATACCCGAAAAATTGTCAATTTTTTTTAAAAATTATTTATTTTGAGATATTTTTGACAACTTTCTTTACAACAACTAATTTAATTCTTTTAGACGTGGATAAAAAAAATGTAAGACATTAATATAAATGCACTAATTGCTTGTTCGATTAAGAGGCACGAATGCCCCCAAAAGACTCTTTTTATGGGACGGAGTGAGTAATATTTTTCAGTTAAACTGGCAAAGGATCCGACCTGCTGAATTCTTTTTGGGAATTTTCATCAGAAGTTCTACAAAATGGATTTTTTTGATTTTTGGTATAGTCAAGAAAATATTTTAGCGAAACATCTCCCATAATTGTATGCCACAAAATTACCCATCCACGAAACTCACTGGCATATGTTTATTTTCAGCCACTAAAAGTCTATACTTTTCTAACTGATTTAAAAAAAATACTTTCAAACTTTAAAAATCCAGAACTCTCAATCTATAAATTACTTTTTTTATACACTTCATAATTTTAAAATCCACTTGACGAGAGCTATCCACAAGTATTTTTCACTATAAAATTCTAAAGAAAAAAAAGTTTTGTGATATTCACAAAAAAAAATTTATGTGAAAATTTCAAATTTCACATAACTTTTTTTGAACGTGTTGGTGTAGTGGTCTCGTACAAGGACATAAATGTCAGACCTTGAGAAAGGGGTGAGATGCCGGAGTGCAAACCTCCGATATAGCATTTTAGTGAAAATTTTGAGGGGCACTCTAGTTGCATTTGAACTTCCACATAAATCTATATACATCTAGTATTGTGAAAGTGAAACTTGAAATTTTCACATAATCATTGTTTGGATGGAAGCATTAAAAGAAGAATTTTGAAGTTTTGCAAAATGACAAAATTGATATAAAATTAGTTATGTAAAATTTCACATCGTATAAAGCTATGTTTCCTAATTGAGTATCCCAAATTGGTTCCCTACACATTTGATAATGGGTTCATTGGATTTTCATTGTAGTATGTTGAAGTGGTCACATCATTAATGAATGTGGTCATGACCTATACGTTGAAAACCAATTTGGACTATAAAATTTAGAAAGCAAAACATTGCTCATTTAGAAAGGTAATATGAAATTTCACATAACTTTTGTAATATGAATTTCACTTAACTATTTTTTTTTCTAAGGGTGAATTTTACATAATTTAGAAAGGTTCAAACTCCAGTAATGAGCGTAGCATTGCCGGTCTAAGGTTGTTGCTTTTCACATAACTAGTAGGTAAAATTTTCACATAAATAGTTATGTGAAAATTTTAACTTTTCTCATACTTTTTATGCCATGATCTTTATTGAGGTTCACACAACCAACAACCCCCAACCCCCCCCCCCCCCCCCCCCCCCCCCACACACACACACACACACACACACACACACACACGTCTTCGATACCTACTGTCACCTATTAAGGATTGTGTGAAAATTTACATAACGTTATTAATATAAAATTTCACATAACTTTTTCTTTTCACAAATTTCACATAACAAGTTATGTGAAATTTTAGATGTTGGAACGGATTTCATATAACTTTTTCTTTTCATGAATTTCACATAACCAGTGATATGATATGTCAGACGTTGGAGTGAATTTCACTTCTTTTCACAAATTTCACATTACGAATTATGTGAAATTTTAGACACTGGAGTGAATTTTACATGACTTTTTTTTCTCACATATTTCTTTTTTTTTTTTTGGATCTCCTATCTGGATTGTGGCTGGATACACACATATACCACACAAACACACACTCCAACTCAACCCAAACCAGTTATGTGAAATTTCATACGTTTAAGTAAATTTAACATAAATTTTTTTTTTCAAAACTTCATAGCGGCAATGGTACTTGTTTGGTAGATCTCGTCGAATACTTTTTGAAAGTATAAGTTTTATACAATAATAATTTATGGATGGAAAGTACGTTATGGATTTGTACGGCCAGTGCATTTTTGTAGACGAGTTTTGGAAAATTTTCAAAATTAGTTGTGTGAAATTTAAGATTTTTACGTAATTGGTTATGTCAAACCTGGAGCAAATAACTTAGCATAATTGGTAAAAGGGTGTTGCAATCCACGTTCAGTATGACAGTATGTCATGACTAACTCATTTTTAAATGAACTTTCAAATTTTAAAAATCTATAAATTTCAATCTATAAATAATTTTTTTTAAAAAGATTAAATTTGTGTGATCTATTCAACGAAATCTGTGAAGTACCATTGTCAACATAAAATTATGAAAAAAAAAAAAGTTGTGTGAAATTTCATATTAGTAAAGTTATGTGATATTTCACAAAAGATTTTATTCAAATTTCACATAGCTAGTTATATGAAATTTCACATAACTTGCTTTTTTATTGTTTTGGTGGCATGGAGCATCTTTTTACCAATTGGGATAAGTTGTTGCTCCAAATTTAACATAACTAGTCTTGTTTTATTCAGGTTAGAAATACGTAAAAATTTAAAATTTTCACAAAACTAGTTGCAAAATTATTTGAAAATTTCACTTAACTAGTTAATTATGTCCTTTAAAAATCCGATTCTCCACCGAACAATCTATGTTTTTTAAATCGATTGAACACCCAAACAAGCCATAAGGGGTGCTAGAATCTCCACTCAGCAGTCATCATCATATCATCATAGATTGAAAAGAAGAAGAGGGGAAAAAAAAAAAAACAAATTAAAGGGAAATAAATTAAAAGATCTCTGTCACCATGACCCTAAAATTGCTGACTAAAACAGTGAGAAATGATAGGTTTATTGACCACCGCTTCCGTCGGCAAAAGAGATTTTGTGCTTTCTAGACCCATCCCTATTTTGTGCTTTCTAGACCCATCCCTTGAAAGGTCTGCACAAATCCCTAAAGGGTATTTTGGTCTTATTTTGTTCATTTATGTTGGTCAATGGATTTCGTCCCGTTAACTTTGACGAATCTAGAAGTTGAGATTGAAATTAAAATTGGGATGGGGGTATAAACTCATATAATTCCATTTCAGGGTTTTTTTTTTGCCAAAATTCTGTTATTTTTAAACATAGGATCATAGTGTTTTTTAGTGACAAAAATATACCATTTGGTTTTTCTTGGAAAACTAAGCTGATAGATGATGATTTTTTATCTCTCCAATATGAACAATAAATAAATAACAATTAGATTTGAAACTTTGTAGAAGGTTGTGTTTTCTACTACAATGCGATCTGACATTTGAGTACTAAAATCGGGCTTGAGCTTGGTCTAGGTTAGCTGAGCTCAAGTCTAGCTCGAGTTTGGACAGACTCCACTAAAACTCGGGCGAGCTTGGATATACCTAAAATCAAGTCCAATTGACCCGAGTTGCAGCCCTAATTTATTCAACATTATGCAAACTCGAACATTGTATGAGAAACCCTTTTTTTTTTTTTTTTGTTGTAATGACAATGGGAGAGGATAATATTTGAACCTTGCTCCGAAATCATAGTGGAGTTGATGTCGAAGGACCTCAGTCCAACGCAAGATACTATTTGAATGGTAAAATTAGAAATTATTATATAGTAAATATATAGATTTTATTTATTAAATAGGCAAGTATTTAAGTTGTTAAAACATAAATAAAAATATTTACCTATACACTGATGTTTATAAGTGTTGTCATAATATAAGTAATTCTCTTTAAATGGATAATTGTTTAACATGGGGATTTTTGGGCAAAGTTCTCATAACATCAAGCATTAAGGCTTTTTGTGACACTTAGGGGCCGTTTGATAAAACTGAAAATTAAGCACTGAAAATTAAGTACTGAACTTTAAGTACTGAAAAATTTTAGCGATTGAATTTGCAATACTTAATACAGTATTTCAAGTACTGAAATGGAATGCATTCAGTGATTATTTTCAGTAGAAAATTTTCACTTAAGGTTTTCAGCAAGTTTTTAAGTGGTATGTTATCAAATGCACTGAAAATAAGTAAGTGCTGAAAAATTTTATTTTCACCAATTAATCGGGTTATCAAACACACCCTTAGCTTTCAATATGGACAAAATATTACATTGTGCACTCCTTGTGTTGGTAACTCGATGTAACGTGACAATTTTTTGTCAGTATTAACAGTAAATCATGAATGAGGGTGCTAGATGCTTATTTCGCTAGTACAAAGGACTATTTTTATGGACAGACTTATTGACGGGTAAAGGAGATTCAAGCACACCCCCCCTCCCCCCCTAAAAAGTATATCATGTCTGAATCTAATTGGGGTTCGCAGTGGTGGAGGAACTGGATCAGAAAAAGAGGGATTCTAGTTGTAAGATATCTAATGAAATCGTCGCTAGAATTGAGATCTTATTCAAAGAGAAAGATATCAAATATCTGGAGTTTCTTTTTGTATATTATAGGATGATCCGATCTGCAAGGACCATGATTAGGAATTGTTTAATCGTCTTTCTCTGAGGAAGATGCTAAATATAATCAACTTGAATTCGGGACCGCTATTTGAAATATTAGTGAAACACTGGACTCACGTTACGCGAATAGTCGGGACATTGAGGAATATCCAGAAAGGCATTTTGGGAATCGGTCTGATTCTATCTCTGTTCGTTCTGTTTGAAGAAAGGAAGGATCCCAAAGAATCGATCTTTCTTTTAGTTGTTGAATCTCTCTTTTATTGATCAATGTGTGATATTCTGAACCCTCATTACTAATGGAATCCAAATGATCTCTGGATTGATCAAAAGATCCTAAATAAATTGGAGCAACTTCGTAAGTATATCTTCGATATAGAAGTCCAAAGGATCCAATTCGAGCAAGTTTCCAATCAAATTAAAAAAAGGGAAAATTAAATTTGTTAGAATTGATAAAACTCTTTCGATACAAAGTGTATCACATGGGAATCAACTGTTCATATGATTCTTTGATAGAAAAAAAAAGGTATATTGCTGCCGTTTTGAAAGGATTAAGGATCACCAAAGTAATGTCTAAACCCAATGATTCAAAACAAAAAATAAAGGCCAGAACAAGGAAACACCCTTCCAATTGTCTCAATAACTGGATTAGACTGAAGAATCAAAAGAGATTGAAGAATCAAAAGAGATTTTAAATGAGACAAACAAAAAGAGGGTGTGTTGAAGACCACTCAATAAATGGCTAAAGATTTTTCTTTGAGCTATTTAAAAATTATCCAACTTGAGTTATGAGTACAAATGATTTTTTTTTATTTTTCAGGAAGGAAGATGAAAAAAAGGACTTAAATCATAGTCTAATTGATTTGATGATTTTATGGACCTATTTGCCATTAGAATTCTATACATCGATCGATATAACTTCGAATCATTTTTTTCTCGAGCCGTACAAGGAGAAAACTTTTAGGACTCAATTATTCTCTTTTGTGAATGCAGAAATGGACACGGGCAAACCCTTTCGAAAAAATGATCCATCCTTTTGTATACTTATCCGACTCAAATTGAAAATTTGAATGATTGTTGATAAATTTTGAACCCATAAAAATAAAGAAAGATAAAGAAATTCAAATCAATTGTTACTCCCCCCCCCCCCCCCCCCCCCCCCCCCCCCCCAAATTTTAGGAAAATATTACCAAATTTTAGGAAAATATTATATATATACTTATATAAATATATCTTCACACTTAAGCCCTCAAAATTCAAAAACTCTCCATTTTATTAGAATTTGATTTTAGAAAAATTCTACAATACAATGAAGTATGATAAATTTAATTTCTTGGTCTCAATTTATAACAACAACCTGTCATTTTATAGTATAGTTGGTGCCAATTAGTATTAACCTTTCTAATTTGTCATTTGTTAGTTACAAGTTATAATAGGTAGTTAAAGGTCTTAAAGTATTGTAACTTTGATGTATGTATCATACAAAGAGAGAATATTTCTCGGATTTTCTATTAATTTTTATAGCATTAACTTAATTATATTATCTACATGAAAAAATATGTATAAATAAAAAAAAATTCGCCACAGGGGCACTGCCCCCAATACTCCAAGTACACTTTCTTGGTTTTGCACCCCTGCCTCCCCTCCCTCCCCCCCTCCCCCCGAACTTCAAATTTGTACATCCGTCCCTGACTATTTTGCCAATTTTTTCTTTTTTACTTTAGACTAAAGTGCAAATGGATGCATATTTGAAAGATGTAAAATGATTTTTTCCCCCTCCAAAACATTAAGTTAAATACGATATAAAGCTAATGCATTACTAAAAAGGTTTTAATACACCATCAAGTTGTGATTTTGTTTGTTTAGAATTTAGTAAAACGTCCCTCATTTCAGATTAATTAAGTTTAAAGGTTTTTTATATTGGTTAAAACTACATGACTAGTAAAACTTAATCGAATCAAGTCCCTATTATTTAAAAGCTATTTGAAATTTTACATAACCTTTTATGTTATTTTACGTAACTAGTTCAATTACTTTACAAAAGTTATGTGAATTCACATAATTTTTATAACATATGGACTTTTCACTAAAATAAAAAACGGGTTGGGCATGATACTAAAAAAGTCTATTTTACAGAACTTTTTGACTAAAATTCTCTTTTTTTATTTTATTTTTATTTTTTTTTATTTTAGAAATGGTTTTGTTGATTGCAACAATAGTGATAACAATTAGTTACATATTCCTTAGAGTATATGCAGTGGGTGTGAGTTTTCTGGTGTAGTAAATTTAGGTTAAGTACTTATACAGAAAATGGAAGTTGTACAGTGGTGTATCAAGCAAGCCGGTAGAGGGAATGCTGGGTAGGGATGGGCTGATGAAGGCAATGCCACGTTGGCCGGAGAAGGCAATGCCGCTTGTTATTTTTTGAAAAAAATTTAATCAAAAAGTCACTTTTTATAATAAAATAAAAATAAATAAAACAAAACAAAATCTCAACTAGCAAAGGCTTTGCCAGCCGGTACTAGCCGGTACTGCTAATGCCGGTTGGGTTACTTTGTGAATTAATAAAAGTTCAAAAATAAAAAAATTACGGCAAAAGCTTTGCCGGCTAGGTGGAAACGCCAAACGGCTTTGTGTACAGTAAGTGAATTTAGCTGAATGGTAAGTTAACTTTCACTACCATACTAGTTACTAAATTCCCATTTAAGCTGCATTATTTGAGGACGGTAGTATAATAATTCCCTTTAAATTCCTATAAACGAACTACACCACTGGTATGCTCTTAAAACACATAGCCATGAGAAGACACTTACTCCATCCACACTTCAATCTCTCCATCCTAAATGAAGTACAACACAATTATTAATTCTGTCAAAATTCTCAATCGAAAAACGACCCATTCATTTGATCATTATAATACACGTGTCAGCGCTGTTATGCCGTGTGTTTGAAACTTTAAAGTATAAAAGTGGATGAACTACTTGTCTTTTATAATCTATCTATATTATTATCTAACTAGTACGTACCCGTGTTCGTGGGCACAGCGCAAAAAAATAAAAATAATGTAATGAAGCCATTTAATCATTTGCATAAAATAATCTCTGTCATTCAAATGGCAAAAAAAAAAAAAAAAAACTGCACCTATATACCATGTCATTTAAGAACAACCCAAATTAGGAAAATATTCCCTTAGTTTAGAAAAAAAAAAGTAGTCCTTAATCCCATTATTCCGAACTCATAGGATACATTTATCTGTCAAAGAGGGGAATTGTACTATTAACTGTTTAAGTCTATCCAACGAGTGATTATCCAATCAAAGATCGTTTTCATATAAAGAACGGGAACATTGTAAAGAAATGACAACAATCACATAACAAAGGTGGGGTAACCACCACAAAATTAAGGGAAAAAAAAACTTAACTACTAAGGTATTAGGAAAATTCTAATGAAGTGACATGCAACAATCGCTTAACAATGGTGGGAAATAAACTTGACTACTAATACAAAATTCACAATCGACGAAATTTAATCGTACAATGAACTTATAATGGAGTAAAATTTGGAAATTTTGCATTTCTATCATAAATTGTTTCCAAAGAAAAACTGATAGTAAAGAGATGATTTTCGTACGACGAATGAAAACATTGTAAGGAAGTGGCAACAATCACATAACAATGGTAAAGGCACTATTTGCGAAATTGTATGTAGATTTGTATGTTTTCCAATTTCCATGGAAAACAATTAAGCATAAACTTTAGATTTGTATAGAACGTGCATGAGAAGCATGTAAATTCAAATCATGAATATATAATGATATAAAAAATAGAACAAACAAATACACCAAATTCACAGTGCACATACACATGCTTACCTGGTCGAGAGGTAGTGAAGTTTTGCAGCAAAGAGAGATCAATAGTGATAGAGAGACAGAGATTGAGAGGAATTGAGTGTGACCAAAGAGAGTGCAATGTGACAGAAAGGTGTGTGTGTGTGTGTGTGTGTTTGTGCGAGAGAGAGAGAGAGAGAGAGAGAGAGAGAGAGAGAGAGAGAGAGATTGCAATAATTGAACAAAGTTTAAAAAAAAAACTACAAAACGTGTGAGAGGATCAGTTTGTGGGTGATGGTTTTTGATACTTAGGTGAGGTAGTGGGTTAACCATATTTGGTGGACAAACAATCCGATGGTCTGAAATATCTAAACGTGTCTCAATGGTCCATATTAAAAATTGTTAAATTGGGACAACTCCACACCGTTCTTCCTTATTATATATATATACTACTTTAAAAAGGGAGAGGTAGGGGTACCAAATCTCTTTTTATTATCACTAATATAATATTTACATAATTATTCACAAAAAAAATGTCAAGTATATCAAAGTATCATTAAACATTCTTTTCACAAAACCCAATAATTGAAATTTTTAAAAAGTAACCAACCCTTTCCATGTCTAAAGGGAAACCGTCTCTCACATTCAAATCAAGGAGTAAAATGCATAAGTTAAAGCAAGAAGCTTGAGAGAGTGCATTCCTAGGGAATGGAGCAATGGACAAATGGGTTGCGTGCTTCAAATCTGGGTATATATATGTCAAATTTCAGTATATATTCTCATATATATATATATATATATATTCATATTTACACTCAAGACAACTATAAATTGCATGTGTTGTTGTAAGTTAAAGTGTTTTTTTTTCACACCACAATTTAGTTAAATTTGGGTTAACACAACAAGGACAATCGCAAACATATGCAAACATTATATATGCAAACATAAGATTTTCATCCTGCCACGTGGCATCTTCTGTGAATTTAATATTCTTACATACTTTTTAGAAATAAAATATGTATTCTAATTTCTAATTCTTCTCGCAAGATATATGATATCAAGCCCCAAATCAACACACATCTCCCTCTCTCTCCATAATCTCTCACATATGTATTTTTTAGGTCTACTTATACACAATTTTGTTTAAAACTGTAAAATTAGTTTAACACCCCTAGTTTGGGGGTAAATCATGTAATTTTAGGGGGGGCCTATTTCTAAAACCTGTAATATATTTTATATAAATCTAGAATTTTCAAAAGTCCAGGGGGCCTATGTCTAAAACCTAAAAAATATTGTATATATATAAATCTAAAATTTTTGAAAGTCCAGGGGCGCCTGTGTGAATTTTAGGAGGGCCTATTTATAAAATCTGTAAAATATTACATGTAATACTGTAATTTTCAAAAGTTCAAGGAGGCCTGTGCCACCTCTGACCATAACGTAGGTCCGCCACTAGATACCGAGAACTAAGAAGCAAGTGAAGAAGAACATTGGTTGTCAGAATATGCTTAAGATTGGGGTAACGATTCTAACTTATATTTTGTCATTTAATTTAATTCTTCATGGATCAATTCTTTTGTGTTTCTCATGTGGGTGAGTTGTTATCTCCAACTTTTGTCTCTTGCGCGCGTGATTCAATTTTCAAGTTTATTTCCTCAATATTTTTTTCCTTCCAAATATACTAGCCTTGAGTTAAAAACATTTTAGACGCTTGGATTCATTTGATGAATGTTGTTGTGCAGTTGGGACGAATGGGTTTCTCATCTACATATATGCTATAAAATATGTTCGTTTTGCATTTTACATTGTTTACCGTATTTTACCATGTTATTGCTTCAGTTGATGTTTAGGATTGATTGGCACAATGGTAATAATTCTATTGACTATTGAAAATTTCAATTTGAATGACTCAAATTGCATTTAAAGCTTAGGGCAATTTTGATATGTGATTAATTCCGTCAACACGATTAACATCTCCACAAATGGTCCAAGGAAATCTTAGCATTCTCATGGTCCTTGAGGTAATCTAATGTTTTCTTGATACTCTTGATAACTTGAATATTCATTGTCCAAAGAAAAATTAGAATCTGTGACTATTTGCTTTAATGCTTTGTGAAACATCTGCTTAGAATTGTTTAGTAGTCTTCCTCTTTTTATCTCTCTTTTTTTCCCCTTTTATTATATGAGATAATGTTATTGCAATACCGATGACTTGTCGTGTAAAAGGCACATTTACTCGATTTTCACCCAATAAGAAATTCAACCGCAATTATAAGTACAATAATAATTCTGAAGGAAACTAAAATTTGGGATTTTTTTTAGATGTTTATGTTGTTTCAAGTATTGGTTAACCTATGAATTAGAGAGAGTCAAGTCAGTTGTGTCCAGAATTCGTTCCTACATTTGTGAGTCCAAGTAATAGACACAAGTGTCACACCCGTCCCAAAAATTCATAATTTTATCATGCATATTTGTAATTTGGGAGTTATCAATGTTAGTTGATAATGGTGATGAGGTTGACTGTGAGTCAATGGTAAGGTGTCAGTGAGGACACGGGAACATGGCAGTTCATATTGCATGGGCATGAGTAAATGACATTTATATGATTTAAATGTTATTCGACTTTATCTGGTATTCCTGTGAATAGTAATTATGCCTGTGTAGTATAATTCTGGTATTTGGATACTTTAGTATATTATGTTGAGAACTGTGGTGATAACGTGAGTGATACGTTAATTAAAAAGGTAGGTTGGGTAGAGATTCCACAGAATATAGTTTTCGGACGTTATTTTTGGACCCAAACGAAACATAGTCGAAAACTTTTGAAATTTATAGTTTTCACTCGTAAAGTTATAAAATGGACGTGTGCGAAGTCTCATGGGTTAAATAGAAGTTTGAGAAACTTGCGGGGAGGTAAACGTAATTTCCAGAACGTTTGCCTATAAATAGTAATGGATGAGATTCATTCTCATCCAAAACTCAAAAATATCTAGAGAGAGGAGAGAGAAGGGAGATTGGGTGCTTCGGGCTTTGCGTCGCCGATCGACGACCGTTCGTCCGTCAGATTTTCTCCAGATTTCATATTTGAACTCTAGAGGTAAGATCTACGTTTTGATACTACTTAGGCCGTGTTTGGCTAATTTTTGTAAAAAATCTTAATTCTAGGAATTTGGGAAAAACAGGTATAAACTTGTAGGAATTTTCTCAAATTCGAAATCCGACGATTAATTGGCCTCCTAGTCGATCCTTCAAAGTTTGGGGGAAATCGCACGAGGTATGAAGTTCTAACTTGTGAAATATAGAGAAATACATGTTTTATATTTTGACGACGAAATTGAGATCCGGGCAAAATCCATGTGTTAATTGTAGGCCCGTTAATTATGCACTCGCTAAATTGTGAAAAGCATGTCTAAATTTATGCGAGCACGTTGAGTTGTCTATGTGGGTCAAAGGGGAGCCTTATACAAATTCATGCCGGAGTAAGCTTCTCATTGTTTGAGAATTTTAGTAGCGACGACTACTGTGCATGGTTGTAGGCTTGGACTTGCCATGGCACTTGTGGGGATGTAATGGTTGTAGGCTTGGACTTGCCATTGACATCGCAGTTTAAGGCTTGGACTTGCCGCTACCGGATGAAGACGTATTTTTCTCCCTAGAGACTATTGATATGATTTACGAGATTAAAGCATGTTTTGTCATATATTGCATATGTTAGACTTGTACGCTCAGCATATAGCTGAGCAGTGGAGATGTACTCCATTGCAGGTAAGAAGAAAGACAAGAAGAAGCATGTTGAGTGAGGCCGAGGAACGCCGGGGAACCACCTTTGTATATGTTTTTGTTTTAGTCCTAAAACTTGTGTAAGGATTGGAAATTTGTAATATGTTGTAATAGAACTATAGATTAATTTCATAGTATTGTAATCTTGTAATTGAACTACTGTAGTTGTGTTTTAAAATGTTGCAATTCAGTGGTAGTTGTAGTTGTTATTGAGGTGGAGAAACATGAGTTGTAATTATTTTCATACAGGCTGCCCAGCAGGGAAGCAGTCGACTGGACCATGGATCAGTCGACTGAATCCCGTGGGGATGAGACACTGAAAGTGAATAGTAAGAGAAGCAGTCGACTGGACCCTTTATCAGTCGATTGAACACTGTTGATTTTTGGCTACTGCTTCTATTAATGGCAAAACCAGTCGACTGTACCATAACTCAGTCGACTGGACCCCTTTTAAAAATGTTGTATTTTGGTTCTACTTAACACAGTCGACTGGAGACTTTTGATCAGTCGACTGAACTACTGTAGATTCTAGCTACTGATCCAAATAGTAACCAGTGCAGTCGACTGGGTTCCCTGATCAGTCGACTGGACCTCTGTTAAGAATTTAGGGTTTGGTTTCTGCTAGGCACAGTCGACTGAACCTCTGTTTTCAGAACTGATTCTTTTGAATGTGTTTTCACTTGGCCCAAACTTTTTATAACTCTGATTTCAATAGATTTTCAACTCAGAGGGCAATGTTTCCTAAGTTTTAAAATACCCAGGGTTGTTTTTAAAGTTCTTTCCGCTACGTATCGTTAGATGATGATTGGATGAGCCTTGGTGGCGTGCCACGTGTCCTATTTCCACGCGTAGTGGGATGGGTCGTGACATTTAGTGGTATCAGAGCTAGAGGTAACAAAACTTTGGGAACGTTCGACGACGAGTGGAGTGTTGAGTGAATTGCCACATGTTCTAGATTGCATCCATACATATTAGAGATGTTTGATGCATATGTATGTTGTTTTACATACATGCTATTGTTATTGTTATACATGCATAGTGTTTATGCATTGAGAACTACAGGACTGTAATCATGAGTGACGAAGAGCGAGAACTATCGCCACACACTCGACGTATGAATGAAATGGAAGAAATGATGGGGAACATGGGGGAAATGATACGGAATATAGCGGAGCGACTGCCTCCTACGCCCCAAATCGAAGTGTAACCAATAACTGTAGTGCATGCACCTGAAACTAGAGGCATAAGATCCGTATCAGAACAATTCATTCGAAAGAAACCAATGGAATTTCATGGGACACCCGACCCAATGCTCGCAGAGCACTGGATTATGGACATGGAGAGGATTTTCCGATCTATTCCGATAAACGACAGGGAGAAAATGGAAAATGCAAGTGATGTGCTGAAGGGTGTAGCCCAAAACTGGTGGGTAAATGTTCTGGATCAAGGGGCACCGATTACTTGGGAAGGGTTCAAGGCGGAATTCAATCGCCGGTTCTTTCCGCGAGCCGCCTATAATGCAAAGAAGAGAGAGTTTGATAACTTGAAGCAGGGAGAAATGACTGTGACTGAATATACTTCCAAGTACAATGCTTTATTGAGATTTGGAAAGGGTTCCATACCAGAGGAGGAAGATAGAGCAAGGAAATTCGAAGAAGGTTTAAGGGAAAATATTCGTCTAAGGGTGGAAACCTACGAACATTCGACTGTGGCAACAGTACAACAAACGGCGCTAGTGGCCGAGAGTGGGATGGAAAGGTCGAGGCAGAATCAGCATGGTAAACGAAACAATGAGGGTGGTGATAGGAACCAAGGCGGATCTTTCAAGAGGCCGTTTCAAAGAGGCTCTTGTTTTAGTTTCAGTGATTTCAGGAGAACGCCAAGTAGCATACCGTTGTGTTCACTTTGCAACCGACCACACTCAGGCCGATGTTTCATGACCAAACCCCAGAACAGGAACCAAGGCAGAGGTAGTACTAATTCAACACCCGACATGAGAGGCAAGTGTTATGATTGTGGAGTATTTGGGCACCAAGCGAAGGATTGCCCGAGGAAGTATCCTCAGCAAGGAGTTAGTTCTATGGCTTCCTGTGGGTCAAAGCCTAGGCAGTCCAATGACGGGGGACAAAGGATGGAGCAACGTCAAGGAAGAGCATATCAGATGAACCCAGGAGATATGACTGCTTCCGAGACAGTAGTCTCAGGTATGGTGCTTGTATGTTCACACTTAGCACGCATACTTGTCGACTCGGGATCTACGCATTCATTTGTATCGCATGCCTTTGTTGAACATTTGAATGTTAAATCGGCACCGTTAGGGTATGAATTGTCTATTGCTGTGCCACTTAGTAAATCGATAATGACGTCTACTATATATAAGAACTGTGAAATCAAACTAGACGAGAAGTTGATGACTGTAGACCTTATACCGATTGCAGTGAACCATTTTGATGTGATACTGGGAATGGATTGGTTAGCTCTTAACCACACCACAATAGACTGTGAACGGAAAGAGGTTAATTTTTGATCACCGGTACATGGGAACTTTTGTTTCCAAGGGAGTGGGGTTATACCGCCGCCGTACTTGATTTCAGCTATCCGAGCGGGAAGGTTATTGAAAAAGGGATGTCAAGGATTCCTATGTTCAGTAACTGATGTCTTAGCGACTGAATTAAAAGTAGAAGACATTCCGATAGTGCGAGAATATCCAGATGTATTTCCTGATGACCTACCAGATGTTCTTATTGAGAGAGAGGTTGAATTCACTATTGAGGTTATACCAGACTCAAGACCAGTATCAAAGGCACCGTATAGAATGGCACCCATAGAATTGAAAGAGCTGAAAATCCAATTACAAGAGCTACTTGACAAGGGTTTCATTCGACCAAGCATTTCGCCATGGGGAGCTCCAGTATTGTTTGTGAAGAAGAAAGATGGCTCAATGCGTATGTGTGTTGATTACCGAGAACTGAACAAGTTAAGGATTAAGAACAAGTATCCACTGCCGAGAATCGATGACCTATTTGATCAACTTCGTGGGGCTCAAGTATTTTCGAAGATAGATTTGAGATCAGGTTACCATCAGTTGAAAGTGATGTGGATATCGCATTTTTCTTACCCACAGCTTTTCAAAATCAAATTAAAAAACAAATGAGTCGCCACTTAATTTTTAAAAGGAGAATTAAGAAACCATTTTAAAAGCAAACTGATCTTTTAGAAACCAAAGATTAACTAGGTCCGGGGATTATGGAATGAGAGAGGAAGGAGCCCGTCGGACTAAAACACCCTCTCTCATCCTATCTTGCGATAGGCCTCTACTCAACATCCTTTTAATCAAATTTATTACCTAAGCATGCCCTCAACTAATACGTATATACATATACATCACAAAAGCATGTCCAAAGGGTGTAAAATTGCAATTGACAAAATACCATTCAAAAGCCACATAATTCAGGTAGCAAGCGATATGATATGCAATAGAGAACAAGTGAACTTACCCGGGATCCAGCAGCGATAGTAAACGTGCAATGCATGCGAACAAAAGAAAATCCTAAAAAAGAGTCTCTAATCACATATACACATAAGGCAAAACCTAATTCTAAGGTGTCGCGCATTAAGTCGAAAAATCAATAAAATCAAGAAATTAAGATAAACTAAAGAGGAGTCCTAGAAATCATACCTTAATAGCGCTACAAAACAAAGGGTTAGTCCACATGCTTCACATAATAATAATATGATATCAAACAATCAATCCTAATTCTCTAGCTTATACCTAGCAAGCAATGAAATCCAACTTTATCCAATTACTAGTTCTAATTATAAGCATTAATGTACATAAATGAATGGATGTGAACAAGAATAAGACATGGATTTATTCACTAATTTGGGTCACTTAACCTCTGGATTTAAGCTAAATTATCATTATTAGGATATGGTTTAAGCCCTAAGTCATAGGAGAATCATTTGGGCCATTATTTACAAAGTTGGTCAAATGTGTCATAAGATTCTGAAAATTAAAGAGAGCAGACCAGCACTTTAAAAAAAAGAAAAAGCATGTCTCTCATGGTTTGATGTCGGTGAAATTTGGACACAAGATGCCTCTGTGAGTCTAGTTTCCAAATCAAAAAGAAAATCAAGGTTTCAACGGTTAGATCTCTGGGAAAAGGACAAGAACCAGACATCACTCAGAGATGTACAACTCTCTGTCCAGAGATATTGTTTGATTTTTACAAATAGCAAAAAGATGAGAAACACTTAGATCTTTTTAGGGGATCTTCCTAACACATTAAGGTACCCAGAAAAAATTATTAGGGACCCTAAAAACTCCATTAGAATTCTGATTTATGAATTTCAAAATGGACTTGCTGTTCTGAAACTATTCTGAAACTCTGGACAGATTGTGGTTGACTCACAAAACCCATGATCAAACCCTTTTAAACATAAAACCACCTTAAAACAAAAATTACAGTGGTAGATTACTGTGTTATTGACACTTTCCCGTTGGTTTCACTTGATTTCAACAGTTAGATTTCGAACTAAAAATCTTTGATCAAAAACAGTTTGTGAACTCACTGTTTTCATTTGTCAAGTTCAACTTTTATTTGGTAACTCCAACTATTAAACCATGAAGTTGGGTTTAAACCAAATCACTTCTCCTACCATTTGATGGTCATTGGAGATCAGGACATGACTAAAACTCATGAGTCTCAAAAGAATATGGAAAGGATTCCCTAAGACATCAAGTTTAGAGGACCCAAGTCATGAGTATGGACTTGGATCCCTCTATTTGCTTATAAAATAAAATGATGATCAAACTTTGACTTCCATGTGAAGCATAAGCTTACATGGGGTTCAAAAGATCATATTCAAGAGATTTCAAGAGAGATATTGAGGATCTCCAAAAGTCTCAAGAAGGAAGTATGAACAATAAAAGAAATGGAGCAAAGAAAACAAAATAGTTTGAGGATTCAAAAGAAAGAATGCAAATAAAACAACTTATGGTTAGAGGATCACCTCCAACTATCCTCAAAGTTTCTCTCCTTTGAATATCTTCCAAGCTCTTCTCTCTAATTCTCTAAACTCTCTCTTTTCTCTCCCAAAAATATGTTGGTGTAGTGGTAGTTCTCCCAAGTATTGTGTTGTCTCCCCCTTGTATCTCCCCCTTTTTTTGTATCTCTCCCCCCTTGTTGTCCCCCTTTCTCAATGGAGATACCTCTTCTTATATAGACAAAAATACCTAGGTAATTTCAGTAAATTCAAAGTAAAAGACAGGTGTAAATCCCTCATTTGGTGGTACAATATGTACTTTCTGAAATTAGGCAGACTGCTGCCCAGCGCGACAGTCCAGAAACTGTCGCGGCAGTCCGTGAATGCCGCCGCGGCAGTTCATGACTGCCGTCGCGGCACTACGCGACTGCCGCGCGGCATTCATCAAATGCCGCGGAAATTAATGGATTGCCGCGTTTTTGTCAGTCTTACTTTATCAGTTTTTTGTTCTTATTCGCATACGCATACGTATTGCTCTGCAAAATACAGACTTTAAAAGTGAACGGTAGTCAGAAATTGTTGGCGGCACTTGGTGAATGCCGGCCCGGCACTCTATGACTGCCGTGCGGCACTCAGTGAGTGCCGCGGCAGTCCGCCGTGTGCCGTTTTTAGCTAAGATTCCCTCTTTTAGATTTTCTTTTTCCCAAAGCAAATGATTTTTGAGGATTTTTTCCGAAAATTATGTTTTATACCCGAATTCTCCTAAATACCTGGTATTTTCCTCTTTCTGTGAAATTTTACTGCGTTTGGAGAACTTTCTGAAGAGCTTGGAATACTTCGAATCTTTCGGTCCTTATCATCATCGGATACGGAGGTGACACTCTCCTAAATTCGACGGTCGGTCAAAATTGGGGTGTCTACAAGTGAAGGTCGAAGATGTTGAGAAAACAGCTTTCAGAACGCGCTATGGACATTATGAGTTCTTAGTCATGCCGTTTGGGGTTACGAATGCACCAGCCGCGTTCATGGATCTTATGAATCGAGTAATCAAGGATTATTTGGATGACTTTGTGATTGTATTCATTGAGGATATCCTTATCTATTCACCGAGTGAGATAGAACACGATAACCACTTGAGGTTGATACTTCAGAGATTGCGAGAGAAGCAATTATTTGGTAAATTCAAGAAATGTGAATTTTGGTTGTCTAGTATTACTTTTCTTGGTCATGTGATTGACAAGAATGGAGTATCAGTTGATCCTCACAAAGTAGAAGCTGTATCTAATTGGCAGAGGCCGACATCCGTATCTGAAATTTGAAGTTTCTTGGGATTAGCGGGATACTACTACCGTTTTATTGAACATTTCTCGAAGATTTCATTGCCGATGACAAAGTTAATGAGAAAGGGTGTTATTTTTGAATGGAGTCAAGAATGTGAAGACAGTTTCCAAGAGTTGAAGTCACGGTTAACGGAAGCACCGATATTGACAATACCATCCCGAACCGAGGGGTTTGTACTCTATAGTGATGCTTCACACAAAGGGTTGGGATGTGTGCTTATGCAAGGTGGTAAAGTAATTGCCTATGCTTCGAGACAATTGAAGACACACGAGATTAACTATCCGACTCACGATCTCGAATTGGCCGCGGTAATTCATGCTTTGAAAATTTGGAGACATTATTTGTACGGGGAAAAGTGTGAGATCTTCACGGACCACAAGAGTTTGAAATACATTTTCACCCAACGGGACTTGAACATGAGACAGCGAAGATGGTTGGAGTTAATGAAGGATTATGATCTTTTGATTGAGTACCATCCGGGAAAGGCGAATGTAGTAGCCGATGCATTAAGCCAGAAGACGCTGAGGAATTTAGCCGACGAGCTAACACAATAAAAAGAGTTGATAAAAGAGATGGAATGCCTAGAATTGGATGTGATTCCAGGGACCAATGATGGCTTAATGATGGCGATCGTAGCACACCCAGATATTATTGATGAGATCAAGAAAGAACAATTTAACGATGTCTATTTGTGCAAAATGAGGGACGAAATACCTTTGGGGAGATGACCTGGTTTTGTGTTGGAACGAGGGACGTTGAAACTGGAAAATCGATTATGTGTACCGAATGTGAAAGACTTGAAAGAGAGGATTCTTGAAGAATCACATAGTACTCGATATTCAGTACATCCGGGAAGCAACAAAATGTATCAAAACTTGAGAGAAAACTTCTAGTGGAAGGGTATAAAGCGTGAAGTCTCTAAGTTTGTATCTGAATGTTCAGCATGTCAACAGGTCAAAGCAGAGAGATAAGTACCCGCGGGGTTACTACAGCCATTGCCAGTGTCAGAATGGGGACGAGATCACGATGGACTTTGTTTCTGGATTTCCGCAATCGCGTAACAAGAATGATAAGATTTGGGTTATAGTTGACCGATTAACCAAGTCAGCTCATTTTCTACCGATCAAGACGACTAAACCGTCCAAGTTAGCAGAATTGTATGTGAGAGAGATTATAAGACTACATGGAGTACCAGTTGTGATCATATCGGACCGTGATAGTAGTTTTACGTCAAGGTTTTGGGGAAGTCTACAAACAGCTATGGGTACGAAGTTAAGTTTCAGTACTGCATTTCATCCTCAGACCGATGGACAGTCGGAGCGTATGATTCAAACATTAGAGGATATGTTACGATTGTGTGTGTTAGACTTTTGGAATGATTGGGAGAAACACCTACCATTGATTGAATTTACGTATAACAACGGATTTCAGTTAAGTATTGGTATGGCACCATATGAAGCTTTGTATGGCCGTAAATGTCGATCACTGGTTTGTTTGACCAAGGTTGGAGAAAGAAAGTTGTTAGGACCTGAGTTAATACAGGTGACTACTGAGAAGGTGAAGTTCATTCAGGAGCGACTTAAGGTAGCTCAGAGCCGATATAAGAGTTATGCGGACTCTAAACGACGACCGATAAATTTTGAAGTTGGTGATTTCGAATACTTGCGAGCATCGCCTTCGAAAGGCATTGTCCGATTTGGAAAGAGGGGAAAGCTCAATCCCAGATTCATAGGACCTTTTGAGATTCTAGAGAGAGTAGGGTCGGTGGCTTACCGTTTGGCCTTATCATCAGAGTTGGAACATGTGCATAGCGTATTTCACGTGTCTATGTTGAGACGTTGTATGACTGATACGAGTAAGATCATTGTACCTGAACCACTCCAGATTCAGAGAGACTTGACTTATGTGGAACAACCGATAGAGATTCTAGATCGAAAAGATCAAATCTTAAGAACTAAGACGATTCCGATGGTAAAAGTATTGTGGCGTAGTCACACGGTGGAAGAAGCTACATGGGAAAGTGAGGAAGACATGAGGAATTAGTATACGTACCTGTTCGACGTATGAGGTATAAGTTTGGGGACAAACTTCCTTTTTGGAGGGGAGAGTTGTCACACCCGTCCAAAAAATTCATAATTTTATCATGCATATTTGTAATTTGGGAGTTATCAATGTTAGTTGATAATGGTGATGAGGTTGACTGTGAGTCAACGGTAAGGTGTCAGTGAGGACACAGGAACATGGCAGTTCATATTACATGGGCATGAGTATATGCCATTTATATGTTATTCGACTTTATCTGGTATTCCTGTGAATAGTAATTATACCTGTGTAGTATAATTCTGGTATTTGGATACTTTAGTATATTATGTTGAGAACTGTGGTGAGAACGTGAGTGATACGTTAATTAAAAAGGTAGGTTGGGTAGAGATTCCACAGAATATAGTTTTTGGACGTTATTTTTGGACCCAAACGAAACATAGTCGAAAACTTTTGAAATTTATAGTTTTCACTCGTAAAGTTATAAAATGGACGTGTGCGAAGTCTCATGGGTTAATTAGAAGTTTGAGAAACTTGCGGGGAGGTAAACGTAATTTCCAGAACGTTTGCCTATAAATAGTAATGGATGAGATTCATTCTCATCCAAAACTCAAAAATATCTAGAGAGAGGAGAGAGAAGGGAGATTGGGTGCTTCGGGCTTTGCGACGCCGATCGATGACCGTTTGTCCGTCAGATTTTCTCCAGATTTCATATTTGAACTCGTGGAGGTAAGATCTACGTTTTGATACTACTTAGGCCGTGTTTGGCTAATTTTTGTAAAAAATCTTAATTCTAGGAATTTGGGAAAAACAGGTATAAACTTGTAGGATTTTCTCAAATTCGAAATCTGACGATTAATTGGCCTCCTAGTCGATCCTTCAAAGTTTGGGGGAAATCGCACGAGGTATGAAGTTCTAACTTGTGAAATATAGAGAAATACATATTTTATATTTCGACGACGAAATTGAGATCTGGGAAAAATCCATGTGTTAATTGTAGGCCCGTTAATTATGTACGCGCTAAATTGTGAAAAGCATGTCTAAATTTACGCGAGCACGTTGAGTTGTCTATGTGGGTCAAAGGGGAGCCTTATACAAATTCATACCGGAGTAAGCTTCTCGTTGTTTGAGAATTTTAGTAGCGACGGCTACTGTGCATGGTTGTAGGCTTGGACTTGCCATGGCACTTGTGGGGATGCAATGGTTGTAGGCTTGGACTTGCCATTGACATCGCGGTTTAAGGCTTGGACTTGCCGCTACTGGATGAAGGCGTATTTTTCTCCCTAGAGACTATTGATATGATTTACGAAATTAAAGCATGTTTTGTCATATATTGCATATGTTAGACTTGTACGCTCAGCATATAGCTGAGCAGTGGAGATGTACTCCATTACAGGTAAGAAGAATGACAATAAGAAGCGTGTTGAGTGAGGCCGAGGAACGCCGGGGAATCACCTTTGTATATGTTTTTGTTTTAGTCCTAAAACTTGTGTAAGGATTGGGAATTTGTAATACGTTGTAATAGAACTATAGATTAGGTTCATAGTATTGTAATCTTGTAATTGAACTACTGTAGTTGTGTTTTAAAATGTTGCAATTCAGTGGTAGTTGTAGTTGTTATTGAGGTGGAGAAACATGAGTTGTAATTATTTTCATACAGGCTGCCCAGCAGGGGAGCAGTCGACTGGACCATGGATCAGTCGACTGAATCCCGTGGGGATGAGACACTGAAAGTGAATAGTAAGAGAAGCAGTCGACTGGACCCTTTATCAGTCGACTGAACACTGTTGATTTTTGGCTACTGCTTCTATTAATGGCAAAATCAGTCGACTGTACCATAACTCAGTCGACTGGACCCCTTTTGAAAATGTTGTATTTTGGTTCTGCTTAACACAATCGACTGGGGACTTTTGATCAGTCGACTGAACTACTGTAGATTCTAGCTACTGATCCAAATAGTAACCAGTGCAGTCGACTGGGTTCCCTGATCAGTCGACTGGACCTCTATTAAGAATTTAGGGTTTGGTTTCTGCTAGGCACAGTCGACTGAACCTCTGTTTTCAGAACTGATTCTTTTGAATGTGTTTTCACTTGGCCAAAACTTTTTATAACTCTGATTTCAATAGATTTTCAACTCAGAGGGCAATGTTTCCTAAGTTTTAAAATACCCAGGGTTGTTTTTAAAGTTCTTTCCACTGCGTATCGTTAGATGATGATTGGATGAGCCTTGGTGGCGTGCCACGTGTCCTATTTCCACGCGTAGTGGGATGGGTCGTGACAACAAGTCTCTCTTTTCTCTTTTACATTCTTTTTTTCTCTGTGAAGTGTATAAGTCATTAATTCTCATTGTTGCAGTTTCATGCAACTTGAACTGGAGGGCTAAAGGTGAGAATTTTGTTAGCATATGGATGCCAAGAAGATGATTCCTCAGTTGTTCAGTTTGATTACTCTTTTTATTGTACCTTACAGGTTGTCCTTAAACTTTTAAACCCCTAGCGTGTGACTTCTACTGGCAATGTAGATTTTGGGAATCAATATGGTTGTGGGAATTAATGGTTGTATAGGTGAACCTATGCTATTTTTTATTTTATTTTTTGGCCTATTGGAAAACCTATGCTAAGTGATGGTCAAGAAATTCATGTTTATTTTACGAAATGTTTCTCAAAAAGTCCCAACATTTTCTTAAGAGGTGAAGGTAAATATTATGGTGATATAATATGGTCATTACATATTGCCGTTCATTTCCTTCTGTGATTTTTTTTTTGAAGGGGGAGTGGATTGCAAATTGAAGTCTGTGTTTAAGTGTGTAGGTACAATTATTTGTTTCAAAGTTTGGTATTATTTTTTTTTTCAGTGACTCCAATGGAAATGATTTAGGGGCAAGGAATGGACCAATATACAAGCATTTTACCTCTCTCTGTTGCTGCCATTGAATATTATGTATTACATCATGTACAACATTTTAAAATGATTTTGTTGTTGGTATGTTGAAGTTTTACCCATTTAAGCAATTGGGGATTTGTTAAGGCACTTACCAGGCATTCTGATTTGAGCTCCCGAAGGTGAGCAGTTGTCGCCGCAGTCGTCTAAGAACATCGTGTCAAAAAGAACCAATGGAGATGCTTGATCTCTTCTCAATTTTTTTTAGAACATTATTTTGCTACAATGAGACTATCGAATTTGTTGCAATTTTCAGAGATCTTAGCGAATTGATGCACCCATGGTGTAAACTCGCATATTCAGCACTATTATTTTTTGTACATCTTTTGTGTATGGTTTCATCTTTGAGTGGACATGAAGAGCTGTAATATTAGTTATTTTATGGTTTCTTCTTTGCATTCTACTAAGAATTGCCCGATGCTATCCAAAAATTAGGTTTGCCAAAATCGAATCAATGGTTGACATAGGTATATACCCCATATATGTCTCTCTTCCTTTCATTTTGGACGATGCAATTTGGAATACTTGAACGGCCGATTCTTTCATTTCCGTTTTAATTTCCACCTTTGAGTAGAATTTAGGCCTAAGCTGTTCGGGATTGCAGTCTTCGAAGCCAAACAATGCTAACTCCTTTCTAACTCTTAACAATGATATTGTCCTTTCTTTCTTTCTTTTTCCCTTTTTTTATTATAATTCTTAGCAATAGCATTTCTTTTTCCCTTTTTTTTTACTTAGGTGTCGTGCCCATGGGCACGTGCATTTACTAGTATATATACAAATGTTGAAACAAACCCTACCTCTATAATTTGCCACATCAGCATTCTATTCTTAAGCAAAAAATCTAATGTGGCAATCTCTCTCTCTCTCTCTCTCTATATATATATATATACACAATATACTAGGACAAAAACCCTTCTCTCAGCCCTCCACCTGCAGTCTAGGTGGCCTTCCCAAATTACAGAAATGATCCTAGCTGTCCTACGTCTCTTCTCTATGAACTCAATGATTATTCTCCTTCGTCTTCTCCTACTCAACGACTCCACCCCCGCTGTAGACACCCCATTTTGTCGGCTAATAGATTTAGGAGGCCACATTAGAAAGATCAAATTCTCAATGACTGTCCATAACTCTCAAGAACTCAAAGGATTGGTAAAAATGACCAAAATGCCCCTAGAATCCCCAAATTTTCCAAAGTTAACCCAAAAACGTGAAAAAACATTTCTTGTCATTTGAAAATGTGTAAAAAGTGTTTTAAAAGAAAATCGGATGAAAACGTCAGCTCCCAAAGGCTTCCAAAGGTCCTGGAAGTTCCCGGAAGTGCCCGTTTGACCGATTTGACCAAGATTTGACCAAAGTCTTCCGAATCCTCCCGAAAGTTCTGAAATCATTTCAAGTCATGAGAAAAGTACTAAAACATGTTTTAAAAGAGAATCAGACCAAAATGTCAACTCCGGAGAGCTCCCAGAAGTTCCTAGAACTTCCCAGAGATCCTAAGTCTGACCAATTTGACCCAAATATTGACTCGGAGACCAAAGCACCGTATCAATTTTCAAAAAAATTTCATGGATACTAGAGGTCAATAGTTTTCCAATGGTATATCGCATAAATTCTGGACTTAAAGTGTATTTGTGTATGAATTTCTGAAGGTGAAAAAGGCAGTCAAATCGGTTTTTATCATGAATACCGCAAACTATTTTTTAAGGAAATTAAACTTCAATACCTTTCCAACGGTATATCACAAGCTTGATTTGGAGTTTGTATGAATTTTCTGTGAAATTCAAAAGAAATAGGGTTGTTTCGTAAATTTTGAGAGTTTCGGGGGGCCAAAATGCAACTGCTGGTCAATGGGGGCATTGATTGTTGCGGCGGCACTCCCCCAGTGCTGCAGAGGCACTCTCCCAATGCCGTGGTAGAACTGGTAGCCCGAACCCAAGTTTGATACATTTTGGGGGGATTTTTATAGAATTATTTGAAGTAAAAACGACATAGTTTTGATTGTTATGAGATTATGGGCTAATGAGAGACTTTTTCTAATCACAAATTCTTCCCTAACCCCTCTATAAATACCCCCCTTATCTCCACAACTTGGACATACAAGAAAGCCTCAAGAGGGAGGAATAGAGAAAGATAGAGAAAAAGATAGAAATACTAAGAAAGCCTTGCAAAAAGTAAGTTCTACTCTTATTTTCTATTGGTTTTCATCAATATCCTTGAGTTTTTGTAGCTACAATGTCATCTATGCTTCCATATTTCAATATATGAGAGGTTATGCTAGTGGTTCCACTACATTTGATCATTTTGATCATACATCCCCTTCTTCTCTTCTCTTTTTCAATTGTATATGATCCTAAATGATGTAGTATTTCATGTTATCAAGTGAACCCCCCACCACCAACCCCCCCCCCCCCCCCCCCCCCCCCCCCTTTGGATAGTAACTAGGTCATCAAACATATATTCTTGATGGATGATGAAAATTTTGTCAATATGTTGAAGTAATAATCTCATCTTGATGATAGAAATAGAGTTCTTGAAGTGTTGGTTCATTTTGATGATTAATGATAGAAATAGAGCTCTTGAAGTTTTAGTTTCATTTTTGATGTTTAATGATAGGAATGAGTTCTATATGATCTTAAACTCCCTTTAGATACTTGTTTATGAACATTATTGAACTTTATTTCAAAGATTTTAGTTTGAATGCCAAAATACTCTTAAAAAAAAAGTTGATTTCCACTAAAACAATCTCAAAATAGTAAATGGTCTGAGTTCAAAGATTTGTTTAAAAATAAGTATCTAAGCTATGGGAGTGACACAATGTGGAAACCTTTCCTCAAGTATTTTAGTATTCTCCAATTTTTCATGGTGGATGGTAGAAGCTTGGAAGTATTTGTTTCACATTTTTGAACTCTCTGCTTTAAATCTCTCTCTGTTCTCACAGTTTGTGGTCCACATATTTTCCTCTGTTTCAGAACCTTCTAACAAAGAGCACACCACTTTTCCATTTTCTTTCTTAAACTTGAATTCATAGGAAACTTTTGGGTATAACATGGGTCACCCAGGACCTTTTCTTCCATTTATAAAAATCCAACAAAAAGTTCGACAGTGCGGATTCGTTTTTGAGTCATCTGTATATTCTTATTTCTTTCTCCTAATCTGTAATAGCCTTTTTAGTTTGGCTTTTTGGAGTGTTTAATAGATATATAAAGGATCATATGTGATTTTTCTCACTCGGATTTACGCTTTGAAAGGATACTTGGTAGATTTTAAAAAATCAGCTTTGCTCTCTATTTACTATTCACAGACTGTAACATTTTGCAAAAAAGGGTTTGAAATTACATGTTCTTGCATCCCCAAGCAATATTCATCCCTTTCTTGGATTTTACCACTTTACTAAATGTTCGTCTTGTTCCCCCCTTTGATCTTCATCCATCTTTTCCATAAATGGCATGTTCTAGTGTAGGTTCATGAACATGAATGTACATTCTTTCTCTTATTTCAAGTTAATATGCATATTAATGGTGTGTGTGCTTATTTGTGAATTGTCATGAAAATCATCTTGATTCATGTTCACAATAACTAGTTCATTGAATGTTTAATCACATGTAGTAGTAATAGTTTCTCTCATGTAGCTCCACCCATTTACCATTGCATCCATGCAAGATTTGGGATTTTTGTGACTCCTAATCCAATAAGATCATAAGGAATAAGATTGATCACCCATTCATGCTTCCCTTCAGTCAACTCTTCCTTTCTCATCCGTCCCTGGGATTGAGAGGTCTTCTTTTCTCAAGAATCAACATGCATCATACTAGTTTGCTAAGCATATTTTGATTTCTTTGATTATTTGTTTCAAGAACAACTCATGTCCCCCTTTAGATTAGGACAACTTGATTACTCGATATGTGATTAGGTGATTTTTTCCTAAGTTTGTTATGTGTGATCTTTCATTTTGCATTGTTTGATATTGGGCTAAGATCTTATAAATTGATCTTCCATTTTAAGATTCTTGTCAAATGTAATATACTTATCATAGTATTGATTGTCAAACCAAACATAGTATGAGATGATTATTCGATTGCTAATTGAGGCCCGTCGAGAGACGGGGCGAGTTGAGGGTGTTTTAGTCGTGACAAAGGCTCTTTCCTCTCTCGTACAAAAACTCCGAGCCAATTTCTTTGGTTATAAAGGGTCGGTGCCCTTTATCCATTTGGGTGAGTCAAAATTGGGTTTCTTGGTTCCCTAAAGATCAAGTGGTGACTATGTATCTGTTGTCACAGAATTGCTACTTTCTTTTTTCAAATATTTCAAAGAAAAATCAATTCTGAAACCTGGAAGGGGTGGACCACGAAGGCCGCGTGTCCACAATCTGGATACTCTGTTGGGGATGTTTTATTTTAAATACAAAATAATACAGAGGTTTGACTCATACAAAGCAACCTTAAAATCATCTTTTTACTGTGTCTGGTTCACCGCATTGCACTCCTGCATTTTTCCCTCCGACAATGTCTGAAATGCGGCGCTAACATTGTTCAGGTTTTGCTATGCCCGGACATAAGTCACCGTTGATACTGTACCTTCCAAGGTAAATAAAAAAGACTAAAAACTTCTGTACTGTCTCTCTGACTACATATTGGAACTCTTGTCAACGGACCCTCTTTGACTAAATCTAGCCTTTGCATATAGATTTCTGTAGAGCATATAATAGGATTGATAGGACAATGTGATGTAACTGCTGTATGCCCTGACAGGATTATCTGCACGGTGTAGATGCATATGTGGAATAGGACAGAACCTCCTTCTTATGATCCCCAAGGCAATCACTCACATGTGCTTACATTGAGTTGACCTATCTAGGCAACATGATAAGGATGTCTGCTATATATTCACGAAGATATACACTGCAAACCTTGTTTGTTGGTCCTATGACATAGGAGTATGAAAACTTGTTAGACAGTATGATCACCATCATCACCTGTTCCCGTCATATGTCCCTGTTTCTCCTAGAAACTCTATCTAAATTTCCCAGAAATGCCAGGATATGCCAATTTCTCCCAGAAACTCTATCTAAATTTCCTAAAAATGCCCGGACAGGCCAGTTTCTCCCAAAACTCTATCAAAATAACCCGAAAAATCCCCTTTTCTCCTAGAAATTCTATGAAATCTAGAAATTCCCTCGAACCTCCCAAATATCCTAGAAATTCATCTTTCTCCCATGGTGATCACACTAGAAAGTAAAGTTAGCACACTCTGTATAGCCAGGACCTTAGTTGTTTAACTGTTATCTATTAGAAGTAGGAGCATCATATAGATTAGGGCCCGCATCTACATGTTTGCCTCATCAGTCAGCATACACTGTTTCAATCAGTCAGTACATAAGTCAGTCCACGCTTGTTAACATCACTATCGTTGTCTGTCCAGTCGTCACTGTCAGAATCTGACACGCTTAGTCTCTCAAATCTCTAGGTCAGTATAGATTCTCAAAGTCAGCAACTGAGATCCTTATCTTGGGTCAGAAGTTCGAACAGTCGCTTGGTCAGAATCAGTCTGCTAGAAAAATTCAACATGAATCAAGAAGAATTGAAAACTAGAGTCACGGAGTTGGGAGCAACCATAAGCTAGTAGTCCAATCCCCTGACCCAAGTTTTGAGTTACATGGAAGAACTGAAGCAGCAACAACCACAGTACCTACTAGGGCCCACCATAAGGGTTCATGCCACCACCACCATTGGGGTTTGCACTACCACCCGCTGTCGCTCCTAAACATAGGGGAGACAGACTGGTTCAATGGGGTCCCGCCACCGACAATCGATAAGAAAATTTAGAAGAAGCTCGACAAAGTAGATAAGTTGGAAAGTGTTCTGAGAAATAGCAAAGTGGTCAATGATTACATGTTGGATATGGAAGAATTGTTCGAGCCCTCCATAGTTAAGGTATCAGAGAATTTCAAAATGCCTAACATTGACCATTTTGATGGTACTAGAAATCCAAAGAGCCATGTAAAGTTGTGCATGAGCGTCTTCCAATCTCTTGGCTGCAATCACGAGCACATCACTATGCTATTCCCTCAGACCCTTACCAAGGCTGCTCTAGCATGGTTTCTGACCTTAGAAGTTTCTAAGGTACGGACTTGGGAAGATATAGTCCGGGTTTTCATTGATCATTACTCCTACAACCAAGAGTTTGATGTCACCATTCGGGATCTAGAGACTACCAGGCAGAACTTCAATGAGTCCTTCACTGCGTTCTTGAGCAGATGGAGGAATAAAGTAGCCCAAATGATCCACAAACCTATTGAAAAAGAGCAAGTACGTATGCTGGTCACAAACATACAACCAGTATACCACGACAAGGTATTCTACCAATCCATCTCCACATTCGAAGAGCTGTTTGAAATTGCACCAGAGTAGAGTATGCCATCAGAGAAAGAAAGTTCAAGAATGATGAACCCCAACACTAGTCCAAGAGACCAACTACCCCCTGGACTCCCCAGATGTCAATGCGCTTAGCAACCAACCAATGACCTACCCTCTTTGTCTATACTATTTCATTCTGTCAAATTGCCCAAAAAGGCCCTCGCGAATTCTCCAAACTTGATATTCCCCTTTTCCACAGCCTTAGACCACATACTCAAAAAGGGCCACCTGCAACTCCTCCCTCTCAAAACACTACCAGATCCCATACCCCCCCACTAAAATATAAGCCTACGATGTGCTTACCACCAAAATCTAGGCCATTCCACCAATCAGTGCATCCACCTCCGCCATGACATTCAGAATCTCATAGAGGATGTACCCCATCCTAATCCCATATACTATATTGGCTTGGACCAACGACTCGAATGATCCCTTTTGCTGATACAAATGAATTTTGAAGCTACATGGTAAAGTGATGGTGTCTGGAACTTCTGCTAAAAAAAAAAAGAATAAGCGAGTTCCCATAACACTCCATTTGAGACCAGGTTGAGTCGAGTCTATTCTATGTTTTGAGTCTATTTCAAGGTTAGTCTTGTGGTCGAGCTTGTCTGTCATCAAGTTATTATGAGTCAATGTCGAGTAATGTAATCCCTTTCTTTTGCTAATGGAATGAAATCTCATTTTGCTTAACCTAATGTGCCTAGTCATAAATGCATGAATCGCTGAGCTAAAAATGACACTCTTTCAAATTACCATGGATATTACTCTGCTAACAAATTTTTGCATAAAAAAGAATCCTGAAAAGGTCAAAGTCTATTTCGCGCTAACACCGAAGAAGAACCGAGAATTGAATAGTCTTACTTTAAGAATTTAAAAGATGCTCTTTCCTCAATCTTGAAACGACATACTGGGAACTGACTTGGGGCTTGCCCAACACCCTTTTCCACCACTTCAAAGCCTTGAACCCAATCCAATTAAGAGCCATACGAATTTTTCCGCAATGCAGATTTAGTCCTTGATGGTTGCCAAACATTTAAGTGAGTTTCTTCTCCTCTTCGAAAAGAAAAAAAAAGACAAAAAAAGAAAAACAAGAAAAAAAGGAAAAAAGCTCGTTAGGTTGAAAACAAGAAAATGGCATCTAGGCAAAAGTTAGAGCTAAATGGGTGTTGATCTCCAAAATCTGACCCTAGCCAGTCAAAATGTTTTTGATGAAACAAATGAAAGAATTGTATACTTCAAGGTACATCATGAGAACATGTATAGATCATATATCAAAAAGCTCTGTACGACCACAAACAAATTTCGAGAGTTAACATTGTGAAATTTAGACATTGCGATTAAAAAATCTAACTTGAATCAACTACGTGAAAAGCAAAATTGACTGACTAGGCAAAAGGGAAAATGATCAATCCTCAAAATAAAATAAAAGAAAAAAGAAAAGAAAAGAAATGGAGATCGAAACTAAATCCTCTTAATGAACCCAGTTTTGAACTTCTTTGACGATTGGCTTGAAAAACCCTCATGCCTCGACCTTTCCATAACCATTAGCCTTGAACTACACTCGACTTGATTCCCGCTCAGGGATACGCAGGCAACTGCATCGGTTCTATCAACAATATCATAATCAACCCCCTTTTCTTCAAGACTTTGGCCTGGACTATGTTGGACCTGATCCCCACATGGGGGTACGTAGGCAGACTTTCAAAAAAGAAAAGAAGGATGGCTTTGTAAGTCGAAAATTTGAAAGAATTCCTAGGCAAAAATTAGAGCTAAATCTAAAGTGAGCAATAACAAAAGAGATACAAGAGCTCGCTAGGTCACCTCACTAGTGCCTAGGCAAAAGTTATGAGCATCTGAGTGATTAAAGTCAAGGTCCTTGCCTCAAGCTAGAAATCACCTTCCACACAAGGGGCAAACTTCGGCTACCCGCCTTGTTTGCTTGGATTTTGCTATCTACCCTTCATATAAGGGGCGAACTTCGGTCACCTACCTTGTTTGCCCAAAACCTCCAATGAACCATTTTCCAAACTAGGGGAAAACTTTGGTAACTTACCTCATTTGCCTACCAATCCTACTTCACACCCTTCAACCTAGGGGCAAACTTCATTTGCTGCTCAATCCCTTTTCACTGAGGGCAAATTTTCAAGTTGCCAAGTTGTTTTGAAAAAGATTAAAATAGAGCATCTTTTATTCTCAAAGCTAGGGCACTAATTCAAAGCACACTTTGGATAATCAAATAATTGGTTATACTTTAGGGAGGAGTTTTCAAAACTTAGATTTATTAGCAGAGTGCTACAACAAAAGATAAGAAGTGCACATATAAGAAAAGCAGTATATCATTTATGACAGAGACACATTGAATTATGGCAATTTGGGCACTTCATACCGTTACTTTTTTCTAGTCAATCTTTCTTTGGCTGAGTCAGTAATAATCTGACCAAAGTGTATCAGAGCTCATGGTTTATACAAACCAACCCAACTTTCCTTGTCATCGTTATTCCTATCAAGTCAATTCTTCCTGATGTTCTCAAATGTGTGGGTTTAAGGAGATTCCCAATTATAAAAAAAACTATGGATACAAGCAGAAGTTTCGAACACCATTACTACACTTGTCAAAGCTACAATATAATAAGTGTCCCAAGAATCTCAAGCATTAGTAAAACCCTCCAATCATAGTCATATGATACAAATCAGTCTGTAAGATCCACTAGCTATCTTCCTCCAGTTCCTCATCAACTAAACCAAAATCATGTCACTAATTCCCTTCATCCTCGGCGGATTTGCTCTATTCCCAGTGCAACTATTCCCAGTGCAACCATTCTCTACCAGGCCGAATCTTCTCATGCCTAGTAAAGTCATTCCCAAAAAAAGCTAGTTCATCTCCTGAAAAGTTTCCTAAACAAATATGGTGTATCTCAATCAAAACCACATCCTATCCAAATCTATTTTCATCCCAGAAAGTGTTGTTACCTTCCCTACAGAATTAGTTCACTCCTAGCAGGATTATCCCTTGAAGAAGTGTTTTTCTTCCAACAAGTTCAATTTATCTTTAGTACAATCACTTACTCCATTGGAAGAATCATCTTATCCCCAAAAGAGTCATTTCATCCCTAGCAAATTTAATTTATCCCTAGAAGGCTTATCGATTAGTACATCGTCAATTATTTTTTATAACGGTTAGTCCAACCGTTGGTCCAATCCATGACAGTCATAGTAGTTCACTATCGACTCGTCTTATCGATTCGTACATCGTCAATCCAATCCATGATAGTCACAGTAGTTCACTATCGACTTGTCACCTCTATTAATACATCATCAATTCTTTCGATCACAGTTAGTCTAACCGTTGGTCCAATCCATGACAGTCATAGTAGTTCACTATCGACTCGACGTCTCGATTAGTACATCATTGGTCCAATCTATGATAGTCATAGTAGTTCACTATCGACTCATTGTCTCGATTAGTACATCATCAATCCATGACAGTCACAATAGTTCACTGTCGACTCGTCATCTCGATTCTTATGTAGTCCAACTGTTGGTCCAATCCATGACAGTCATAGTAGTTAATTATTGACTCATTGTCTCAATTAGTACATCGTTGGTCTAATCCATAACAGTCATAGTAATTCACTATCGACTCGTCATCTCGATTAGTACATCGTCAGTCCAATTTATTACAGTCATAATAGTTCACAATCTACTCGTTGTCTTGATTAGTATATCGTCAGTTCAATCTATGACAGTCACAATAGTTCACTATCGACTCGTGACCTCGATTAGTACATCGTCTGTTCTTCTAATCACGGTTAGTCCAACCCATGACAGTCATAGTAGTTTACTGTTGACTCGTCATCTCGATTCGGACATCGTCAGTTCATTAATCATCATTAGTTTACCGTCACTCTCAATCAAATTACGTCATGTTCATCGTTCTCATTCAAAAGTACATTCTGCTCATCAATCTCATTTAAACTATAATATGTCCATTCCCTTCGTGTTAGTCATACTGTGTGACCCATCAATCTTAAATCATCCTTTGCTTGAACAGATTATGCTTATCCCTGTGCTCTCAATCTAACATGATTCCATTAGACACGACACTTGCATTTCATAAACCCACTAGGAGTGGCGCACCCACAACACTAGCTCATGCTAGGATCATCAGCACCATAAATCATGCATAAAGCCCGTTAAGGCTGGAAAATACACCACGGTCATAATAGTATCACAACACTAGACAAGACAAGACTCACTACATAGTCCATATCACATTCGTACATGACATGGCATCATCCTAGCATTGCATTTGCCTATTTGTTGTGCATCTGTGTGTTTTTGTTCGAACTACGTCCTGGTCTGATTCCCCTTGGGATACGTAGGTAGCTCACACAGATCGTGACCATTGATCTCGTCAGAATCAAGATAAAAAGTATGCTTTACTTTCTTAAAATTTGTAGTGTGGAAGTAAAGGTCGAACCCACAAGGATTGTTTATTTTTATCCTTTAATTAATAAAATCTAAATCTAATTAGCTATTTGAAAAACAGAATTTGAATTGGTTGTTTGAAATCCTACTATTAATTGGACTATGGAATTAAATAAAATTAAACTAGGAATTATGGAAATAAAATATGAGATTGAATCTAAGTAAACTATTGCAAAATTTAAGATTGTTTAAAATATGCGTGGATGAGATCTAGGATTGCAAATCCACTACTAACTATGCATCGGGGGTCTAGACTTTCTATTTTAAGTTCTATGTTTGGATAGTCACGATCTATTGTAGCTACAAGCCCAATAGCATCAACAAGAGGATATCGCTAGTTTAATCTAAGCATAATTTATCTTCAGTTCACATGAATTATCTACCTATAACTAGGGTGTAGCATAACTCATCTTTCCTAGGCATGAATTATAAAAATGTAAACATCACAATCACATAAGCACTATTGTATGTAAATACTCCTATCAATCACAGAAATCAAGGACTATTAAGTTTAATAAGCATAAGGAAAAATCTAAGACAGGAATAGATCCAAAATACTCTTGATTATTATCATTAAAAACTGATTGTATATAAATAATCCACCAACATACAACTACTATCCAATACATAAAATCCTAAAATAAGAAAGTATAGAATTCCCCTTTTACATAGCTAGGGTTTCATTGAAACACTAAAATAGGAGTTTAGTTGCATATGGTTGATGAAAGCATGGAGATTGAGTTGATAGTTTCCATTAGAGACCTTCAAGCTAAATCTTCTCCTTCCTCTTGCCTTCTAAGTGATGTATGAATGAATGTCTAACCCTTTAATTGATGTAGAAAGAGATATATATATATAGCTGTAGAGAGATTAGGAAGGTTTTCCTAAACCTGATGTAAATTGCATTCTGGACGTAATTAGGCAATTTCGTCCACACAGGGGTCTTCAGCACTTTAAAATTCGCGTTTTATGTTTTTCTGTATGGATCGCGCGAGTGCGCAGCACGAGCACGTAAATGGGAGGTCGTGCGAACGAGCAATATGCTGGTTCCTTGAGCGAGCGAGCCGCTCGCGCGATGTGGCTTTTTCTGCTTCTTTCTTCCTGCTTTTTCACCCCATTTAACTGGAAACTCATGCTTTCTCCTAAAACCTGACAGAAATCAGAAAAAAAGTAAAATTATACAAAAACAAGAAAAAAATGGCTAACAAATGTGAATTAAGGCATATAATTAGGATTTGTTCTCTCTCGATAACACCCCCAAACCTGCATTTTGCTAGTCCTCGAGCAAAAGAATAGAAAAATAAAACTACTAACAATATAATTCCTAATCCATTTTCATATGGATAACGATTGCACTTAGCTTGTGCAACAAGTTTTTTAAACCTTTAGGTGTCCCTAGTTAGACGAGTGAAGTCTCGTGAGGGTTCTTGTCAACAAGTTACCCACAACCATTTTTATTAATTTGTAAAAAAAAAATTTATTCAAAATTTTAATATTTCAACATTAACATTCTTCCTTGCTATAACAGAATTAAAATAAAACTTTTAAAATATCAAAAGTAGCATAATCCTATGTCTACCCAAATCATGAAAATAATCTGAAAACATCTATCAATAGAATCAATAGGATATATCGAAGACTCGCATGTGTGTGAATAGTAATCAAGTGGATACACGGCGACTATGAACTTGGAATATAAATCGGATAACTATCTAGCGATGCCTCGACTACAAATCTCACGTTGTAAATTACACTCTAAAATGAAATCACTTGGAACAGGTCTAATCACTCAGTTATATGCGAAGAAGAAAATTATACAAAGCAAATAAATCTTGCATATGACACGGAACAACGTATGACACAAAAGAAAAATAGTCTCATGAATAGATATTGATTGCCAGGTAAATATTACTACTACCATGCTTTTATTCCCTTTTCTATTGGTTCCATATTTAAATCATGTTTCCCTAGAATCAACTAGGACTTTACAAGGGTTTTAATGTTGGTCAAGGGTTATAGCTAAGAAAAGAAAGGTAAAAGTAATTCAAAACGTCCTTGAGTAGATTGGAATAGTCGTAATATTTGTAACACATGGACTTTACTACAATGACTATTTATTATTTCTCCATTCTCTTCTTTTTTTTTTTACTTCGTATTTCTCTTTTTTTCAAGAGATTCATCTCTTTCTTCCTTTTTTTAATCCTTTTTCAACATCTATTTTAATATACCATCTTTTTTTTAATACATTTTCTACTCAATACTTCACTTTATATGAGCCGTTCTTAGCCCGATTTCTTTATAAAGACTATTTGTCAACTACTCTTGGACATAGGTTAGGTAATATTTTATAGTGGCGAACTCCATATCGGAGTGGGTAGGATAATAGGTGAACAACGAAAAGGCTCAATAAAAGGCTCAAAGAGGTGAACAAAGGATATAACAATATTTTTTTATTGGGTAGGTCAAAGGCCAGAAGGGTTTATTAAGATAGATGGCCCAATATCATTTTCTAAAGTCACATGATTCTTCAATGTTACGATATCCAAAGGATTAGATTTCTTGTATATAATTTTTTAAACATGGTAATTATAATACTCACTTGACTTTCAACCAAAATAAATAAATATTGAGACTAATCAACGAAATAATGCGCTACGTGAATGAGATTCAATAAAAGTAAATTTAAAACCCTCAAAAAGGATGTAAGGCTCTAAAGCTCACCGGGTTTAGTCTCCACACTATTACTGTTTAGAAATTCAAGTTATATTATAATTCAATATCAATATATATCCACATGTCTACGTGCCGTGCAAAAAAAAATGTAAGTATAAGGTATAAAGCCATGATTATAATGATATATAGTTTTCAAGACGTACCTCCATAGCTTCGGTAGACATCGGATTATATACTCTCTTAATTTCAAATTTCAATGAATCTAATTAAACAAGACAAGTAATGCAACATTGACAATATTTAAGAAAAAAAGTATGAAAATGTACTTTATTGATTATTGGAACTTCTAGATAAAGTGTTTTTATTTTTTCAATTGTCCATTATTTGATTTTTTTTACACGAATTAACGAATGAAAAGAATAACAAAATAAAAAATAAACGAAAGTAAAAGAAATAACAACTAAAAATAACCAACTAAAAATAACTGAAACAAAATAAAAGACTACAACTAAAAACAAACAAAATCCATATATTCTCCCCCAAACCAAATCACTGCATGTCCCTATGCAGATGGGAACATGACAATGACATGGATGTAATCCTCATAGAAAACGACCAGGACGTTCGTGCCACGAAAAATGTCTGAAGGGGGTGGCACACCAGCTCGGAAGTACCAATCAACCAGCTCCCACTTCGGATGCTCCACAGGGTCGAACGGTGGTCCCATCTCATCATAATCGTCCTCAGCATGAAACTCCGAAACCACATCCACCTCAGCCTCCTCAACGATACCCAGACCCAAATCAACCTCATCATCCTCAGGATCAGAATAAGGCACAAAAATCAAAGCAATATCCTCAGGTGACCAGTCAGGGTGACCCAGACATTGCCGAACAATGTCCGGTACATAATTAGGGAGGTCCCTATAGGGGTAGGTAATTGCAGGTGTAAGTACATCAGTCAATGTAGGGTCAGTCAATGAAATGGCAACTAGACTCGAAAGAACTCCCTCATCAACCTCGAGCATATTATCATCGGTCGAGGAATCGGCCAAATCGAAGGAAGACAACTCAAAAGAAGTAGGTGGAGCACCATAAGGGCCATCAATGATAGTAGGGTCATCGCCGAAAAGGTCATCCGCATCTGAAGAATCAGAACAGATATGAAGGGGAATGCGGGGAAGACGACGGGACCAGCCGGGACAACTGATTGGACTGTGACGTTTGGGTACCCTAGGACACGGTGAAATATTAGAAGTGGATGAACTAGAATCGAAAAAAATAACTCGACACACTCGATGACCTATCTGGTGAAGTAGGAGGAGAAATAGGATGGTCCATAGCGAGGGGATGCTAATGAGATATGAGGATCAAGGTACACTATATGGATAAGTGGAAGCTATAATCTTGAAACCAAAAATAAGTCACAACTAAAAAAAAATTAGTTACTGTTATTAGAATAAGAAACATAAATACTGTCATTGGGTGCGAGAAAGTGTATCAAAAATAATTTAAATTTAACTTATGCACGTAATGTTTAATTCTTAAGTCCAATTGAGAATTTTGGCATTAAGTACCCCAAACCTGAACCTAAGAGATCCATGGTGTAGTGCAATGAAATTGGAAATGCTCTGTACTAATAATAAGTACAACAATTGCCTAAGTGAAAAGTTTAAAGCATCTCAATGCTAATTAGGAATGTCAACACATAATCAATAACTATAAACAAAAGCAGTGCGACGAATAAAAATTTCAAAACTATAAACAAACCACAAAAGAAAAGAAAAAGTACAAAACTAAATTAATTACAGACCCAAATAATAAAAAAGGAAAAGAAATACAGAAATAAACTAAGCCGGTCGAAGCCGGGTACATCATATCCTAATAAGTAACAAAAGACGTAACTGAAGCATAAAAGCAGAAAAATAATAATAATACAGGCCAAATGTCCGAAAATGTCTAAATCCCATCCAACCAAATACAAGAAAAACAAAACACTATCTGTATATCACCCAACCCACATCAATCTAATCAACCCCAGCCTCCACCAGCACAATCTCCAACCCTGTACTCCTATGTCCTGTGGTATCAGCACCATCACCATCTCCGTCACTCCTGTCTCCTCCATCATCTCCATCGTCGCCAGTCTGCTCCTCCTCACCCGGCACCTCACCCTGCTCCCTAGCCACCTACTACGCCAGTCTCAAAAAAGCAGACTGGTAAGTAGCATCGCCCTGGGCTAGAATATCATCCAACTAATTCAGATGGGCCAGCTGGAAATATGAACGCATAAAAGACTGGAGCTGAAGGGACTCTCTGCGAAACACACACACATCCCCATAAGTCCAAGAGTAAGGGGTATCCTCCAGTAGAGGTGGACGTTGCGTTGCATGCTCTCGACGTGCCTGGGCCTGCTCTCGAGCCCGCCTAACCTCTAAGTCAAGACAATCTAGGCTTAACTTCTAATCGACGAAACCGAACTCTGGGATACATCCATCTATCAGCTTATCATGTGGAATAAGGAGGCCTTGGCCCAGAGAATGGCCGTAATGGTACGAGGGTAGGGTAGAAGGAGCTTAGAGTCGACAGAATGATCAATGGCCTGGATGGCGAGACGCATGCCCTCCATAATCATGAGACCTGGATGAAACCAGTCTCCGCGGTAGACTGTGTGGAAGGCATGGTGGATCTTCTTGGTCTGCTCTTGCTCGTGATCAAGGGGGTACAGGTTTCTTTTGAAGACATGGTCGACAAACCACATCTGGCGGGGCATATGAGATCGTCATATAGACTGCCCTGAACCAGATCGACCGCCACATATGTCCTGGATAATGTGGATAAAGGAATGGGCTTTGTTTAGGACATTGGGTTTAGGCACTTCATAGGAATGGGAGGGGGTTTGGAGGGCGTTGGCAATGTTATCGGGGTTTAGGGTGATGTCATAGCCGTCAATGGTGGTCGAAAGATAGGCATGTTGGCTAAGAGATTATTTATGGTAACGAAGGTTTTGGTAAAATAGACGGACGAGGCGTGGGTAACTAATAAGGTCGGGGTTTCTGAAATAGAGTTGTGGGGCCAATTTGCAGGCGGTGAGGTTGTTGTGGCCCCACTTGGTATCCTTATCTGACGCGAAGTAGTCAGCGTCGATAGCGGCCTCGTAATTGAGGCCGCGATTGGCGTATTTGGGGCCGAGTTCATTTGGGTTTGGGTCGTCAGGTGGAGGGGGCGGCGGGGTTTGGTTTTCCTTGCCTTTTGCTTTCTTTTGGGGCGATTGGGAGGATGAGGCGGATTTTACAGGACGTTTGGTCATATTTGAAAAGGTGTGTAAGAATTTAAAAAAAAAATAATTGAAAATACGGCCATTAAAATTGGACTATGCCCAGAGAAAAGAAAAGAGAAAGGGGTAGGGGATGGGTCACCTGCAAAGAAAACAATCCCATCAAGGGATGCAATCTATATATAATTTCAGCAGTTGAAAATAAATGGGGTTCGTAGGGGAACACCCAACAACTGTTAGAAGAGAATGCCCCCTTCCCACTCACTGTCCCGACCAGGGCACACACATTGCGGCAAGTCACGGGGTACTTGCCGCGTGTTTATAATTAATGTAAAGCAGTAAATAAACAATAGCAATACCGTGACCGACATCATTAGTTGACATGCCCATGTGATTATTACGAGTTTATTTTACGAGTTTGATTTTTTTGGCATTTATGAAGTTAAAGTTGTGGTAAAGAATTTGGAAAGCAAAAATCTATGTTGACATATGAACATTCTATCATTAAACGGGGATTTAAAGGTGAGTTGAAACTATAACGGTTCAAATGTTCATTCAACTTATGCATAGAATTTCACGATCCAAATTGTGTCAAAACTTTAAAAACATAGACCATCAATGTTTGTAAGACGAGCAGTTGATCGATATCGCACTTAACTAAGCCAATTTTGTCTAGGGTTATGAATTAGGACATTTGGAACTTAGCTTCAGAGTTCGTCTTAGAAATTCAATGTAATTGGCAAATTAGGATTGGCATTGTAATTAGATAAATTTCTGTTAAGTCTAGTTTCACTATCTAGATTTAGGTTACGACCACAAGTTGAATTGGGCACAGTCATAAATTCAGAAGATTACTGTCCGTATGTATAACTAAACTGTTCTTAAAATTTGGACTTCAGGTGTATGCATCTGTTAACAAGACCAGACATATGTGTGTGCGTATGCAACTCTGCAGTGGATATAGATTATAAAAATCCCCATAACTGTAAATACCACTATGGATGCAAAACCCTAAGACTCAAATCCTAACGAGCATCAATATTGTCAACACAGAGTGAGGGTTTATGAGTGAGTGTTTACAATAATTAATGAATAAAGATACAGATCCATAAATTACCAAATTCACAGAATCCACTAACGAATCTGTTTGTATATATATATATATATATCAATTTATATCTACGGACGTGCATAAATATGGTATGAAAGTAGGGTTTGGTTCATGTATTGGAAATTTGCAAGGATATCAAAAGTGTGGGTCTATGTATGTGTGTATCTATATCTGAATGTATGTGTCTGTAGATGCAGAAGTCCCAAACTTAAACCTCAAAACCTTAAATGTGTCTAGGGTTTTGCTTGAGGAATCCAAAACATAAACCCTAGCTATGTGTCAATGTTTGGGTCTGGGGGTGTGAATAAATACAGAAATGTAACTATGGGACTCTAGAAATCCCCAAATTCGAAAACCCTAGTTCATACATGCGTGTGAGTTTGAATCCAGTTATGTATGGGGCATATGTGAGTATGTAAAAAGCTGAATCACAATAGATTGAGATCCAGATCTGTGTGTGTATATATGAAAGTTAGGGTTTGGTGCATGTGTATAAATCCACATACAAAAATATGGAAAACCCTAGGACCTATATACATGTATGAAGATAGACCAAAATTGATCCCCAGTGTAACCTAGTGATGTAAAAATCTGTCTAAAGATGTGTATATGTAAATCTATATATGTATGCATATATGTGTGATTGGATTCAGAAAACCCCCCCTTCAAAAATCACAAACCCTAACTCTACACCAGATGAGTACATATATGTGTATATATATAAATCAGTGAATGCATATATATACACACATGGATGTATCTATGTATCTGTATATATGTATGTAAATATAAATGGGTGTGTGTGATACTTGGGATTTGAAGATTCTAGGGCAAGAGAGGGGGTTTTGGCCGCATATTGTGCGCCGGTGGTGTTTTAGTGGGGGCGGCGGTTTGCGGTTGTCCGGTGGTGGAACGTGGTGGTTGTGGTGGTCTGGTGGTGGCGTGGTTATGGAGGAATGGGAGAGATGAGAGATCTTTGAGAGAAAGAATTGCGAGAGAGGGAAGAGAAAGACGAAGAGAGTGAGAGAGAGAGTGTGAGTCTGAAAAGGATTAGGGTTCAACCCTACTTATATAATGAAGGAAACCTCGCGCGAGCTGATCGCGCGAGCGTGCCTCGCTTGCGCGGATCCCTCCGCGAGAAGAAGCAGAAGCTTGGTTTTGAAAGCACAAAAAAAAAAATTCTCCAAGTCAAAAACTCGCGCGAGCGGGCCGCACTCGCTTGAGCGATCCAAGGCGTGAGTTTGGGCTGAGACTTGTTCTAAAAAATTTTTGAAAAATTTCTAAGGCCCAAGATTGCGCGAGCGGTCCGCTCAAGCTGACGTCTCGTGCGCGCAATTTTAGGCACGGGTTCTAGTAGAGGCTAGTTTTAAAAAGTTATTCAAAAAATTTGTCTAAATGGCCTTTTCGCGTGAGCGATACCTCTCCCGGTCGCGCGAGCAGCCTGCTCGCGCGAAAGCCTATTTTTCTCATTTTCTCTTCTGTTTTCTTGTGAAAGGGTTGCAGTAATTAATTTTCTCTCTTTTTGGGTGCATAAAAGTTAAACATTGGCCGAAAAACTTCTAAAAAGTGAACAAAACTAAAGAAAACTCAAACAAAAGCTTGGGTTGCCTCCCAAGAAGTGCTAAGTTTTACATTGCTAGCTCGATTGATGCTCGTGCTCAGTCGAAATAGATCGGATCTACCAAATCTATTGACTCTATCTCTCTTTCATCTGTTTTGTCTGACCGGTACGGCTTAAGTCGTTGACCATTTACTTTAAAAGGGGTTCCCCCATTTGTATCTTGTATTTCTATCTCTCCATGTGGGAACACTTGCGTTATTATAAATGGACCGTCCCAACAGGAACGTAGCTTCTCGGGGATAACATTAATTTTGAGTTAAATAACCATACACATTGCCCAACTTTGAAATTTTTTCTTATGATCATCTTATCATGGAAAGCTTTAGATCGTTCTTTATAAATTCTCAAATTTTCGTAGGCTTCGTTTCTCAATTCTTCAAGTTCTTGTAATTGAAGTTTCCGATGGCACCCTGCAGCCCTTATATCTTCGTTAAACAATTTTACAGCCTAGTAAGATCTATGTTCAAGTTCTACCAGTAGATGGCACGCTTTTCCAAAAACTAGTCGGTAAGGGGACATTCCTATCGGAGTTTTATACGCTGTTCGATATGCGCAGAGCGCATCGGTTGGTCGTTGCGACCAATCCTTGAGATCTAGACGAACCATTTTTTCCAGTATACTTTTCACTTCCAGATTTGAGACTTCTACTTGGCCTTGGGTTTACGGATGGTACACGGTTCCTACTTTATGGGTGACAGAATATTTTCAGACGAGTGCCTCAAAGTGACGATTACAGAAATGTTTTCCCCCCGTCACTTGTAATCGCTCGTGGCGTGCCAAACAACAAAATATGTTATCTTTTATAAATTGAACCACAACTTTATGGTCGTTTGTTTTTGTCGCAATTACCTCCACCAACTTAGAAACATAGTCGACCGCGACTAAAATGTATCCGAACCCAAAGGACGACTGAAACGGACCCATAAAGTCGATGCCCCACACGTCAAATATTTCAATAATTAGGATTGGGGTCAGGGGCATCGCATCGCTACGTGACATGTTACCTGTTTATTGGTAGTGTAAGCAGTTTTGGCAGAATTTATGTGCGTCTTTAAATAGAGTTGGCCAATATAAACCACTTCGGAGGACTTTGGCAGCCGTACGACGGCCTCCAAAGTGACCTCTACATTCTAGAGAGTGATAGAAGTTTAAGATAGAATTGAACTCGCTCTCTGGAGCGCAATGTCGTATAATTTGATGAGAATAATGTTTAAATAGCAGGGGGTCGTCCCAGTAATAGTGTTTGATTTGAGAAAAGAAACGATCTTTATCTGGACTTGACCAAGTATGAGGGATATTTCCTATGGCTAAGAAATTTACGATGTCACTGAACCACAGATGATTTAAGGTAGATAAGGCAAATAATTGTTCGTCTGGAAAGGAATCTTGGAGAGGTGTAATATCGTTAGATTCAACAAGAATTCGTGACAGGTGATCAGCTACAACATTCTCAGAACCCTTTTTATCTTGAATTTCATAATTAAACTCCTGCAGGAGTAAAATCCATCATATTAATAGTGGTTTGGTTTCTTTCTTATTCAACAAATGACGTAATGCGGCGTGATCAGTATAGACTATAACTTTTGACCCCAATAGATATGAGCGAAATTTGTCTAGGGCAAACACGACCGCAAGTAATTCCTTTTCTATAGTCATATAATTCAATTGCGCGTCATTTAAGGTTTTACTCGTATAGTATATCACGTGAGGCACTTTGTTTACCTTTTGGCCTAGGATGGCTCCAACAGAGTAATCAAAAGCATCACACATTAGTTTAAACGGTAATGACCAATCGGGGGATTGGATTACTGGAGCCGTGGACAGTAAAGCTCTCAACGTTTCAAAAGCCTTTAAACATTCATTATCAAAGACAAAGGGAATATCCTTGGCAAGCAGATTACATAAGGGTCGTGAAATTTTACTAAAGTCTTTGATAAATCATCGGTAGAAACCTGCATGCCCAAGAAATGAACGGATTTGATGAATTGACGATGGTGGTGGAAGTTTGTCAATTAACTTAATTTTTGCTTTATCAACCTCTATACCACGCTTGGATATAACGTGACCTAAGACTATTCCCTCCTAAACCATAAAATGGCTCTTCTCTTAACTCAAAACCAAATTAGCTTCCTCGCAACGGGCGAGGACTTTCGTAAGATTTTGAAGGCATTCATCAAAGGTAGGTCCAAAGACTGAGAAATCATCCATAAATACCTCTAGGAATTTCTCTACCATGTCTGAGAAAATGGCCATCATACATCGTTGAAAGGTGGCTGGTGCATTGCACAAACCAAACGGCATACGACGATAAGCAAAAGTACCATAAGGACTTGTGAACGTTGTCTTTTCTTGGTCATCTGGGTAGATTGGCACCTAATTGTAACCAGAGTATCCATCTAGGAAACAATAGTAGCTCTGACCAGAAGGGTGTTCTAAGATTTGATCAATTAATGGGAGAGGGAAATGATCTTTACGAGTCATCGTATTAAGTTTTCTATAATCAATGCATACCCGCCAACTGGTAGTTTGGCGGGTGGGTATGAGGACTCCTTTCTCGTTTGGTACAACCATAATACCTGATTTCTTTGAGACAACCTGCGTGGGGCTGACCCAATTACTATCAGAGATAGGATAGATAATACCTGCATCTAAGAGTTTTATAACTTCTTTCATAACCACCTCTTTCATGTTAGGATTAAGACATTGTTGCATTTCTCTAGATGGTTTGGCAGTTTCTTCTAAATTTATTCTATGCATGCAAATTGACGGATCAATTCCTTTTAAATCGACGACCGTCCACCTAATCTCTTTCTTATGTTTACCTAGGACCTGTATCAGTTGTAATTCTTGAATTATGGTTAAATTTGATGCGATTATAATTGGAAGTGTAGTGTTAGGTCCCAGGAATGCATGTTTCAAATACGATTTAAGTTCAAGTCTCGGGGGACACTCGATGGATAGTAACGCCGGTTTATGCACGAGAGGTGGTAAAGCCTCTATTTTAGGTGTCCATGGAAATGCACTAGTAGTGTTTACTGATTCCAATAAATTATTCACATCTTCAATATTCGTGTCAATGTTGAAATCATTAAAATTGAAATGAGATAGACAAGCTTCCAAGGCTTCCTTAGTCAACATGAAAGGTGCTGCTTCTTCGACTAATTCATCAATTAAGTCAATGGCATAACAGTCTGCCTCCTCTTCATCTCTATATGGTTGATTAGACGCATTGAATACATTCAAACGGACAGTCATATTACCAAAAGTTATATCCATTACCCTAGACCTATAGTTAATAATAGAGTTTGCCGTGGCTAGGAACGGTCGTCTTAGGATTACTGGGACGTGTTTATTAGCGCCTAGGACTGGTTCTGTGTCTAGGACGATGAAATCAACTGGGTAATAGCATCTATCAACTTTTACCAATACGTCTTCTACTACCCCACGTGGAACTTTAATTAACCTATCAGCTAATTGTAAAGTAGCCACTGTTGGTTTTAATTCTCCCAGGCCCAAATGTTCATATACCGAATAAGGTAGTAGATTCACACTCGCTCCAAGATCAAGAAGAGCCCGATGTATATATTTGTCACTGATGTGATGCGCGATAGTTGGAGTACCCGGATCCTTGTATTTTGAGTGTTGTGTTGAAACATAGAGCTAATCTTTTCATTTAGAAAGACTTTCTTAGATAAATGGTTTCTAGATTTCCTCTTTTGGGTGTATAAGTCTTTTAAGAATATAGCATATGGAGGTATTTGCTTAAGAGTGTCAAGTAATGGAATGTTAATCTTCACCTCTTTAAACGTCTCTAAAAAAATCCTCCGGACGTGTTCCCTTCTTCGAGAAGTGCGATGGGCTGTCCATGCTTGGAGGAAACGGCATCCTAGGTACATAATTTGATGAATTTGTCGCTTTAGACGTATTAGGTACCGAAGGAACAGGGTCCTTCATGACTTTATTCGCATTCTCATCATATTCCTTACTAATTTCTTTAGCCTTATCTTTTCCTTTATCTTTTTGAGGTTCATGAAGGGGTATGATTTCCTCGGGACGTTCAGTTGCTCTTGTCAACACCTGTAGACACCCCATTTTGTCGGCTATCAGATTTAGGAGACCCATAGCTTGGTGGTTCACAATGATCGAAAAGACTCAAAAAGGACTTCCGGAAGTTAATTCTATCTCTCAAAATGCCCAAAATGACCAAAATATCCCGGAAAGCTTTGGAAACATACTGCATCGTAAGAAAAGTGGTAAAATGAGTTTTAAAGGAAAACCAGATGAAATCATCGGCTCCCAGAGATCCCCGGAAGTCCCGGAAGTTCCCAGAAAGTCCCTATTGACTGGTTTGACCAAGGTATAACCAGGTTTGACCATGGTTTGACAAAGTTTGACCAAGGTTGTCCAAATTTTCTGAAAAGTTCTGAGATCATGCTAGATCATGTGAAAGGTACTAAAACGAGTTTCATAAGAAAAAAATATAAAAACGTCAGCTCCTGGGAGCTCCCAGAGGTTCCTAGAACTTTTTGGAGGTCCCTGATTTGACCAGTTTGACCAAAAGTTGACTTTGAAACCAGAGCACCGTATCATTTTTCAAATATTTTTTACGGATACTAGAGGTCAATAGCTTTTCAATGGTATGTTGCACATAATTTGTGGATTTAAAACGAATTTGTTATGAATTTCCGAAGGTGTGAAAAAGATGATCAAATCAGCCTTTATCTCGAATACCGCAAAACTATTTAAAGTGACCTATCTTTGAACTATTTTTTATGGAAAATAGACTCCATTACGTTTCCAACGGTATATCATAAGCTTAGTTTGGAGTTCGTATGCATTTTCTGTGAATTTCGGACGAAATAGGGCATTTTCGTGAATACCGGAACCTCTGGGAGCCTAAAAAGAATTATCTGGACGAATGAGGAGCAGTGCTGCCGCAGCTGACAAGCAAAGGTTTTTGTAAAATACAACCGCGCTAAAAGAAGAAAATACATTAGAAAAGTCTACAACTCCTCGGTTTATCTGCAGTTTGAATTACAATACCAGTTTTTACACATTGTGATTAAACTATGATAAGTGGTATTGTTTTAGTGGTTATTTGTGCAGGTTAATGCTGCTATGTACAAGATTGGAAGATAACAATAAAAGGAAGTGTTGAATTCTAATGAAGACAATCAAAAGCTGAAATTCAGAGTTCGATCGATCGAGTAACGGTCAAGCGCTCGAAGAAGTTCGATCGATCAAGAGTTGTTCGATCGATCGAACATGCCTTTTATCAGATTATACGCGCACGCAGCAGAAACGGGTTTTTAACCCTAGCATTAGGCTTCTACTATATATACTCGTTTTGTTTACGTCCCAGAGGACGCCCACACTTGGTTTCCATGAGTTTTCATAGAGAGAAGAGAGTTTTACTTGTGTTTTTGTAGGTTTTATCAAGATTCATCATTGTTAGCTTGGATTTTCTATAGTTTAATACAAGTTTCTTCGTTCCAGGTTATTTACTATTGTTTTGTTTACATTCTGCACTTAGTTAATCGTAGTTTAGCCTTCGATCTTGTAGTATTGCATGCTAGATAAGTTGAAATCATTAGTTTTCATAGTTTTAATGAAAAACTCACAAACAAACGATACTGTAATGAACCTTTACGTTAAAAATAGATCTGAGACTTCCCAGACCATGTCTGAGTAGTCCGAGGTTGGGAAATCACGATGAAACTGTGATTTCAGGCCTCTGCCATGCAGTATTTTTTTTATTCCTGTGTTCGATCAATCGAAGGTAGTTCGATCGATCGGACCGGAGACTTAGTCGAGCGATCGAAGGTTGTTCGATCGATCGAGAGATGAAGTTAGTTCGATCGATCGAAAGCGCATAGATCGATCGAACCCTCTGATTCTTGAGAACATCTTATACAGTATTCCAAGACTTTCTGCTTTACGGATTCGTTATCAAACTGTCCCCAAATGCTCAGTTTGTCAAAATAGTCTTTAAACTCTAAGCCTTAAGGCATTTTCTTTCAATATATTTTGCAAACCACCCTCAATGCTAACACCATTGTAGGTGCGAGTCTTAACTATTGAATTAAACCACCTTTGTGTATTTCAAACTTAATTGAGATGATATAGTCCCGGCCATGAAAGGACTATTGATTCTATATCCTTAGAGAAGTACGGAATACTGTAGAAGTTGTACTCCTTTGAGCTTAACTGCAATTGTATGGTAGATGGCTGGGTCATAGTGGATTCGTGTGATCCCAACACTTTCCCTTTATTAAGAAAAACCGTTTTTAAAAATCTTGCTTTAGTTAAATAGTCAATCGTTAGTTAAGTTAATTTAGCTGTTTTTAATTTTAGTAGTTGTTAATCGTAGAACTTTGTGTTCTACATTTCTCTCAAAACATTGAATTTTGTTTTCTTTTTGAGTTTAATCTAGGTAAATTAATTCTCATCCTTCCCTATGGGATCGACCTGGACTTAATCCAGTTTACTACTTGCACGATTACCTCCACTTGGGTATAGCACACAAGCGCACGCAGAAAAATATTCGTGCCAGCAGCACTGGACCACTTCTGCCGCGACATAGGCCCAGTGCTACCACAGCACTCTCCTCCAGAGCAATCCATTTTTGCAATTTCTTTTGGGGGTCCATTTTGATTAATTAGAAACCAAAACGACGTAGCTCTATGTTTTCAGTTGTTTGGGACCAATGGGAGTACTTCCAAAACCCCAAAACCGCCCCAAATTGGCCTATATAAACCTCCCTTGACTTCTCATTTTGGGGGGCCTAGGGCAAAGTTCATAGAAGTTGTAGAGAGAAAGAGAGATAGAGATAGGTTTAGAAGAAGGAAAGGGGACTTCTCCCACAGATTTTCTGTAAGAAAGTGAGTTTGAATCTTGTTTACTTCCATTAACCCTCTTATATTTCACATTCAAGTCTTTCCCAACCACCATTTTTTAGCAATCTTGAGTTAGGAAGCTACTTCCATGTCCAAATGTCAATATCTATGAGTGAAACACCAAGCTACAAGTCCAAAATCACATTGATTATCATCTATTGATTGCTATTACTTGCTTGTTTACTTTAATGTTCATCTCTTCTTACCTCATTTCTTTTTTTTTTCTTTAATTACTTGCATGCTTATCATCATCTAGATGACATGTTGTTTAAGGAGGGTGAATCCTTATGGATAGTAGCTCTTGACCTCAAAGACATGTTTAATGGATGATGATTCTAACTTCAATACATTCATATGTATTCTTGAAGTCATATTCTCAAACAAAACTATGTTTGTGCAAGTAATATTGGGAATTATTGATATGAGTTTGATGATGATTTTCCAAGTGGTTTTATTCCCTTTTTTTGTGCTGGAAATGTGCTTTCAAAACCCCTAGTTCAAAACCCCTAGTTCAAAACCCCTCCAAAACCCCAATGTCTGGATTCCAAAGAAATACACATTTTTTTCTCAAAAATCTTCAAAATAGTGAATGATCTTAGTTCAAAGATTTCTTTAGAACTCAATACTCAATGTATGGATGCAAGACCGCTTGAAAATTTTTCCTAACTCATTAAAGAACAACCATGATTTTTGGTTTGATCTAAAAAACTTGGAAGGGTTCCATTTTGACCCAAACATTTCTTCCAGATATTCTATTTTACTGTCACAGCAGCTTGGTTGACTTTCAACTTGTCTTTCAGAAAACTCTTCCAAAAAGTGTGGTCCCAAATTATTTTTCCCTTGAACTTAAGTGTCTTAGAAAACTTTCTGTATAATATGGGCCTCTAGTTCTTTTTTTTTTTTCCATTTTCTAAGATTTTTCAACATTTCAGTCGACAGTACGAACTCTATTTCTGAGTTACCTCTATTGTTTATATGATTTCTCTCAATCTGTAATAGTTATTGAGGATTGGCCTTTTGATTTGTGTTCTAGACACAATAAGGATGATCTCCATAAAAAATCATGCATTGAAAACATTCCTAACCCTACTTTTCAATTTCTACAATATCGACTCACTGTTCTGTCCACTATTCACAACAATCATACTTTTACTTTCATTCTTTGATTTGATACTTTCATACACTCCAAATTTGTTTATATCTTAGGAAGTAGTTCATACTATATTTGTACATATCCCATGATGATTTACTCCATGTATTCATTCATATTATAGATTTCTAAGTCACTTTAGAAAGTCCATGTACACAAACCACCACAACCTTTGCACATTCTAGGATCATACATTGCATCCATGCAAGATTTGGGGCTTTTGTGACCCCTAATCTAAGAAGATGACAAGGAATGAACTTGATCACACGTCCATGCTTCCCCTCGATCTAATCATCCTTTCTCATCCGTCCTGGGGATTGAGAGCTCTTCTTTTCCCAAAGATTAACATGCATCATTCTAGCTTGCTAAGCATATTTTGATCTCTTTGATTAATTTGTTTCAAGAACAATTCATGTCCCCCTTAGATTAGGAAAACTTAATTACTTTATATGTGATTAGACGATTTTTTCCTAGGTTTATTTGTGTGATCTTTCACTTTTGCATTGTATGATATTTGGCTTAGATGTTATGAATGATATCTTAACTTTTGATCTTCCATTTCAAAATTATTGTGTGATGTAATATACTATCATAGTATTATATGTCGAACCAAACATAGTATAAGATGATTATTTGGATGAGGCCCGTCTAGAGACTGGGCGAGTTGAGGGTGTTTTAGTCGCGACAAAGGCTCATTCCTCTCTCGTACCAAAATCCTGAGCCAAGTTCTTTAGTTATGAAGGGCCGGTGCCCTTTATCCATTTGGGTAAGTCAAAATTAGGTTTCTTGGTTCCTTAAATACCAAGTGGCGACTCTATATCTGTTTTCAACAGACCTTTTCTTTCCTCTTTCAAATCAATTTCAAACAAACTGAAAGAGTGGACGACCAATTCTGCCTATCCACAACACCGCATTTACTTGGTCACTTGCCGTACTTACCTCATATTTCCCTTTAGGGTTTTGGACCGGTTAACTAGGTAACTTCCCCTCATTACGACAATTTAAGGTATTAGCAAGTTGTCCAATTTGGGATTCTAACTTCTCTATTGACTACGTATGGGAGTTGACTAGTTGAGACTGTGATTGCGACTGGGCCTCTAAATTTTTTAATGATGCTAACACACTCTCTTCGAAAGTTTTATCCCTAGGAGGATTAGCGCGGAAGGGAGGTTGTTGGTATTGATTTTGTTGAGGCCTGTGTGCATTCGGAAAGTTCGTCGTCGCAGGTTTCGAATACGGACCTTCACTCTTAGATTTCCATGAAAGGTTCGGGTAAGGTCCCCATGTCGAGTCTGGTTTATAGCCTGCGGGATTATAATTGGGTCTTTGGAACTGTTGAACAACGTTAATATGTTGTTCTACAAATTTCGAAAACTATGACGCGGACGGACATGCCAATGTAGAATGTGACGAATCTGAGCATGAGTAACATACTTCCACAGGATGAGGTGGGCCCTGCATATGGCCCATCATCATAAGTTTGTCCATTGACAAGATAATTTTTTTTGTGTGCGCTTGTGTGCTATACCCAAGTGTAGGTAATCGTGCAAGTAGTAGTCTGGCTGAGTCCAAGTCGATCCCACAGGGAAGGTGTTAAACCAAAAACCTAGATCAATCTCAAAAAGAAAACAAAATTTAATACTTTTAAGAAATGTAGAACACTAAGTTCTACGGTTTATCAACTACTAACAATAAAGCAATTAAACTAAATTAATCTAACAACTCACTAGCAAATTAAAATAATATTGTAAAACGTGTTTTTCTTAATAAAAGGGAATGTTGGGATTACACGAATTCACCGCAACCTAGGCATCTACCATGCAATTACGTTGAAGCTCAATGGAGCACACTCTCTACAGTATTCCGTATTTCTCTTAGGATAAAGAATCCATAGTCCTTTCATGACTGGGACTATGTCATCACAATTAAGTTTGAAATACATGAAAGCGGTTTAAAACAATAGTTTAGACTTGCACCTACAATGGTGTTAGCATAGAGGGTGGTTTGCAAAGTATATTGAAGAAAAATGCCTCAATGCTTTAAGTTTACAAACTGTCTTGACAAACTAAGCGTTTGGGGACAATTTGATAACAAATCAGTAAAGCAGAAAGTCTAAGAATACTATATAGAATATTCTCAAGAATCAGAGAGTTCGATCGATCGATGCACTTTCGATCGATCGAACTTCTTCATCCCTCGATCGATCGAACTGACTTCGATCGATTGACAATGTCTCTGCTCTGATCGATCGAACTAACGTCGATCGATCGAACACAGTAATTATTATTCTGCATGGCAGAGGCTTGAGATCACGGTTTGGAGTGTCACAGATTCGTTTTTAATGTAAAAGTTCATTAAGGATGCGTTTAGTTGTGATTTTAACACGAAAACTATGTAAACTAATGATGTGAACTTATTTAGCATGCACTACTATAAGTCTAACAGATTATACTACTATACACTACATGTAGAATGTAAATAAACGATAAAGACATAACCTGGAAAGAAGAACTTTGATTAAACTAGGAGTAATCAAGCTACACAATACCAAAAATCTTTGAAACCTACAAAAACATCAAGAAAAACTCTCTTTTCTCTCTAAAAAACTGATGAAAACTAATGTGGGCATCCTTACTTTCGTAAATACAATTGATATATATATAGAAAAGCCTATAGCTAGGGTTTCAACCAATGTTCCCGTAGCGTGCGTGTATGTTCTGATAAAAGCCATGTTCGATCGATCGAAAGTCCCTCGATCGATTGAACTTCTGGGGTCTTCGATCGCTTGAACCTCTTTCGATCGATCGAACCCTCGATCGCTCGAGCTTCTTCGATCGCTCGAACTCTGTGCTTCAGCTTTGAAATGTCTTCTTTAAAACCCAACACTTCCTTTTATCGTTATCTTCAAATTCTCCACACAGCAACGGTAATCTACACAAACTACAGCTAAAACAAACAACTTATCGCAGATTAATCATAATGTGTGAAAACTGGCATTGTAATTCAAACTGCGGATAAACAAGGGAATTGTAAACTAAATTAGTACATTTTCTTCTTTTAGCGCGGTAGTATTTTACAAATACCCCCGTTTGTCACAACCCCCAACTAGCGATTTGCTAGTCCCTAGCAATAGAGCGAAAATAAAAACAAGCTAAACTAATACTAAAATAAAACATATAAAAATCAAATCAAACTAATCTAAAAAAAAAAAAGAAAAAAAAAACTACCTAACTCACTTTCGTAGAAATCGCGGTTGCATTTAGCAAATGCAACAAGCCGATTGTAATACCCCGTATTTTTCTAATACAAAATATTCTATTTTAAAATATGATAAGGTATCATTTTATTTTTTAGCAGTGTTTATAGGCCCTATATGTATTTAGTGATATAATTAACATGGAAATTAAGTACCCGGGTCATGTATACCCATTGGGCTAGTGTTTTAAGCACTTAGGAATGTGTTTCGGGCCCATATAAAGCCTTTTTGTGAGACCTAAAACTAAAAAACGGGAATTAGTATTTATTTTGGTATTTTTAGTTTTTTTAAACTTAATCTAACCCTAGCCACCTCTCTTTCTCCCTACTCACATTACACACACATAATCTACATCCAAGAAGAAGAAGAAGAAGAAGAAGAAGAAGAAGGTGGAGAAGGAGAAGAAGAAGGAGAGTGAAGATTGGGGCTTTCAAGCACTTTCAACTCCAAAAGTTCTATTATTTTCTTTCTCTTGTTTTGGTGAGTAAATCATACCCATTATTTTGTATAGTGTTTCATTATCTTCTATATTGTTTTACTTCTTTTTATGAGTTTTGAAGTTGTCAATTGATTAATTGAATTAGGTTTACAAAAACTCATGATCATGCTCCGGTTTGGTCTAGAATAGTAAAAATTAGGTTTCTCTTTACTCCGACTATTTTAAGATCTGAATTTTTAAAGGTAGACTCCTAAAATGCCCATACAACTACCCTTAAAACAGTTTTTGATTTTCTTGCACAAAGGGTAAATTGGTCATTTAACATTCTGTGATTTGAATATGGTAAAATCGACTCTTGATTTGGATTCTATAAAAAATCCAAAAACTATAAAATAAATATTTCAGACTATAATAAACAAAATTACAAGTACCATGCTCGAAACCGTGACCAAATCCGATGTCGGTATCAGAGCAGCCAGTTTGGTATCAGAGCAGCCAGGTTACCCTAGACAGCATCAGGTTACCCTAGACAACACTTGGTTGCCTTAAACTTCAGAGCAATTGGTTACTCTAGCTAGGTTACCCTAGATTTGAGAGTGACTAGGTGATCCTCGGATTGTGGTAAATGGGTTAGTAAGAGCACTTGGTTTCCTTCGATGAGTAAATGTCTAAGTTGCCTTCCGGTCTGTGGTTTAAAGGTCTTGTAGTTTTGTGCTTGCATTTTAAGTTGGCGTTGTTAGTTGAGGTTAGCTATTTTCTTTTTTTGTTTATGGTTGGAGTTTTAATTTTAGCCTTGGTTATTATTACTTTGGACACTTGGTTTCTCATTAATTTTGGGGACGAAATTTCTTTAAGGAGGGTAGAATGTAATACCCCGTATTTTTCTAATACAAAATATTCTATTTTAAAATATGATAAGGTATCATTTTATTTTTTAGCAGTGTTTATAGGCCCTATATGTATTTAGTGATATAATTAACATGGAAATTAAGTACCCGGGTCATGTATACCCATTGGGCTAGTGTTTTAAGCACGTAGGAATGTGTTTCGGGCCCATATAAAGCCTTTTTGTGAGACCTAAAACTGAAAAACGGAAATTAGTGTTTATTTTGGTATTTTTAGTTTTTTTAAACTTAATCTAACCCTAGCCACCTCTCTTTCTCCCTACTCACATTACACACACATAATCTACATCCAAGAAGAAGAAGAAGAAGAAGAAGAAGAAGAAGAAGGTCAAGAAGAAGAAGAAGGTGGAGAAGGAGAAGAAGAAGGAGAGTGAAGATTGGGGCTTTCAAGCACTTTCAACTCCAAAAGTTCTATTATTTTCTTTCTCTTGTTTTGGTGAGTAAATCATACCCATTATTTTGTATAGTGTTTCATTATCTTCTATATTGTTTTACTTCTTTTTATGAGTTTTGAAGTTGTCAATTGATTAATTGAATTAGGTTTACAAAAACTCATGATCATGCTCCGGTTTGGTCTAGAATAGTAAAAATTAGGTTTCTCTTTACTCCGACTATTTTAAGATCTGAATTTTTAAAGGTAGACTCCTAAAATGCCCATACAACTACCCTTAAAACAGTTTTTGATTTTCTTGCACAAAGGGTAAATTGGTCATTTAACATTCTGTGATTTGAATATGGTAAAATCGACTCTTGATTTGGATTCTATAAAAAATCCAAAAACTATAAAATAAATATTTCAGACTATAATAAACAAAATTACAAGTACCATGCTCGAAACCGTGACCAAATCCGATGTCGGTATCAGAGCAGCCAGTTTGGTATCAGAGCAGCCAGGTTACCCTAGACAGCATCAGGTTACCCTAGACAACACTTGGTTGCCTTAAACTTCAGAGCAATTGGTTACTCTAGCTAGGTTACCCTAGATTTGAGAGTGACTAGGTGATCCTCGGATTGTGGTAAATGGGTTAGTAAGAGCACTTGGTTTCCTTCGATGAGTAAATGTCTAAGTTGCCTTCCGGTCTGTGGTTTAAAGGTCTTGTAGTTTTGTGCTTGCATTTTAAGTTGGCGTTGTTAGTTGAGGTTAGCTATTTTCTTTTTTTGTTTATGGTTGGAGTTTTAATTTTAGCCTTGGTTATTATTACTTTGGACACTTGGTTTCTCATTAATTTTGGGGACGAAATTTCTTTAAGGAGGGTAGAATGTAATACCCCGTATTTTTCTAATACAAAATATTCTATTTTAAAATATGATAAGGTATCATTTTATTTTTTAGCAGTGTTTATAGGCCCTATATGTATTTAGTGATATAATTAACATGGAAATTAAGTACCCGGGTCATGTATACCCATTGGGCTAGTGTTTTAAGCACGTAGGAATGTGTTTCGGGCCCATATAAAGCCTTTTTGTGAGACCTAAAACTGAAAAACGGAAATTAGTGTTTATTTTGGTATTTTTAGTTTTTTTAAACTTAATCTAACCCTAGCCACCTCTCTTTCTCCCTACTCACATTACACACACATAATCTACATCCAAGAAGAAGAAGAAGAAGAAGAAGAAGAAGAAGAAGAAGAAGGTCAAGAAGAAGAAGAAGGTGGAGAAGGAGAAGAAGAAGGAGAGTGAAGATTGGGGCTTTCAAGCACTTTCAACTCCAAAAGTTCTATTATTTTCTTTCTCTTGTTTTGGTGAGTAAATCATACCCATTATTTTGTATAGTGTTTCATTATCTTCTATATTGTTTTACTTCTTTTTATGAGTTTTGAAGTTGTCAATTGATTAATTGAATTAGGTTTACAAAAACTCATGATCATGCTCCGGTTTGGTCTAGAATAGTAAAAATTAGGTTTCTCTTTACTCCGACTATTTTAAGATCTGAATTTTTAAAGGTAGACTCCTAAAATGCCCATACAACTACCCTTAAAACAGTTTTTGATTTTCTTGCACAAAGGGTAAATTGGTCATTTAACATTCTGTGATTTGAATATGGTAAAATCGACTCTTGATTTGGATTCTATAAAAAATTTCACACAAGATAGGCTCTTGAATCACTTAAAAAGGTTAAGGAATGAGAGAGTTATGACCTTTCGAAGTTGGACATAGTAGGCTGTCCAAACAGTGCATTCTGCCCAGATTTTATTTCCGAAAATTTCATTTACACCCCTAAAACTTTAAACGGACGTATAGAGGTCTACCGACATCGGATTTGTCACGGTTTCGAGCATGGTATTTGTAATTTTGTTTATTATAGTCTGAAATATTTATTTTTATAGTTTTTGGATTTTTTATAAAATCACTTATTTCTAGTATAATTACATAGTTGCCCCAAAACTTTTAAAAAGGCTATTTTGGACATTCTGAAATTTCGCTCAATCATTATAAATTATTTTATATTATTCTGTAAAATGTCATACTTTTATGATGATGGTATTTATTTATTTTAATTATATCACCTTTAAAATGTTTGTTTGTTCGTTATAGAAATGAGCATTAAATGCTTGAGGATTTTATAAATGTTAGAAAATTCCTATAAATATGTTACTGGTATGGATACACTATTTTAGAATTTATGAAATTATAAAGCCTTATATTAGTATTTTAGTTGCTATTTGGGATTGAACTTAAAGGAAGGTTTAATCATTTTAGAGATTACGTACACTGTTAAACCTTTGGTGAAATCCAACTTTAGTTCTATGGAATTTTGTACCTCTTAAAGATTGTTTAATGTGTGATTTCTTATATTTGAGCATGGTTATGGAATTACGGTTCTATTACTACTATTATCAAAATAGTATTTTTAAAGATGCGTAATTAATTATTGGTATTTTTGAAAAATACGTCGTCAGTGCCTAAAGTCTTAGAATAATGTTTAGAATAGTTTTCCTAAGTTTGCAGACATTTCTACACCGTCTAAAATATATCTTATTTCTAGACTCCCGTTGTTATAGAAAACCTCTATTTTCACATAGAAAATAGTGACAGTCTCCATATTGAATCTCATCAATGTTGTTAAACTTAGAATAATGTGAGGATCATCATATTGATTTTCGGACATATTTTTGCTGAAATTATGAAAATGCCATTATAGGAGAATAAATTATTGTTGTGTCCCTACATTTAGAATATAGATTTAATTGATATTCTATCATGATATGAATTGTAGAGATCGTGGTATAACTTATATTTTGAGAAAAACTATCATATTGTGAAGCTAGCCACGTGTGTAAAGCTTTTTCCTTGATTAATGTGAATTGTTGTGTCGCTCTCATAGTTTGAGAATGATGAATTTATGATATTCTATATTGTTGTGAGAAAAAGCTTCACCCTTGCAAATGTTAATTGTGGTGTTGATCTCATATGTTGAGGATTATGAATCCTTTAGTATTTTATATGAAAATGTGAGTGAAGCTTTACCTTGTGGATATAATTGTGGTATTGCTCTCATATTGAGGAATATGATTCATTTGGGATGATTATAATTGATTTATTACTTACTCTCCTATGGTGGAGAATTGTGAATTTAATGTTGTAAGTGAAATTTACTTCGTTGAATTAAAGAGATGGATACGCAATTGAAAATACTTGTACAATATTGTGTTACTCTCTTATGGTGGAGACTTGTGAATATCTGAATATAAGATATGTGAAATTTGCAATACTTGATTTACCCAAAGATGAGTTTGGAATTTGTTATGATGATTTCATATGAAATATTTATATTTGTAATACTATTTAAGGTGATAATGAACCTAAAGGAAAAATCCAAAGCCACCGCCACAACCCTTTTGTTTTTATTTGAATCCACTGCTTACAGAGAAACTAACCCTTATGTCTTGCGGCAAGTGGTACTCATGTCCAATCAGAGGTACAAGCCTTGAGGAATGGGTTTGGGTTGATGCCCTTTTTGTTTTGTTCACCGAATAGTGGTGTTTTATTATGTGACGTTGGATCTTATGCGCATTTTAGCCGAATAGTGGGCACACTCGATACTCGATACGCCCGATTGGAGTAAGTGTCAAACCCGGAGAAGTGGCTAGAGTATGAGGGGGACCTATGGGTATATAGGTTTTGGCACGATGTGAGGTGCAATTGTGGTAGTAAGTGTGGATTTGGTACAAACTAAAAAAATTGTATGCACTTTTACGGTGTAATGTTCTAACATGTTTTCCTGGAACAGGGTGGTAGGCCACACACACTATTTTGCAGGGTAGCCTACTACAAAGTGATATTTATATGCTTTGAAAATCGTGAATAAGAAACTAATTGCCTGAATCTCTTTTAGGAAGGGATGACGGAACTTCTGTCTTGACACGATATTGTACATTATTTTTGTTGTTCATGGATATGATAACGGGTTGCTTATATGTTGATCGTGAATAAGAAACTAACTGCCGGAGTCTCTTGTTGGAAGGGATGATGGAACTTATGTCTTATCATGATATTTCGTATTGTTGAATCTGTTGTTTGATATGCGTGAATATGTTATACTATGATGATTTACTATAAAGTACTATTCGCACATTTTCTTTATTTGATATTATTATAATTGAGGTCATTTATTGCATTTAAATACTTATTTGTAGATATACGAATAATCTATCCCACACAGGCAGTAGAGTTTTATATTCTTTAAAAATAGTAAATGAACTGGTATAATCGAGGCATTTGGCATCTTAAAGAGAAATTTTAATTATTCGGACATTTTTCTTGTTTTATATTTTTCCTGAAAATGCCATTTAGAGTTTCAAAATTGGACTTTACAGTCAGGTGAGCGAGTGGACAAAATGTGCAGTTTTTCTTTTTCATATGTGTGGTCTGAGGAATAAGAATATCTTTAATTCTTAAGTCTTCTACATGTTTGTAAACAATATGGTAGAGCTATTTTATGTTTTTGGGTCGTTTGAGATAAGGTCATAATGAAGGACTTTTAGTCTATTCAAGTTTAGCGTTTATATCATTATTTTGTGTTAATCTCTTTGATTGCAGGAGGGTGGGTCCACTAACACTTTTGTGCAGGTTAGACCTCCCCTATGTAAGGTAAGTAGAGTTGATATTTAGTATGAGCACGAGAAACTAAACTGTCATCCCTTGATTCAGATCTTGTGGGTGAAACTAAAGTCTTGTGTCTCATTATGTTATTATTGTAGAAGTTCAGAACCTGTTTCTATTTGGAGCATATTAAAAATAGTTAACGACCTCAGAAAATTATAAAGGGTTGTATGGACATGTAAAACTTAATTTCAGATAGTTGGCGTGTTTGAGTTTTTACTAAAAAACGTAGTTAAGGACTTGGTATTGGTCTATTTCAGCGGAGGTACTCACGTTTTGACATGACATATTATTTTGATTTCTTTTTTGGTTGTTCATGGATTATTTCGGGTCTCATGTTTTACTCATACCAGTTTATACTGACCCGGATGTCTCCATGCATCTCGGGTGCGTCCAATTTATGAACGTAGCCGGAGAATGTTTTCAGGTTATGATCGTTGTATCCAGTAGTGGCTTGGATTATGTTGGGATTAGCAAGCTTGGAGTTCTAGACCTTGGAGTTTAGTGAGGTTTTGTACCATTGGGATTTTTGGCGCATGTGCCAATTGTTATAGAAACTGATATTTGAGAGTTAGAATCATTTGTATTTTGGTTTAAATTTATCCTAATTTCGGAGTTATGTCTACTTTGGTTTTAGATTGACAATTACCGTTTAAGCTTCTAGTTTATTTTATTGTTGTTAGGTAGTGTTCCGATTTTGTGTTTGAAAATCGGGGCGCTACACCGATAAACCCTTAGGTTTTCCCTAGTGGACGAGTGTTGTCTCGTGAGGGTTTGCAGTGAATATACCCACAAAATTCTCTGATTTTAAGATCAAAAAGATATAGAATAACTTGTAAAACACTCCCTTCTATTCAACTATTAATTTAGCTCTACAAAAACATATCATCCTCATTCAAACCATGAAAGAAATACACATGTTCCGCATGTCACCAAGAAAAAATAACATATGCATCACATCTATGTATCCGTGTGTGTGTGAGATTAACAGCTATACGTCAAACTTTATTTCGAATTGTTTAAACTATCATACTCTCAGAACTTGTAGTTTCAACTCAATTCTCACATGGTTACTACACTCAAAATTGAATATCCCACAGAAACTTGGGTAATAGTGATCACATATGGTATGAAAGCTTTGATAGGAGTGATTTTTCGGATACTAATGCTTTCATACTCCACTCTATGAAAGACGAACATTTAGAGTGTACAGTCTCGCGAAAGGAATACTACTTACTAGAGGAGCGAAATACCGTGGATAACTCAATTTACACGTTCGTGGTTATTCTAAGTTGTTGAAAATCATTAAGACTTTGACTTGACGGTTTTTATTTAGTAGGGTAGAAATTAGAGGAGTAAGAAATTGCACATTTTCAGCATGTGATTGTGTTCAGTAATTTCTTCTTTACTTCATTCCACCCATCCTCTCCATTTATCATTTTTTTCCCATTTCAAATATTTTTTTTTAACCTAGATTTGTCTCCTTCTTTTATGCAGCCCTTCCCACTACTACTCCTTCCTCATCCTTCAACTGAATCACATTGGTTGTGCAATGGGGTGTATTGAGGTCAAAGTATAAGATTAGGAATTTAAGATTTCATTATAGATTTGGCGTTATTTACTAGGTGTGGGGTTAAGAACAAGGCATATTCTGAAATGTCGATATAGGTAAATGGAGAAAACAAGGAGCAAATAACGATGGCTTAAATCATTTTCTCAACTTCTTAATTTTTACACGTCAATGTTCATTGAGTTTAGTTGGTAAATCCTGAACATTCTCCTCTACTAAGAAGCCAAAATGAAAAATCAGAGACTATTCAACGAATTCACAACGCTTATTCAATAAGAACAATTCGAATTTGATGTGATAATTCCCTCAAGATTGAAGATTGGATTCAAAAGCTCATTAAGGGTACTAGTTTCCACTACTTTATTCCTTAAAGTACGAAAGTCGTATTAACTCTTATTTTAAGTTTTCTGCATAGCTATTAACATGTGCAAATGATTTGGATACAAGAATGGTCAACATATGCATTCATCCTAGGGAAGCTAGAAAAACGCGTGAACTTAATTCATAAAAGGATGAGAATAAAATGGTCGTGTCATTGCTTAATAATAGCTAAATAGGAGTGAATATTCACAATTATTCTACCAATTTAATTCAAACCTGACTTAATCGTTCGAAGTTTTTTTTTTTATAAATATATTTGTTTTACAACTTAAAATGGAGATTGTATGACATATGCAATAGATAAAGTGATCCAGATTGCTAAGTAAAAATATGCACAGGTGATTATCACAGGTGATTATCTATCTACATCCCACCCCCAATTGAAAATTGCAATGTCCTCAGCAGTTAATTTTCAAAAATAGATAGATAGATATCACCTGATATATCATTGTAAGAAGAGCAAGTGTAACAACCTGTACAGAAAGCATACAAACTCCAAACAACAAAGATAAAAAAGAAATGAAATATAGAGCACGAGATCCATACATAAAATAGAACGCATCACTGGAAAGATAATAAAGTGACAGAACAGATAGTGATCCTATACCGCATAAAAAACTAAGATGTAACATATTCAAAACAACCAAATATCCCAACAGTAATCAAAATATCCAACAAACCAACCAACAAAATCTAAAAACCCCAAAATACTGAATTAACAGACTAAGCATCATCGGGCACATCGGATAATATCTCAATCAGTAAATCTGGAGCATCCGCAACTCCACCCTTAGCAACAGTCGTAGCCGTCGTCGGGTCACTCACGATCATGGCAACTGGAGTAGATAGTGATGTGTCAGCCATGACTGGAGGTGGTGGAAGCGGTGTCTCAGCAGCAGGCGGTGCCGCTGATGATGATGAAGCTGTAGGATCAAACTGAGGAGATAGGGATGAAAATAATGGGCCAGTGGTGGGTGGTGGGACGGTGGAAGTGGCTAGAGCAGCTGTAGGTGGATCGCTGGGGGGTGGTGCAGAAGCTGCGTGAACCGCCTGGTCGACTCCGATCTGGATCAAGATTGCCTACAGCAGAGTCGTCATCTGATCGACCTTGCCCTCAAGTCTAATCCGGGCCTCTCTCTCCTCCAGGAGCAACTCGTGAATAGTCGAGAGAGGCACAGAAGAAGACTCTCCTTGGGTATGAGCCTGAGATCTCTGTCTCAGCTCAAATCTCACAACCTCCTCAATAGGGTCTATCTCCTCCTCAGACTCATGCTCCTCGGCCTCTGTGGGCGTCCCAGAAGCAGCACCCTCCGTATCAGTGCCTCCTCCTCTTCTCCTCTTCTCCTTTTCTCGCCAACCTTCACCTTGCCTTTACTTCACCTCTTTCTCTTTTGCGTGTTAGACCGGCGGGAAGCAGTCTTGTCAAAGCGACTGCGAGACTAGGTAGTCGCATCACCCGCCAATGAAAGTAGACCTGCCTGCTCAATAACCCGATGAATGGCCCAAGCACCCTTCAAGTGCTTCTTGGCCTGAATATATCGTGTGGGGTGCCATATGAAGTCAATGTAAAGGCGAGGCAAACAGACCGGCTGCCGTGTCCCGATCGCATATAACACACGTGTGTACCATGCTGCAATCATCTCCCGATAAGATGTCACTAAGAGGTAATTTCTGAGGGTGAGGTGTAGCATATGATAATTATCTGTGAGGTAGAAGTCAGCAATAAGGGCCTCACCATCCCAACCCGGAAGAGCACCCCCAGTGATCTCTCTAATAATAACAGTCGGGGAGAGCAGCGGTGTGGACAAACATAGTCAGGTACCTCGGGTACCCCTAAAGCAGCGGAGACAGTGGCCGGACTAAAGATGATCTCCCGACCACGGAAAAATGATCATAGTGTGAATGGAGCAGCCGGATCCCTGACCATCATCGCACATGCCTCCCTAATCCAGGATAGATTAACGTACTTTGGCTGGGAGAGGAGTGCGTACCACTGCGGCATAGCGCGTATCCGAGCAAGGTACCAAGGAGTGGAAAGCCATGCTGTCTCTAGTGGTCGCTCGAGCATAACCTTCCGAGACTAGAAGTATCTAGTGAACTGCACCCGGTCTTCCTCATTTCTGAACCCATGATCGGGTATAGGGTCGGGTATGGTTAGGTCAAACGGCTTGAACTTGTGATGCCGGTGATAGGGTTCATTGTAAAGCCCTAAAACGGAAGAAGCAAAAGGAAAGATAATTAAAACAGAAAAAACAGAAAAGAAAAAGAAATTGCTGCAATTCGATCGATCGAAGGATATTCGATCAATCGAGAAAATTGCCGGCTCAATCACTTGAGCCATGTTCGATCGATCGAGAAGAGGGGTGGATTCGATCGCTCGAACATATCTCGATCGATTGAACTATGGTTGAGCTCGATCGCTTGAACCTTGGTTCGATCGATCGAGCACAGCGAAGGTGCAGCGACAACTACAGAAAACGGGAATAGCCCGAAAACATCAAAATTCAGCAAACAAGCAACAAAAAAATGGATTAATACCCATTGGGGGCACCCCTAATATAAGTCTAATGGAAAGAAAGATACGAAGGGGGGTGTACTGAGACCTCACCTTGAGATACACGCGTAAAAAGGATGAGGAGGTTGAAGATGATGATCCGAGGGGGTTCGGTTCGCTTCAGGTGATGTGGTTGTGCATGGGGGTGCGAAAACCACGAGATTATCCTCTGTCTCCGATCGCTCGAACGTGAGAGAGAGAGTGAGAAATTGAGAAAATGTATCAACGATGCCTCGTTTAAATACAAATCTCGATCGATCGAGCAAGTTCGATCGATCGAACCTCCGATCGATTGAGACCTGTTGAAGCGCTTGAGGTGCGGATAATTTTGATCGATCGAAGTGAGTTCGATCGATAGAACCTTCAAATTTATAATGTTATTGAATTAAAGTACTATACACCCCCAACTAACCAATATTGTTCTGGACATACAGGAAAGTGATAAAAATAGTTCAGTGACAGGACATGTAAACCAAAAAGTCATTATCAACATAGAGAATTGCAAATATTTTATAGATAGAACAGTATATTAGCATCCATTTGCAACATTATTGCCCCTAACATGGTATTTAAAACCTTATTGAGAAAGAAAACTAAAAGAAACTGAAAGTAATAAACTTTGTCCAGGAATACACTTCAATTGATGAAAGAAAGATGAAATGACGGAATACAATTGAAGTGTAGCACTACTCTTCAAGCATGAAGATATCGTCTTCCACAACGTCTGTCTCTGCTAAAGCTTCGAATGTGGGGTCCAAATTTGCTGATTCCCTTTTCCAGAATACTCGGAAGGCATCCAGGGCATCATTGAGCAAGTCCGAACTATCCAAAGAATTGATCGCGCTTGCAAGAGGTGAACCGGATGGAGATGGTGATAACGGTGTATAAGTTCGCATCGGACTCTCCTCTTGCAGCGGAGTACCCGAAGACCTTATGTATGGTCCAATTCTGTGGAACAACTGATGTGGAAGGAACAACGGCGGTAACATATGATTCATAGTGACACCCCTGACAAAGAAAAACAAAAGAGAACAAAAAGAAAGAAAGAAATTAAATAAACAAACGGAAAAACTAACGGAATGAATAAAACAGGAAATGTGACCAAGAAAGAACCTCACTATTGGCCTGAAATCCCCAGGTGCACTAGCAGGTCAAGGGCATTGAAGCCGAAACAACAAGTAACTCAAGTGCACATAAATGTAGGGAACCACTTGGATGACAAGGAAATCGTCAGCATATGTGAATACAGCATTATGGCGTCCTGGCACCACATCCCGTAAGTCCTCTTCTTCCCATGGTTCCCACATTGAATCATTCTCCCACTATTCCATCAAAGCATCATCGACTTCCCAAACAGCATATCCCTCTGGTTCTCCCTCCTCTTCAGGGAATTCCGTGTCCCCAAAAGGATTGATCTGGAGGAGAGTAGATTGTATGGGACGTATCCTTGGGTTAAGTTAACGACATCTTCTACCCCCGGCTCTTGGTATGGAGATAAGCAGAATGCTATTTCATCAGCAGTCCACGGGGAGTTATGATATTCTGAGTCAGCCCATGACCCAATTGAATGAACATCATCATCTCTCATATTGAACAGCCTGCATGAGATGAATAAAATGGAATAGCAGATTACGATCGAGGTCACACCCAAAAAATATAGATAAGCAAAAGAACAAAACAAAATGAGAAGCAATACAAGAAAGAGTACAGCAACATTGAAAAAACGCACTTGAGCGTTCTAGGTTGAGGCATAGTCGGGCTCATCCAGTTGGATGTGCTCGACCTCGGGTTGGAAATCTTCTAAGAACGGTTTTACCCTTTGGCCATTGACCTTGAAACTTTTGTCGTTCTTAGGATTAAGTAACTCGACGGCCCCATGTGGAAAGATAGATTTGACTATGAAGGGTCCTATCCACCGAGATCGGAGTTTTCCTGGGAAGAGATGAAGGCGTGAATCTTATAATAAAACTTTCTGTCCCGGCTCGAAAGATTTCGAAAAATCATTTTATCATGGCGAGCCTTCAACCTTTCCTTATGAAGTTTAGCATTGTCATATTCATCTCGATGGATTTCTTCCAGTTCCGCCAACTGGAGTTTCCGGAGATGACCTCCCTCTTTAATGTCAAAGTTTAATGAGCGTGTTGCCCAATATGCTTTGTGCTCGATTTTGACGGGAAGGTGGCATGCCTTACTGTACACTAACCTATACAGGGACATTCCCAGATTTGTCTTGTAGGCTGTACGGTATGCCCAAAGAGCATCAGTCAGTTTATAAGCCCAGTCTTTTCTGTTGAAACTAACCGTCTTTTCTAAAATATGCTTGATTTCACGGTTAGCCAACTTTGCCTGCCCGTTCGTTTGTGGGTGGTAGGCTAGAGCGATCTTGTGATTCACCCCGTATTTCTTGAGTAGTGATTCCAAAGGCCTATTGCAAAAGTGTTTGCCTTGGTCACTTATTAGTGCTTTTGGGGTCCTAAAATGCGATAGGATGTTTTCCTTTAGAAAGGACATTACCGTTTTATGGTCATTGCATCTTGTCGGTATCACTTCTACCCATTTTGATATATATTCCACAGCCAGGAGTATATATTCACAGTTATTCGATTTAGGAAACGGGCCCATAAAGTCTATGCCCTAACAATCGAATATATCAATGTGATTATGGGGGTTAAGGGCATCGAATTCTTTTTCAAAATTGTACCAAGCTTTTGACATCGTTGGCACGATTTACAAAAAGCATAGGCATCTTTGAACACGGTGGGCCAATAGAAGCCGTTGTGTAATACTTTGTGTGCAGTCTTTTAGGAGGCAAAATGGCCACCGCAGGCTTCAGAATGACAGGAGGCCAAAATTACACTTATGTCCTCATTCGGGACGCAACGCCTGATGACCTGATCAGCACAATACTTAAATAAGTAAGGGTCATCGAAAAAGAAATGACGTGCGAACGAAAGGAACCTTTTCTTTTCTTGATTTGACCAATGACTTGGAGTCTATCCTGTAACAAGGTAATTTATTATATCCGCGTACCAAGGTAAACTGGAGACAGCCATCAGTTGCTCATCTGGAAATTTATCTTTTATTAGTATGGGCTCAGTGTTGTCTGTAAATGTCAACCGAGATAAATGATCGGCGACCACATTTTCTACTCCTTTTTTATCCTTGATAGTGATATCAAATTCCTAGAGTAGGAGTATCCAGCGGATGAGCCTTTGTTTTGCATCTTTCTTAGATAGCAGGTACTTAAGGGCCGAGTGGTCTGTAAAACAGACTATTTGGGACCCTATTAGACAAGACCTGAATTTATCCAGAGTGAAGACTATTGCCAGCAGCTCTTTCTCGGTAGTCATATAATTCATTTGAGCTTCGTTAAGTGTTCGACTGGCATAGTATGTTACATAAGGCTTATTGTCCTTCCTCTGTCCTAGAACTGCGCTAATGGCATAGTCGCTAGCATCACACATTAACTCAAACGGCAAACTCTAGTCGAGTGCCTGTATTATCGGTGCGGAGGTAAGGTGTTCTTTTAGTGCGTCAAAAGATGTTTGACAGTTTTCTGACCATTCGAATGGCATGTCTTTAGCCAACAGTTGACACAGTGGTCAGGAGATTGCACTAAAATTTTTGATAAAGCGACGATAGAATCCCGCATGTCCCAGAAAAGATCGGATGTCTCGGACTGTACGAGGGACAGGTAGATTTGAAATTATATTGATTTTTGATTTATCAACTTGGATACCCTTATTAGAAATAATGTGGCCGAGGACAATTCCCTTGGTCACCATGAAGTGACACTTTTCCCAGTTTAGTACTAAGTGTTTGTCCTCGCATCTCGCTAATACATTCTCAAGGTTTTCTAGGCAGTTATCAAAACTATGGCCAAACACTGAGAAGTCATCCATAAAGACCTCGAGTGTCTGTTCGACCATATCACTGAATATGCTTAACATGCACCGCTGAAAAGTGTCAGGTGCATTGCATAAACCGAAGAGCATACGACTGTAGGCGAATGTACCGAACAAACAAGTGAAAATCATCTTTTCCTGATCTTCAGGAGCAATTTTGATTTGGTTATAGCCACTATATCCGTCCAAGAAGCAATAAAATTTATGACCCGCCATTCTTTCTAGCATTTGATCCATGAATGGCAATGGAAAGTGGTCTTTTTGGGTCATAGTATTTAACTTTCGATAATCAATACACATCCGCCATCCAGAGGGGACGAGTGTTGGTACTAACTCGCCGTCTTTGTTTGGTATAACTGTTATACCAGCCTTTTTGGGCACCACCTGGGTTGGACTAACCCAAGAGCTGTCAGAGATAGGGTATATAATCCCAATGTCAAGAAGTTTTAGGACTTCCTTTTTCACGACTTCTTGCATATTGGGATTCAGACGCCTCTGCATTTGTCACGAAGGTTTGGCGTCTTCCTCCAGATATATCTTATAGGAGCAAATAGATGGGCTGATGCCTTTTAGGTCGGCAATAGTCCACCCCAATACTCCCTTGTGCTGTTTAAGTATTTGGATTAACTTTTTCTCTTGTTCAGAATTCAATATGGATGAGATTATCACAGGATAAGTCTTCTCAGTCCCTAGAAAAGCGTATTTGAGCTCTTTTGGAAGCTCCTTTAATTCTAAATTGGGAAACTGAAAGTTTGAAGGCATAGTTAACTTCGTTTTTAGAGGCAAAGGTTCATATGGTGTGACCCACCTGCATTCAGATCTATCCTCCTCTTGCGTATCCATCATGAGGCAGTCATGGTTTAGAGCAGCGTCCAATGGGGTAGAATCGTTAGGTTTGTAAGCTGCGTCAAATTGTGACACAACTACCTCCAAAGGATCTTTGTATTCTACAAGATTAGCCTCGTCTTCGATAATCATTTCGATGAAGTTAACTTCTTCTTTGTCCTCGTATTCTTCAGGTCGGGGATTTGAAAAAATCTTGACATTTAAGGTCATGTTCCCAAATACGATAGTCATGATAACACTCCTTATTTTAATTGTGGCATCAATGGTGTTGAGGAATGGACGTCCAAAAATCACCGGGATTTATGAACATGGATTAGACACGGGTTCGGTATCCAATATCACAAAATTGACCGGAAAGACAAGTGTATCTATCTGTACCAGAATGTCCTCCAATATTCCTCTAGGATATTTGACCGACCTATCTGCCAATTGCAATGCAACTCGGGTAGGTTTGAGTTCACCCAACCCTAGTTGTTTATATACTGAATATGGCAGCAAGTTTACGCTAGCTCCTAGATCAAGGAGTGCATTGCCTATCCTTTAATTCCCAATTCAACACGAGACAGTTGGGGTGCCAGGGTCTTTAAGCTTTGGAGGAAATTCATTTTGGATGATTGCACTTGCTTGGCAAGCGACATAAGCGTGTTTCTTCACACTTTGCCTCCTCTTGACCGTGCATAAATCTTTTAGATACTTAGCATAGGCTGGCACTTATTTGATTGCATCAAGGAGTGGGAGATTAATTTTAACTTGTTTAAACAGCTCCAAGAATTCCTGATTCTTTGCCTCGTTTTGGGGTTTCTTGAGCCTTTGAGAGTAAGGCGCTAGAAAAGGGCATTTAGGTAATTCATCATTAATAGGCTCCTTTCCAAGCCTTCTCTCAACTTCTTCTACTTCTTTAGGAGTGTCCTCATTTGATTCTAATGCTTTGTTATTTGTAGACAGCTCCTCCTTCTGAGTAGATGATTTACTTTTATTCACCACTTCATCCTCTTCATACTCTTCAGAGGTAGAGAGAGGCGTGTTTTTCCCTATGACCTTGCCGCTTCTCAGAGTTATCACGGCTTTGGCATGTTCGTGGTTATTGGGACCATTGTTGAATCCCTTAGGGTTTGGAAGTGGTTGAGCAGGAAACGTACCACTCGAACCCACTTGTCGTGCATCCATTCTCTCTAATGTCGCGGACATTTTACTCATCATTTGAATTAACTGTTGTGTTAAATTCGCGTTAGAGAGTGGATCTTCCTCTTGCACCTTTTTGTGAGGTGGCATGTAAACATTCGCTTGTTCATTGTTAGAGGGTTGAGCTTGGTTGTAGTTATTTGCTCTATTTTGATGGAATGGCTGGGACTGTCTATTGTATTGCCCTTGATATTGATTATTGTTATTGTAGGGCTATTGTTGTTGATATTGGTTTTGGATCCCAGCATTGTTTTTCCAATCGAACCCGCGGTGATTCCATCTATTGTTATTATTTTGTGAATTATAATTATTGTAGTAATTCCCCGGCCCCCTATACCCTTGTATGGCATTCATTTCCATGGGGGGTTGTTCTTGAAAATACGGCACATTAGGACAGTATTGATTAGTGTGTCCCAACATGTTGCATGTACCGCATGGTTCTTCAGGAAAAAACTGCCTAGAACTCTCTCCTTTTATCCCCAACTCTTCCACTTTCTTCACTAGTTCTTCATACTTGTTTATCAGATGATCCTCACTTTTTAGTTGGTATAAACTTTTCTCTTCCACACAGGATATCTGTGAGCGTGGGACATCGTCTGAATTTGACCACTCATGGGCGTGTTCAGCTAACCACTCGAAATGAGCTTCAGCCTCTTCTGTGTTTTTGCGAAGAAATGGCCCTGAACTCATGTTCTCGACTAACTTTTTTTGTTTCACCATTTAGCCCTTCATAAAAGTAGCTGATGGTTCGCCATTTCTCATACCCATGATGTGGGCATGAGAGTAGCAAATCCTTGAAACGCTCCCAAGTTTGGGTGAAAGTTTCATTGCTCTTTTGTTTGTAAGAATTTATTTGTCGTTTAAGCTCAGTGGTCATGCGGGGTGGAAAGAATTTCTTCAGGAAAGCAGTGTTCATCGCATGTCAGGTGTAGATTGAATTTGACTTTAATGTGAGTAACCACGTTTTTGCTTTATCCTTCAGGGTGAAAGGAAATAGCATTAGACGTGTCACGTATACAGGACAATTCTGTGAGAAAGTTTTACAAACATCCTCAAAGTCCTTGACATGTAGATACGCCTTCTCGCTCTCCATTCTATGAAAGGTAAGAAGGAGTTGAATCATTCCATTTCAAAATTGAAATTCGCCTACATGGGGTGGAATGAGAATACAAGAAGGTGTAGGCACGTGTTCAGGTGTCATGAGATCGCATAAAGGACGAAGTGAATCGTCGATTGGTACAACCACACTATCATAGTTTTCACTTTGATTATCAGCCATTGAATCAATAGGTGTAACTATGGGGTTAATAGAACTAGATGAATTGGATGAACAGAATGGGTTTCCGTAAATTCCTTCGATGGAATTATCGGACATAAAGGGAAAGACCCTAAGTAGTTTTTGATCTAAAGAATGAAAGAAAAAGAAAATAGAAAGAGATAGGGATAGATTGAGGTAATCTAAGCATTAGCTTGATGCCTTCCCCGGCAACGACGCCAAAAACTTGACACAAGAATTTTTTTCTGTGTACGCTTGTGTGCTATACCCAAGTGTAGGTAATCGTGGAAGTAGTAGTCTGGTTAAGTCCAGGTCGATCCCACAGGGAAGGTGTTAAACTAAAAACCTAGATCAATCTCAAAAAGAAAACAAAATTTAATACTTTTAGGAAATGTAGAACACTAAGTTCTACGGTTTATAAACTACTAACAATAAAGCAATTAAACTAAATTAATCTGACAACTCACCAGCAAATTAAAATAATATTTTAAAACGTGTTTTCCTTAATAAAAGGGAATGTTGGGATTACACGAATTCACCGCAACCTAGGCATCTACCATGCAATTACGTTAAAGCTCAATGGAGCACAATCTCTACAGTATTCCGTATTTCTCTTAGGATAAAGAATCCATAGTCCTTTCATGACTGGGACTATGTCATCACAATTAAGTTTGAAATACATGAAAGCGGTTTAAAACAATAGTTTAGACTTGCACCTACAATGGTGTTAGCATTGAGGGTGGTTTGCAAAGTATATTGAAGAAAAATGCCTCAAGGCTTTAAGTTTACAGACTGTCTTGACAAACTGAGCATTTGGGGACAATTTGATAACAAATCAGTAAAGCAGAAAGTCTAGGAATACTGCATAGAATATTCTCAAGAATCAGAGAGTTTGATCGATCGATGCGCTTTCGATCGATCGAACTTCTTCATCCCTCGATCGATCGAACGAACTGACTTCGATTGATTGACAATGTCTCTGCCCCGATCGATTGAACTAACTTCGATCGATTGAACACAAAAATTATTCTACTGCATGGCAGAGGCTTGAGATCATGATTTCATCATGGTCTCCCAACCTGGGGACTATTCAGACATAGTCTGGAGTGTCACAGATTCGTTTTTAATGTAAAAGTTCATTAAGGATGCGTTTAGTTGTGATTTTAACACGAAAACTATGTGAACTTATTTAGCATGCACTACTATGAGTCTAACAGATTATACTACTATACACTACGTGCAGAATGTAAATAAATGATAAAGACATAACCTGGAAAGAAGAACTTTGATTAAACTAGGAGTTATCAAGCTACACAATACCAAAAATCTTTGAAACCTACAAAAACATCAAGAAAAACTCTCTTCTCTCTCTAAAAAACTGATGAAAACTAATGTGGGCGTCCTTACTTTCGTAAATACAACTGATATATATAGAAAAACCTATAGCTAGGGTTTCAACCAATGTTCCCGCAGCGTGCGCGTATCTTCTGATAAAAGCCATGTTCGATTGATCAAAAGTCCCTCGATCGATTGAACTTCTGGGGTCTTCGATCGCTTGAACCTCTCTCGATCGATCGAACCCTCGATCGCTCGAGCTTCTTCGATTGCTCGAACTCTATGCTTCAGCTTTGAAATGTCTTCTTTAAAACCCAACACTTCCTTTTATCGTTATCTTCAAATTCTCCACACAGCAACGGTAATCTGCACAAACTACAGCTAAAACAAACAACTTATCACAGATTAATCATAATGTGTGAAAACTGGCATTGTAATTCAAACTACGGATAAACAAGGGAATTGTAAACTAAATTAGTACATTTTCTTCTTTTAGCGCGGTAGTATTTTACAAATACCCCCGCTTGTCATCCATTTTCCTATTTAATTCTTGGATTTCAAATGAATGATTTGACTCAACTTTAGCCTCTCTTTTTAGTTGTGGTGGATGGTGTCCCTCGGGGCTTACAAACACAGCTTGGTGCATAGAATTTTCGCTTAGTGTTTCGAATATCTTCCAAGCTTCGTCGACACTCTTGTGGAGGAACATCCCTGCACAAATAGCATCGACAGTGTTACGTATAGTGGGAATTAGTCCCTCGTAAAAGACTTGCACAAGTTGCCATTTAGGCATCTGATGATGAGGGCAAGAACGTAAGAGTTCCATAAATTGTTCCCACGTATCATAAAGAGTTTCTCCGTCTTGCATTGTGAAATTATTTATAGATTTTCTAATCTGATTTGTTCTAGTGATGGGGAAAAATTTCTGTAGAAAAGCAGTATGCAATTCGTCCCATGTGCTTATTGAGTTTGGCTCCAAGGATTGGAGCTAATACTTCGCTTTGTCTTTAAGTGAAAACGGGAACAGACGCAATTTTAACTCATCATCTGTTAAGTTTGAATTTTTAAAGTGGCACAGATACCCTGAAATTCACCTAAATGGTTGTAAGGATCTTCCTTAACACGACCATGAAACGATGGAAGGAGTGCAATAGTCAACGATTTGATTTCAAAGTGGGCGGCAGTCACTTCCGGTAATTCTATACACGACGGCGGCGTACAAGCGGTAGGAGTAAAGTAATCCTTTAAAGGTGGTGGTGGAGGTATGTTGAGGTTATCTCCACTATTATTCTAATTATTTCCATTCTTCCTGTTATGTCCAAAATTAGCCATTGGAATAGGTTCGATCTTTATCGTTTTAGTTTTCCTTAGACGGTTAAGAGTACTTCGAATTTCTGATTCAAACAAAGACGACATTTCGGGTGTAGATTCATCGTCTAGCATCAATCGAGCTCTAGAAGCTTGTGTTGACGACCTAAGGACTCTAAGGGTGCGTTCAAGTTCAAGATTAAGTGGATTTAATTTAGGTTTACTTGAATGGGTACCAAATATAAACTAAAGAACTGATTCAAAAATTAAGAAAATAAAAGACGCTAATACTCAAGCATGCAAGCACACAGGACTAATATGATGCATGAAATTATCCTTATGCAGTGATTGGCGTCATAGCCCAGCACCCCGGGTTTTCTAGCTAATGCAGTGCTCACTTCACACCTACCTAATGCAAGTAATGCATCTCAGTGCCCCGACTTACAGTGAGTTGATGCAAATTTTAAAGCGAAGCGGTTTACTTGGTATTTTTAAATTGTTTGCAATTAATTTATTTTTTTCAGGTCCGCGTAAGCTCCTTTGACGTGCACAGCTGCTCCACTCAAACTTGCTAGAATTTTGATGTTTTGAAATATGCAAAATACGGATAATTTTAGCGACTTGAAACTAATCTAGAAATAAAGAAAATAAAATTCTACGCTAATATTTACTAACTAAATTAGGATTCTATAAATTAACGGCAAAAAATATTTCAATCTCTAGCAACGGCGCCAAAAATTGATCTCGTCAGAATCAAGATAAAAAATATGCTTTACTTTCTTAAAATTTGTAGTGTGGAAGTAAAGGTTGAACCCACAGGGATTGTTTATTTTTATCCATTAATTAATAAAATCTAAATCTAATTAGCTATTTGAAAAACGGAATTTGAATTGGTTGTTTAAAATCCTACTATTAATTGGACTATGGAATTAAATAAAATTAAACTAGGAATTATGGAAATAAAATATGAGATTGAATCTAAGTAAACTATTGCAAAATTTAAGCTTGTTTAAAATATGCGTGGATGAGATCTAGGATTGCAAATCCACCACTAACTATGCATCGGGGGTCTAGACTTTCTATTTTAAGTTCTATGTTTGGATAGTCACGATCTATTGTAGCTACAAACCCAATAGCATCAACAAGAGGATATTACTAGTTTAATCGAAGCATAATTCATCTTCGGTTCACATGAATTATCTACCTATAACTAGGGTATAGCATAACTCATCTTTCCTAGGCATGAATTATAAAAGATGTAAACATCAAAATCACATTAGGACTCTTGTATGTAAATGTTAGGAAACTGCGTTCCCAGAATCCGTTGACAGTGTGTATAAGTTGGTACTGCAAAAATTTCATGAAATCTATAATAACCCTACAAGGGCGGAACTAGGGTTACCTTAAACTGCAAAAACGGATTGCTGTAGTAGACAAATCGAGAACACAGGCTCGATAACAGCTCACGATCTTCTACCGTATTCCTCCGCTGACAGAATATCGAACTGAGTGTGGGCTCTTTCGAAATCCTTTCTGTTTTCTGCTCTCCCTCTTTTTCACTCTCTTTTCTATTCCGAGTTATAATTCTCTATCTAAAAAAAACGCTAGCTGATGAGAGAGCCAAAGCAGCATATATATAGGCTACGATAGGGACCATAAGAAGTCAGTAAGGAATAGGCTTCCTTATGGAATTAGGAAACCCTAATTCAAACTGAATCAGATTCCTATTTCCATAAATTATAATTCATACCACTAAAGAATTATAATTGCACTCCTACCCTTATCTCAAAAATATATTTCGAGCTCCATGTTATTAAATGCTTATTATCTCCCCATGTTAAGATTACATATATCCATTAATTAAATATAATTACTGAAAATCATATTTAATTAATTTCTTAAAATTCTTTGAGATCCTCTGCTTAACTTATCTGATATGTCGGATACAAAATCCACCTACAGGGTTTGACATAATCAAAACTTATAAGCTTTCTCAAGGGGATATCATCAATCCCAAAATTGAGACATGGATTCCATCATTAATTAATATCCACCACACAATTAATATTGCCACCCAATCCAATGAGATATTGACCCATTTAAGGATCTCACCCTTTTGGGGATCAAAGTGTAAATATCAAATGTACGTGTCTACAAATTAACTTAGGATTTAGAGCATAAGCACTCATAATAGCCATGAGGTATTAATTATCTTATAAGTCAGTATAAAGATAATTACCCCAAGTCAGTCCCGTTTAATACACAAAGTGTACCAGCATAGTGAGTTAAAACTATACCGTTTTCCGTAGTCAAGACAAACCTACTACAACACCATGATGCAGTCCTACCGATGGTGTGTCCAATCCCATCTAAGACTGTAAACCAAAATCTTACATTCTATAATATCTGATGGCCTGATCTTCCGTATATAAGCCGAACTCTACACACCAAACCACCTACTATATAGAATGAGAGACACACATGCATAATATTAAATAAATAATATAATACAAACATTGCCCACACAGATTCTCATAAAAAATGGATTAACTGATTTTATTAAATGAATAATAAATCAACTACATAAAGCATGGCTTTTAGTATATAACCCTAACAATCTCCCACTTAGACTCAAAGCCATGATGCGACACACCTCACTCCTATCCCATCTACATGACTGTCAAAAGTCTTGGCCGGTAAGATCTTGGTGAAAGGATCTGCCAGGTTATTTGCTGATGCTATCTTGGTCACTTCAACACCACCTCTTTGCACGATCTCTCGTATCAGGTGATACTTACGCTCAATGTGTTTTCCCTTCTTATGGGCCCTTGGTTCCTTTGAGTTAGCAACCGCTACGCTATTATCGCAATAAAGGGTAATAGCCGATTGTACCGTAGGTACTACTCTTAGATCCATAAGGAAGTTTCTGAGCCAAACGGCCCTCCTTAGCGGCTTCCGAAGCAGCCACATACTCGGCTTCCATGGTGGAATCAGCAATACATGACTGCTTCATACTCCTCCAAGTAATGGCTCCACCTCCTAGGGTAAACACATATCCTGAGGTAGACTTTCTGGAATCCCTATCTGACATGAAATCAGAATCTGTGTACCCAATGGGTACAAGACTGTCTGCTTGGTAAACTAACATATAGTCTCGAGTCCTTTTCAGATACTTGAGAATATTTTTCACCGCAGTCCAATGTTCTTGCCCTGGATTAGACTGATATCTACTAACCATGCCAACAGCAAAGCAGATGTCAGGTCTAGTACATAGCATAGCATACATTAGGCTTCCTACTGCCGAGGTATAAGGAACTGCCTTCATCTTCTCTATCTCATCAGGTGTCTTAGGACACTGATCCTTAGATAGAGTAATTCCGTGTCTGAAAGGAAGGAATCCCTTCTTGGAATCTTGCATGCTAAACCTTACAAGAATGTTGTCAATATAAGTGCCTTGTGACAAGCCCAACATCCTATTCTTGCGATCTCGCATAAGCTTCATCCCTAGGATGTGATCGGCTTCTCCCAAGTTCTTCATATCGAATTGACTGGACAACTATACCCTTACAGAAGATAATACCCCTACATCGTTTCCGATTAGCAAGATATCATCCACATATAGTACTAAGAACACCACCACTCTTCCATCAAGTTTCTTGTACACACAAGATTCATCCGCACATTGATCAAAACCAAAAGACTTGATTGCTTGATCAAAGCGGATATTCCAAGACCTAGATGCCTACTTAAGTCCATAAATGGACTTCTTAAGCTTGCACAACATGTGTTCTTGGCCCTTCGCAATGAACCCGTCTGGTTACATCATATAGATGCACTCGTCAAGATTCCCATTTAGAAATGATGTCTTGACATCCATTTGCCAAATTTCGTAATCGAAATGTGCAGCAATGGATAAGAGAATCCGGATAGACTTCAGCATTGCCACTGGCGAAAAAGTTTTCTCATAATCGATTCCTTCTTTTTGAGTGAACCCTTTCGCAACAAGCCTTGCTTTAAAGGTTTCCACCTTACCGTCTGCTCCTCTCTTCTTCTTATAGATCCACTTGCATCCAATGGGTTTTATTTCATTGGGTGGTTCTACAAGATCCCAGACTTGATTGGAGTACATGGACTCCATTTCAGACTTCATAGCCTTTTTGCCAAAAATCTGCATCTTTATTTTGGAGTGCTTCATTGTAGTTACAAGGGTCGGTACCTTGTTCATCAGGGACCCGGTCATAAGACTCTCCCAAGAACATATACCGGTCAGGTTGAATAATAACCCTCCCACTACGACGAGGCACAACCCGTGTCTGTGCATCACTGATATTTCATTGTGAAGATTCTGAACCTAATACACCATTATCTACACGTTGTACTGGTTCAGGAACCTGTGTGTTAATGGTTGGTTCGGGATCTACACGAGTTTCGATAATCCTCCCACTACGACGTGGTAATGGAATATCGATAACTCTTTCTTGTGGTGTTTCTTCTCATACCGTTGGTATCGAAGAAGTATGTCTCGGTGTCTCTCCTCTCATTTCCTCTAGAACAATACGACTTCTGAGCTTGTGGTCCATAACATAGTCCTCTTCTAAGAATGTGGCATTGGTGCTAACAATAACCTTCTGATCCTTAGGACTATAAAACAGACCACCTTTAGTTCCTCTTGGATACCCAACAAAGAAACATACTTCTGTTTTTGATTCCAACTTTTCTGTGTTCCCTTTCAGCACATGTCCTGGACTACCCCAGATCCGAATATGCCGCAGACTAGGCTTTCGCCCAGTCCACAATTCCGTGGGAGTAGTAGGTACTGACTTAGATGGTACCAAGTTTAGAATGTATGCAGTTGTCTCTAATGCGTGTCCCCAAAAGGAAATTGGTAAATCTGAGTAACTCATCATAGATCTTACCATGTCCATGAGAGTATTGTTCCTTCTTTCTGCTACACCGTTCTGCTGAGGCATACGAGGTGTAGACAATTAGGATGTAATCCCTTGCTCCAATAAGTATTCCCTAAACTCTCCCAAGAGGTACTCTCCACCACGATCAGATCGTAGTGTCTTGATACATTTACCTAGACACTTCTCCGTTTCAGCCTTGAAGTCTTTGAATTTCTCAAAGCATTCAGACTTACGCCGCATCAAATAAATGTACCCATACATTGAGTAATCATCGATGAAAGTGACAAAGTACTCAAATCCCCCTCTTGCTTGGACAGTCATAGGACCACACAAATCAGAGTGAACCAGTTCCAACGGCTCTTTTGCTCTATTGCCCTTGGCCGAGAATGGCCTCTTGGTCATTTTACCTTCCAAGCAGGATTCACAAACTGGAAGTGCCTCCACTTCCAATGAGCCTAATGGCCCATTTTGAACCAGTCTTTGAATCCTTTTCAAATTAATATGACCAAGGCGTAAGTGCCAAAGATGCGTTTGGTTCATCCTCGAAGGTTCTTTTCTCTTAAATGGCAAACTATTTGTGTTATTCAATTCATTAAGTTGCAGTATAGGAGAGATAGGATTTATAATATAAAGATCATCCACCAATTGACCAGAACAAATAAAACGTTTATTTTCTTTAATAACTACTACTTTATTAAAATGAACTGAATATCCATTCTTTACTAAACTAGAAACTGAAACTAAATTCCTTCTAATAGAAGGTACATAAAAACAATTTCTTAATATTAAAATTCTATCTCTACCAAAACTAAGATTTAGATCTCCTACTGCAACTGCTGCTACTTTCGTAGCATTTCCCATATATAGATAAATCTCTCCATCACTGAGCTGCCTGGTTCCCTGGAACCCCTGCAAAGAATTGCATCCATGATCAGTGGCTCCCGTATCTACACACCAGGTACCGGTAGATCGGACCGCTAAACACGATTCAACAACTAGTAAATGAGATTTACCTTGATTGTTCTGTCTGGCGAGATAAACTGGACATTGCTTCTTCCAGTGTCCTGGCTGCTTGCAAACAAAATATTTGCCTTTAGGCTTTCCCAGTTGTCCTCGTGGCCTTTGGATTGGCGGAGGACCCGCGGCCTTCTTTTGAGCCTTTTTCATTTTCTTCTTGCCTTTCGGATTTGAAGCAGAACCTTTCTCAAACACAAGATCACTCCCTAACTTTCTGTTGAGACCCTCAGCTACCTGGAGTTCTTTAAGCAGCTCTGCCAAAGTATATTTAAATTTATTCATGTTGTAATTGAGGCAGAATTGCTTAAAAGACTCTGGCAGTGACTGGAGTACGATATCGACCTGGGTTTCCCCGTCGATTGTAGCTCCAAGGATCTCTAGTTCATTAAGAAGAGATATCATCTTAAGAACATGATCCCTTACATGCGTCCCCTCAGCCATGGTTGTGTTCATCAAGTCTTTCATGGCAACCTGCCTAGCAGCACGACTTTGATCCCCGAACATCTCTCGGAGGCTCTCCATCATGTCATAGGCGCTGGCCATTGACTGATGATGATGTTGCAGCACATTTGACATGGATGCCAAAATGTAACACCGCGCCATCTCATCAACCTTGACCCATTTCTTGTGAGCCTGGGTTTCCTCAGCGGTTGCCCCCTCACCAGGTTGCTCAGGACATTCTTCAGTAAGCACAAACTTGTACTCTTCAGCAGTTAACACAATATCCAAATTCCTTTTCCAGTCTATATAGTTTGGTCCAGTAAGTTTATTTTCTTTAAGTATAACAGCAAGTGGATTGAAAGTACCCATTTAAAAGCCTGAGAATCACATAACAAAAATAATTACATTTGGGCAAAAATTACTATGGATTCGAGTTGAAAATATTGGTTCCCTCTACCATATTTGAAAGGAATCCACCAGCAACCTGATACACCGCGAATAGTATGACTCGATGGGAAGCCATATACTATCCATCACTTGTTCAGATAGACAATTGTCTTTTAATTTTACTATCCAGGCAATATACTTTGCCTAATAAAATTAAACTGTTGACTTGCTTTGGTCCTATAAATAATAACAGTGACTCAGATGGAGAGGATATTATTATTTATAGCTAAGTGTATACCATCACTTAATTCTAGGTCAAGAGTTCCATGAGGAACACCTCTGATGGAGAGGTGACCCATACCAATAATCACCCAAAACATTCTTTTAAAGAAGTTTGTACTGATAATTCCATGATCAACTACATCCGATAGGGAGGATGACACTAGAGCCATCACACAAAATTAATCATATCATCTACAAACCAGTGATGGAGACCATGGGATTTATACTTGATAAATTATCTCTCCCACTTAGAATTTTAAAAAAAAATTTGAGGGTTATAATTTTTTAGAAAAACTTTTAATTTAATTAAAAATAATGGAATACTTGACAAGGATGAATTCATCCTTACTAGTGAAACCCACATATGTAGATAATAAAATTATTCTATTCTCATGATTTTAGAAAATAAGTACTTATGTTTTCAAATTATGGAATTAGTTTTATTTCTAAATACACATGTAGTTGTCCATCATTTTAAATTAATATAAATTAAACATGCAGCTAGACATCTGAAATAGGTCTAGGAATAATTATCCATGTTGTCCTATTCATTAAACATGAAACAATAATAATCATTCAATCACACATAAATAAGGAAACCACAATAAAATAGGAATCCCACTATTATGGTCAAGCTGCAACTCTTGTGAAGAAATCTTCATTGAACCCGATTTACCATCAGCAACTGCCTTCCAGAACTATTTTTTGAAACAGTCTTATGAAACTGCCTTCTGAAACTGCTTCTAGATTGCTGTCGAAAACTACTTGTAAAACTGCTCTCACGAACCATCTTCACAGATTTACTTGAGATATATTACATAAACCCTATGCCTCCGTGAAGGAGTTCACATGCTATATATTTGCAGTAAATTAACCACGCATCAATCAAGCGTGGGATCCAATACATACAAATCCTATGCCTCCATAAAGGAGTTCACATGCTATATCAAAACAGCAATATTAACCACGAATAAACCCATCGTGGGATCCAATCACACAAAACCAGTGACCATAATAACGGAATAAGAACGATGCAAAACAAGGGTTAGCAAAGATCTACGTTCTATCCATCCATCAATGCATGCATAAAATTTGTTTTATTGGACAACATGGTTGCGTCCAACCTATACACAGAATCAACGTTGCTCTAATACCACAGTTAGGAAACTGCGTTCACAGAATCCGTTGACAGTGTGTATAAGTTGGTACTGCAAAAATTTCATGAAATCTATAATAACCCTACAAGGGCGGAACTAGGGTTACCTTGAACTGCAAAAACGGATTGCTGTAGTAGACGAATCGAGAACACGGGCTCGATAACAGCTCACGATCTTCTACCGTATTCCTCCGCTGCCAGAATATCGAACTGAGTGTGGGCTCTTTCGAAATCCTTTATGTTTTTTGCTCTCCCACTTTTTCACTCTCTTTTCTATTCCGAGTTATAATTCTCTATCTAGAAAAAAACCTAGCAGATGAGAGAGCTAAAGCAGCATATATATAGTCTACGAAAGGGACCATAAGAAGTCAATAAGGAATAGGCTTCCTTATGGAATTAGGAAACCCTAATTCAAACTGAATCAGATTCCTATTTCCATAAATTATAATTCATACCACTAAAGAATTATAATTGCACTCCTACCCTTATCTCAAAAATACATTTCGAGCTCCATGTTATTAAATGCTTATTATCTCCCCATGTTAAGATTACATATATCCATTAATTAAATATAATTACTGACAATCATATTTAATTAATTTCTTAAAATTCCTTGAGATCCTCTGCTTAACTTATCTGATATCTCGGATACAAAATCCACCTGCAGGGTTTGACATAATCAAAACTTATAAGCTTTCTCAAGGGGATATCATCAATCCCAAAATTGAGACATGGATTCCATCATTAATTAATATCCACCACACAATTAATATTGCCACCCAATCCAATGAGATATTGACCCATTTAAGGATCTCACCCTTTTGGGGATCAAAGTGTAAATATCAAATGTACGTGTCTACAAATTAACTTAGGATTTAGAGCATAAGCACTCATAATAGCCATGAGGTATTAATTATCTTATAAGTCAGTATAAAGATAATTACCCCAAGTCAGTCCCGTTTAATACACAAAGTGTACCAGCATAGTGAGTTAAAACTATACCGTTTTCCGTAGTCAAGACAAACCTACTACAACACCATGATGCAGTCCTACCGATGGTGTGTCCAATCCCATCTAAGACTGTAAACCAAAATCTTACATTCTATAATATCTGATGGCCTGATCTTCCGTATATAAGCCGAACTCTACACACCAAATCACCTACTATATAGAATGAGAGACACACATGCATAATATTAAATAAATAATATAATACAAACATTGCCCACACAGATTCTCATAAAAAATGGATTAACTGATTTTATTAAATGAATAATAAATCAACTACATAAAGCATGGCTTTTAGTATATATCCCTAACAGTAAATACTCCTATCAATCACAGAAATCAAGGACTATTAAGTTCAATAAGCATAAGGAAAAATCTAAGACACGAATAGATCCAAAATACTCTTGATTATTATCATTAAAAATTGATTATATATAAATAATCCACTGATCGGGAGAGAACAAATCCTATTTATACTCCTTAACGAGCATTTGTTAGTATCTTTTTATCCTGTTTTTGTATGTTTTTACTTCGTTTTCTATTTTCTGATAGGTTTTGGAAGAAATCAAGTATGTCAGGCTAAATAGGGTGAAAAGCAGAAGAAAAGAAGCTGAAAAAGCCAGTTCGCACGCGCGAGAATCCAGAAATCGCTCGCGCCATCCGCGCGCGCGAGGTCCCAAATGTCTCGCTCGCGCGAGCCGCGCGCGCGATATGTGTAAAAACTAATAATACGTATTTCAGTATACTGAAGACTCCTGTGCAAACAAAACTGCTGAATGACGTCCAGACTGTAAAATATATCAGTTTCAGTTCGTTTCGGGTTAGGAAAGCTTCCAAAGCTTGTTGTAAACTTTATATAAACTCTATTTTACTTCAATTGAAGGGTTACACACCCATACATACATACACATACAGCCATATAGACTGAAATTCCAGCCCTTGAAGAGGGAAAAGCAAGGAGAAGAAGAAGAAGACCAAGGATTCCCATGGCCTCCTCCATCAACTACTTGCCGATCTCCACTTCCATGGCAGCCTAGACAAAGATCTAGGGTTTCAATGAAGCCCTAGTCGAGTAATAGGGAGTATTTTATGTTTTTATTTTAGTTTTATTATGTATCGATGACAGTCACATGTTTCGAGGATTTTTATAAATAAATCATACTTCTATTGATTAAATCATTGCTTTCAAAGTTTATTCTTGTCTTAGATCTATTTTGACTGTGATGTGCTCAATGATCTATTCTCGCTGTCCTTGTTTAGATTATTTACATGTGATGGTGCTTTATTGATTTGTGCTATCAAGTATCCAAATAATCCATGCCTAGATTAGACGAATTATGTCACAACCCTAGTTTAGTGTGGGATAATTCGTGCTAACCGAAGATGGAATATGTTGGTGCTTGAACCATGATTATTCTCTTGACAGAGGAATTGGGCTTGTAGCCACAATTCCCCATATTCATCCAACGTAATAAGCTAGAGTAATTCATAAATACCCTTATTACGAAACTAGTGGTGGATTTGCAATCCTAGGTTCCTTTCAACATATTTACAAAAACACTTTTAATTGCTTTCATAGTTTAGATTTATTTTTATTGTGATTAGTTTAATTAAAATCAAATCAAAATCCGTTTTCATAATTAACTAAAGTTAGGTTTTAAAATTAAGTCGCTGTAGTTAACCAATCCCTGTGGGTTCGACCTTTACTTTCACACTACAAATCTTTTGAAAAGTAAAGAACACTTTTTATATCTTGATATTGACAACATCATCCACCAACATACAATTACTATCCAATACGTAAAATCCTAAAATAAGAAAGCATAGATATCCCCCTTTACATAGCTAGGGTTTCATTGAAATCCTAGAATAGGAGTTTAGTTGCACATGGTTGATGAAAGCATGGAGATTGAGTTGATGGTTGCCATTAGAGACCTTCAAGCTAGATCTTCTCCTTCATCTTGCCTTCTAAGTGATGTATGAATGAATGTCTAACCCTTTAATTGATGTAGAAAGAGAGATATATATATATATATAGTTGTAGAGAGATTTGGAAGGTTTTCCTAAACCTAATCCCACTAAAACTGCTGTAAATTGCATTCTGGATGTAATTAGGCAATTTCATCCACACAGGGGTCTTCAGCACTTTAAAATACGCATTTTATGTTTTTCTGTACAGATCGCGTGAGCGGGCCGCGCGAGCGCGTAAATGGGAGGTCGCACGAGCAATATGCTGGTTCCTCGCGCGAGCGAGCCGCTCACGCGAAGTGGCTTTTTCTGCTTATTTCTTCCTACTTTTTCACCCCATTTAACCAGAAACTCATGCTTTTTCCTAAAACCTGACAGAAATAAGAAAACAAAGTAAAATTATACAAAATCAAGATAAAAATGGCTAACAAATGTGAATTAAGGCGTATAATTAGGATTTGTTCTCTCCCAATCAACCATCACCAACTTTGTCTTTTCAACATTCTTGCATTTTTGCAATGCTTTTATCCTAAATCTTTAGCCTCCAAAAGACGTGTCTCTTCAAGGCTTTGGCACTCGCTTCCGACACGTGTTGTTTCGCAAGTTCATGCCAAAGAGGTGCAAATTGTAGACACCCCATTTTGTCGGCTAACAGATTTAGGAGGCCACAAACATGTCAAACTTGATGGTTAGAAAGATCAAATTCTCAGTGATTGTCCATTACTCTCAAGAACTCGAAGGATTGGTAAAAATGACCTAAATGCCCTAGAAGCTCCCAATTCTCCAAAATTAGCCCAAAAACATGTAAAATCACATCTTTTCATTTGAAAATGTGTTAAAATAATTTTAAAATAAAATCGGATGAAAACGTTAGCTCCCAGAGGTCCTGGAAGTTCCCGGAAGTGTCCGTTTGGCCGGTTTGACCAAAGTTTGACCAAATTCTTTCGAATTCTCCCGAAAGTTTTGAAATCATTCCTAGTCATGAGAAAAGTACTAAAACATGTTCTAAAAAAGAATTGGACCAAAATGTCAACTCCGGGGAGCTTCTAGAAGTTCCTAGAACTTCTTAGAGATCCCCGATCTGACCGATTTGACCTAAATATTGAATTGGGGACCAAGTACCGTATTAATTTTTAAACATTTTTCATGGATACTAGAGGTGAATAGTTTTACAATGGTATATCACACATAAATTATGGACTTAAAGTGAATTTGTTATGAATTTTTAAAGGTGAAAAAGGCAGTCAAATCGACTTTTATCGCGAATACTGCAAAACTTGTTGAAGTGACACAACTTCAAACTAATTTTTTTTTAAGAAAAGTAGGCTTCAATACCTTTCCAATAGTATATCACAAGCTTGATTTGGAGTTCGTATGAATTTTCTTTGAAATTCGAAAGAAATAGGGTTGTTTCGCAAATTCTGGGAGTTCCGGGGGGCCAAAACGCAAATTCTGGTCAATATGGGCGCTTACTGCAGCGGCGACACTTGCCTAGTGCCGCAAAGGCACTCTCTTAGTGTTGCGGTGGCACTAGTAGCCCGAACCCAAGTTTTATACAATTTTTGGAGATTTTGATGGAATTATTTAAAGTAAAAATGGCATAGTTGTGATTGTTCCAGGATTATGGGCCAATGAGAGACTCTTTCTAATCCCAAATACCTCTCCAACCCCTCTATAAAAAATGAACTAGAGGAAGGGTTGAGAAATTGTACCTTAAAATCGCTACAAAACAAAGGATTAGTCCACATGTTTTGAACAATATACAACATTGAATCTTAAATAGCATATTCAAAGTTCTAACTTAAATCTATTAGACAGAAAGAATTGACCCAATCATGAATTCCTTCTAATTAGTGAGAATATATTACCTCTATAGATATGCAAGTCTCAACTAGAAGCCAACACAATGTCCATATAGAGGTATTATAATCCCAACATGATCATAAGGAACTCACAACTAGGTTCAATTAGGGACATAGCAACCTAGAGCTAGATCCTAACTACAAGTATAAATGTACATGGATGAATGCATGAATATGTATAAGGACAAGCTGTGAATTATTCACTAACTTGGATCACTTAACTTCTGGATTTAAACTTAATTATCATTATTCAAAACATGATTTGGGTCCCAAGACATTAGGAACCCATTTAAGTTAAATCAATAAGATTAGACAAAAATAGTGACAGTTTCACATGAATTACAGAGAGCAGACCAGACTTTCAAAAATATAAATAAAATACTTTCAACGGTTCAATATTAATGATTTTTGAGTATGCTAAGCCTCTGTGAGTCTAGTTTCTAAACCAAAAAGAAATCAAAGATCCAACGGTTAGATCTCTGGTAACAAGGAAAACACTAGACAACACTCAGTAATCGGCAACTCTCTGTCCAGAGTTTTTGTATGATTTTTAAAAAATAGTAAAAAAAAAAAAATAAGAAACACTTTGTTCTTTTTAGGGTATCTTCCTAACATATTGAACTACTTAGAAAAATTTATTGGAGGCCAAGAAAGTTTGAGTAAGGTCCTGATTTGTTAATTTTAAAACGAATTTAGTGTTCTGATTTTCTGGACAGAGAGTGATTAATTCCCAAAATCATAAGACCAAACCATGATATCTATGGAATTTCATTAAAACAAAACATGTGGTGGTAGATATATGAGTTATGAACACTCTCCAATTGGTCTCACTCAATTCCCATGGACCATGATTTAATTAAAAGTCTTTGATCTCAGTGGGTTTATGAGTTCACCGCACAAATATTGACTTGGTGTTCATGGTTTGAATCAAACTTGATCCATGACTCTAGAGAGAACTAAGATCAAGTATGATTATGATTATCGAAATAAGTAATGAAATACAAAGAGATTCATGGATTTAGCTTTGATGGATCTCCATCATAGATCTCATATTTGAAAAAAATCTAGCAAGAGAATCCTAAGGCTTATTCAATATTATGGACCTTTGAATATTCAAGTTCCCTAGATTGCAACAAACAAACTATGAAAACTTACATCTAAATCCTCTCTCAAACATATGATCCTTGATGAAATTAAAACTATGGCATCCCACTCTCCTCACAAATTATTGGTCCTTGGAGACTAAACAAGACTAAATTCATATAAACCTCTATGGAATATGGAATAAATTCCATGAGGTTCTTAGTAGGAGGGTGGTCCAAATCATAGAGTAAGACTTGGATCTATCTAAGCATGGGTAGATATAACAATGACCAATCTTAACCCCTGTATAAATCATAGGATAATAAGGGATTGAGAGATCAAACTTAAAGGGATACAAAGAGATATTGGGAATCTCATGAATATCCAAAGGGAGTATAAACAAGAGAAATGCTAAGAAATCCTTGCAAAAAGTGAGTTCTAATCTTATTTTCTATTGGTTTTCATCAATATCATTGAGTTCTTGAAGTTATAATGTCATCTATGCTTCCATATTTCAATATATGAGAGGTTATGCTAGTGGTTCCACTACATTTGATCATTTTGATCATACATCCCCTTCTTCTCTTCTCTTTTTCAATTGTCTATGATCCTAAATGATGGAGTATTTCATTTGTCATCAAGTGAAACCCCCCCCCCCCCCTCTTTGGATAGTAACTAGGTCATCAAACATATATTCGTGGTGGATGATGAAAATATTGTCAATATGTTGAAGTAATAGTCTCATCTTGATGATAGAAATAAAGTTCTTGAAGTGCTGGTTTCGTTTCGATGATTAATGATAGAAATAGAGCTCTTGAAGTTTTAGTTTCATTTTTTATATTTGATGATAGGAATGAGTTCTATATGATCTTAAACTCACTTTAGATACTTGTTTATGAACATTATTGAACTCAATTTCAAAGATTTTAGTTTGAATGTCAAAATACTCTTCAAAAACAAAAGTTGATTTCCACTGAAACAATCTCATAACAATAAATGGTATGAGTTCAAAGATTTGTTTAAAAATAAGCATCTAAGCTACAGGGGTGAGATCACTTTGAAACCTTTCCTAAAGTGTTGTAGTATACTCCAATTTTTCATGGTGGATGGTAGAAGCCTAGAAGTATTTGTTTCACATTTTTTAATTCTCAGCTTCAAATCTGTCTCTGTTGTTACAGTTTGTGGTCCACATATTTTCCTCTGTTTCAGAACCTTCTAACAACAAACACACCATTTTTCAAAAAAAAAATTTCTTAAACTTGAATATCTTAGAAACTTTTGGTATAAGAAGGGTCACCCAACAACTTTTCTTCCATTTATAAAAAATCCAACAAAAAGGGTTGACAGTGCGGATTCTTTTTTGAGTCATCTGTATATTCTTATTTCTTTCTCCCAATCTGTAATAGCATTTTTAGTTTGGCTTTTTGGATGCTTTAATAGACATATAAACGATCATCTGTGATTGTAACAACCTACATTTCATTCCATTATTAATTTTAGCATATCTATATTTAATTTGTATTTCCATTGACATAATTAAATTCATTTAGTATTGTCTGCTTTTAAGTTAATTTCAAGTCTCATGTATCTAAATCTTATTATTTGTTTTATTTCATGTTAAATTCTTGTTGGGGTCAAACTGCAATTTTATAAAATAAGTCATACCTGTGTTGGATTTTAAAACTATATTTCAAAACGGTGGAAATGTTTTCTTTTAATTCAAACTGTATTTTTATAAAACTAGAAAACCATTTCTTACGTTAAAATGAATTTCTGTATTTTTGTGGTGATCACCGCGCCACAAAAATACCAGCTTACGTTCAAAACTGTCCGTGCTACGCTGGGATTACACAGATTTTGGAATTGACATAAAGCATGAAATGACTTATGCTTTATTTCTATTAATGGAAACTAATGATTGGTTAGGGCTTTGTTTGGCTATGCATTGTGTGAGTGTTATATCTTTATGCCATAAGCTATTTTGCCAAACACTTGTGAACTTGACCCCTACTAGTCTACTTAGCCTCTTCAGAATGTCTTGAAGGTGTATATACGTATGAATAGATTCTAGGATTCATGTATATGCTGTGTATTTCTACATATTAGTAATTGAGAAGTAATTCAATTGTTGAGTGAAGTTCACTATACTTGGTCCCCAAGTTGTAGAAGTTGAAGTCTATTTAACTATCATCTCATTCTTCATTACACACACATTTTGGGTTTACAACATAGGAAACACAGAGAGAATAGAAAGAGCTTCTTCTACCATAGCTAAGCTTGCATTTGGAATTTCTAAATTGGATTCATTCTCAATAATTCCTCTATAATCAATCTCAGTGAGTATTATTAACTCACTGCTAATGTAATTCATGCTTTGATTTCTGTTTATATAGCTTAATTTAGAAATCTCCATTGATGTTCTTACGTAGGAAATCCATAGCTTGAAAATCATGAATTTTCCAAACTCAACCAAAATCCGCTTTTAGAATGAAATATAAAAGATTATAGTATGTAGAGTATACGGTTGTAAAATTAGAACTTAATTCGTTCGTATGGCGACGTATGATTAAAATGAAATTTCCGTCGTCTCTTGGATTTTCGTAAAATCCGAGAGTTATGGATCGTTTGGTGTTAAATTGAATTTAATTCACGTTCCTTGAGAAAAATCGAAGAGATCCATATATAATAAGGCATCGTAGTATTCGAATTGCAAAATGGGTCAAAAAGACCCCTTAAAACTGAAACATTGGAAGTTTAGCGAAGAAGACGAAGACATTGCCTGAACTCACGTGTGCGATCGCGCGAGCGAGAGTCGCGCGCGCGAGCTGTGTGTTTTCTAGCAGAAAGAAAAGATTTTAAAACAAAAACAAAAATTGGGCATATCGCACGAGCTGCCCGCGCGAATGACCATTGCGCGAGCGGCCCACGTGAGCGAGGTGGCTGGTTTCAGGCAAACAGAAAAAGTTTTTAAAAAAAAAAAACGAAAAATGGGCAAGATTTTGCTTATTTTATGTTAAGGAACTGTTTGGGTGATGCATTATGAACCTTAAGGCTCTGTTTTGCGAAAAAATGTTTAAACATATTTCATTTTGAGTATGATTGGTCATTAAGGAAGGATTATGAACTCAATTCTTTTCACGCATACATTGTTATTATTCCTACCACTTCATATGTTCTGTGGATAGTTACATGACATTCACATGGAGTCAGCTGTACATGCATGGTGTGTGGTAGTCAGAGTGGAAAAGAGTGTGTGGTTGAGATTGTGTTGTGAACACTCCCTGGTAATTGTGTACCAAAGTATGACGTGTTGAGATTACAGTGAGATATTTTTGTAATGCGACGGTGGTAAAATTGGACACTCCCTGACGCCCATGGTAGCGTTAAAGTGTGTGACGCTGAACTTGGACATTCCCTGGCACCCATGGTAGTGCTAAAGTGTGGCCTACGGACAATCCCTGGTACCCGAGTCTGGATACTATGTGAGGTTACCTCTGGTATTTGTGAGGCGGATTAGGTAATAAAGTGTTAGGCATTGGACACTCCCTGGTACCCCGGACCAAAGTGTGAGGCAAACTGGACATTCCCTGGCACCCCTATGCTAAGGTGTGGCTATCGGAGTATTACAAGGATACTGGTGTGAGATAGTGGGTTGTTGTGTTTGTCAAGAAAAAAGAGTCGGTAAGATGAGATGGTGCATTGTTTTTCATACACGGTCACATATATGTGAATTAAAGCTTTCAAACGATATTGTGGTTGTTTTCTAAAAAAAATGAACTCCTTACTTTAATGTAAACTTGTTGAATTAAATGGGAATCGGGAAATGGTAAATGAGCATGTGTTACATTCAAAGTTATGTTTTTAATACTCACCAGCTTCTTGAAGCTGACAACGTTGATGCGTTCTGGACATTCGTGTTCAGGCTTTTCAGGTTATGACTATGCTGGGCCCTATGATTATGCGAACTAAGAACGACTGCTTTGGAAGATATAACTGTTATCAATATCCTATGTTTTAAGTTATAAACTATTTTGTAATAAGGATTACTGTAATAGACAATAGATATTGTTTTGTTTTAAGGCGGCTTGTACCTTAGGTGACCCCGTATTGTAATATGTAATAAGTTAGAGAAATATTTGTAAGCCTTGATTGCTCTGTTCTGATTATTATGTTTTTGTTGTTGACGTTTGGGACGGAATTGATCCTTCAAACTGTCATGACCTACGGGTCCATAAAGGAAATTAAACGCTTTCCTTATTTATGCTACGTCGGGGCGTGACAGGATTTAGTAGTATCAGAGCCAGGTTATTTATCTCAAGATAGTTTAGCCAGGTTAGGGTTTACCAGTTTAGACCCGATTCCACGATCTGTTAGCTTAAGCTTCACACACCCGATGTTACGACAGAGAGGATAGACTCAGAACCCAAACGCTTAAGATTATCTCTTTCATGATTTAAGTTAGTACCTTTTTATCATACGTACCAAAGGGGTTTGGATGACATTTGGTGACTCTCGGGGCAGTAGTCCCAGCTTTTCTCGATTTATATCATATCGCCATTGAGTAGTTGGCCATGACGACTGTAGTATCAGATCTGTGGCACCACGTTGACGTGGTGGGGATAGTTGATTTGACGCGTATTCGCCTTGAGATACGCTATTTCGCAGAGGCTCAACGCTTAGTGCTAGTTGAGATACTGAGAATAGTTGATAGTGATGCTCTCTATTTCCCCTTTGAGATCCAGGTTATGCATGGTCATCTAGCACAGTTGATGATGCCCCCGCCTGTGGTTCCCATGGTTGAGGATGATGGTGAAAACGACGTCATGGTTATCCCTATTGCCAGGGATGTTGTAGGAGAGGATGGCATAGGTCTAGATGACCTCGCCGCTGAGCTCAAGGAGGAACTAGCACTTGAGCTAGTTCTGCCTGCGGAGGTTCCAGTTGAGGCAGATGCCCCAGCGTCTACTTCCTCGTCGACCTCTCAAAGCTCTGATTTTGATTTGGTGGGCTCGCTCCTTGTTCAGCGATTTCACCTCGTCGACTCACTAGATCTCCTGATAGCCGCCTACAGAGACGACTGATTTTTTAGATATCACCTTGTATGTATTGACTATTTTGACTAGTAGCTCTATCTCTTTTTAAACCTGTTCTTACATACGTTTGAGTATAGGTCAATGACCCCATTTTTGTAACATTAACTCTTGCATGGACATATGCGTCCTAATCCATATAGCTAGGGTAGGCATTGACTGATCATACATGCTTTTTTTATCAACTTGACAAGAAGTTATATATAAAAATACTCTTTGAATATTGTTGTCATTTAAGTTTCTTCATATATCTGCTTCAATTATATTTCTCATTCTTGCATCATTGGCATACATAGAGTGGCTGGGAGACCAAGAAGAAACAGGAATTTGATTGAGGGAGCACCTGAGGCTGCCGATCCCACAGGAATGTTTGAAGCTTTTGTCAGACGTCTCGAAAGGGTTAGCAATCAGAATGAAAATCGACGAGACCGATAAACTGGAGATAAGCTGCTGGAGAGATTCTGTGCGCTAAGGCTCGATCAGTTTGCGGGTACCGCAGAACCATGGAAAGTGGAACAATGGTTAAGACAGATGGACCACATGTTCGTGGCTGTCCATGCAATGAGATGGACAAGAGAAGGTTAGCTAATTTCCAATTAACTGATGCCGCCGTAGATTGGTGGGATTCAGTCACAACTACCATCGGGAATGAAGTTACGACTGGAATGACATGGACTGCATTTAAGGGAAGGTTTTTGGAAAAGTATTTTCAGGCAACAAAAAGGCACATGAGGGAGAAGGAATTCATGGACTTGACTCAGAGAACTAAATCGGTGAAAGAGTACAGCACTCAGTTCGAAAGACTATCTCGGTTCGCCCCTCATATGGTTGATACTGAGGAGAAGAGGATCCGTAAGTATAACCAAGGGTTGACACCGCAAATTTGCCTCCTGACTCTCGGCCACGTAGATAAGTCTTTCGAAGGACTGGTCGGCCTGGCCACTGATCTGGAAGAAGATGCTCGAGTGAATTGGAAGCAATTCGAATTCCGGCCGTCTTAGAGGGGTAATTTTGGAAATAGACCACCAATGAATCGCACCCAAGGGCAAAAGTGGAATTTCGATGGAAGCAAGAGGCCCAAGCTATCACGTATCTGACTCAACCTCGAGTTGGTGAAGGAAGTAGCGCTGGGAAATGTTTCAACTGTGGCAACCTCGGTCATCTGGCTCGAGATTGCAAGGCACCAAGGTGTGCTGCTCAGTAAGGCATAGTCTGCTACAACTGTGGTGAACCAGGTCATATCAGCAAGTTCTGTACTGCCCCTAGGCAAGTGACTTATGATCAGCAAGGTCAGACTCGCGTGAATGTTGTTATTCCTGATGCTGCTGGATATGATGGGACTGTGTACGAAGAAGGAGGTTATGAAGAAGCTCAACCTGATTAGCAAGCAGTAGAAGGTACCTTGACTCTGTTTAACTCCCATGTTAAAGTGTTATTTGATACAGGTGCTGCTCTTTCATTCATATCTGTTAATATAATTCAAAGATTGGGTATCTTACCTCATCGTTTAGAGAAAGCTTTGAGGGCTACCTCACCATTAGGAGTCACAGTCAAGTTAGGACACGTGTGCAAGGAATGCCCCTTACGGCTAGGAAACTGTGAAATCCCTGCAATGGTGATTGTCCTATCGATGAAAGAGTTTGACATAATCCTAGGTATGGACTGGCTCTCTCAGAATCAAGCGAAGCTGGATTGTACGAGGAAGAGAATTACATCCCCGACAATGAGAATCAAGCCTTTGATTTTCAATGTAACCCTTTGGGAGATATGTTCCTCATAAGATGCTTAGCAAACATCGAAGTCATCAATACAGAGATAACATCGTCGTCTATACCTGTAGTCAAGGACTTTGAAGAAGTATTTCAAGACATTTCTGGTTTACCGCCCGAGAAAAGTATAGAGTTCTGTATTGAGCTTATACCAGGTACTGTTCCGATCACCAAGGTCCCCTACAGAATGGCCCCCATAGAACTGTTGGAATTGAAGGAACAAGTTTAAGAGCTCGAGAACCTAGGTTTTGTACGTCCAAGTACATCACCTTGGGGAGCACCGGTGTTATTTGTGAAGAAGAAAGACGAAACACTTCGGTTGTGTATCAATTATAGAGAATTAAACCGAGTGACTATCAAGAATAAGTATCCCTTACCCCGGATCGACGACTTATTTAATCAACTATAAGGAACTACGACATTTTCCAAGATAGGCCTAAGGTCGGGATATCATCAATTGAGCGTACGGAAGGAAGACATACCTAAGACGCATTCAGAACCCGATATGGTCACTATGAATTTTTGGTAATGCCGTTTGGAATAACGAATGCCCCGGCAGTGTTTATGGATATGATGAACAGAGTGTTCAAGCCTTACTTGGATCAGTTTGTCATCGTCTTCATTGATGATATTTTGATCTATTCTAAGTCAGAGGAAGAACACGAGCAACCTCTACGGATTACGATGCAGACACTTAAGGACCATCACTTATATGCCAAGTTCAGTAAGTGTGAGTTCTGGTTGCAAGAAGTGAAATTTTTGGGACACAAGGTGTCATCTCAAGGAATTTTTGTGGATTCGTCCAAGACAGATGCTATGTCAAATTGGGTTAGGCCGAGCAACCCTACAGAAGTTCGAAGTTTCCTTAGACTCGCAGGCTATTACAAAAGATTTGTTGAAGGGTTTTCTAAAATACCTACACCATTAACCGGATTGACGAAGAAGAATTTCAAGTTCGATGGACAGAGAAGCATGAGCGCGCCTTTCTAGAGTTGAAAGAGAGACTCACTACTGCACCGGTACTAGCTATACCAAAGCCTGATGAAAAGTTCACTAGCTTTAGTGACGCGTCATATCAAGGACTAGGGTGTGTACTTATGCAAGATGGTAGAGTTATCGCATATGGATCTAGATAGTTGAAGTCGAATGAGTTATACTACCCCATTCATGATTTGGAATTGGCAGCAGTGGTATTCGCACTCAAGATTTGGAGACATTATCTCTACGGTGAGAAGTTTGATTTGTTCTCCGATCACAAGAGTCTAAAATATTTATTCACACAGAAAGAGTTGAACATGAGACAATGCAGATGGATAGAGTTGATCAAAGATTACGACTTCACATTAGAGTACCACACTGGTAAAGCTAATGTGGTCGCTGATGCTTTGAGTCGGCATATTTGTGAGACGATCGCCTCCTTAATGGTAAGAGAATGGCGAGCATTGGAAACGTTGGCAGAGTTCGACGTACAGAGTGCTGAAGAAGGAGAAGGACAACTTTTTGGATGTCTTATCCTATAGCCTGTTCTCATCAACCGCATTATTGAAGCACAGAAAGAAGATGAAAAGTTTCAAACATGGTTCGTGAAAATGTCAGAAAAAGATCTGACAGAATGGAAGGTAGGAATCGATGGAGGATATCGATGCAGAAATAGGTTATGTGTACCAGATTGTGGGGATTTGATAAATGATATTCTGGCAGAAGCACATAAGTCAAGATATATAGTTCACCATGGAGGAACGAAAATGTACAAGGATTTGAAAAGAAATTTATGGTGGGAAGATATCAAGAAGGATGTGGCCGAATTTGTATCCAAGTGTTTGACGTGTCAACAAGTCAAAGTCGAACATCAGAGACCGTCAGGATTGTTGCAACCGCTACCTATTCCTGGTTAGAAGTGGGAGCACATAATTATGGATTTTATAGTGGGATTGCCTCGATCTCAACAGAATCATGACGCCATTTGTGTAATTGTAGACCGACTGACAAAGTCTGCTCATTTCATCACTTACAGTATGCCATACCCGGTAGAAAAGATGAGCCGGATGTACATACAACAAGTTGTACGACTTCACAGTGCACTTGTGTCAATTGTGTCAGACCGTGACACGCGTCTTACTTCTGGATTTTGGGAAAGTCTGCAAGAAGCTATGGGATCCTCGCTCAAGATGAGTGCTGCTTTTCACCCTCAGACAGATGGGCAAACCGAGCGTGTTAATCAGATCATGGAGGATATGCTTAGGGCTTGCGTCATCAATTTTGAAGAATCTTGGGAGACGCACTTGCCTTTGGTTGAATTTACCTATAACAATATTTATCACACGAGTATCGGGATGGCTCCGTTTGAAGCATTATACGGACGGCCTTGTCGTTCTCCATTGTGTTGGGCAGAGGTGGGAGATACGGAGTTGTTGGGACCAGATTTAGTTAGAGAAACCAACGAGAAGATTTCTTTGGTCAAGGAAAGGATGAGAACCACTCAAAGCCGGTATAAGAGTTATGCCGATCGACGCCGAAAAGATTTGGAGTTCAATGTTGGAGATCACGTACTTCTTAAGGTATCACCGACCTGAGGAGTAGTATGCTTTGGTCTCAAGAGAGGGAAATTAGCTCCGCATTTCATTGAACCGTTCGAGATTCTGGAACGTATCAGGAAAGTGGCATATCAACTGGTGCTACCACCGTAGATGTTTGGGGTTCACAATGTATTTCATATGAGTATGTTGAGAAAGTACATACGAGACCCCTCGCATGTGGTCAATTATGATGATATTAAGACGAGTCATAACGTTTCTTACAAGGAAAGGCCTGTGAAGATTCTAGATCAGAGTATCAAGAAGTTGAGGAATAAGAATATTCCGTTGGTGAAGGTTCAGTGGAATCACCATGACGAGAATGAAGCCTCATCGGAAGTCGAATCTGATATGAGGAAGAAGTACCCGGAGTTATTTCAGGACTAGTTAGTCTTGATTTCGGGGACGAAATCTTGTTTAAGGGAGGAAGGGTGTAACAACCTACATTTCATTTCATTATTAATTTTAGCATGCCATATTTAATTTGTATTTCCATTGACATAATTAAATTCATTTAGTATTGTCTGCTTTTAAGTTAATTTCAAGTCTCATGTATCTAAATCTTATTATTTGTTTTATTTCATGTTAAATTCTTGTTGGGGTCAAACTGCAATTTTATAAAATAAGTCATACCTGTGTTGGATTTTAAAACTGTATTTCAAAACGGTGGAAATGTTTTCTTTTAATTCAAACTGTATTTTTATAAAACTAGAAAACCATTTCTTACGTTAAAATGAATTTCTGTATTTTTGTGGTGATCACCGCGCCACAAAAATACCAGTTTACGTTCAAAACTGTTCGTGCTGCGCTGGGATTACACATATTTTGGAATTGACATAAAGCATGAAATGACTAATGCTTTATTTCTATTAATGGTAACTAATGATTGGTTAGGGCTTTGTTTGGCTATGCATTGTGTGAGTGTTATATCTTTATGCCATAAGCTATTTTGCCAAACACTTGTGAACTTAACCCCAACTAGTCTACTTTGCCTCTTCAGAATGTCTTGAAGGTGTATATATGTATGAATAGATTCTAGGATTCATGTATATGCTGTGCATTTCTACATAATAGTAATTGAGAAGTAATTCAATTATTGAGTGAAGTTCACTATACTTGGTCCCCAAGTTGTAGAAGTTGAAGTCTATTTAACTATCACCTCATTCTTCATTACACACACATTCTGGGTTTACAACATAGGAAACACAGAGAGAATATAAAGAGCTTCTTCCACCATAGCTAAGCTTGCATTTGGAATTTCTAAATTGGATTCATTCTCAACAATTCCTCTATAATCAATCTCAGTGAGTATTATTAACTCACTTCTAATGTAATTCATGCTTTGATTTATGTTTATATGGCTTAATTTAGAAATCTCCATTGATGTTCTTACGTAGGAAATCCATACCTTGAAAATCATGAATTTTCCAAACTCAACCAAAATCCGTATGTAGAGTATACGGTTGTAAAATTAGAACTTAATTGGTCCGTATGGCGACGTATGATTAAAATGAAATTTCTGTCGTTTCTCAAATTTTCGTAAAATCCGAGAGTTATGGATCGTTTGGTGTTAAATTGATTTTAGATTCACATTCCTTGTGAAAAACCGAAGAGATCCATATATAATAAGGCATTGTAGTATTCGAATTGCAAAATGGGTCAAAAAGACCCCTTAAAACTGAAACAGGGGAAGTTCAGCGAAGAAGACGAAGACACTGCCTGAACGCACGAGCGAGAGTCGCGCGAGCAACCTGCACGCGCGAGCTGTGTGTTTTCTGGCAGAAAGAAAAGATTTTAAAACGAAAACGAAAATTGGGCATATCACGCGAGTGGCCCGCGCAAGCGGCCCGCGCGAGTGAGGTAGCTGGTTTCAGGCAGTCAGAAAAGGTTTTAAAAAAAAAAAAGAAAGCAAAAAATGGGCATGTCGCGCGAGTGACCCCTCGCGCGAGCGGCCCGCGAGCGCGACTTCTGATAGTTTCTAGATTTTGCTTATTTTATGTTAAGGAATTGTTTGGGTGATGTATTATGAACCTTAAGGCTCTATTTTGCGAAAAATGTTTCAACAGATTTCATTTTGGGTATGATTGGTCATTAAGGAAAGATTATGAATTGAATTCTTTTTAAGCATACATTGTTATTATTCCTAGCACTTCATATGTTCTGTGGATAGTTACATGACATTCACGTGGAGTCAGTTGTACATGCATGGTGTGTGGTAGTCAGAGTGGAAAAAAGTGTGTGGTGGAGATTGTGTTGTGAACACTCCCTGGTAATTGTGTACCAAAGTGTGACGTGTTGAGATTGCGGTGAGAGTATCTTTGTAATGCGACGGTGGCAAAACTGGACACTCCCTGACGCCCATGGTAGCGTTAAAGTGTGTGACGCTGAACTTGGAGATTCCCTGGCACCCATGGTAGTGCTAAAGTGTGGTCTACGGACACTCCCTGGTACCCGAGTTTGGATACTGCGTGAGGTTACCTCCGGTATTTGCGAGGCGGATTAGGTACTAAAGTGTGAGGCATTGGACACTCCCTGGTACCCCGGACCAAAGTGTGAGGCAAACTGAACATTCCCTAGCACCCCTATGCTAAAGTGTGGCTATCGGAGTATTACAAGGATACTGGTGTGAGATAGTGGGTTGTTGTGTTTGTCGAGAGAAAAGAGTCGGTAAGATGAGATGGTGCATTGTTTTTCATACACGGTCACATATATGTGAATAAAAGCTTTCAAATGATATTGTTGTGGTTTTCTAAAAAAAATGAACTCCTTACTTTAATGTAAACTTGTTGAATTAAATGGGAATTGGGAAATGGTGAATGAGTATGTGTTACATTCAAAGTTATGTTTTTAATACTCACCAGCTTCTTAAAGCTGACGACGTTGATGGGTCTTGGACATTTGTGTTCAGGCTTTTCAGGTTATAACTATGCTGGGCCCTATGATTATGCAAACTGAGAACGGCTGCTTTGGAAGATAGAACTGTTATCAATATCCTATGTTTTAAGTTATAAACTGTTTTGTAATAAGGATGACTGTCACGCCCTGGAGTAGCCAAAAACAGGGAAAATTTAAAATTTCCTTTCTGGACCCGTAGGGAATGACGAGTTACAAAGCCGTCCTGTCCTCTAACACTATAAACAATATTAAAATAATGGGGAGAAAGCTAATTATAATTTAAACTTTAATCTGAACAATTATACGATTACAAATCGTAGGTCCCAGTAATAATACAACAAACTATTACAAACACACAATGCTGGCGGCTATCTTTGGTCTTCAGTCTAGCTCTACACTTCTAGTGTTCCTTAGCATCTTACTCCCAAGGCTGAATTGCTCTCTGACCAACCTGTAAGAAAATTTGGACATTGGATTGTCCAGGCGTAACATGCCGTCAGCTTTATAACAAAGCTGAGTGGGCGTTCATAACCATATTCACCACCAATATACATACACTAACCACTCATCTCACGTTATTACTTTGCATCTTAGGATGCAGTTAGTCCATTATCAATTGACGTCACTCACACGGACATAGCAAAGGTATCGATTAACATATGATGCAATTAATAAACATCTACTATTAACCAAATAACAGGATCAATATAATTCATAACATGTTTGTTTAGTTCTAGTGATCATAACAACATATTCGTACTAATCGATTTCTCATTTCCATTATGCTCGTGCATGTAAATGCGTGCTCAATGAACCCAAATTCAAACTCTGGAATATAAAATCCCATAACCAATGTAACTCAATAACATCGGGTTATAAAACCCTTAGTGACAACTTATTCTGAACTTACTTTCATAATACAAACTACGCTTCCATTGCGCTTTCTAATACTGTAACATCGTCACCTTATGGCCTCATAGTAACGTCGTCGCCTTACGGCCTCATAGTAACATCGTCGCCTTACGGCCTCATAATCCAAATAGCATGATGGCAGAATTGGCTCAATCGTCTATACCCTCGCTGGTGAATCACGGCCCAACGAGTTGCATGTCAGAATACTAACTGCGAACCGACAAGCATGGCGGCAACGCACACACCATGTATACTATCACGACAATCCCACCGCAGAGGATGGTACATTAGTAACTGACTAGCGCATGATATACAACATGACGGTAACCCATACAACGTGTGTACTATCTCCGGCAACCCACTCGGACGACTAGTATATTAGAGTGCTAACTACTAAGCAGTACGACGTTAAACCCAAACGCATGTACCATCTCCGGCAATTAGACGGACGACTGGCACAATAACAACTCTAACTGTTCTCTTACTATTACAATCACAATATCCAGTATCTCAATCATACTATCCCATTATCATGTCTCTTTATCATCTTGAATGGTTTCCAAAGCGTAACGACTCATGACTCACGACACAAGAATCTCAATCGTATTAACTCCCAATTTCCAAGACTCCCAAACATTTCAACTCATGACCTCACTTGACCGGAGTCACTGACACTAACACTGACTGCATTTACTGACACCGTGATGTGATTCTTCAATTACATGATTCTTGATAACATAACTATATTAGGTGAAACATGTAAATGAAACGTTAACATGCTCTTTATTCTCATTTGCACATTTAGGCAATGTTATCAAAACAATAATAACAACGTACTCATATAATCAACATTGATATATAAAACATACAAACTAACATTCCATAATCGATTATTCATCATGACTATCACATATAGTTCTTTTCTTTTACTTCTTATCAATATATCATAGTTATATCTAGCATGCTTGTCTCATTGAAATCAATTCCATAACATATGTAACGCATACATCAAGGCACATCGAATAACGAATATAAGTATGGAATATACATACAAATACTCTAGTAGTCATTATGTATATTGAGAGTGAGGTTAGAAACACTCACCTGGATGTCTTCTCAAGCTTATGACTCTCCAAACAGCGGATAAGTCACAGTCCTACAACGTATAATAGAATAATGGTGATGAAGTGTGTGTGTAAATGATAAGGGCATAATGGTAATTTTACCAAATGAGGATATAAACCTCAAGGTAGTGATCTTCGTGTCATTTTAAGTCCAACGCTATTGACTAGACTCAAATCGGAGTCCGTCGCATAAAAGGCTAAGTTTTCTATACCATTGTGGGCCCTAAAGGTAAGTTGTATTTTCGACCGAGTCGAAAGGTCATCAAACTTTAAGGGGACGTTCTAGGCATTATTCTAAGACTCTGGGAACTGACCGCGTATTTTTCTGAGCTATGGTTTATTTACTACGAATTATTGAAGTCCTATTTATATATTTATAGTCTTCGGAGTCCCATAATTATAAAATATAATTAATAAATATTAAAGTATAACATTTCCAGAATATTAAAAGCTAATTAATCATACTATAAACTATATTTAAACATTTAAAATATTAAGCCAATACGTATATCTATGTATTTTAATGAGACTAACATTTATTATTTATTCGAACCCAAATAAATAATAAGTGCAATATATAAATAATAATAAAATATCAGAGTTTAAGAAGTATTATAAAATAATATTTCAGAATTTTTTAAAAGTTTAATAATAACATATAAAACTAATTTGAAATCATTTAACAATCACTAGTATTATTTTATTTTAAAACAACCAAATCCTTATTATTTATTTAGGACTAAATAAATAATAAGCATAGTATGTAAATATATAATATAATATAAGAATATTAATTAGTAATATTCAGAATTATATGAATAAAACCAATTAATAATATTAATTTACAAAGATTAATATTAGTTAAACTATATAAAGATTTAAATCAATATTATCTAATATATAAGGACATGTTTGGCAAGTCACACTTTTAATACACAGAAACACAACCATAATCTGATTTCCCAAACGGGCCTAAGCCCAAAGTCCCCTTTTTCCTCGTGAAGAATATGCACGTAGTGTATATATAATATATACGTATATATGTATAAAATTCGTATAAATATAAATATTGTACACAAAACTTCAAACGGCCATATCTCCCTCATTTCTTAACGAAAATGTGATGACCAAGAGCCAATACTCCTGAGGCAGGATGGCCAAGACGGCTGAGGTGAGGTCGGGTGTGGGGACTTGTCCCACATCGCCTGGGGTGAAGTTCCTGAACTAATTTATAAGGATTAATCGCCCCTCTATATGCAACAAGGCCTTTTAAAACAGTAAGGGAGTTAAACACGAAAGAACTTCACAGTTAAGCGCGCTACTGCTAGAACAGTACCAGGGATGGGTGACCCCCTGGGAAGTTCTTTGTGTTTAGACCCAAAGCGGACAATATTGTTGCTAGACGGGGAGGTGGGTCGTTACAGAAAATACGCAAACTTTAAGTCGAAATCGAGTGCCTCGACGAGCCCGATCCAACAGTATAGGTCTTGAAGTCTAACTCTCAGCGATCTGTCCGTACGGGGGCAAAAACAATTGCATTTCAAAAAGAATAATTCGATCGTGGTTGGTCCAAACATGACTTAATCTTCGAGCCATTCATCGAGAGTGTTAATGGAGTCGTTAGGGTCATTTTGGCATTAGTTTCATGGGTTTTGGTGACGGTCGAAAAACCCGAGCTCGTACGAGCTTTAATGGCCGGAGCTCTAAGCTCTGTCCGGGGCTGCGTGTGGTGGTGTGTGTGAGTCTGTGAGTGTGCAGAAAGTATAAAAGGGGAGGTGGAATGGTTTCACCTTCCGGGTCTTTGCCTTGGCGTCTATCTCGGCTTCCCCCGGCTCTTTCTCTCTCTCCTCTCCTCCTTCTGTGTTATGTGGGTGTGGTCTATGTATGTGTGTGTATATGTTGGTGTATGAGACAGAGGGACAGGGAGTGAGGGTGGGTGACGAGTTGTGTTGGTTTGGTTTCTGTTTGATTTTCTTTTCTCTCTAAACTCCCATTCTCCCAAGTCTCTTTCTCACTCTCTAATCTGTCTCTCTCTCTATATATATATAATATCACACATGCACCCACATAACACAACACACATTCGGCACACACATTTAACACACAACATATAATATAATATATAATACACACAGTACACAAACGGCATATATATAGTACATACACACTTACCCACTACATACATACATACATATATAATAATGCAAAATGTGTGTGAGTGTGTGCTTGGGGTGGTGGTTACGGGTCACAGAGGGGGGCAATGAAGTGAGGTGAGGTTGATTGGTGAGAATTGATGGTTTAGGGGACATGGAGTGGAAGTGGTGTGTCCATGGGTCCAAGAGGGGGGTGGGTAGGTGACCAAGGGGTAATGGGGTTGGGGGTTACTATTTGTATAATGGGTATTAGGGGGAGTGTACTACATATATTCCCAAATCGTGGGATAAGACATGTCTCGAATCACGTGTCCCACAGTCCGAGTAATACCAGATTTTACGGGTTCGCATGTAAGTCAGTCCGGGTCTAAGAACTACAGTCTGGGTCTATCTTAACGTACAAGGTTAAATTAAAATGTGTATACTATATATTATAGTTATAGTTGTGACACTAACACGACATCGGGTTCGGATATTATCGTATGAAATCTATAGTTTATAAGTTAGGCAACAATAAATATTAAGATATAATCTATATAGTCATATATTCGAAATGACAAATAATATTAAATCATAACATGTTAATATACCAGGTCGGGTTTATTTAATCTAAGACTTAAGTGACAACATAAATATATATATTTCAACCTGTAGTTATAAAATTAAATGACCACAACTATTGAAATACGAAATATTAACATACGCGGTCAAGTTTATAAAATTTACAGTTAAGTGACAACGAAACTATATAGTAATCTATAATTATAAAATTTACGACAATGAACTATATATAAATCATAATACGCAGTTATAATATTACGCGACAATCAAATAGATTAAGAATTAATTCTAACATATAAGGTCGGGCTAAGGAAATTAAGAAATTACATCAATTAAAGTATTACGGATTTTACGGGTACTACAATCTACCCAACTTATAAGAGATTTCGTCCCCGAAATCTAGAAGCGGCTGGTCCTACCCAACTTACAAAAGTCTAACCTTATATCAGATTCTAAGGTTACGAAGCCTCTATAGATACTGCTAGTTAAATCTATTATTCTTAGTATTACTACAAACGGTCACCGTCCTTGTGAGGAAATAGCAACGTCGGGATCACACGGTTGAGATGTTAAAGTGTTGTACTTTCTGTCCTTGGCGTCGTTCTGCTTAATTCGTCTTGGTTGTTGGTTTGCTTGTTTGACGGTTCCGTTTTGACTGCTTCTGAGTGGTGTTGCTCATTTCTTATCTCGGACAATTCTTGCGGATGTGATCCATTCCACCACACTTGTAACATTATGATTCGTATCCTCTGATTTGTTTCGGTGCTGGGCATTCGTCGAAGTGATGTCCGCGATCTCCGCAGTTGAAACAACGTTGGCGAGTTTGCATTAAACTGATGCCACTATTATGTCGGCTTTCCTTTCACCATCCCCAGGTCCTTTGTGCTTACGATGATTATTCTCTGGTCTCTTTCTTAGATTTGTTCGGAGAAATTGGTCGCTCCTGGGAAATTCTTGATTGGGGGTCTGCTTCTGTCCTTGGTTGAGTCTCAGCGGGGTTGATCAGTTCTCGAATTGTCCTTGTTCTCGGTTAATGATTTCTTCAAAACCGTTTGCCATTCCCACCAGGGCTTTGAATGGTTGGTTTAGATGACCAAGGGTCGATCGTTGAAGTTGCAGAGAAAGGCCTAAGTGGTACTTTCGGTTTTTCTTCTCTGGTGTATCAATCATATGATATGCGAATCGGGATAGTCGTTCAAATTGTACAGTGTACTCTCTCACAGTTTAGTTTTCTTGGACCAGATCAATGAATTCTTTCTCCTTTCTGTTCCTCTCAATCTGGGGAAAGTAGTTTTCTAGGAATAATTCTTTGAATTCCGTCCAGGTCATTCTTCGGATGGTTTCTTCCCCAAGGGTCGCCTTCTCTGATTCCCACCAGTCGGCTGCTGCGAATGTCAGCTGAAAAACTGCTAAGCGTCTTTTCTCGTCATCACTACAATCGATCGTTTCAAAAATCAAATCCATCTGGCGAATCCATTGTTCGGCTTTCCATGCTCCTTCTAATCTGTTAAAGGTTTCTGGTTGGAGAGAACGAAATCCTTTTAACAGTTTGACTCATGTCTAGCGTGCAGGTGTCTCATTGCCATTGTTTTGATTATTCCCGTTGTTGTTGTTGTTGTGGTTGTTGCTGACGTGTTCTAACCTTCGAAGGAATGCTCCAAATATGCCGGTTGGGTCCATTCCCAAAGGTATTGGGTCAGTAGATCCACTTGCTTCGTATTGGATTGCTCGAGTTGATCTGACCATGATGTACGAAGGGGGTGATAAAGTTCCTACAAACGAATCGGTGTCTAATCGGTTAATCACATCCTATCTCATTCCTTAAATAATGTATAGCACATAGCGGATGCAAAGGCAATCATATTAATATCATACAATCTCAGCATACAAGGGGTTGTTCTACAAATAAGGTCCACTAATGCATATCTAATTCTAAGACTAAGGTTACGAGACATCACGTCTATTACGCAACTCAAAGAACAAGGGGTCATATTCTTGATCTCCTTCTATACTCTAGGCCATGCTGACTGTTCCGAGTTCCATCTCAGGAAGTTCGTCAGTGCCTTAACTTCTAGTTGATATGACTAGTCGTTTCAACTAATTTATATAGGTTGACTAGATATATACACTAATTGCCTATTTTCTAGTGGTCAATCTTATATCCTCGTGAATCATAAATATATAAGGAGAAGTATACGGTTGGCAAATAATACGAGTATAAGTAGACATCTATTTTGAAAGTAAAAGATAGTTTGAAATTAGGTTTTCATTAATAATAAAAGAAATTACAAAAGAGAAATCCACAATTTACCAATTTCATTCATGCTTTCTAGTACGAGTTCTACTAGGTTCTAGACACATACTTCTGCCAAAATGTAGGACCACACTCCCAAAACAATACTAATCAAAAGATAAAACTAACCAAGGCATCAAGTCTTCTAGTTGCGGTACTTCTCCTAAAGTTAAGATCTCCTCTAGGGGATTCCACAGCATCCATCGTTCGTTATCCCAATCTATTGGCCAATCAGGATCGTACAAGTACAACGTCCTATTCACTATCATATCTTCCTCAGCTAGATCTATCTCCATCTCTCCATCGTTCGAACTTTCGATTGGACTAGTGGGGATCACAAAAGGTACTATCTCAGCTCATGATTCTCCATGATCAACTATCGAAGGTTATGAAAAATGCGAGGGATCTCGTCCACCTCTATTGACATCGTGTGCGGTCCTATAACTCTATGATATGTGATCTCAGAAACATGCCTCTCACGAGAGGAACATTACATCAAACTTCCTAATCTTCTTACGGGCACTGTGCCTAATGGTGATGTTAATATGGGCTGGACCTCGAGAAGTGACCTTCCTATCTATAGTGGTCTTGCACTCTCTAACTTCAGCGTCATGCTATCCTTGCTACTCTATCTTTCCTCCTCGAAAGAAAACTATCATTGCTATCTCCTGAACATCTTAAGGTTCTCAACTTAAGAGTGTCGGACATACGGTGAACTCCTAAACCTAAGCTTTGATACCAAAAATCTTGTCACGCCCCAGAGTAGCCAAAAATAGGGAAAATTTAAAATTTCCTTTCTGGACCCATAGGGAATGACGAGTTACAAAGCCGTCATGTCCTCTAACACTATAAACAATATGAAAATAACGGGGAGAAAGCTAATTATAATTTAAACTTTAATCTGAACAATTATACGATTATGAATCGTAGGTCCCAGTACTAATACAATAGACAATTACAAACACACAATGCTGGCGGCTATCTTTGGTCTTCAGTCTAGCTCTACACTTCCAGTGTTCCTTAGCATCTTACTCCCAAGACTGAATTATTCTCTGACCAACCTATAAGAAAATCTGGACATTGGATTGTCCAGGCGTAATAATGTCGTCAGCTTTGCAACAAAGCTGAGTGGGCATTCATAACCATATTCACCATCAATATACATACACTAATCACTCATCTCACGTTATTACTTTGCATCTTAGGATGCGGTTAGTCCATTATCGATTGATGTCACTCACACGGACATAGCAAAGGTATCGATTAACATATGATGCAATTAATAAACATCTACTATAAACCAAATAACAGGATCAATATAATTTATAACATGTTTGTCTAGTTCTGGTGATCATAACAACATATTCGTACTAATCAATTTCTCATTTCCATTATGCTCGTGCATGTAAATGCATACTCAATGAACCCAAACTCAAACTCTGGAATATAAAATCCTATAACCAATGCAACTCAATAACATTGTGTTATAAAACCCTTAGTGGCAACTTACTCTGAACTACGTTCACAATACAAACCACGCTTCCATTGCGCTTTGTGATACTATAACATCGTCGCCTTAAGGCCTCATAGTAATGTCGTTGCCTTACGGCCTCATAATCCAAATAGCACGATGGCAGAATTGGCTCAATCGTCTAGACCCTCGCTGGTGAATCAACGCCCAATGAGTTACACGTCATAATACTAACTGTGAACCGGTAAGCATGGCGGCAACCCACACACCATGTGTACTATCACGGCAATCCAACCGCAGAGGACGGTACATTAGTAACTGACTAGCGCATGATATACAACACGACGGCAACCCATACAACGTGTGTACTATCTCCGGCAACCCACTCGAACGACTAGTACATTAGAGAGCTAACTACTAAGCAGTATGACGTTAAACCCAAAAGCATGTACCATCTCCGGCAATTACATGGACGACTGGCACAATAACAACTCTAACTGTTCTCTTACTATTACAATCACAATATCCAGTATCTCAATCATTCTGTCCCATTATCATGTCTCTTTATCATCTTGAATGGTTTCCAAAGCGTAACGACTCATGCATGACTCACGACACAAGAATCTCAATCGTATTAACTCCCAATTTCCAAGACTCCCAAACATTTCAACTCACGACCTCAATTGGCCAGAGTCACTGACACTGACACTGACTACATGTACTGACACCGTGATGTGATACTTCAATTACATGATTCTTGATAACATAACTATATTAGGTGAAACATATAAATGAAACGTTAACATGCTCTTTATTTTCATTTGCACATTTAGGCATGGTTATCAAAACAATAATAACGTACTCATATAATCAACATTGATATATAAAACATGCAAACTAACATTCCATAATCGATTAATCATCACGACTATCACATATAGTTCTTTTATTTTAGTTCTTATCAATATATCATAGTAATATCTAGCATGCTTGTCTCATAGCAATCAATTCCATAACATATGTAACGTATACATCAAGGCACATCGAAAAACAAACATAAGTATGGAATATACATACAAATACCCTAGTAGTCATTATGTATATTGAGAGTGAGGTTAGAAACACTCACCTGGATGTGTTCTCAAGCTTATGACTCTCCAAACAGCGGATAAGTCATAGTCCTACAACGTATAATAGAATAACGGTGATGAAGCGTGTGTGTAAATGATAAGGGCATAATGGTAATTTTACCAAATGAGGATATAAACCTCAAGGCAGTGATCTACGTATCATTCTAAGTCCAACGCCATTGACTAGACTCAAATCGGAGTCCGTCGCATAAAAGGCTGAGTTTTCTATACCAGTGTGGGCCCTAAAGGTAAGCTGTATTTTTGACCGAGTCGAAAGGTCATCAAACTTTAAGGGGACGTTCTAGGCATTATTCTAAGACTCCGAGAACTGATCGCGTATTTTTCTGAGCTATAGTTTAATTACTACGAATTATTGAAGGCCTATTTATATATTTTTAGTCTTCGGAGTCCCATAATTATAAAATATAATTAATAAATATTAAAGTATAACATTTACAGAATATTAAAAGATAATTAATCATACTATGAATTATATTTAAACATCTAAAACATTAAGCCAATACATATATCTGTGTATTTTAATGAGACTAACATTTATTATTTATTCGAACCCAAATAAATAATAAGTGCAATATATAAATAATAATAAAATATCAGAGTTTAAGAAGTATTATAAAAAAATATTTTAGAATTTTTTAAAAGTTTAATAATAACATATAAAACTATTTTGAAATCATTTAACAATCACTAGTATTATTTTATTTTAAAACAACCAAACCCTTATTATTTATTTAGGACTAAATAAATAATAAGCATAATATGAAAATATATAATATAATATAAGAATATTAATTAGTAATATTCAGAAGGCTAGTGCTAATGCCAAAGCACAAAGTGTCACTAAAAGCTTTAGTGACACATATCTATGCGTCACTAAAGCTTTTAGTGACACTTTGTGCTTTGGCATTAGTACTTTATGCTTTGGCATTAGCATCACCCTATTCAGAATTATAGTAATAAAAGTAATTAATAATATTAATTTACAAAGATTAATATTAGTAAAACTATATAAAGATTTAAATCAATATTATCTAATATATAAGGACATGTTTGGCAAGTCACACTTTTAATGCACAGAAACACAACCATAATCTGATTTCCCAAATGGACCTAAGCACAAACTCCCCTTCTTCCTCGTGAAGAATATGCACGTAGTGTATATATAATATATACGTATATATGTATAAAATTCGTATAAATATAAATATTGTACACAAAACTTCAAACGGCCATATCACCTTCATTTCTTAACGAAAATATGCAAACTTTAAGTAGAAATCGAGTGCCTCGACGAGCCCAATCCAACGGTATAGGTCTTGAAGTCTAACTCTCAGTGATCTGTCCGTACGGGGGCAAAAACAATTGCATTTCAAAAAGAATAATTCGATCGTGGGTGGTCCAAACACGACTTAATCTTCGAGCCATTCATCGAGGGTGTTAATGGAGTCGTTAGGGTCATTTTGGCATTGGTTTCATGGGTTTTGGTGATGGTCAAAAAACCCGAGCTCGTACGAGCTTTAATGGCCGACGGCCATGGCCGGAGCTCTAAGCTCTGTCCGGGGCTGCGTGTGTTGGTGTGTGTGGGTTTGTGAGTGTGCAGAAAGTATAAAAGGGGAGGTGGAATGGTTTTACCTTCCGGGTCTTGGCCTCGGCATCTATCTCGGCTTCCCACGGCTCTTTCTCTCTCTCATCTCCTCCTTCTGTGTTATGTGGGTGTGGTCTGTGCATGTGTGTGTATGTGTTGGTGCGTGAGACAGAGGGACAGGGAGTGAGGGTGGGTGACGAGTTGTGTTGGTTTGGTTTCTTTTGATTTTCTTTTCTCTCTAAACTCTCATTCTCAAAAGTCTCTCTCTCACTCTCTAATCTGCCTCTCTCTTTCTCTATATATATAATATCACACATGCACCCACATAACACAACACACATTCAGCACACATTTAACACACAACATATAATATAATATATAATACACACAGTACACACGTGGCATATATATAATACATACACACATACCCACTACATACATACATACATATATAATAATATAAAATGTGTGTGAGTGTGTGCTTGGGGTGGTGGTTACGGGTCACAGAGGGGGGCAGTGAAGTGAGGTGAGGATGATTGGTGAGAATTGATGGTTTGGGGGATATGGAGTGGAAGTGGTGTGTCCATGGGTCCAAGAGGGGGTTGGGTAGGTGACCAAGGGGTATTGGGGTTGGGGGTTACTATTTGTATAATGGGTATTAGGGGGAGTGTACTACATATATTCCCAAATCGTGGGATAAGTCATGTCTCGAATCACGTGTCACACAGTCCGAGTAATACCAAATTTTACGGGTTCGCGTGTAAGTCAGTCCGGGTCTAAGAACTACAGTCTGGGTCTATCTTAACGTACAAGGTTAAATTAAAATGTCGATACTATATATTATAATTATAGTCGTGACACTAACACGACATCGGGTTCGGATATTATCATATGAAATCTATAGTTTATGAGTTAGGCAACAATAAATATTAAGATATAATCTATATAGTCATATATTCGAAATGACAAATAATATTAAATCATAACATGTTAATATACGGGGTTGGGTTTATTTAATCTAAGACTTAAGTGACAACAAAAATATATATATTTCAACCTATAGTTATAAAATTAAATGACCACAACTATTGAAATACGAAATATTAACATACGAGATCAAGTTTATAAAATCTACAGTTAAGTGACAACGAAACTATATAGTAATCTATAATTATAAAATTTACGGCAATGAACTATATATATCATAATACGCAGTTATAATATTACGCGACAATCAAATAGATTAAGAATTAAAATTAACATATAAGGTCGGGCTTAGGAAATTAAGAAATTACATCAATTAAAGTATTACGGATTTTACGGGTACTACAATGACTGTAATAGACGATAGATATTGTTTTGTTTTAAGGCGGCTTGTGCCTTAGGTGACCCCGTATTGTAATATGTAATAAGTTAGAGAAATATTTGTAAGCCTTGATTGCTCTGCTATGATTATTATGTTTTTGTTGTTGACGTTTGGGACGGAATCAATCCTTCAAACTGTCACGACCTACAGGTCTATAAAGGAAATTAAACGCTTTCCTTATTTATGCTATGTCAGGGCGTGACAGTGATTTTTCTCACTTGGATTTAAGCTCTGAAAGCATACTTGGTAGATTTTACAAAATAAATTTGCTCTCTGTTTACTATTCACAAACTGTAACATTTGCAAAAAGGGTTTGAAATGACACATTCTTGCATCCCCAAATAATATTCTTCCCCTTTTTTGGATTTCACCACTTTAGGAAATGTTCTTCTTGTCTCCCCCTTTGATCTTCATCCATCTTTTTCAATAAATGGCATGTTCTAGCGCAGGTTCATGAACATAAATAGTACATTCCCTCACTTATTTCAAGTTAATATGGATAATAATGTTGTGTGTGTTTATTAGTGGTTTGTCGTGAAAATCATCTTGATTCATGTTCATAATAACTTGTTCATTGAATGTTCAATCATATATAGTAGTAATAGTTTCTCTCATGTAGCTCCACACATTTACCATTGCATCCATGCAAGATTTAGTGTTTTTGTGACTCCTAATCCAAGAAGAACATAAGGAATAAAATTGATCACCCATTCATACTTCCCCTTGATCGATTCTTCTTTTCTCATCCATCCTGGGAATTAAGAGGTCTTCTTTTCTCAAGAATCAACATGCATCATACTAGTTTGCTAATCATATTTTGATTTCTTTGACTATTTGTTTCAAGAACAATTCATGTCCCCCGTTAGATTGGGAAAACTTGATTACTTGATATGTGATTAGATGATTTTTTCCTAAGTTTGTTATGTGTGATCTTTCACTTTGCATTGTGTGATATTTGGTTTAGATCTTATGAATGATATCTTATCTTTTGATCTTCCATTTCAAGATTTTTGTGCAATGTAATATACTTATCATAGTATTAAGTGTCGAACCAAACATAGTATGATATGATTATTCAGATGCTAATTGAGGCCCGTCGAGGGACGGGGCGAGTTGAGGGTGTTTTAGTCGTGACAAAGGCTCCTTCCTCTCTTGTACCAAAACCCCGAGCCACATTCTTTGGTTATGAAGGGTCGGTGCCCTTTATCCATTTAGGCAAGTCAAAATTGGGTTTCTTAGTTCCCTAAAGACCAAGTGGCGACTCCGTGTTTGTTTTCACAGACTTACTACTTTCTTTTTTCAAATATTTCAAAGGAAAATCAATTCCAAAACCCGGAAGGGGATGGACCTCAGAGGCCACGTGTCAACACTGGCCCACTACCTCCTCCACTCCCATATTCATTGAATCTTCATCCTCTCCCCAGATTCTTTAAATAATGTCCATTAACACTCATTAATTTCTCTCCCTTTTTTCTTAACACCCATCAATGTTGCTCCCTTTATTTTCTATGTTTTAACCTTCGTTGGCCCAGCAACTTCCAAAGAAATACTACTCAACATGAACCAATCACCATAGCTGGTGTTGTCTACATAACATCCTCTTTCAAGTTAGCATTAGATTTAGGGCTTTTGTTCAATTTCCCTAATTTCTTAATTACATAGATTTAGGGCTCCTTCCCAATTTGCTCAAACAACAAATAACTCTCCAACAACAACCTCCACAGTTAACATGATTCTTTCGGATGAGTGTGTGCATCTTCCTTTTGAAGTCATAAACGATATATAGATAATTATATTTATATATATACTGTTATGGAATAAAATACAGAATTATACATTCTGTATATTATATAATATATATGCTTATGTTTTTTTAAGGACAAAACATGATTATGTTATTAATAATGGTTATTCTATCCTTTCATACTCTTTTTTGTGGCTGCAATGGTATTTAATTTTGTCCTTTCATATCTATTGAAAACGTTTACTTCCACATTGTACCAAATTTACATGGGCAAGAAGGCAAGCAAATCTGTGGCAGATTGTGTGGCCAGACAGGCCAAAAGAGATCTTCTGCGAGACTCTTGGATTTTGAATCTATGAGTTCTAATTGGAAACCTTTACATAACACTTTCGATTAATATAACGAACATAGATATCAAAATTCAAACATAATGTATAGTTTGAAAAAAAAAAAAGAAATACAATCAAAAAGTTTTGAATGTGTACACATGCAATACATGTATTCCTAGTGACCCATAAGAAAGAGAGGCATCTGAACATAATTACATGAGTAATGTTATGCTTCTCAAATTTGTGTCCAAATTTGGTTCCCAAATGGCCCATTTGATTTTCATCGAAAAATGTTGAAGTGGTTTGTATCCCAAATTTGGTTCCCAAATAGCCCACTTGATTTTCATCAAAAAATGTTGAAGTGGTCCGACCATTATTGAAGGTGGTTCCATGGCACATGTTTTGGGAGCCATAATTGAAATCATACCATTATTTTAAATACAACTGATAAAATTCTAATCTACTTACTATTGTGTTAAGTATGGGTTTTTAAGAAAGTGATTGTTTCGGAATTTTTTGAAACAAAACTCCACAAAATGCTAGGCGAACAATTTTATAATACACACTGTTGGATCAAGCCCAATCGATTGCCTTGAAATATTTGTAACCAATCGATTGCCGCTGAGCCCAATTGATGGCCACCTACAAGTCTTTGTTTTCAACTTTGCATGAGATCTTAACATGTGGCACTCCCACCCTCTATATATATGAGTCCATTTTTGTGCCTTGGACTATTTCGACAGTCTTGAGAGATGTATATATATGTCATATATAAACACTCATGCATACATGTCCATATTTATATATACCACAAACACACACACACTCTGTTGGACAGAAAGAAGAGAGGAGAAAGAAGAAGAAGAAGAAGAAGAGATAGAGGCAGAGAAAGAGGCAGAGAAAGAGAAGAGAGAAGGTAGATAGAGAAAGCTTGGCCTCCATAGACAAACACATACCTAAACACACCTTAGGTGAGTTCAAACTCACTTGGTATCTCTTATATGGTGTTTTACAAGTTTATATGAAGTTTAGATGTAACAAGCACATCCTTAAGACGTTTATATATGGTGTTTTATAAGTCTAATGGCAAAGACGGAGTCCCAATCGATTGCCATTATTTATAACCCAATCGATTGACATTGTTTTGGATCCAATCGATTGCCTTTTTCCTCAATCGATTGTTATAGTTTTTATCCCAATCAATTGAACTCTTGTCCCAATCAATTAGAAGTTATAGAACATGGATTGTTTCCTTTGTTTATTATATAAGGGGTTCAATCGTTCGATTTTCGATTCGAACTTTCATTATGTGACTATTGGGATAATTAGGGATAATGTGATATAGAAATAAGTACGATGGTGAATAATGGATTAATATTATAACGGTAGTTAATGTGTCATTTATGATGAGTTTGATATCTGTTTCTTTTTAATCAGAGTAGTCAGGCCACAATGGGATTGTCATGTGTCGATACTAGTGCGGAACTTAAGTAGGTTTGATAAGTTCTGGGAATGGTACATGGGCAGGACCAAGTGGTTCTAAGATAGCCAGAGGATCCAGGTTATATCCTTAATGAGCGGTGGATGGTTTATGTCCTTAATGAGCAGTGTATAGGTATTGCTGGCATATGTCGCGAAGTCGTGACAATAGGATGAGATATTGTTGTTCGAAACTTTATATTCCTCACATGTGGTAAATGGTTTATATCCTTAACGAGCGGGGGATGGACTGACGTGGTGTCCATTACATGCGGTAGATGGTCTATATCCTTAACAAGCGGTGGACAGAATGATGGCATGTCTATATGAATTAAACGATTGAGTCTATTCTTGTCAGTCAGAGTCTGTCGGTTATTGGTCTTAGAATAATCAGACAATAAGGGTTGATTATGATACGTTGAATAAAGATGAAGATATTAATGTAACACTGTATCTTATTTATTTCATAACTTGTTATTATGTTATATAACCGTTACCCTGTTAGTTTAAATTCACTCAGCTCTCAATAAGCTAACGACCGTTATTATCTGGATATTCCCCATCCTGGCTACCCTGCTCCTAATAATGCAGGTGATGAAGCTTACGATGATGGCTACCACTGGGAGGAAGAACATGCAGACAGTGTCCCCATCAAGGACAGTTATGTAGAAGGAGACTACCACACTGACGATTATGTCTACGCCAGCTAAAGGCTAGATAATTATTAGTTTCTATTTCGGTAGAACTTTAAAATTGATACTTGGGCATATGTTGCTTCCAGACCTTTTATCTTTCCCGCTGTTGCGGACTCTAATTTTTTTTATAGCTAGAACTTTTCTAATATATCTCTGATTGGTTTTATTACAACTCTTTTTACTGTGTGGTGGCTGGTGCTGTATGGTGTGGACAATTTAGTGACTTTCACCCATCATTCCCTATGGACCCAAAAAAGAAATTTATTTTTCTCTATTTTTGCTACTCCGGGACGTGACAAAAAGCAACATCCTCTTTCAAGTTAGCATTAGATTTAGGGCTTTTGTACAATTTCCCCAATTTCTAAATCCATCTAATTACATAGATTTAGGGCTCCTTCCTAATTTGTTCAAACAACAAATAACTCTCCAACAGCAACCTCCACAGTTAACATGATTCTTTAGGATGAATCTATGCATCATCCTTTTGAAGTCATAAACAATATATAGATAATTATATATATATATTGTTATGAAATAAAATATAGAATTACACATTCTGTATATTATAATTATACATCCTGTCATGGGCATTAATTATTTCATTCTAATGTATGTCTGTTTATATTTGGTCTACACAAACATTACTCTCCTTCTAGATATCTATTATGAGCAATAATGGTTGTTCCCAAAAGCTTTTAGGGGTGCTAGACCTCGGATACCCTACACTACACCATAATAGAAATATCTTTGTGTGTGTATATACTATTTATATCCATCTTGATTGACTTGAGAGTAAAACAAAAAGGTACAACCTTGGAAGATAAATTAACACCAGTTATGGCCTATTGTCACAATTTTTCAAAAAGATGCTTGAGTGCTCCTCTTATCTACACTGCCATAGCTTTTAGCTTTTCTTCAAATATTTTGTACAAAATATTCCATATATTGGGTTTTTCTTTTTTGGCTTCCTCGAATTTTTTGATGCTATTTTTTGGCATAAAAAAATAGGAATTTTGCTTAGTCAGATTATGTCAATTCCAGAATTACCATTCCAATTTATTTCACTAGCAAGATTTAATATAGTAATTAATCCAGAAAGGCCCTTCAGTTCATAGCATATTTCTTAGAAAGCATTTGATACACCCTAAATTGGCTCTACCCAAAGACCGAGCTGTTCAACTCAGTAGCCGATCCCTATCCCAGTCAAATCATTCACAATTCTTTGAATGAGCATCAGCCCGAGCAGTTTGGTAAGCCCGAGGCCACCCAAGCGGTTCATCCATGACCCGACCAACGGGTCGGGAATATCACGTAGGCACGGTTCGTACAAGCGCAGCCTAGCCAGGCCCACGAGATGCACCCCAGAATAATCCAAGCTATGTCCTAATTAAGTTAGAAGACTAATGGAAAGTGCACATAGTTTCCTGATCCAATTAGGAAACCCCCACAATTAATGCCAATCAATCCTAATTGGGTTATATTTCCTTATCCATATAGTTTCCTTGTACGAGTAGGTCTCTTGTATTTATAAAAGTGACCCCTCACCCCCATGGAAGGGGATCAACTTTTCAGTTTATACAGCACCTCTATAGCAGTCATCAACACGCCCGGCCGACCTACGGTAGCTCCAAACTATTGTTGGTTCACCACAGGTCCCCCGCTTTTTATAGTATAGTGAACGTGCTCAGACACACACGTAGACGTAGGTTCCTTCATTAACAAGACTGAACCACATACAAAAAACCAGTCTCTCACTCTCTCTCTCCTTAATCTGCTTTAATTTACTTTAACCAAATTTTGGCATCATCAGTTTGGCGGCTTTTGTGGGAATCAATAAGTTTCTCATCAACAAATCTCTTCTCTGATCGTCATGCCACCGAAGAAGGGTAAAAAGGCTGCGCAGTAGGCTAACCAGGATGTTCTACTGGCCCCGGCGCCGACTGCGGCGGTCCTGACATCTAAGCGGATCACCGCGACCCTCGCACAGCTCTTGAAGATCCAACGTCAAACACCGCAGCAGATCGAAGACCTGCTGGCCCAACAAAACAACCCTCTAGTGGCCGGGAATCGCCCGGGAATGTTGCGTACGGTCGGGAACCGATCTTGACCAGACAACGTGCCCGAGCGAACCCGTCCCGCGTTGAGAGTACCACAGACATCAGTGGTAGGCGTGCTGCCCGAGAGAAGAGGCAGGAGCATATGGCCAGGGAATCAGTCTAGGGTCACTCGGTCAAGAGCCGAGGTGGCCTTGGGCACTTGAAAACCTAGTTAGCACCTTATCGATATAACCAGCTTGAGATAATCCCATTATCTTTCGCCTACGATCCTGAAAGAGCTTTATCCCAAGAATATAGCTCGCCTCTCCTAGATCTTTCATATCGAAAGTACTAGCTAGCTAAACCTTAACCGTTGACAATACTGCTTCATCATTCCCAATGAGTAGAATGTCGTCAATGTAAAAGAACAAGAAAAGCCACTACCTCTCCTTCACACTTCTTGTATACACAAGGTTCATCCAAGTTCTCTATGAAACTAAACGATTTGACCGCTTGGTCAAAACGTATGTTCCAACTCGTGGATGCTTGCTTAAGCCCATAAGTGGACTTTTGCAATTTGCATACCAAGTTACCTTTCCTATTAGCTATGAACCCTTCTAGTTGCTGCATATAGATGTTCTCCTCAAGATTGCCATTCAAAAATGCAGTCTTGATGTCCATCTACCAGATCTCATAATCTAGGCATGCAATAATAGATAAGAGCATTTTGATGGACTTGATCATGGCTACCGAAAAGAAGCTTTCCTCATAATCAATGCCCTCTCTTTAAGTATAACCTTTCGCTACAAGCCTAGCTTTAAAGGTCTCAACCTTTCCATCAGATCCTCTTTTCCTCTTGTAGACCCACTTACAACCAGTGAGTTTAATATTGGCTGGTAATTCTACAAGATCCCAGACCTGATTGAAAACCATAGATTCCAATTTAGCCTTCATAGCTTTAACCCAACGAGCTGAGGCTTCATCAGCCATTGCCTCTTCGTACATGGTAGGATCAGATTTAAATTCAGATTCTATGGAGACAGTTTCAAAAACTTCTCCTAAGAACATGTATCTATCAGGCTGGCTGATAATCCTCCAACTATGATGAGGTACCGGTGCAAAAATAGGTGAAGAAGTGGTATTTTCTTGCCTTACGTAGTTATCAACTGTGGGTAGGACTGAGGGCTCTCCTTCTATCTCTCTAAGATCTATCTTCCTTTAGGTTTATGGTTCATGATATAATCATCCTCCAAGAAAACAGCATTTGTGCTAACAAACACATTTTGTTCTCTTGAATCATAAAAATACCATCCATAAGTACCCTTTGAATACCCCACAAAATAACATACTTCTGATCTAGAATCCAACTTGCTCATCTTTTCTTTCAGCACATGTGACGGACACCCCCATATCTAGAGATGTTGCAAAGAAGGCATGTGCCCAATCTACATCTCCCGTGGTGTCCTGGGAGTAGATTTGCTTGGTACTAGATTTAGTATATATGTAGCGGTTTCCAAAGCATAACCCCAAAGGAATAATGGTAACTCGGAATAACTCATCATCGACCTAGTCATGTCTAAAAGAGTTCGATTCCTTTTCTCCACTACACCATTCTACTGAGGTGTACTAGGTACAGCAACTATGACAGAATCCCATTTTGTACGAGGTGATCAATAAACTCATTAGAGAGGTACTCGCCACCCCGATCAGATCAAATTGCCTTGATATGTGTTCCTAATTGCTTCTCCGCTTCATCCCTAAACTCTTTAAACTTTTTAAAGGCTTCAGACTTGTACTACATTAGCTACGCATATCCATACCTAGAGTGGTCCTCAGTAAATGTGATGAAATACTCATAACCACCCCTTGCTCTAATATTTATTGGTCCGCACATATCAATATGATCTAATTCTAACAATGCATTGGTCCTATTGCCCTTAGCTGGAAAGGGCCTTTTGGTCATCTTACCCTCCAAACAAGACTCGCAGATTTCCATTGGTTCGAGAACCAAATCGCCTAAGACCCCTTCTTTGACTAGTCTACCAATCCTATTTAGATTGATATGGCCAAGCCTCATATGCCAAAGCCTTGTTGGATTAGTGGAAGGTTCCTTTCTTTTAGATGGTATAGTTACCATTGAGTTATTAAGTTCTATACAAGAATCTTTAGAAATATATGGAGTAATCACATACAAACCATTTAATTTAACATCAGAACACACAAAAGAACCATTTCTTTTGATCACAACTTCAGTTCCAAAATGAAAAGAATAGCCATTATTCGATAAATTAGAAACTGAAATTAAATTACGTCTCATTAAAGGAACGTAAAGTACCTCTGATAAAATCAAAATTTTATTATCTAAAAATTCTAAAGCTACTACTCCTATAGCAACCGCAGATATGGTTGCACTAGAACCTAGAGTAAGTACGATCCCCCCATCATTGCACCTCCTAGTTGATCTGAACCCTATAATGAATTACAGATATGGTTAGTCGCACCAGAAACAATGCACTAAGTGTTTGAAGTATCCATAATAAAACTTACTTCAATCACATGTGATTCTATCATACCTTGAACTCTTGTAGCTAAGAATTATGGACAGTTCCTTTTCCAGTAGCCCTTCTCACCGCATTGGAAACACTTTCCTTTGCCTTGGCCACCCACCTTCCCTTTTCCCTTACCTATTCCCTTAAATTTTGCAATCTTAGGGACCAGTCCAACACTTGGACCACCAGTGCTAGCATTCTTCTTCCCTTTCTTTCCTTTCGGCACAGATCGGGAAGAGGAAGAGCTTTTTCAACATTCAAAACATTGCCCCCAGGCTTGATCACCCTTTTCGCTGCCAGTAAAGAACTCATTAATTCATTCATTGAAAAATTCATTTGATTCATATTATAGTTGAGTTTAAATTGAGTGAATAAAGGCGACAGCGAACTGAGGATCACATCAACTTGGGTATGTGCGTCAATGTTGGCTCCCAAGGTCACCAGTTTGTTTAAATATCCAATCATTTTTTAAACATGTTCTTTGATTAGAGTCCCTTCCGACATCTTGGCACTCATTATCTTCTGCATGGCAACCTGTCTGGCAAGTCTACCATGATCCCCAAACATCTGTTTTAGGGATTTTATAATGGCACTGGCAGAATCATTCAATTGGTATTGGTGTTACAACACATTATCCATAGAAGGAAATATGTAACAACGAGCCATCCCATTCGACTTCTTGCACTTGTCGAACTCGCATCTAGCAGCAGCCATAGCATTTATAGTGAGTTCTTTGGGGCATGGGGTGGTGAGGACATATATGTGATCCTGCGCAGTTAAAACAATGTCAAGGTTTCGTTTCCATTCAGTGTAGTTATTTCCAGTTAACTTATTTTAAGTGAGTATAGTGGCAAGTGGACTAAATGCAGATCTAGACATTATGATTTACTAAAAAATCAAAAGTCAAAATAAATATAGATATCAGAATTTGACAGTTTGAAATAAAAGAATCCTTAAAACTCTTATTTTTAAACAAAGTCGCCGGAATATCAAAACGAAAGAATAAAGCCTCCTTGTGGTGGTCAATACTCGACCTTTTGATTAATCATGACTTATTCGCTATGCAACTCTTGCAAAACAAGTTATGACTCTAGAACCTATTTGATTCCAAGTTTCTGGATAATGCCCCGTGTGGGATCCCTTATCTATAGCTTAGCTAGTGTGTACCATTAACTAGGATGCAATCATAACCGTCTCAAGTAGTGCCTCCGTGTGGTGGTCACCCTCTAACACGTCTTATTGATCCTATCCATAGGAAGTTCACATCTAGTAACCAATGAGCAGTGTACCCTCTATATGGAATTATCACCCCTGGCAAGGTGACACAGAATGCACTACTCATCTTACAATGAACCGTTAATGGAAGATCGTGGGTGTTATTAATAAGACCCTCTCCCACTAGTTTTAATAATTAAGGATTTTGCTTTTGGAAAAATTGTTTCCACACATTACCCATAAACATCCAATGTTTACTAATGCGTTGAAGACGATTTTTGAATTTTATTTTAGAAAACTTGTTTTAGTCCATGCAAGTAGTAACAATATAATTAAATGCCAATCACAAACCAAGAACATAAAAAAAAACTAAAATGAAATAAAGACATCCAAACGATGCCTCTATCTCCCATGGCTCTATCTCCATAGAACCTCATTTCTTGGTTTGATCGCCTCCAGCTCCATCTTCATGGACAACGGCTCGCTCTTCCATCTTCATGGATATTCTAATTCTATTACGTTGGTCCTATGCTCCTTTCAAAACTTACAATTTATCTAGAAAAAAAAAAAACAACAATAAAATAAAAGGCTAGGGAAACCATTGCGACTTTCTCATTCGTAGGATTGAAGTCGCATCACCCGTTACATGTGCCTTAAAACCAAACCAAAATTAATACAACTTACACCAATCTTAAATATTCAAGACAGAATTCAAAAGACTTGGTACCATGGGAGATAATGGACTAATCTTGCTACAAAAGGGCTAGTCGTACGCACATCCACGCATATAAAACAAATATATGTAACTATTGGAACCCCTAATCAATTCACACAGTACATAAACTCTTTAAATACTGATGTAGAACTTAAAACAGCATCGCAGTTCTCTGTAACACTTCAATTGATCAATAGTAGTTCGATCGCTCGAACTTTCGATCGATTGAACCTTCAATTTCACAGAATGATTTGGAAAATTTTACAAAATAATTTATAATTAAAGTATATAATTTAAAAACCTTTTAAAACTGTGTAAAGAATATCTGGACAGAGAATCTGTCTCGATTGAACAAACCCCCTTCAATCGATCGAACAAAACAACGTTCGATTGATAGAAACCAATTCGATCACTTGAGAACAGTAAGGTTCAATCTATCAAGCTTACTTTGATCGATCGAATCCTCCATGCATCCAATGCAATCACAGATTTGTATTCTACTACGAAACTGCTACAGAAATAGACCTGTGATAACGCAGTTTTGAAAACAGTTCTAAAATCAACATGTAAATCAAAACTAGTGTTCCAAAACGCATCTATAGATCCAAACAAGCGTGGCTCTGATACCAATTAAAGGAAAATTAGGTTTTAATTCCACGCAGTGGAAAGATTAAGTTCCAAAACTTATTGGTAGCCCAGATCTACTACTCGCTAACTCTATAGATGCATACAAGAGAGGGGACTAGAATTATACCTCACAGTGTTGAACCCAATTCTAAAATCTCTGACTTCCAATAGCCTCCACTAGATAGTCTTCATTCTTATGACTCGTACGGATGCTCCCGGAGAGGCTAGGGTTGGTGGCAACCCTAATAGAGAGGATAGAGTAGGATTAGGAACCCTAAAATAGTTTTTGCAGCTTCTGGTATAATAAAAATGATGAACTCTTTTTTCTGGACGCAACTGCCCTATTTATAGATTCCCATAACAGACCTAACGTTCAAGTGATTGAAGTGGCTTAGATCAAATTTTTGATCGATTGAACCACCTTCGATCAATCGAACTTATCTAGACTTCAATCGATCGAGACTCCTTCGATCAATCGAACCTATCTTGACAAGATCCTCATGTGCCTTTCCAAGCATCCTAGCGAAGCTAAGAATGGAACCTCCTAGGTTCTTTATTGTTGGCTTAGACCAGTTGTTAATTCCCATGACCAAACTCTTTGATCAGCAAATTAACCAACTGGTCAGTTAACGTTTACTCCACTATAAAATGATAACTGAACTCCAACACAAAAGAATAAATCCAAGCGATAACTAGACTTATATAGTATACTAATGTCCTTCTACCATCAGCATTCATAATCATATTTAGGTAGTTAGATAACTATTATTGTCAACCTGAATCATGATTACTTCTTGTATTCTTTGAGTCCTATTCACCACTCATGATTACCAAACATGTTTATAACTATTTATCAACAAGACTGCAGTTCTCAATAATCAACTTGGTGATATTCTCAAGGGAATGCTTACTCTTTAACAGAGGGTAGATTCTATCTTGACAATATATGTTCATAACCCTATGAACATCATATACCCAAGATACCCAGATGTTGATCTTTAAGACCTCAGTGATTGGTAAGTCAAAGCTACCATATCCGCAGTGTGTGTTCATAATTGTCTCAAGATTGAGAACACGTACCTTATACAAGTTATGAGTTCCTATCGACTATTGATAGTCTTAAGTGTCAATAGGTAAACTCAGGTTCGTCAATGCACTATAAGCACTAGCACGTTAACTAAGAGCTATACTCCAGTGATTGAGATTCATCACTCCATCCAATGGTAGTTAATCATGCTATAGTATAAACCTGGTGAGATATCCAGTCTCATCATCCACTGTAACAAATTCTAAGTATCAATAAATAGTAATTCATATCTCACTTGAATGCATCTCATACATACATGAATTACTTACTATGATACTTAAAGATTAACAATCATCTCATAAAAAAAAACATACATAATGAAATGTAAAGATGATATCCATATATTGAAATGTCAATGTCTTATACATAAAGTAATGGTTTGAGGGCACAAACCTAATAATGTCCTCTAGCTTGGTGAAGTCATGGAATAAAATGGTCAATGAAGTATGCCATATGCCCATAACAAGCATGATTGATAGTATTCGTGTTAAGACTATGAAGGAAATGGAAAAAATGAAATTGAAGTGTCAAAATTGGGATGGTCTAATATGCCCTGAGATGCAAGATCATTTACAAGATGTATTGGATCTTGGCCGAACTTGAAGGGTTAGCTTAGCGAGTGAGTACTTGTTTGAGGTTCACTACGAGCTGTCTATTCTTGTCAATATTAGACAATGGATATGTTCATGAGGTAATTGGCAACATCATGGGTTTCCTTGCGAGCATGTAGTTATTGTTCTTAACTACAGCAGTGAGCAGACTGGGAAAGATTTGTTTGATTATATTGAATCGTACTTCTATAAGAGATACTACGAATTATCCATTTCTGAGCCAATCCAACCGATTGTTACCTTTGGTAAGCTAGTGATTGATCGTGATTTTGTTGGAATTATGCCACCTATTATGAAGAAGTAACCCGGAAGGTTGAAGAAGTAGAGGATCCCGTTTAGGGGTGCGTTCTTACGTGCTGCTAGGTGTGGTAGATGTGGTAAGAAAGGACGTCACAATAGGAAGTCATGTAGGGAAGTGATTTGTAATTGATATTGTTTTTGTTGGGATTTTTTGAATAATTTAGAGATTGATGAAAATAACGAAGTTGTTATTATTTGTTTTTTAATTCATGCATATTGGATATTAGTGGTAGATAAAAAGTGATAAATTTAGTATTTGGATGAATAATAGCTTCATATGAATATTTTATGCTTTAATAGTTTTGTAAATGATTTCTATAGAGAGTATTGTATAGTCATTAAAGCCATATGGAAAGGTGTTAAAAAACTAAGTGTATTTTTTAATTCAATATGTTAGTATAACATATTACACTATCAGATTCTGAACTCCACAGGGTGATAAACAAAGTGAAATTAGCTTGATTTGTATAGCAAAGTCTGAATATATTTGTCACATATTAAGTTGTGTTTAAAACATAGTCATGGGATTTTAGACAAAAAAGATCTAGATTCTATTTATTGAATAGTGTATAGATTTTGGTTGGGAAATTTGGTTTGGTGTTACATATTGCACTTGTTTTTTCAAATTACTCTCCCTGATGTTTGAGATCATCCAGCTAGATTTATGAAATTTGTTTGAACATACACATAGAAATACAGCTGTGGAGTTTTTGAATCAATATGTGGAGAATGTGAGAAGAATAAACAAAGTGATATCATTTTGAGAGAATAGAAAAATGTGATTCTATTTCTTACATATAAGGGTATGGTTAAACCTGTCACTTATTAAAGTGTGATTTACTTCTGCACATAACAAAGTGAGAATAATTTTTTAATTTGCAAAAACTAAAAATTTTCTGACATAGAAAGTAGATACATACAGTTTGTCCCATCATGTCTCATATGTTCATACCAAAAATACACCATATGTAAACAAAAATACCACAAAATTAATATGTCAGTCACTGTCTCCGAATATATATTATGTACATAAATTGATGGTAACAATAGTATCTAAACCCTTCCATTCAGCTGTTGTTGACAGCAGACTTTTCATTGTCCAGTTGGTCTTGTTTGAATGTGACTATTTGAGCTTCCAAAGACTCTTTGTAGCTTTCAGGTGTCCAAGATTGACCAGATGTGTTTCGTAACACGTGTACCAATCCAGTCCTAGCTCCTATGTCATTACACTTGATCTTATTTTGATTATGTTGGAAGTATTTCACAATTAGGTTGCGGATTATAACACCACAATCTAAAGATCCAGGGGCTTGCTGTTGGGAGTCAACGACATCAGCCACTCTGAATATCTTCATCAGGTGTCCCCTTTGGTACGTAGTTTTTTTGTAAATCAGAGGAATTTGTCATATATTTACTATAAGAGTGTTAATTTGTGTCTAGTTGGTGTGTGTTGTATTTTACCATGTCTAGAAGGCCTTGTATATACGGATCCTTGGTGGCAATAGTTCTTGGCCTGAGAGAGTTGTATATGGAGTAGTGTGTCAAACATAGCCAGTGTCTAATGTTTAGCTCCTATATTGTGCCCTCTACAAAGTAGTGGAAAGATCTTGTACCTGTATTCACCGTTATCATCTCTAATATGTGGATCGACAAGCTTTTCCAGCGATTCGGTATCACCATTCTATAGCCATATATGTGTGTAGTTTAATAGTTAGGAGCATGTTGGTTGAGAGGTATAATGTATGAAAGTCAAGTGTTGTGTATGTAATATACCAAGCATAAACTATGGAAAACATAGCATCGTCCATCAAATCAAATTCTCTATGTGATTGGCGTGTCATCAATGTATCAGCAAAACAGTCAATCACCTTTCAAAAGTACTTATGTGTGAAATTGTCAGTAAATGAATTAGAGATATTGTTGAATATGATCTTTTTTTGTATCATGGAATGTTGAATTTATCACTTTCATTTGTTGATATTCCTTCATTAGGATGATTGAACATATGTCAGCAGCCATTACAATATCTTTCCCATCTATCTTGTTGTAGACCGTGTCCTGTTCTATTAAATTTTGTATTATATTAGTGTGAGAAAATGTGATTTTGTTGTTACAAACATGTTGAGTTCAACTTACAGTGTTCCATATGTGTTGAGCATCTTAGGGAATAGAATTTTGCTGGCATCTGGAAGTGCCTTGAATACTTTCTTCAACATTGGTAGAAACACATTTATGTCTTTTAACTTGTCAAAATCGACTTTGTCGACATTGATTAGATATTCCTTCACCCCCTTGTAAACACCCCAATTTTGACCGACCGTCAAACTTCGGGGGATTTACCTCTAGAAAATTAATGATGAATAATGTCCAGACAATTTTCATGGTTTGGTAGTTTGGATTCAAATAATCCCAAGTGTTTAAGTAAATCCATGAGATTGAAGAGATCCTTAGAGGCCTTTCATGAAAATATGCCTAATGGTTACGTCTATGGAGCCCCTTGATAACTTGATCGTTGTCTTAGTGGTTATGATCACCACTTGATCCAAATTATCCCTAGAATCTTTGGATCAAATTGGATTCAACAATAAGTGACAATTCAACAATGGTGCAGTGAATTCATTGACGAGCTGTGATCAAAGATTTTTAATTAAATCATGATCCATTGGATTTTAATGAGACAAATTGGAATGGGTCCGTAACACCTATTTTTACCTCTGCAGTTTTTGTAGTTTGGTCATGGGTTTTGTAATTTAATCACTCTCTGTCCAGAATCCCAGAACAGTTAACCTATTTTTAAAATGTTTGGATCAGACCCTTAACCAAATGGTTTAGGTTTTAAATAATTTTTCTATGATCTATGAATGATGAGTCCACTACATTCTCCAAGAAATTTGAAAGATTTGAGATAAGTTTGCTATTTTCAATAAATCATATAAAATCTCTAGAAAAAGAGTTGGTAAATCCTGAGGGATGTTTGGTCTTGGTCCAATTCCTAGAGATTGGACCATTTGATCTTTGATTTTCTTTTTGGGTTAGATACTAGACTCACAGAGGCATGTCTTACGCAAAAATCACTAAGATCAAACCATGGGAACCATGAGTTTTCTATTTTTATATTATTTGGTTTCTTCTATAAATTTTGGAATTCTGGGACCAATTTGATAAATCCTGGCATCTATGATCCAAATGATTTCCCAATGCCTTAAGGCTTGAAATGTGTCTTAATTAAGATTAATTAGGCTTAAATCTAGAGGTCAAAAGATCCCAATCAATGAATAATTCATGTCTCGTTTATTCTCATGCATTCATGATTACCATGCTTAGAAGGAACACATGTGTTTTAGGAATATTTGAATGCAGGGAATAAGAGTATGTTGTTATTAATTGGACTTAGTGATGAATTCTCCTCAACCATGTTGAGTCATATCACTTCTATATGGACATTACATTGGCTCTAGGTTAAGGTCCTTTTGGACCTTCCCGTTGAGACTTATATACCTATAGGAACATTATGACTTCCCCGGTTGGGAAGAATTCATGATTTTGTCAATTTCCTCCATTTTTTCGTTAGATTTAGATGTAATTTGATATTATTGATGTTCAAGCATGTGGATTAACCTTTGTTTTGTAGCACAGCCAAGGTGAGTCGTTCTTTCTTCCTCTAGAGTAATTTAACTACTTTTATTATTGATTTTTATTGATTTTTCTGACTCTGTGCATGACACCTTAGACTAAGGTTCTGCCTTACGTGTATATGAATTAGAGACCATTTTTCTAGGTTTTCAATTCCTCGTATGCATTGCACGTTTCCTACTCGCAGCTGGATCCCGGGTAAGCTCTCTTGTTCCCTATTGCACATCATTCGCTTGGTAGTCAAACCTACTTGGTTTTGTATGCCTTTTTCCTATTAGCAATATTGCACCCCTTTCAACATGATTTTGAAATGTATATCTATATCTATGCATTACTTGAGGGCACACTTCAATTGTTAGTTTAATTATAAGGATGTTGAGTAGAGGCCTATCGCAAGATAGGATGAGAGGTGGTGTTTTAGTCCATCGGGCTCCTTCCCCTCTCATTCCATGATCCCCGGAACTAGTTAATCTCTGGTTTCCAAAAGAACCGTTCCTTCTAAAATAGTTTCTTAATTTTTCTTTCAAAATGAATTGGCGACGCATATTCGTATTCTGGAAAAAGTAAAGAAATGGTTTCTAGAGGTGTCAATTGGGTCGAGTTGGACCAGCCTAGGCTCGAACCTGGCTCGCTTGCCCGAGCCGAGGCCCAGACCACTAGGCATTGTCGATTAGCACCGGTCCAGGGTAGGCATCCCCTTTGGTGTCCACGGCCCGGCCTACTACCTAGCCCAAAGCCTGACCCGGCCTGGTGACCCGTCCGACCCGGTCTAAGGCCTGATCCTAAGCTCCAAAAACTAGTGTTTTTTATAATAACAGTGATTAAAAAGCTTAAGTCTGGTCCCTAGCCCGCCTCCTTATCTGTGTGTTGTCTTTTCCCTATTTCCAATTTGAGTATATGAATCCTGGCTTGATTGTAGCTTTTCTTTTCTTTTTCCTGATGTTCCTAACTATGGTAGGTGTTAAACGAATAGTACTAGGTCCTCTAACCCTTCCTGGAGTCATGTATGACTTTCGTGTTCTATGTCCCTGTGTGAAACATTTTATGTTAGTGTATTGAAGTAATGTATTATAACTAATTTTGGAACAAAAGGGATTTATGTGTATAATTTTCTAATTTAGGTTTATGCTATTTGCAAAGTGAGAAAATTTCTAATGTATTGAAGTTAAAGCTTACCTTTTTCTTGGCACTTGAAATCACAGCTTGTAGTTATCTTACTGTAGACTTCTCTTTGTTCAACTTAGTTCTCAAACTTTCAATTTCTTCTTCTTTTTGTTCCAGTCTTGTTTGCAATTCCTTGATATATCCTTTTTCTCTCATTTTCACCCTCTATAGCTGATCAGGAGAAGCTTGATAGGAAATACGATTGCTATGTTGTTAACATATTCGGGCCTACCGTCTTTAGATGCTCCATATTGTACATAGCCAAATAACTCATTACATTATGCTTTTTTCAGTTCTAGGCCATCCTAAAGCTTTTTCACTTCCTTCTCCAAGCTGATAGTAACTATCGAATAGAAATCATTATCACGAACCAGGCTCTTCATCACACTTTGTGGGTCGGAGTTATCAGTTTCCTTTGATTCGAAGAAGGATTGACATGTTCTGTCACTGGGTGGGCAGTTATTGATCAGTATAGGGTTGCCAGCATCTGTATGGAATGGTGTTCTGAGTTCATCTTCTACAAATGTTAGATGTTTTGCAATCCATTCTATAATGGGTGTTGACTCCTCCCATACCCTATTACTGGTTGTTTCTGGACTATAGAACTGGTGGGGCTTCCACATTTCTTGCAGCATGCTCTGTGTAGATTGTTGCACACAATCTTGTGTTATTGATATGTCATTAAAAGTTACTTCATTTGTTCCTACATCCCAATGTACCATATTTGAAATCTCAACATTAGAGTTTTTTAGAGTTCCATCAGCTGCAGCCTTCAAGCACACTTCTTGTCCATCATCTCTTTGATTGGGTGATTCTTTATTTTCCATGCCATTCGTTAATTTGCGATGAATTCATCTACGTGTTGCTTGTAGGTTGCTGAGATTGTTTCTTCACTACCTGGAGCTATATTGTCCGTGACATTGACATCTGCTACACTGTCTTCAATGTTTTGGTCATTGATGTTGGTTGATTTCCTCACACCATCTTCATATTTATTGAAAGGTGGAACAGTGAATTTGTCATCCTCAATCCTCATTTTATAAGGTCCGTAGATGAATGTTTCAGACAATGTTTCTACCATCTCCATTCCTTAACCTGCTAGCACAGAAAGTGAGTAATTTTATTCATTTATTCTTTTTTCCCTCTGTATCGAGAAATTGTAAATGTTACCAAGATTTAATGCCCATTGTATGTTTCCTAACAATATAGTTGTCACTGATTACATACGTAACAATAAGTTTTTTGTGAAATTTGTCAGTGAGTAATTTATCAATGACAAATTAGTAGTTGCTAGAAATTTGTGTTTCTGCCTTCGACATTCCATTAACATTTTAATATACAAAGTGATTAATTATGTTCTCTTATTCATGTTTTCTCATTGAATTTCTGAAATTGTAGATGTAACTAAGAATCAATGCTCAGTGAGAAATTGATAAGCGAGAAATTTCCTAACAGTGAGAAACTCGTATGTGATGTATCATTGAGTATTAGTTGGTGTAATGAAATTGACATTGATCATTTTGAAGGTTCTTACCTCATTACGTGCTAGATATTCTAGATCTCTATTCCTTAGTCTTCTTTGTAGCTTCACCAAGTCCCATTTTACTAAATGCGATATATCACGGTAGTCTGGCGTCGAGTGCTTTTCTTTCAGTGCATTATCATCATCATTCATTATGTTGAGATGTTCACATAGCCACAGCTATAATATATAAACAACATTGTCAAGAAATTTATGAATTTTGAAATTTTAGTAATTGAAATTTAATATTGTTATATTTATGTGTAGTAGAATATCTGTAAGAGCGTCGTGCAACACTTGTCACTTTTGAAGCGTCTTTACGAGATTTGCCAATGGAAGTGAGCAATGCTTCTTGTATTGCTTTGCACCAGTTGTATTCACGCATAATCTCTATGTCCCCAATATAGTGTACCAAACCCCATCTAACTCAGTCACCCCCGGTTGGGAACAATACGGTTGAACATAGTAGAAGGCACAATAACCTCACTATGTCTTCAACAGAATCACGAGACATGTCGGTTATTGTTTCTGTGATTGCTGTCTGTAGACACCCTATTTTGTCGGCTATCATAATTAGGAGACCCATAGCTTGGTGGTTCACAATGATCGAAGAAGACTCAAAAAGGACTCCGGGAAGTTTGTTCAATCTCTCAAAATGCTCAGAATGACCAAAATACCCCTGAAAGCCCGAACGCTACCGGATTCGGACCAACTGTTCCGGAAACATGCTACTTCATAAGAAAAATAATAAAATGAGTTCTAAAGCAAGACCGGATGAAATCGTCGGCTCCCAGAGACCCCCAGAAGTCCCGAAAGTTCCCAGAAAGTCCCCGTTGACCGGTTTGACCAAGTTTGACCAAAATCGTCCAAATTCGCCAAAAAAATTTAGGATCATTCTAGATCATATGGAAAGTATTAAAATGAGTTTTAAAAGAAAATCGAACGAAAATGTCAGCTCTTGGGAACTCCCAGAGGTTTCCAGAACTTCTTGGGAATCCCAAGTTTGACCAAAAGTTGAATTTGAAACTGGAGCACCGTATCATTTTTTAAATATTTTTCATAGATGCTAGAGGTCAATAGCTTTCCAACGGTATGTCGCACATAATTTTTGGATTTAAAATGAATTTATTATGAATTTTTAAAGGAGAAAAAGGTGATCAAATCAGCTTTTATCATGAATACCGCAAAAATTTTCAAACCTATCTCCAAACTATTTTTTATGTAAAGTAGACTCCATTACCTTTTCAACGGTATATCACAACCTCAATTTGGAGTTCGTATGCATTTTTTGTGAATTTCGGACAAAATAGGGCCTTTTCGAGAATACCGGAACCTCTGAGGGCCTAAAAAGGATTATCTGGACGAATGAGGAGCCGTGCCGCCATTGCACTGGCCCACTGCCACTGTGGTATAGGCCCAGTACCACCGTGGCACTCTCCTCCAGAATGGTGCATTTTTGTTATTTCTTTTGGAGGTTCATTTTGATTAATTAAAAACCAAAACGACGTAGTTCTATGTTCACAGATGTTTGGGACCAATGGGAGTACTTATAAAACCCCAAAACCACCCCAAATTGGCCTATATAATCCTCCCTTGACTTCTCATTTTGGGGGTGTCAAATGTAAGCTTTGAAAAGTTTTTTAGAGAAAAAGTTGTAGAGATAAGGTTAGTGTAGAGAGAAAAGAAGTTTCCTTCTTTGATTTCCAAACAAAAGAGACAATTCTAAACTTTGTTTTTACTTTATTACTTCTATTTATTTCATATTCTATACACCCAACCACCATTTTAGTGAGCATTTAAGAGAGAGGAAGCTACTTCTATGTCCAATGTCACCACAACTTGTTTTCTTACTTTGTTGTTCATCTTCTCTTACCTCATTTCTTTTTTTGGTTTTTTCTTTATTTACTTACTAGTTTATCATCATCTAGATGATGACATGAAGTTTGAGGTGAGTGAATTCTTATGGATTGTAGCTCTTGACCTCAAAAACATGTTTGATAGATGATGATTTCAACTTCAATACATTCCTATGTATTCATGAAGTTGTCTTTAAAATGGAAATAATACTTTTCCAATAATCTTGGAGGTTCTTGGTGATGAGTTTGATATTGACATTTTAAGTGGTTATAATCTTCATTAAGTATTGAAAATATGTTTTCAAAACCTCTATTCTTAAACTCCTCATTTTGATTTCAAGAAATAAACCTTGTTTTCTCAAAACCTTCAAAATAGTGAGTCATTTAACTTCAAAGAATTATTTTAAGTTCAATACTAAATTTATGAATGCAAGACCTCTGGGAAAGTCTTTCTAACTCATTATAGAACACCCATGATTTTTGGCTTGACTTGGAAACACTTGGAAGGGGTCCATTTTTGTCCAAACATTCCTTCCAAACATTCTGCCTCTGCTGTCGCAACAGCTAGGTTGACTTTCAACTTGTTTTACAGAAACTTTTCCAAAAAGGGTAGTCCCAACTTATTTTTCCCTTGAACTTAAATGTCTTAGGGAACTTTCTGTATAATATGGGCCTCTAGAAGTTTTTTTTTTTCATTTTCTAAGATTTTCTAACATTTCAGTCGACAGTACGGACTCTATTTCTGAATAACCTTTATTGTTTATATGATTTCTCTCAATCTGTGATAGTTATTAAAGATTGGCTTTTTGGGTTATGTTCTAGACACAATAAGAAAGTTCTCCATAAAAAATCATGCATTGAAAACATTCCTAACCCCTCTTTTCAATTTTCAAAAGATCATGCTACTGTTCTGTCCACTATTCACAGCAAGCATACTCTTACTTCCATCATTTGATTTGATGCTTACATGCACTCCAAATTAGCTCATGTCTTAGGAAGTAGTTCATACTACATTTGTACATATCCCATGATGATTTCCTTCATTCATTCATGCACATTCTAGACTTCTAAGTCATTCTAGGAATCCATGAACACAAAACACACTACAACATTTGCACATTCTAGGATCATACATTGCATTCATGCAAGATTTGGGGCTTTTGTGACTCCTAATCTAAGAAGATTATAAGGAATGAATTTGATCACACGTTCATGCTTCCCCCTCGATCTAATCTTCCTTTCTCATCTGTCCCGGGGATTGAGAGGTCTTCTTTTCTCAAAGGTTAACATGCATTATTCTTGTTTGCTAAGCATATTTTGATTTATTTGATTACTTATTTCAAGAACAATTCATGTCCCCTCTAGATTAGGGAAACTTAATTATTTGATATGTGATTAGACGATTTTTCCTAGGTTTGTTCATGTGATCTTTCACTTTGCATTGTGTGATACTTGGCTTAGATCTTATGAATGACATTTTACCTTTAGATCTTCCATTTCAAGTTTCTTATGTGATGTAATATACCTATCATAAATATTAACTGTCAAACCAAACACAGTAAAAGATGATTATTTGGATGATAATTGAGGCCCGTCAAATGACGGGGCGAATTGAGGGTGATTTAGTCGTGACAAAGGCTCCTTCCTCTCTCATACCAAAACCCCGAACCAAGTTCTTTGGTTATGAAGGGCCTGTGCCCTTTATCCGTTTGGGTGAGTCAAATTAGGTTTCTTAGTTCCTTAAAAACCAAGTGGCGACTCTGTATCTGTTTTCAACAGACCCTACCATTTTCTTTTCCTTTTCAAAATGAATTTCAAAAACAAAAAGAAGTGAAATTCCGCGTGTCCACACTTTCATGATTCTTGATATTTTCACCTCTCCTTCATCAGAGAAATATCTTGTTACGAAATCTGACACGACCTTCGGGCTGTAGGTAAGGTCAATACTCTTACACCCGTTCACGATTCCAAATATCAACGAAATGTCTATTGTTTCGAGCTTGATATCGTTACCTTTGTCAGAAAAAGATCGATTTTTTTGCATTGCAAAGTGGAATCATCTGCTTTGTAACTTTATCGTACTTTTTATGATACGGCACCTGACCTGTTATGAATGCTTCAAAGAGATTCCAGAATGGAGTATTTTGTAGCTCGTTGATATGATCATGTCTTAGGTTTGTCTCGTCCATCACTTTTCTGAAAGCTACGAAGCTACAACAGAAATTTTTTCCCACGAATGTGCTGACATTGCGGGTCTTTTCCTTGCGCTGGATTGTGCTTGATAAAATAACCATTTCATTAGTTAAGTGCATATTTCTCATAATCTGGAGTCAATAATTCATCAATTTGAAGCTACTGAGTGAGTTATTTCTATTTTCCTTTATTCAAAGTTGAAAATTACTGGAAAAAACCTTTGTAGTATAATTTTTCAAGGTATTTCTACATTCATAAAGTGAGTAATTTGTACATAACGGAATTTATACATGATATACAATATATTGATAATGATAAGAGGTGAGGATTTTGTACTTAAGTCTCATACTATTGTGTTTTTGATATATTTGATGAAGATTAAATTTCTCACTATAATATACTAGATATGTGTATATCCATTTTAGTGGATGTGCTTAACTTTCTTTTTACACCAAGATTAGTAATCTTGAGGCACAAAATTGGTAGTGAAATCCCTAATGATGAATAAAATTGAAAATATATGTTGTACATGGGGTAGATATTTGAATGGATTGATTATTTCTGACCATGTTAAAAAATCAAAAAGTGAGAACTTTGAAAACGTGGGGTTCCCCTTAAAAGCCATCAATGTACTCCCTACAAACATGAATTTGATGAACAAAATGGGCAGTGAAATCCCTAACATTGAATAAAATTGAAAATACATAATGTACATAGGGTAGATATTTGAATGGTTTGATGATTACTAACCATGTTAAAAAATCGATGAAAGTGAGAACTTTGAAAACCCTAAGTTTCCCCTAAGAGCCATGAATGTCTCCTCTGTAACATGCATTTGACGAACAAAATAAGCAGTGAAATCACTAATGATGAATAAAATTGAAAATAGATTCTAGATATGAGGTAGATATTTAAATGATTTGATGATTTTTAATGATGTTCAAAAAATTGATGACAGTGAGAACTTTGAAGACCCTAAGTTTTCCCTAAAAGCCATGAGTATCTCCTATGTAACATGAAATTGGTGCCCAAAAAGATGAAAGCAAGTAATATGCAAGTACAATCAAACATTTTAAGTTCTTTCCATATATATATATATTCAGAATAATAGTTTCTTAGCTTTCTTATCCATCCTCATAACTTTCATAAGAACCTTGATAGTCTCGTTATACCGCATCCACCATTGTTTTTCTTCCATGAATTCTTTGATTCAGTGGAGACGATGTTGCAAATTGGGTTGATTTTGTAAATCTATAATTAAATAATAATCATACTATCATGCGGAAAACTTATGGATCTTAAATCTAATACATCTCAAGATCTCTCAAAACTGAAATTAAATGCATACCGTTGTTTGCCATTGTATTGAGAGTGATAAGAATCAAAAACCCCTTTTGATAAATCAGATCTTCAAATGACTTCTTCTTCTCTCTGTCTCTCAATATGCACAAAACCAAATATTGTAATTTGATGGACGTTCCTTCCAAGGGGAAGTTTTGTGCCTTTAATAGAGGAGAGAAGGGCCATATGAATAACTGCCTTTTAAGAAACCGTTCCATCAAGGTTTTCTATATTCTCCCAATTAGTTATTTATTTATTCATATTAACTTAGGCATATTTTCCTATTAGCTAGTAAACATAGTTGAATCCAACCTAAATAGGAGACTAGTGGGCCACTAATATGGGACTAAAAGTCTTGTGAAATAACATTCTTCCACTTGGTCCACTAAGTCGATTATAATGCAATGTTTAGTTGTAATAAAATTTGCAAATTTTATTTAAAATATTTGACCTTGGATTCCACATATAAACCTTTGACATATGATCAAGAACTCCTGAAAAACTAGCCAATAAGTCCAATTAATAAGATACTGTAATACTATGATTAGCTTAGACTATTAATGTGAGTCATAGCAGTTGTACAACATCTATGTCATATTCCCTTCTATGTACCACGCCATTAATAACCTTTACTAACCTAGTCTATTATGCCAAAATGCCCCTGTAATTTGTCTTGTTAAGACATTTCCTGTCTATCAAATAACCAAACATAATATGTGCACACATAACTGAAAACAGAAAACAGACAGAAACAAACTATCATTGCACAAAAGCGTCAAGTACACAACAACTGAAATATCCATCATTATACATATCAAGGATTACTCAAAAGACACATCCTAATAACATGTTCCTTATATGTCTTTGGAGGTAATCCTTTAGTCAATGGATCAGCAACCATAAGAATGGTACTTAAATTCTCAATTGACACTTGTTGTTTCTAGACTCTTTTTCTAACAACCAAGTACTTAAGTTCCATGTTCTTGGAAGCACTAGAGTACTTTCCATTCTTAGAGAAGAAAACTGTTGCGGTATTGTCACAATAAAGTTTTAGCGGCCTGGCAATGGAGTCAACAACATCAAGTCCTGAAATAAAATTCCGCAACCATAAAGCATGACTCGTGGGCTCAAAGCATGCCACAAACTCGGCCTCCATCGTGGATGAAGCAATAATGGACTGCTTCACACTCTTTCACGAGATTGATCCACCAGCTAGCAAAAACACAAAGCCTGATGTGGACTTTCTGCTATCTAAGCAACCAGCAAAATTCAAGTCTGAGTACAAAATCACTTCTAACTGATCTAATCTCCTATATGTGAGCATATAATCCTTCGTCCCTTGAAGATATCGCATAACCTTCTTTGCTGCTTTCCAGTGTTCCATTCCTGGGTTACTTTGATATCTACCTAGCATTCCAACTGCAAAACTAATATTTGGTCTAGTACAAGTCTGAGTATACATTAAGCTCCCCACAGCTGATGCATATGGAACTTCTTCATATGATCCATTTCTAAGTCATTCCTAGGGCACTGACTTTCATTTAACTTATCACCTTTCATGATTGGTGCATCACTGACTGAACATGACTATATATTAAATATTTCCAAGACTCGATTGATATAACCTTTCTGAGATAGTCCTAGCAATACTCGAGATCAATCCCTAAAGATCTCTATGCCAATGACATAGGATGCCTCACCCATATCAACCATCTTAAAGCTCTTAGCAAGATACTCCTTGGTTTGGTGCAACAAACCAAGATCACTACTAGTTAGAAAAATGTCATCCACTTGCAAAACTAAAAAGATAGACTTGCTCCCATTGACCTTCAAATATATACACTGATCAACAGTGTTTTCCTTAAATCCAAAAGTAGTAATGGTATCATTAAACTTTATATACCATTGTTTGGAAGCTTGTTTAAGTCCGTAAATGGATTTCTTTAATTTGCAAACCAAATGTTCTTCAGGTTGCTCCATGTAGATATCCTTATCCAAATTTCCATTCAAAAAAGCAATTTTCACATCCATTTGATGTAACTCTAAGTCATAATGAGCTACAAGTGCCATTATAATTCTTAGTGAGTCCTTCTTAGATACGAGAGAGAAGGTCTCTCTATAGTCAATGCCTTCTTTCTGAGTGAAACCTTTAGCCACAAGTCTGGCCTTATATCGTTCGATATTGCCTTTAGCATCGCGCTTGGTCTTGAAGACCCATTTACAGCCGACTTTCTTACAATTATTAGGCAATTCAACGAGATCCTACACACCATTCTGGTCCATTAATTTTAACTATTCATTCATATTATCGATCCATTTAATAGAATCATCACTTTTTATGGCTTGTGAAAATAAAACTGGATCCTTGTTAATCCCAATATCAAAATCAAATTCTTATAGATACACCACATAATCATCTGAAATGGCAGCTCTCCTTTCCTCTGAGATCTTCTCAAAATTGCCAGTTGTGTTGGTTCTACATTATTTTCAATGGCAATATCCTCAAGAAGTGATGAATCATTTCTATTATGTTGTTTGTCTGCCTCAACTAGTTGAATATGCTGAGGAACAACAATTTCTCGAGGAGGAAAGGGTGGTGGGATATCTACTCTTATTTCCTCGAGATTTACTTTTCTTGATTCATTACTCCCACTCATATTGCCATTCTCTAAGAATCTGGCATTATCGGTTTCCACTATTCTCGTACTATGGTTAGGATAATAAAATTTGTACCCTTTTGAACTTATTTGGATAACCAATGAAATATCCAGATATTGGCCTTGAATCTAACTTATTCTCATGTGGATTGAAGATCCTTGCTTCTGCTGGACAACCCCAAACATGTAAATGTCTCAAACTAAGCTTCCTACTAGTCCACCACTCGAAAGGAATTGTTGGGACCGCCTTACTAGGAACCCTATTCAAGATACACATTACAGTCTTTAATGCTTCACCCCACAATGAATCAGGTGCAGTTGAAAAAATCATCATGCTCCTAACCATATCTAAACGAGTACAATTACGCCTTTCAGCAACTATATTCTGCTATGGTGTACTTGGCATTGTGTATTGAGCACAAATGCCATGTTTTTCAAGAAATTTGGTAAATGGGCCAGAATTTGGCCCGTCTCATCATATCTACCATAGAATTCACCACCTCTATCAGACCTCACTATTTTAACCTTTCTATCTAATTATTTCTCGACCTCAGTAATGAACACCTCAAGGATGTCAACGGCCTGAGTCTTTTCATGGATTAGATATACATAAACATAGTGAGAAATATCATCTATAAAGGTGATAAAGTACCGCTCTCCAGGAAAACATTGAATGGAGAGTGGTCCACAAATATTTGTAATTATCTCAAAAAGCTTAGCACTTCTTGTGGCACCTTTCTTAGTGTGTTTGGTTTGTTTTCCCTTAATGCAATCCACACATACTTCAAAATCAGTGAAGTCTAGGTTATCTAAAATCCCAGTCTTCACCAATCTCTAAATTCTATCCCTGGAGATAGTCGCCTATGCAACAAGATTGAAGACTTTTCATTAATTAGGCCATGTTTTGAACCAACATTCGAATGTAGGGCTACTAAAGATTGTGCAGACTCATGATTCAAGGAAATTTTATACAGACCATCATATAAAATACCAGAACCAACTACAACTGAATTAAACAACAAATTGAGTTTTGTACAACCAAATCAAGCTAAATATTCAGTAACATCCAACTTAGACAAAGAAACTAAATTCCTAGAAATTGAAGATACATATAAAGTGTCCATAAGATCCATCTGATGACCTGTCTCTAAGAGTAGGCAGTAGGTTCCAACATCTACCACTTCCACTTTGAGACGGCTCCCCATATAGACAAATCTTTCACTGTCCTTCGGCTTCTGGGTGGTAAGGAATCCCTGCATCGAATTTGTTATGTGAGTCATGGCCCCAGAGTCAATCCACCAAGTATTAAAAAGAACTTCGGCAATATTTGATTCATAACATACAAAAGAAAGATTTGTACATCTCCTTTCGAACCAAGCTCTACGCTTGCTGTAGTCTTTCTTCACATGTCCTTTCTTGCCACAAAAGTAACATGACAGTGAACTTTCCACGACCCTGGCTACTTTCCCCAGGTCCATCTCTTTTATTTGGTGGAAATCTCTTTCCTTTCATAAACTTTCCTTTCTTTTTAGCTCCTTGAGTTACAACTAGCACAAAGTGGGGTCCTTCTTGTCTTAATCTCACTTCCTCTTGAATACACATACCAGTTAGCTCATTCAAATTCCACTTGTCTTTGTGAGTGTTATAATGAATTTTGAATAGGCCGAACTGAGGAGGAAGTGAGTTGAGAATAAACTGCACCAAGAAGGATTCATCCACTTGCATTCCTAGTGCTCGAAGTTTGGCAGCTTTGTTAGTCATATAGAGGATATGTTCCTGAACTCCTCTAGTACCATCATATTTGACAGTAGTTAACTCTGCCATAAGTGTGCCTGCAAGTGACTTATCTGTTGATTTAAAATGTTCTTTGACAACAGTCAATAGTTCCAATGAGTTATTAGTTTGAGGGAGGGAGGTCTTGATGTTATTAGCCATGGTCATCCTCATAAACATAAGACTAAGTCTGTTTGATCTCTCCCAGGCTTTCAAAGTATCAACCTATTCTGCAGTACTATCAGCAGTAACTTCTCAGGTTTTTCAGCCAAAAGTGCCATGTCGAGATCTAACACACCTAGTGTGAATTGGACTTGTTCATACCATTCTGAAAAGTTTGACCCATTGAGAGTCGGAATGCTAGATGCATGAGAGTGCAACGAAGTGGGAATAATCACTGAAATAAAATAGGACAATGCTCACGTTAAGGCCTTGAGTCTATCCATAATATAGAATTATAAATTCTAAATAGATGAACTAATGATATCACATTGGTTCCTCCTTTGGATGAAAACTTCAGCATATCTAGTGTCCACTCTATAGGTGTAAAATACCATCACCTATATAGGTCTAATGCAGTTTATGCCACCTACTAGTTAGTTATGTTACCTTTGGGCATCCAATTCTACACCACTAAGTGACACAAATTACATTACCCTATCCAGTTCATAGTCAGTTGAAAGTGACTCTCTTTTGGGCTAGTCCTAATCTCCTAAGTATGACTGTCATTGAGAATATTATTGTCCTTTATATCACCCTTAATGACTAATCTTTCATGTAGATTTACATTCATAAGGCTCACTAACCTAGGTCACTGTAGTGACTACCAAATTAATAAACCCTATAAATATAAAACTAACCAACAATATTCTCTAACCCTTTTATTAGAGTTATTATTTAATTGCTAAAGTGGCCATTTAATATTTCAATCACCATTTTAATAATAATAATAATATATACTATTCTTTTATGTGATTGAATTTTCATTTCAATGACAATAATTAGCAGAAAAACTCTTAAGTTTTAAGTAAAAAAAAAAACTAAATAGGGAAAAGTCTTTAACATACTACCATTATGTAGTAAAATAGCATAATGGAATTTGATAGCAACAGGGCCGGCCCTGCCTCTATGAAGAGTAGGCACAAGCTTAAGGCCCCCAACCTATAATATAATTTGAGGGCCCCCAATATATCTTGCCATATGAATAAGCCCAGCCCTAAAATTCAAACCCCCAGCATCCAAGGGCCCCAAACACGTGGAACCATGCTCTTTCCCATTCTCAATACTCCCTCTCTTCTGCCATCATCCCGCCTGCATTAGTATCTTCTTTTTCTTTCTTTTTTCTTTTTTTTTATCTTTTCCTTCTTGTGTCGCTACTTTTTCTTTTATAAGACATGTGCAACACTTAAAATTAATGCATTTCCAAAAGTATATATATCACACCAATAATGTATGACTCATACAAAATTCTATACAAAATAATTATATCCCTTGATTTTAGTGGGTCACCTATGAGATCCATGTATTCCTCATATGAAAACAACTAGAATCAATGGTCAAGATTGATTTGTGTGAAATTTTATATGGGTCTAACGTTACTCATATCACACATATCTACATTTAAAATTTCAACTTAGTGGATCAATATATATATATATATACGAAAATTCTCCAGATAGGGCATCATCTCTTTATTAAAGAGAGGACCTCTGTTTTGACCGTCGAATCGTGTTTAAAAACTGAATTTGATGGCCAAAATAGAGGTCCTCTCTTTAATAAAGAGAGGAAGCTCTCTTTAGAGCCTGACTGTATGTATAGTTAAAATTCTCTATTTGGGGTAAATTTTCAACAACAGTTACACTACTCTCAGAGTTTGAGGAAGGAAATTATTTGATTCTGAGTTGTTTAGGTGATTTTGGATCCTGAGCTGCCAAAGATGGCAACACCCACATGGCCACTTGTAGGACTATACATGATTTTTTTTTGGTATTTTTCCAAACTACAAAAAAAATGTGATTCTGCAAGTGGCCACGTGGTTGCTGTTATAGTAGTTGCCCATTTTGGCTACTAAGTTTCTGGACTCTATTTAGGTAATTTAGGCTTCCCTTTCCTATAAAAAAATAGATTTTCCCGGGTAATACTATGTGCACATAAAAATTTAGGTCATTCATTTCGATGGGGTCCATGCCTACATACATGGGACACACCAAAATGAATGACCCAGATCTTTATGTGTGCACTTTATGTACACATTTTATGTGCACAAATCATTACTCTTTTGAATTTGGTAATTAGTTTATGCTACCATATTGAGGCCCCATTTTAGAGGTTCGCCTAAGGCCCCCAAAACCGCAGGACCGGCCCTGGATAGCAAATCTACGTTGTAGATATAATGCCTAGAACGGTTCCCAAGAAATTTTATTTATTAATTTATTATTATTATTCTTTTTTTTTACTTAAGGTTTAAACCATCATTGTCACATGATACAGATTTAATCCAAAACAAAGCAATAAATATATATTGTAATATATAATATTCTATGATTACTCATGTGGATCTGGAAAAGTTAAAGCAATTCCACACATGGTGTAGTCGTAATCAATGTTAATCATCTTCCAGAATATAATAACAAAAACAACATATATAAATATATATATATATATATATGTATATATATAACAAACAGGACATACGCCTTACTAAACAAATTGATGAATAGAGTTATTGATGTTAAATATACGAATAAAATATATTCATATTCACAGTCAGATCTAAAGGGCTAGACGGCTCAAAAAACGTTGCAATTTGCTGCCAAAAATATGCCTTAAAATCTTAATCCAAGATGTATAGATTCTATACCTATGTACTAGATCAATGAATGTAGACTCAACCTTGGTTTAGAAGTTGTGGTTTCATCATGTCTGGCCTTATCACAAAACTATGAATGCTAGAAATAAATTGATGCATACATAATTATACAGTTTCGGTCAGATCCGAGGCTTACGTACGGCGGTGTATAAATTTTTATAGTTTTAGATTTAATCTAAGATGTATTGATTCAAAACACTTGTTCTGATACCAACTGTAAATCTATAATCAAATAATAATCATACTATCATGCGGAAAACTTATGGATCTTAAACCTAATACATCTCAAGATATCTCAAAACTGAAATTAAATGCGTACCGTTGTTTGCCATTGCATTGAGAATGACAAGAATCAAAAACCCCTTTTGATAAATCAAATCTTCAAATGACTTCTTCTTCTCTCTGTCTCTCAATATGCACAAAACCAAATACTGTAATTTGATGGACGTTCCTTCCAAGGTGAAGTTTTGTGCCTTTAATATAGCAGAGAAGGGCCATGTGAATAACTACCTTTTAAGAAACCGTTCCATCATGGTTTTCTATATTCTCCCAATAAGTTATTTATTTATTTATTCATATTAACTTAATTAGGCATATTTTCCTATTGGCTAGTAAATATAGTGAAATCCAACCTAAATAGGAGACTAGTGGGCCACTAGTACAGACTAAACATCCTGTGAAATAACATATTTGGGTGAGAAAAAGTGATGAAATTGTAGATCAATCTCTCTTTTATGGTAATTGTGTGATTCTTACAGAGTGAGTTCAGTTTTCAATATTTGAACCCCTGATTTACTATGATTTGATCGGTAGTAATTTCAACAGATTTATAAGAAATTTAAAAATTCTACCCTAATTGATAGACCACTGTAAGTGTGCGAATCTAAATACAAAGGGTATTTTGGTCCGTGACATAATAGGAGGACTAATTTCTAAATAGGCTTATTAGTTGGACCAATTTCTAGATTGGGTGTATTTGAAGGACTAAATATTAACTGACGCTTTAATAAATGGTAGAACCACCAAAGTTTGAAAACTGAAAATGAATGCATATAGGTTTGGTTTGATCAGTACTGGATAAATCTTTTTGCTTGGTTGGCATCTAGAAATTATACTCATTATGTTCGGTTTAAGCCGATAGAACATGTCCATCATGTTCGGCTACAGAATTAGTACAATTCCATTTGTTCGGTGGTATGAAGCCAAACAAAAAAAAGGGAAATTCGACCCTAGCCTACTGAACAAGTGTTCGACCTTAACGAAACGCTCGTTTTCAATATTTGACTTTTGAACAAAATGAACACAAATGACAAACCCACCAAACCAAAGTCATTAAATTACCACACTACACATAATATTTATATAAAAAAATAAAAAAAAAATACCAAATGTATGAAAATGTTAGTGAACCTGTGTAGTTGGATGATTCCAAAATAGCCTTCTATTAATGGGAATCACATGCACCATGAATGGTGGTCTTTCTGGTGACAATGGCAATCCTCTCCTCTATTAGTGGTAGAGTAATATGGTGGGTGTACGAGTAATATGAAATGGAGGAATATGGTATGTGTAGAAAGTGTTTTACGGTTATTTTGGGAATGGTGGTGGGTGTAGAAAATAAGATGTTCTAGCTTTCAATAATGCTAGACCTACATAAAATTCTACACAAAAGAATCATGGCCCTCAACTCCAATGGCCCCCATTGGGAAATACATGGGTCTCACATAAGACCCACCAGAATTAAGGAGCAGGAATATTTTTGTATAAAATTTTGTGTGGGTCTAGCATTACTCTTTAACTTTAGTTGGGATAGTGGGTGTAGAGAGTAGGTAGGCGTAAAGAGCAAATTAGGTGGGTGCCAATAGAATTTCCCAAACTTTTTTAGATTTATTTGGTTGAGTAATATTTGGGACACAACCTTCACACAACCTTCTTAAAAGATGTGTCTATCTCTCTCTTGTGATGTCAGAGATAGATACATCTTTTAAGGTTATGTAGAAAAAGTTGTGTGAAGTTGTGTCCCAAATATTACTCTTTTTGGTTTAAGGCTTACAATACAAATTATACAATCAAAAAATTCTACCATATGACTTCCGTTTGTCGTCATATGATACGACCAAGTCCCAAGCCGTTAGATGATGCTAATAGCAAATCTCAACCCTTCATTGAAATCACAATGGTTTTCGCCAACTTTAACATCTATACTATTATAAAGGGAAAGGGAGGGTACCAACATTATTTTTTAAGTTCCATTACATTTTATCTTCTTAAAAAATATTAGAAGGGTATTAAAATGTCCAATCAATTAAAAAAATTGAATTTTAGTGGTAAATACCTCAAATTGAATAGTCTAAGTTTATAGTCCATCCCGTCTTTTATTTTCGCCCAAACTCCTTTATTGGTACAACTTAAGCACCTTAACTCATTTGAACCATCAAAATTACATGTGTTATGCCTAATGTACCCCCAATGAAATTAATACCCAAATAAACCCTAGAATGTAAACACGTCGTTCAAGAGATTCACAGAGAGAGAGAGAGAGAGAGAGTGAGAGTGACGACCACCGCCACCGCCACCGCCCCTCTGGCCACCGCCATCACCCCTACAGCCACCCCCATCGCGCCAATGCCAGCTCCAGCCATCGCCATTGCCGTCGCCACAGAAAGAGCAATGATGATTGTCAATCTCTTTCAAGATCGGTGCTCCAACACCATTACGTTCCTTAATTTTTCTTTTGTTTGAACCACAAGGATTATCCAGCTTTTGAAGTCTCTGGATCTTACCTCACGAGTTTGTACATGCCATGGTTGATCACATTTGCGGCTCCGTTTGGTTGTCCGATATGAGGAAAATGTTAAGAGCAGGTCAAGACCACAAGCAAATTCATTTACCTACCAATTATTTTAGCAAAGAGTGAGTTGGATGCTCTAAGGTTTGTTTGGTTGAATTTAATTTTGAGTGGAGAAGTGGATTTTTGGACATTTTGATCCCTCATTCATAATGTTTGTTTATGTGAATTTTCTTATAAAGTTTTGTGAAATTTTGCGAAACTTTAAAGTTTCCAGAATAATTATGTGAAATTTCACATAAATAATTTTTCACATAGTTCGTGAAATATCTCTTTTCCCAACTTTCGAATTTCACATGATTAATTATGTGAAATTTGTTATATGAAATTTGAAATTTATGTGAAATTTGAAGTAACTTCTCATGTGAAAAAAGTTATGTGAATTTTTACGCTGAAAAAAGTTGTGTGAAATTTCACATAACCATTATGGAAAACAAAAGTGGGCTAATTTAGACTTTGTTTGAGAGGAAGTTTTTTGCTTTGCTATTTGTGTGAAATTTCACACTGAAAAATGTTGTGTGAAATTTCACGTGACTTTTTCTGTTGAAATAGTGAGACAACTCTCTCCTTCTTATACTCTTATCTTTTTGGAATGAAATTTCACACTGAAAATAGTTGTGTGAAATTTTACACAACTTTTTCTGGACAAACAGTGAGACTACTCTCTCCATCTTATACTCTCTATCTTTCTGAAATGAAATTTCACACTGAAATAGTTGTGTGAAATTTCATATGGCTTTTTCTTTTCACAAAATTCCATAGCTAGTTTATGAAATTTCACATAGCTGTCAAATTTTACGTAATTTTTTTCTTTTCATAAATTTCACATAGATAGTTGTGTGAAATTTCACATAAAAAAAAAAGTTGTGTGAAATTTCACACAACTTCTCTCTTCTTTTTTTTCAGAATTTTATAGCGACAATGGTACTTGTTTGATAGATCTTGTCGAATAGATTCTGAAAATATAAATTTTTCAAAAAAAATGATGTCTGGATTAAAAGTTACGGATTTTTGAAGTTTGTAAAACAATATAGGAAGTTTGGTGTGAGTGACTACACAATATAAATGTTAAATGACCAATACACGCGTGCTACATACAAGGAGGGTTAATTTCATAAAAAAAAAAAAAAAAAAATGCAGTGGAGCATTCATTAAAGTTAACAGTGTGTTGGAGTTTTTACCAAAAATGTATGTTATTTATGACTTTTCACTAATTGTCCCCAAAAAAAAAAAAAAAACTGCCTAAAATATTTCGCCAAAAAAAAACTGTCTAAAAAAACAAACAAACTGGCACGCACACGGAGTGTTTGGCCCTATTCTAGTCTCTTTTAGGCTTAGTTTGGCCCCCACGTGGTGCTTCTCCTTTTTTAAAGCCAATTTCATGTTAATTCATTTGGTAACTAGTTTATGAGCTTTGCAAAAATTGAACTTAGGGCTTTTTTGGAGGAAGCTTTTAAAAGCTCTAGAATGGAGCTTTTAAAAGCTCAAGGTTGCTTTTTGGTTTCATGATGTCCTTTTGAAGAATAGTGTGTCACTTGTATAAAATTATCAAAGAACTTAGTAATAAATTTCATAAGCTCCTTTTAAAAAGCCACGTGGGGGCCAAACTAAGCCTTAAACGTTTAAGACAGTAGGAAACTCCCCTCCCCTATCTAGTTTTATTTTATTTTGACTTTATTAATGAGTAATGTTATGCTTCTCAAATTTTAGATATCACAAATAATATGGAAGAAGTATTACGTGCAGTGGTTCGTGGTAAAGCTATTACTACCATAATATGTGGTACAACTGTTAAAGTATATGTAAACCAAAATTATTTTTCATTAAAAAGTATCAATTTAACCGCTAACTTCATTTTCTTAAACTTAAGGATACTAAAGTAATTTTGTAAAAAAAAGTGAGTAAATTACTTTCATAATATCATTGAAAAATTATTAAGTGTCATCATTTTAATAAAGTAACATAGCTTTTCTTGTCCATTTAGGCTTAGTTAGGCCCCTATTTTGGTGCTTCTCCTTTTTTAAAGTACAATTTCATGTTAATTTATTTGGTAACTAATTTATGAGCTTTGCAAAAATTAAACTTAGAGCTTTTTTGGGGGAGCTCTAAAAAGCTTTAGATGGAGCTTTTAAAAGCTCCAGGTTGCTTTTTGGTTTTATGATGTCTTTTTGAAGACTAGTAGTGTGTCACTTGTAAAAAATTATCAAACAATTTAGCAATAAATTTCATAAACTCCGTTTACAAAGCCACGTGGGGGCCAAACTAAACCTTAATACTGAACAAAATGTTGGAGTAGGATAGCCCATCCCCAATAAATTACACTGGATGCTTACCTTATTATTATTATTATGATAAGGGAAAAGGTTTTTTTTTTTTTTTTTTTTGCATAGAAAGAGGTGAGTGAAAGGGGACCAAAAAAAAAAAGCTAAATTAAAGAGCCTAACTCATATTGGACTCGCCAATTGCCATTGACCTATCCAAGGGCTTTTAGTCACCCATGTTTCGAGAATCTACAAGAGTAATTCTTGCTACACAATTTTTATATAACTTTCACACAACATTCTTAAAAGATGTGTCTATCTCTCTCCCCACAGTGACACAGGAGAGAGATAGACATATCTTTTAGGAGGTTGTGTGAAAGTTGTATGAAAGTTGTGTGCCAAAAATTACCTAATCTACAATCATTATTTTAAATTTCATTAACTGCCGATTACTTCCCACTTTAATTACTAAGTTACCAAGTTGTTGTTCTTTTTTTTTTCTTTGAATTATTTGGACTTTTTAGTATTTTGCACATTTATAAGTTTATTTCAATAAAACAGGTGTTCAAATAAACAATGGTTTGTTCAATGTTTGTCTTCATCTTATGTATAATTATAATTCTTACATGTTAGTAATATGGCTAATTCCCTGGTCAGGATTTCCAGTGGGAAACCCAGTAATAACAGTTACTTATTATTAAGTTAAGGATAAATTACATATTATACCCTTGTATTGTGGGTGTGATGTCACTTTGGTCCCTGTAGTTTTAATTTAATTTGTCACTTTGGTCCTTACAGTTTCAATTTAAGTTCAATATAGTCCATTCATGATTTTATATATATATATATATATACAGAAAATAGGTCATATGATGCACATATGATGATGGACATAATGGTAAATTGATTTAGAAAAATTATACTTTACACACCTACATTAAACATAAATCTGACAAAAATTGTGAGAAATTTGATAAATGGACTACATTAAACTTAAACTAAAATGATAAAGTGAAAAATTGAAACTGAGGGACCAAATGACATCACCGTGTGGGTATCGGGATTTTTTGAGCCCACTTATTTTTACTTTCTTCAAAACAAATAATGTCACGACCCATCCCGCTAATATGTGGAAACACGACACATGGCACGCCATCAAGGCTTATCCAGTTCATTAAAGTAAAATAGTAGCGGAAAAACTTAAGTACTAAAAAATCAGAGTTATAGGAAGTTTTGCCCAACTAAAACACTTGCAAAGAATCCATTCTGAAAACAGAGGTCCAGTCGACTGGATCGGGGCTCCGGTCGACGGGAGTTCAAAAGTAGTAAGTTTAAAAAGTTCAAGGGCCTAGTCCAGTCGACTGTGTCGGAAACTCAATCGACTGGGGCCTCAATTTATCAGTCGACTGACCCTCGCCCGGTCGACTGCACACCATTCAAGCAGAAAGTCATGTTCTGGGAACCCATCTAGTTGACTGTTTTCTCAACCCGGTCGACTGATCTCCAAACATATCAATGCACAACACAGTGATCCAGTCGACTGAATCAAAAACCAGTCAACTGATCGCCATCAGCACACTAAGTATCTGCAGAATTTAAGCTTAGGTTCTCCGATTCCAAACTATCGCAAACACAGGAGTAAACCAACGATTTAAAACATAACTACAAGAGTTTACTAGCAATTACAATACTACTAATCCTCCCCAAGATTCCGCTATAAGAAGTTACGAAATCAAAGTTATTATTACAACACTGAAAAAGGGGAAACCAAAAATATAAACAAAAGACGTCCCCAACATCTCATCGGCCTCACTCTTCTCGTTTCTTCTTTCCCTTTTCTTTTCACCTGCAATGGAGGAAATCTCCACTGCTCAGTTATATGTTGAGTGTACAATTCTAAACAAATGCATATGGGCAATTCATACTTTAAACATCTAAAACACACAATTCAGTCTCTGGGGAGAGAGATGCGCATTCACCCAGTATATCGACAAGTCTTAAATCTTAAACCGTGATGCCAATGGTTAGCCAAGGATCACTCAACCATTGCATCCAACTGCTCTAGTTGGCCACTTCCCATACCAAGCAAGTAGTCGTCACTACTATAAACTCTCAAACATCGAAAGGCATGCACCAGCATGAAATTATACCAAACTCCCCTTTGACCCACATAGACATTTAGCATACTCACATAGTCATGCCAACATGCTTTTCATACGTACTCGCTAACTTTAACAGACCTAAGTTAACACATAAGTTTTACCTAGATCACAATTTCATACACAATATTCAAAACATCTAAAATTGTCTATATTACAAAGGTTCGGAATTCATATCTCGAGCTATAACTCTTAAATTTCAGGAAAATGTACTAGGAGACCAAATAAACAACGGATCTCCGATCTCAAGTGATTCTTACAAGGAGACCAAATAGACATGTTTTTTCCAATTTTTTAAAATTAGCTTTTCAGAAGAAAAAAAATTTCAAACGAGGCCTAAGAGGTATCAAAATGAAGCTCTTACCTCGAGAAGTCCAAATATAAAATCTGGTGAAAAATTGACGGACGAACGGTCGTCGTATGTCGTCGGGAAGATCGTGGCAATAAATCTCCATTTTCTCTCTCCTATCTAGATATGGTTTGAAAGATATTATGAACAAATATCTTGAGTTTCCTATTTATAGGCACAACTCTCGGGAATTACGTTTACCTCCTCACGAGTTCTTAAAACTTCTAATTAACTCCTGAAACGTTGCCCACATCCATTTTATCACTTTACGAGTTAAAACTAAAATTTATAAAAGTTTTCGTCTAGGTTCCATTTTTGGTCCAAAAATCATGTTCTGAAACTAATTTCGTGGAATCTCTAGACCACCTACGTACTTTTTATGCAACATGTCACTCACATTCTCATTCACAATGATCTAAAACAAGATCAAAACTACCAGAAATTATGCTACACAGATATAATTACTATTCATGAAAATCAAGTATAGTCAAATAGCATTTAAAATCACATAAATGTCACTTCCTCATGCCAATGCAATATGACTTTACTGATTACCGTGTCCTCAACTGACACACCGCCGTTGACCACGTCAACTCCATTCATAATTATCAAATAACATTGATAATTTACGAAATTCAAAAATGTATTTTAAAATCATGATTTTTTCGGAACGATTGTGACAAATAAATAAAGAGTCGCCACTTAATTTTAAGGAAAGAAATTAAGAAACCATTTAAAACCTACTTTTCTGCGAAACCAGAGATTTCTAGGTCCAGAGATTTCTAGGTCCGGGGATTATAGAATGAGAGGGGAATGAGCCTAATGGGATAAAGCATTCCCTCTCATCCTATCATAGATAGGCCTCTAGTCACCATCCTTTTATTCAATTAAAAAGTTTACATGTGTCCCAACCAATACAGAGATATAGATATACATAGCACACACAAGTCGAAAGGGGTGTAAGATTGCTAACGATAAAAGACATCCATAACCAAGTAAGTAGTAGCATACAACATACAATGCAAAAGGAATGAGAAAGCTCACCAAGATCCAGCTGCGATAGGGAAACGTGTAATGGAAGCATAAAATAAAAATAAAAATAAAAATAAAAAAACCCTAAGAAAAGGTCTCTAAATCACATAAACATATAAGGCATCAACATAATCTAAAGTGTCACACATGAAGTCGCAAAATTGATAGATCAGCTAAGACCAAGTAAATAGGAGGGAATATATATGAGGGATCATACCTTGATAGCGCTGCAAAACAGAGGTTAGTCCACATGTTTGTACATATACAATAAGGTCTCCCTAAATCTAACACGAAGAAGGAAATCATCGAAAATTAGAATTCCTTCCTATCATAGGGAATCACACTACTTCTAGGGGACATATAAGTCTTAACAGGAAGGTCCCAAGAGACCTTAACCTAGAGCCAATGTAACATTAACATAGAGATAGTATGGTGTCACCATGATTGAGAGAATTCTCAACTCAAAGTAGCAAACAACTATAACCTATCTTCATAAACCTAATCCTAAAACACAAACATTATTCCTAAGCATGATAACAATAGATGCATGAAAGTGACCAAGGCATGAATCACTTGATTTGGATCATCCAATCTCTGGATTTAGATTCAATTATTCATAATTCAATCATATTTCATGCCTTAAGGCTACCAAAGCTCATTTGGGTTCAAATTAGCAAGGTTCATCAAATCTGCCTCCGAAATTCAAAATTTATAGAGAAGAAACTATTCATTCAAAAATAGAAAAGTCATGGTTCCCATTGTTTGATCTCAGTGATTTTTGAGTATTTTGTGGCTATGTGATTCTAGTATCTAATCCAAAATGAAAATCTAGGATCAAATGGTCCAATATCTGGGAATTGGACCAAGACTAAACATCACTTAGAATTTATCAACTCTCTGTCCAGAGATCTTGTATGATCTATTAAAAATAGTGAATTATTCTCAAGTCCTTCAAACTTCTTAGAGGATCTCCTTAACTTATTAAACTTCATAGAAAAAATTATTTGAAGCCTAAATAATTCAACCAAGGCTCTGAACCAATCATTTTAAAATAGATTCACTATTCTGGAATTCTAGATAGAGATTGACTAGTCTTCTAATCGCAAGATCAAATCATCTTAACCCCAAAATCAAGGTAAAAAAAAATTACAGTGGTAGATCTATGAATTACGAACAAATTCCAATTGGTCTCATTCAAATCTAATGGATCATGATTTAATTAAAAATCCTGGATCACAGATCGTCATTGAAATCATTGCATCATTGATGAATTGATGTTCATACCCCAAAATCAAGCTAAACCTAAAATTTTGTAGAGAATTTAGGCTTAGTGTAACCATAATCAATACAAGAGATACCCACTTATCATGAGGATTGCATGGATTTAGCCTTAAAGAAGTTCTAATCATAGATCTCTTGAGAGAATCTAGAGATATTTTGTAAGGTTTTACTCAATCCTATGGGAATAGACTTACCCATTTGAACTCTCTTGAATCTAACAACAAATCACATGAACAACTAAAATCTACACCTAATTTCTCTCCCAAATTGATGTTCCTTAAGGATTGAGACTTGATTCCCATGGAAATTAATGAAGCATGGAAAGTTTCATGAATTCCAAAAGAATGGACCAAAGTCATGAAAATAGACTTAGATCCATCCAACACCCATAGGTATGACCTAGATCAACTATAATCCTCTCATAATCATAAAAATATAGAGAATTAGAGTATCTAATCTCAAGAAATTCAAAATAGAATATAGAAGATTCTATAGAAATATTCCAGAGAAGAGCATGAGAGAGAAGAGATAAAATATTTGCTAATTTGAATGATCCATGACTAAATTTTGATTGACGACGTGTTTTATATATATCAAATGATTATCTAGATCCAAATCAATGACAATTAAATACCAATTCAACCATAATTCAAGTGGTGTGTGAAGAAGGGGATAGAGAAAAGTCTTTTTGAAAATATGTAAAAACCTAGTTGAATCTATGAATTGTGGTTGAATTATGCAAATATATCACACTAAATGAGAGAACTACCTTTGGGATTACTCAGATTCACAAGGATTTTGATCGAATTGGATCAATCTTCAAGTTCTCTTCACTTCTCTTCTTCAAGCTTTTTCTTCTTTCCTCTCTCTTTTCTCCCTTTTGATCTCCTCAAATTCTTTGGTTGATTGATCTTAGATCTTCAAAGGTTGAGTTCCTTTAAGAACTCAAATTGTATCTCTCATTCTTTCAAAATTTCTCTCAATTTTTCAAGTTTTTTAACCCAAAATTAACTAACCAACCCTTCTCCCTTTGGAGGAGGTCTATATTTATAGAGAAATCTCAAAGTGGAGGGTATTATTGTCTTTTTAAGATCATTTTATCATGTTAAAGATGACTTAAGGGTATAAAATTTGTCCTCAAGAAATTAGGTCATTTGGGATATTCTAGAGATCCAAAGAGAGTTCTAGAAGCAATTTTACTTCTCAAAGTTGCGCCCAGCGCGGCACTCAAATGGCTTCTGCGGCAATTAATGCATGCCACATCGGCACTCAATAAGTGCCGGCTCATGGCACCAAATGCTGACTCTTTCCTTTTTGAATATTTTATTTTTCTTTTTCTCTTTTATATTTTATTTGCTTTGAAAATCCTCATTTGACCTATTCTAGCTTCAAATGTTACGAGCAGAAACATTCTTGAAATCATTTCAAATTCTATAACAAGTAAAATTCATTTCGAAAGCCCAATTATCTTAGTTTCTTATCAATTTTGACTTGTCCTTTTTTTTTTTTTTTTGAAATAATAGTAAAATAGGAAAATGATGGTTTTAAGCTCCCGAACCTTTTTCCTTGGATCTCGGCCATCCCGAATGCTCTAATTTCTCTAACATATGTATTTGATACTTAATAAATCATGGAAACTTACCCTTGAAGATCTGTTTACCCTTTTTTGAAATGAAATTTGATTAAAAGCTTTTCAAAGTTCATGAAGACTTATTTAAATACCGTCCAAACACGCTGGACTGTATCATCATCGTATCTACAGGTAATTCTCCCTACGCTCGATAGTCTGGTCAAAATTGGGGTGTCTACACACCTCCAAACTATAAGGGTGCAAAATATAATTTACCCGTAAGTTAATGCTAGACACTAATTATTTATTAGTTATTCTTAAGTTTTACATTAGTCATTAATTATATATATTAGATGTTGTAAATACTTTATGAATATCATAGATCGATGGGAGGGTTTTAAGTCTTAAAATCTCTCACATGCTCCCTTATCTAGCCTAAGGTCCAATGTATAAACACATATGTTAAGAGGTTCATCAACACTTTCTAAGACCAAAATGCCCTTGTTATAAAACCTACATCCATCATCTTCTCTATAAAACCCTAGCTGGCACTTTCATCAAAACCCTATTCCTAGCAGCCACCTTCATAGATCTCTAACCACCACCACCACCCTTAACCACTATCACTGTCATCACCACCATCGCAAACCCCCTAACAGACACCATTTTTGCCATAAACTGCTGCCACCACCGCCGTCGTTATCTTCATTACCATCACCACTGCAACCACCTCGAACCACTCTAGCCTACTCGTAGCCACCACACAACCACCAAGCACCTTTCTTGATCACCTCCATCACAACCCCTTTGTGGTAAACAACCAACTCCTTCGTACATTGGATCATTGCAGGTTTTTAACCCAGATCATTCGTGAAATTCACAATTTCACAATATATGCTGATGTTGTCAGTATCAAGATATAAAAAATATACTTTATTTTCTAAAGATTTACAGTGTGGAAGTAAAGGTCGAACCCACAGAGATTGATTTAACTACAACTCTTTAATTTTAAAACCTAAATTTAGCTAATTAAGAAAACGGATTTGATTTTAATTTGAATTAAACTAAGAACATAAAAATAAATCTAAATTATGAAAGCAATTAAAATAGTTATTTTTAACGATATTTAAAGTGAGCCTAGGATTGCAAATCCACCACTAGCTTCATAATAAGGGTATTTATGAATTACTTTAGCTTATTAAGTTGGATGATAATGGGGAATTGTAGCTACAAGCCCAATTCCTCCGTCAAGATAATAACTATGGTTCAAGCACCAACATAATCCATCTTCGGTTAGCACGAGTTATCCCACACTAAATTAGGGTTGTGGTATAATCCGTCTAATCTAGGCATGGACTATTCGGATACTTGATAGCACAATTCAATTAAGCACCATTACATGTAAACAATCTATACAAGCACAGCAAATATAGATCATTGAGCACATCACAGTCAAAATAGATCTAAGACAAGAATAGATTTTGAAAGTAACGATTTTAATCAATAGAAGCACGATTTATTTATAAAAATCCTCGGAACATGTAACTGTCATCCATACATAATAAAACTAAAATAAGAACATAAAATACACCCTATTACTTGGCTAGGGTTTCATTGAAACCCTAGATCTAGAGTTTAGTTGTCCATAGAATTGATGAACAACAAGAGGTTGATGGAGGAGGCCATGGGAATCCTTGGTCTTCTTCTTCTTCTCCTTGCTTTTCTCTCTTCAATGGCTGGAATTTTAGTGTATATGGTTGTGTATAATAATTGTCCAACCCTTTTATTGAAGTAAAATAGGGTATATATAGATTTACAACAAGTTTTTGAAAGCTTTCCTAACCCGAAATGCACTAAAACTGATGTATTTAGCTTTCCAGACGTAATTAGGCAGTTTCGTTCGCGTAGGAATCATCAGTATACTGAAATACGCAAGTTCCATTTTTACACATGTCGCGCGCGCGGGCCGCGCGAGCGCGATATGGGGACCTCGCGCGAGCGGATGGCGCGAGCGATATCTGGACTTCCGCGCGAGCGGGCCGCGAGCACAATTGGCTTTTTTCAGCTTCTTTCTGCTTGCTTATTTTACCCTGTTTAGCCTGGTTTACTTGATTTCTTCCAAAACCTGTCAGAAAATAGAAAACAAAGTAAAAATATACAAAAACAGGGTAAAAAGGTACTAACAAACGTAAATTAAGGCATATAATTAGGATCTGTTCTCTCCCGATCACACCCCCAAACCTACATTTTGCTAGTCGTCGAGCAAAACTAAAAATAAGAACTAAACTACTAATAACATACTACTCCATTTTCGCATGGATCGCGATTGCATTTAGCATATGCAACAAGCCTTTTAAACCCCTAGGTGTCCCTAGTCGGACGAGTGAAGTCTTGTGAGGGTTCTCGTCAACAAGTCACCCACAACCATCTTTATTAACTTATAAATTTAAACAGTTTATTCAAACAAAAAACAAAACAATCAATACTCCTTATCATATAACAAAGATTTGAAATAGAATAACGAACATAAAGAAACATAATGAAACATCCACCTAAATCATGAAAAACAATCTCAAGCACATGCATCGTATAAATCAATAGAGTTCCTCATACAATTGCACGTGTGTGATATGGTAGTCAAATGAACACGCGCATGTCATGAACTTGGAATATACTTCGGATAACCAATTAACTATGTCTCGACTACGAATCTCACAATGTCAATTACACTCTAAAATGAAACACTCAGAAACAGGTGTAATTTTTTTAAAATATGTGAGTAAAGGAAATATTTTTTCAAAACGAGAAATGCTCACATATGACTCGAAAAGGATGCATGACACGAAAGAACAGTAGTCTCATGGATAGGATGCCAATAATCAAGAAAAATTAATCATTACCATGTTTTAATCCCCCTCCCATCGTTTTCATATCCAAACCATGTTTCCTAGGATCAAATAGGACTTTTCAAAGGTTGTAATGTGGCTCAGGTAATGAAAAGTGATAGAAAGGATTCATTAGGTAGTTTTCAGAATGGCATTGTAAGGCATGTACGATTTCTTTCATTCTCTTATTTTCATTCCTTTCAAAAAAAAATTCTTCTGTTTCTTTTTCTTTTCTTTTTTTTTTTCCAACCTTATCTTTTTTTTCTTTCCTTCTTCTTTTTTCAACCTTTTTTTCTTTTTTTTTTATATTCTTTTCCCTTTATTTTCGTTGCTTTTGAAACAACTATTCATTGAATACCAAGGCAACCACCCCAAACATCATCTTATCTTCTTTTTCTTCTCAATCACACATCGCCTTAACACCACTAAAAGTTGACAAATCTCTCAGTGGTGAACTCCAAGTTTGTCAAGTCAGAGCAAAAACAGGATAATAGTAGTTAAAGAAAAAGACATTTTAACGGCTCAAAGGGCGAACTAAGGAAATTTTATCATTTATCGGTCGGTAATAAACAAAGAAGGCCTAAAATCATGTCCTATAGTTATATGGTTCTTCAATATTTACGACGGAAGATTATTTAGTATGGTAACAAATATTTTAACTTGACTATCAACCAAAACAAGAATAATGAGACTAAACAACAAGTAGGTGCGCTATTTCAATGAAATTCGATAAACACAAAATGTTTTCATAACCCTCTAAAAAGAAAAGATAGGCTCAAAAGCTCACTGGGCTTAGTCTCCACCTTGTGTTACCTAGAAATCCGAATTATATTATAGTTCACATCAAACATGTATTCAAGCGACTACGTGCAGTGCATAGGTTTGTTTGCAAATCTTATGATATAAAACTACAATTAGAACGATACATGACCTAAAACGTTACATCATGACATCAGCAAATATTTAATCACATATTTCCTTGTTTATCATTCTATAACAATCATAGTTACATAACAAGAAGTATCAAATTGAGATTGCAAAAACGTCGGTAACATCGTTTATTTAAGCACAAGTATCGATTTTTTTTTTTTTTTTTTTTGTAAAATCGATGCATATAATGTTCATGTGTGTGCATACCCCCAAACCTAAACCTTTCATTGTCCCCAATGAAACAATAAAATGAAAGAAAGGAGAGTACGTAAGGAAGGAACGATAGTACCTCGATCTCGACACTCATAGAACAGGTGAACGTATAATAATATGCAAGTTCAATTACTCCAAACGGAGTCACTCATCCATCTGTTAATACTTAACAAAAGAAAATAAAAGAACAGAATAATAACAATGACAGCTAATATATATATATATATATATAAATATTTAGATTTTTTTTATTTTTGTAATTTTTTTTTATCATTAAATTTTTTTAAAATTTTTTAATAAATAGAATAATAGAATCTAAACTATAATTAAGAGACTCAATAAAAATAAAAGAAACAAACAGAAAGTATAAAAAAAAACAGACGAACCTAAACAGGTCTAAAAGAACAAACAGAAAATATAAAAAATCACTGACCAGGTATGGAGAGAGGAGGGAAGAGAACAAAAGAGAAAAACCATAAAACCCTACCTCGCGCGAGCAGGCCGCGCTAGCGAGCCTTGCGCGCGCGAATCCCTCCGCGAGTTTAAGCAGAAGCATGTTTTAGGTTTATAAAACAAAATTTTCTAAGTCCTTAGATCGCGCGAGCGGACCGCTCGAGCGAACCCCTCGCGCGCGCGAATTGTGGCGCGAGGTGATGCTGAGGCTATATATCATAAAAGTTTTAAAAATTTTCTCTAAGGGGCAGGCTCGCGCGCGCAAGATGCCATTTTTCCTCTTTTTCTGTACTCTTTTTTTTATATATATATATAAGCCAAAAATAAATTTACTCCGACCCCCAAACCTGTTCAGAAAGACCACAACTGACTCAAAAAGACCCTAAAACAAGAGAAACGAATGAAATAAAGCTTGAGTTGCCTCCCAAGAAGTGCTAATTTTTACGTCTTTAGCTAGACCGTTCTAGCTCAAGATTCAAGGAGGCCGTAAATCGGACTGTGTACCCCTAAGGATATCAGGAAGAGCCCGGTGGTAAGCAGAAAGAATATCGTTGTGTATTACTTCATTCAACGGTTCATCCTTTTCGGTTGCAAATCGATTCTTCACCTTTTGAATAAATTCGTCATTAGGATCTAAATTATTCAAATTCGTCCGCTCATTTTCCAATATATTATTGTCATTACTCACCTTTATTACGTTATTAGGTTCAGTTTTTTGCCTTACCCCACTCTCCGCCTCACATAGATAGTCATCATCTTTATGAGGTTGATCAATAGTGTTAAAGACGTTTAATTTTAAGTTCATGTTCCCAAATGACACTTTCATTACCCCCGTCCGACAGTTAACACGAGCGTTAACGGTTGCTAAGAATGGACGACCAAGAATAACAGGAGTGTGCTTCCTAGCATCTAGCACCGGTTCAGTGTCAAGGATCATGAAGTCAACAGGATAATAGCATTTATCAACTTTAACTAAGACATCCTCGACGATTCCTCTAGGGATTTTAACAGAACGATCCGCTAATTGTATAGTAGCGGCCATAGGCTTAAGTTCACTTAAACCTAGTTGTTTATAAATGTGATAAGGTAAGAGATTACCACTACCTCCTAAGCCAAGGAGAGGCCTATGGATGATAGTGTCACCTATGACACATGAAATTGTAGGTGTACCTGGATCTTTATACTTCGGAGTAGCGTGTTGGAAAATAGAACTTACTTTTTCTGTGAGAAAGACCTTTTTCGGAGTATGACTACACAATTTACGTTTTTGAGTGCAAAGGTCTTTAAGACATTTAGCGTAAGCGGGAACTTGTATAATAGCATTGAGGAATGGAATATTAATTTTAACTTGTTTAAATACCTCGAGTATATCTTCTGTTTTTGACCCTTTCTTAGACAAATGTGACAGTCCCTCAACGTTTGGTGGATAAGGTAACTTTGGAACATAGTTAGTTGGGACCAGTTCTTTTTCTTTTCTACTTTGATTCACGTCCTCACCCCTCTCTTTATTCGAGTTAACGTTTTCATCCCTCATAACCTCCCTCGGAATCTCAACAACTTCTTCCTCTCGAGTAGTCGTCCTAGTTGACACAGCGTTCACTTGCTCACTCGTATCACCCACCTCGTGTTGTCCCTTAGGGTTCGGAATAGGTTGACTTGGCAACTTACTCTCGGTTAAATGATTTAGCGTGTTAACTATTTGTCCCACTTGGGACTCCAGTTTTGCAATGGACTGGGTGTGGGAATGTACTAACTGGATCACCGGACCAAAACTTTCAAGTGAGGCCAACACCTTCTCCTCAAATGCATTATTACGTGGAGGTGGAGGAGGTTGTTGGTATTGACATTGTTGAGGTCTATAAGTGTTAGGGAAATTGCTCATCTCATTATTATTATTATTATTATTATTATTATTATTATTATTATTTTTCCACAAAAAATTAGGATGGTTTCTCCATGGCGCGTCCGGATTATTAGTAGTCGAATTATAATTATTTCGTGGGTATTGTTGAATAGAATTAATGTGTTGCTCCACGAATTCCGAAAATTGACTCGTTGGTGGACATGCTAGGATAGAATGTGACGGATCAGAACATAATGCACAAATTTCATGAGCGGGTGGGGCTGTCGTTTGGTTCATTGTTAAAAGTCGGTCAAGTTTTTTAGATAGTTCTTTTATTTCAATTGAATGACTTGACTCGAACTTTACCTCTCTCTTAGGTTGTGAATGATATCCCTCGGAACGCACTGACACAGCCTGATGCATCGAATTCTCGCTTAATGTATCAAAGATTTTCCAGGCCTCGTCGGCACTTTTGTGTAGGAAGGTACCCGCACAAACAGCGTCGACGGTGTTACGGACTGAGGGAATAAGTCCCTCATAAAAAACTTGTACCAACTACCACTTAGGAACCTGAGGATGTGGACACGAGCGTAATAATTCTTTAAATTTTTCCCACGTGTCGTAAAGTGATTCCCCATCTTGCATCACAAAATTTGTTATAGATTTCCTTATCTGATTCGTACGCATAATAGGGAAAAACTTTTGTAAAAATGCGGTGTGTAAGGCTTCCCATATTCTAATTGTGTTTGGCTCCAAAGATTGGAGCCAGTATTTAGCTTTATCTTTTAAAGAGAATGGAAAGAGCCTCAATTTCAATTCATCATCAGTTAAGTTTTGAATTTTTAAAGTAGAGCATATATCCTGAAAATCTCCTAAGTGTTGATATGGATCTTCATTTAGACGGCCATGAAAAGAAGGAAGTAGAGAGATGGTAGATGACTTTATCTCAAAGTGAGATGTCGTCGCCTCCGGTAAATCAATACATGTTTGTGGCGTGTAAGTCGTCGGAGTAAAGTAATCTTTAAGTGGAGGAGGTGGCGGTATATTAAGATTATTCATATTATTTCCGTTGTTTTCGTCAGCCATTTTAATCGGTTCGATTTTAAAAGTTCGAGTTCTCCTTAACCATTTAAGGGTACTTTGAATTTCGGCCTCAAACAACGACGACGGATTCGGCGTTGATTCGTCGTCTTGCAACCTAGCTCTAGAAGCTTGGGTTGCGGACTTACTAACTCTTAAAGTACGTTCAAGTTCAAGATCGATAGAATGTAATTCAGGTTTATTTGAACGCGTACCAAACATAAACTTAAAAAGAAAACAAAACTAAAATAAAAATTGACTCAAATAATAATAAAAAAAAACAAATAGCAATCACGCAACTAAGATAACAAGCACTCAACTACTGTCATGCATGCAAATTATCCTGTAATGCAGTGACCGCGTCAAGCCCAGCGCCCCGGGTTTCCTAGCTAATGCATTGCAATTAACCCTAAACTAATGCAAATAGTGCGTCACAGCGCCCTGACTTACAGTGGTTTAAAGCGAATTTCACAAGAAGCAATTTAGTTGAATTCTTTTATTATATTTGTTCCGCGTAAACTCCTTTGATGTGATTAGCTAATCCACTCGGAAACGTTAGAATTTGACGACTCGAGAAACTACAAAAGAAAAAGAAAAGTTAGTAACTTAAAATAAAACGAAAAATAATAAAAAGAAAACCTAATCTAATATTTACGAATTAACTAAACTAGAATTCTAAAACTAAAGGTAGTAATGCAATCCCCAGCAACGGCGCCAAATATTGATGTTGTCAGTATCAAGATATAAAAAGTATACTTTACTTTTCTAAAGATTTGCAGTGTGGAAGTAAAGGTCGAACCCACAGAGATTGATTTAACTACAGCTCTTTAATTTTAAAACCTAAATTTAGCTAATTAAGAAAACGGAATTGATTTTAATTTGAATTAAACTAAGAACATAAAAATAAATCAAAATTATGAAAGCAATTAAAATAGTTGTTTTTAATGATATTTAAAGTGAGCCTAGGATTGCAAATCCACCACTAGCTTCATAATAAGGGTATTTATGAATTACTTTAGCTTATTAAGTTTGATGATAATGGAGAATTGTAGCCACAAGCCCAATTCCTCCATCAAGATAATAACTATGGTTCAAGCACCAACATAATCCATCTTCGGTTAGCACGAGTTATCCCACACTAAATTAGGGTTGTGGTATAATCCGTCTAATCTAGACATGGACTATTCGGATACTTGATAGCACAATTCAATTAAGCGCCATTACATGTAAACAATCTATACAAGCACAACAAATATAGATCATTGAGCACATCACAGTCAAAATAGATCTAAGACAAGAATAGATTTTGAAAGTAACGATTTTAATCAATAGAAGCACGATTTATTTATAAAAATCCTCGGAACATGCAACTGTCATCCATACATAATAAAACTAAAATAAGAACATAAAATACACCCTATTACTTGGCTAGGGTTTCATTGAAACCCTAGATCTAGAGTTTAGTTGTCCATAGAATTGATGAACAGCAAGAGGTTGATGGAGGAGGCCATGGGAATCCTTGGTCTTCTTCTTCTTCTCCTTGCTTTTCTCTCTTCAATGGCTGAAATTTTAGTGTATATGGCTATGTATAATAATTGTCCAACCCTTTTATTGAAGTAAAATAGGGTATATATAGATTTACAACAAGTTTTTGAAAGCTTTCCTAACCAGAAACGCACTAAAACTGCTGTATTTAGCTTTCCAGACGTAATTAGGTAGTTTCGTTCGCGTAGGAATCATCAGTATACTGAAATACGCAAGTTCCATTTTTACACATGTCGCGCGCACGGGCCGCGCGAGCGCGATATGGGGATCTCGCGCGAGCGGATCGCGCGAGCGATATCTGGACTTTCGCGCGAGCGGGCCGCGCGCGCGATTGGCTTTTTTCAGTTTCTTTCTGCTTGGTTTTTCACCCTTTTTAGCCTGGTTTACTTGATTTCTTCCAAAAACCTGTCAGAAAATAGAAAACGAAGTAAAAATATACAAAAACAGGATAAAAAGGTACTAATAAACGTAAATTAAGGCATATAATTAGGATCTGTTCTCTCCCGATCATATGCAACAAAATTTCAAGTATGGAAAAGAAAATTGAGGAACAAATATGATTTTATTGATTCAGAAAAATGTGGGTACAATCTCTGTAGATATTCTTTTACAACGAAAAGAAAATTCCTGTAATTCAATCTCCTTGACTGTTCAAGATTCAAGGGCTTGTGAAGCTTGTTCTTGAACCGTAGATTTGTCCTTCAAGTCTTCACGGTAGATGAAGTTGTAGAAAAAGTTTGAACGAGGGTGGGTGGCTTGATCTCAAACAACGAATGATTAATCTTTCTACTATTTGTTGAAGAACAGATTAAACAGGCTTGATTTGAATCTTCAAATCTGAAGAACAACAGGATTTATGCTTGTTGTTCTTCAGAAAGACTTGAGTGATTTGATGTGTGAGAGTTCTCAAATTTATGGAGAAAACTCAGTTTGTTGACAGGCTAAAAGTCCTTTCTACATGGGTGGAGACCCCTATTTATAGGCTTAGAGAGTTTTAATTTGAGACTCAACACATCCCAACCACTAATTTGGAATCCTCTCTTGAGATTTTGACATATGTCAATACTTTAAAATCCATTATTTGTTATGGTTTCATATAGTGTATTTAACACATGTCACAACTTAATTAGTTCACTTGTATGTTGTGGGACCCACATTTGAAATAATTTTGATATCTTGGTTTTGATTAAAATTAATAATTAACTGAATTAATTATTAATTAAACAAACAATAATTAAATAATTACCAAAAATTTTAACATCTACACAGCATCACAAAAAGGGCTGAGGAATGATAGTGACGTTCAATGGCCAAAGGATAAAGATGACAATGATGAATGGGGTTTAAAACCATATCTCAAACCTAGCACAGAAAAGATTATCCAAAAGGTGAAAAATAAACACCCAAAAACCAGACCTCGAGCCAAGCACGGAGAAGATCCAAACATATATAGCAGTCACATGACCATCACCATGCAAAGATAACATATATATATATGGCGAAGCAGCTCGCACAGTATAGGCGACCATGTTCACAAAGGTGCGTGTAGATGGCAGCGATGGTCACATGGGATGAGAAACATCAGTTGTCACGGTGGGCTATAATTAATGGGCGAAGTATGGTTGAGAGGCGACTAGCATTTGGGAGAAAAGATGTTTAGAAAGAAGGAGATGAGTTGCTAATAAGTTTCCTAAACGAAGGACTTTTTAAAACAAAAGAAAAATATGTTGTCCTTTTACCATATAAGCACCCTCATTAGGGTTTTAAGACTAATTTTGTAATCATACATTAAATATTGTGAATGTACACAAATAGTTTTCATAAACCTAAACCCTAGACCCTTTACAATAAACCTTAACCCCGAACCCTAAAACCTTTACCTGTTTAGTCCCTAATACCCGTACAATGTTAAATATTAAAGTTAATTAATGTGAGACAAAAAGTATTTAAAATATTTTGTAAAATATTAGACATTAAATGTTATGAATAAAAAAAAACTTAATAATATTTGATAAACGAAACCCTAAACCCTTTGTAATAATCCTTAAGCCTTTATGGCCTAAACCTTCAATACTATCTAATTATCTATATATATATATATATATATGAAACTGGAGGATTATAGTTTTGCCCTGTGGCAAAGTCTTAGAATTTTCATTAATTTTTCAAAAATAAAACATATTACTCATATATCTATTGTCTATCTATTCTACACATATGTATATGTTACCGTATTTTTAGCAATCATTTATCTCCCCCTTTAATGCCATTCTTCTCTCCATCCTATAAACTTTATGTATATGTTTTTGAATTATTTTTACCAGTCATTCATCTCCCCATTTACATCCATTATTCTCTCCAACCTTAAAGTTCCCATCATTTTTCTCTTCAGGTCTTCCCCAAATTACTCCCATACAATTTCTATGTATTTATCTCTTTCTATAAAAGTTTTGTGTCTTTCTTACATGTTCTTTACTTCTTTGATTGATTCGGAATGAATCTTTTTCTATAAGCTTTTCTCCATTAACATTTCATTGTCTTGCCAAGTACTCTTCATGTTGGAAAGTTGGATGTCATGCGCAGATCGATGTATCATAATTCACATATTGAGCCTTGCAATGGTACTGGAACCACAGAGAAATCTTGAAGGGCGGCTTGGAAGGCACAAAATGAGATCATATTTATCTCAATCTTTTTTTCTTTTATAGTTTTGTTTTTGGAACTATGCAAGAGTTTTGTTTTAGGTCGATCTATGTAAAAAAAAATGCATGTATCAAGCACATGAAGTAATTCTGGTAGTACTTCTCTACTATCTTTATTTGTCTAATGACAATGGTTCTCAAGTTAAGTTTCTCAATCCTTATATCTGAATATAATCGAGGAGACCTACTCTACCTATTTGATTAACTGTAACAGAGTCTCTTATAATTGCACAAATAATTTTCAATGTTGCATCTATTGCAGGAAAGGCCCTCATCAATCAAACTCTAATTAGACACTGGCACTAGTCTGCTTTGTTGCTCCTGTTAATTCTTATTACTCAATCTAGAAAAACTTCCCCCTCATTTAAAACACATGCTACAAAACAAGAGAATAGCTAGTGATTGTTTGGATATTCGACCAATGTAAAGTGCTAAACAACTTTCTGTGAACATTTATTCAAAAGAGAGAGAGAAATAGTTTGCTATTATTTCAATAATTTTGAGAAAAGAAGTTCATTTTCATCAACCAAGTTATATTATTTGAGCAATATTATGAGAATGACTATACTAAGATTATCGTCAAATAGTAGCACTCTAACTTCTAAATTGTTATCCTAAATTGATTCCAACACACATGGTAGTAAGCCAACATCATTCTAGAAAAATATAATAACGCTAAAGTTGGTTTTAGTGATCCCACAGTCACATGGAAAGATTAAATGCCATGCTTCCTAAATTTATATCCCAAATATGATTCTAACACATGAGGCAGTGGACCACTTTGTTTTCATTGGAAGATGTTGAAGTCCTACCATTATTGAAGGTGATCCCAATACCACATGTGTTCGGAACCATATTTGGGATATAAAATTATGTCCATGTGTGGATATCGTATTTTTTCTACCCACAGCTTTTCTAAAAAATCTTTTTCAATTTCAAAGTACAAAACACGAGTCGCCACTTAATTTTTTAAAAGGAAAAATAAAGAAACCATTTTAAAGCAAACTGATCTTTTTTTGGAAACCAAAAATTAACTAGGTCTGGGAATTATGGAATGAGAGAGGAAGGAGCCCGACGGACTAAAACACCATCTCTCATCCTATATCGCGATAAGCCTCTACTCAACATCCTTTTAATCGAATTATTAATCTAAGCATGCTCTAAATTAATACATATATATATATATATATAAATAAACATTACAAAAGCATGTCTAAAAGGGTGTAAGATTGCTAATGACAAAATATCATTCATAAACCACATATTCAAGCTGCAAACAAGATGATGTACAGATAGAGAACTGGGAAACTTACCCGGGATCTAGCCACGAATATTAAACGTGCAATGCATACAAAAAGTAGAAATCCTAATAAAAAGTCTCTAATCACATATATACACATAAGGCAAATCTTAATTCTAAGGTGCCGCGCATGAGGTCGAAAGATCAATAAAATTAAGAAATTAAATAAGCTAAAGAGGGTTTTGTGAAATCATACCTTAATAGCGCTACAAAACAAAGGGTTAGTCAACATGCTTTAGATAAGATATAATCTTAAATAACATTCCTAAACTTTTAGCCTAAATCTATCAAGTATGAGAGAATTGACATAATCATGGATTCCTTCCAATTAGTTGGAAACACAACATCTCTATAGATATACAGTCTCAACTAGGAGCCAATATAATGTCCATGTAGAGGTGGAATAGTCCCAACATGACCACAAGGAACTCACAATTAGGTTCAATCAAGTGCAATTTAATCTAAAAAAAAATCCTAATTACAAGTATCAAACCACATGGATGAATGCATATAGATATACAAACATGAACAAGAACAAGTTATGGATTATTCATTGATTTGGATTATTTAGCCTCTGTATATAAGTTTAATTGATCATTATTAAAACATGGTTTAGGCCTTAGGTCATAGAAAAGTCATTTGGACCATTATTTACAAAGTTGGTTAAATCTGTCATAAAATTCTGAAAATTACAGAGAACAGACCAAACTTTGAAAAATAGGAAAACATAGATCCCATAGTTTGATCTTGATGATTTTTGGACACAAGGTGCCTCTGTGAGTCAGTTTGTAACCCTAAAAGAAAAATCAAAGATCAATGGTCCAATCTCTGGGAAAAAGGTAAAAACCAGACGTCACTCAGAGATTTGCAAATCTCTGTCCAGAGATTTTGTACGATTTTTTAAAAATAGTAAACAAATCAGAATCACTTTGATCTTTTTAGGGGATCTTATTAACACATTAAACTTCTTATAAAAAATTATTTAGGGCCAAAAATGTTTGATTAAGGTTCTGATTTACTTATTTTGAAACTAACTTGCTATTCTGAAACTTTGGACAGAATATGGTTGTCTCACAAAACCTATGACCAAACCATGTTATCCATGAGATCCTACTAAAACAAAAATTACAGTGGTAGATATTTGTGTTATGAACACATTCCAAGTAGTCTCATTCAATTCCAATGGATCATGATTTAATTAAAAATCCTTGATCAAAGCTAGTTCATGAATTCACTGCTACACTATTGAACTTGTCATCCTTTTGTTAAATCTATCAACCAAGCCATGGATATTGGCTTGTCCTAAACCTAACTCTCCTTTCCATTGAGGGTCATTGGAGATCAAGACATGACTGGTACTCATGAGTTTTCAAGGAATATAAAGGAGATTCCATGAAACTCCAAGTTAGAGAATCCAAGTCAAGTGTATGGACTTGGACCCATCTACTTGCTTATAAATGATGATCAAACCTTGGCTCCCATGTGAAGCATAAGCTTACATGGAATCAAAAGATCAAACTCAAGAGCTTTCAAGAGAGATATTGAAGATCTCCAATAATCTCAAGAGAAAAATCATAAAAAGAAGTAAGATAAAAAAAAACAAGAGAGTAAATGTTCTAAATCCACCAAAGAATCTTTTAGAATACTTGTTTACTTTAAGTTCCTAAGCATTATTGATCCAAACCAAAGAAAGAAACAAAATAATGAAAACATAACTAAAATTTAGAGGATCACCTCCAACTATCCACAACTTCTTGGTGTTTTTAGGATATTCCATAGGCTAATCAAGCTCTTCTTCTAGCTCTTACAACCCTTTAATTTTCTTAAACTTCTTTTGGAATCTCTAACTATCAAAGTTTAAAGAAGATTCAAAATAAGATTCAAGTCCAAAAATGAGAGAGAGATAGAAATTCTAGAATCAAAGACTCGAAAAAAAGGAATCCCTTGTAATGGGATATTCATCCCCTATATATAGGCAAACTTTAGAGGGTTATTTTGGTAACTTCATAGTAAAAATCTTAATTTCGGATGTCCTTTTGAAGGTACAAAATGTACTATATCAAAGCTGGCAAACACAAAACGCGGCAATCAATGGAGATGGAAGCGGCACTCAATGACTGTTAGAGCGGCACTCACTGACAGCCAGCGTGGCATTCACTGAATGCCGCAGAAAACTCCGCAGACTACCGTCTTTTCTGGAATTCTGATTTTTTGCGGCATTTGGTGTATTTTTGCAGCTATCAACGAAAGCCGTTGCGGCACTTGCTGAATACCGTACGGCAATCAGAGAGTGCCATAGCAGCAACCTGTGACTATCGCAAAATGCGCCATGTGCTGTTTTCTTCTATTCTCTCTTTTTTTTCTTTCTTCCTTTTTGTTTGAATTGCAGAGCCTTTCGAAGAGCTTTAATCACCTTTGAAAGTCCTAGATTAATCGGACATTGTCATCATCAGATTTGGAGGTAACGCTGCCCTTAATTCGACATTTGGTCAAAATCGGGGTGTCTACACCATGAAACAAACTTTAGCATCAATTATTGTTAATTAGGCTAAGCCATTGAAAGATCAATAATCGTTTTTTTAGCATAACTAGGGTGTGTTTGATATCCCAATTAAGTGGTGAAAATAAAAATTTTTAGCACTTAATTTTTTTCAGTGCGTTTGATAATACACCATTTCATTGAAAAGCAGTCAAAAATCTACTGAAAACGTTAAGTGAAAATTTTCTGCTAAATATATCACTGAATGCAGTCTATTTTTGTTCTTGAAATACTGTTTTTAGTTTTGCTAATACGAATCACTTAAAATTTTCAGCACTTACATTCAGCACATCATTTTCAGTACTTAATTTTTCGTTTTATCAGACACACCCTAAGTTTACCTATGGTATTCATACTTTTGTTTTATTTGTTTGAATTTGGACTGTTAATCGATTTTGGCCACTTATCATATTAGAATTTTCATCGATTTGGAATCTGTTACTTCAGCACATTTAAAAAAGAAAAAAAGGGAAAAGAAAAAAATGATAAGAATTGGCAATATTTGAAAGCTCATCATTTGATCATTTTGATATAAATTTCCCGTGCATTGCACGGGGTTCAAACTAATTAATTAAATAATAAAAAGAATCATCACAGAACTATTTATTTGGGGCCTAAACCCTTCTACTAAGCCCTAGGCCTTTATATTACAAGTACTATTTATCATTTGCTATTAATATTTGTAATTATCATTTTAATTCCTAATTTAGTAAAATAAAAAATTATTTTAAATATGCACAAATTAAATTAATCCTTAAATCATAAGTCTTAAACCCTCAACCACCAACCCTACCCCCTCGACACTTTATCTTGAACATAAAACCAAGAAATGCTAAATATTGAAACTAATTACAGTGTGACTAGAATATATTAATCATATATGGACCAAAATCAATTATATTTCCTAAATCACTACAAGAAAAGTGACATATACTGGCATTTTTTTTTTGGGAATTGTTTTCTAGCATTTACAAAAATGCCTTTAATTACCGGCATTTTTTAAAAAAGTGTTGTGAATTACTTGGATTTTTATTTGTAACAACCTGCATTTCCATTTAATTTTAAATTACATTTTCATATTTAATTTGTAATGGCATTGTCATAATTAAATTCAACTTGTATTATTGCTTTCATTTTAATTTCAATTCTCACATGTTAAATCTTAATTCTTGACTTAATTTCTATTGAAATTACTGTTGGGGCCAAATTTCAATTTCTGTAAATATTAATAACACCTGTGGTGGATTTTAAAACTATATTTCAAAACGGTGGAAGTGTTTGCTTTTGACTCAATCAGTATTTTTATAAAACCGAAAAATCAATTCTTACGTTAAAGTGAATTTTCTGTATTTTTGTGACGGATACCGCGTCACGAAAATACAAGTTTATGTTTAAAACTGTCCACTCTGTGTTAAACTTCCACAGATTTTGGAAGTGATGTAAAGCTAGATGTGACATACACTTTATTTCCATTTATGGCAAACTAATCATTGGTTAGTGCCTTGTTTGGCTATGCTTGATTGGTGTGTGTAGTGTTTAGGCCATAATTTAATTTTCCCAAACACCTCTAAATGAACCCCTACATACCTATACTTGACCCTTGGCATTGGCATGGAGCTCATACAATCTGTAATTATACGCATACGTAGTGTATATCAGATTTTATGTGCTGTGTATTTAGTTTATTAGATAATCTACTCATTTGTTGAGTATCAAGGAAGCAACTTGGAGCCCAAGTTCACAAACTTTGGCTTCTATATATATATATATATGTTATACACTCACATACACTCCCTCTAAACACATATTCTGCACATCAAATTCAGCGAGTTTCAGAGAGAGCTGAGAGTTCTAAATTTTATAGAGAGAGAAACTTATATCTCCATAGCCAAGCTTCAATTGGATTCTTGTATTGCTACTTCTTTCTCAACACACTCTCTTTATCCTTATCATCTGTGAGTATTACTAACTCACTCCCAATGTAATACATGTCTTGATTTTGTTTTTATAGCTTAATCTGAAAATCACCATGGTTGATTTTACGTTGAAGTTCCATAGCTTGAAAATCATGAATTTCTAAACTTAACCAAAATCTGTTTTCATACATAAAAATGAAAGATTATACATCATATATACTATGTTTGAAGTTTTAGAGCCTAATTCATTCATATGAAAAAGTATATAAGAAAATTAGTTTTGTGATCTTTTAGTTTTTCATAAATTCTTGAGTTATAGATTGATTCATGCAAAATTGGTTATAGATTCTTAATCCTCATTGAAAAACAAAGATTTTCATATATTACATGTCTTATTTACTTCCAGAATTGAAAATGGGTCAATTTGGACCCTTAAACTGAAAATAGGGCATTCTCCACGAAGAAGATGAAGCCTCTGCTTCATCTCACGCCACGATCGCGCGAGCGAGGATCGCGTGAGCGTACCGTGCGAGCGACCTTTCGCGCGAGCGAGCCGCGTAGTTTCTGGCAGACAGAAAAGGTTTTATATAATAATATGGAAATAGGCAGGTCGCGCGAGCGAGGATCGCGCGAGAAACCTTTCGCGCGAGCGACCCGCGCGCGCGAGGTGGCTAATTTCAGACAGAAAGAAAGGTTTTTTATAATAAAATGAAAATTAGGCAGATCGCGCGAGCGGCCCGCGCGAGCGGCCCGCGCGAGCGATCTTTCGCGCGAGCGGCCCGCTCGCGCGACTTCTGGCAGTATCTGGTTTTTGTGTGTTTTCGTATAAGGGACTGTTTGGATTAATTTTAAAGCACCATTTAGGTTCTGTTTGGGAATTTTATTAAAACAGAATACTATTGGTTATGTTGGAAAAGATTAAAACAATGTCTTATGACTTATCGATCCCCGTACATTGTTCCTTTAATTCAGCGAATTCCTTTATGTTTAAATTTCATGACATACATGTGGAGTCAGTGGTATATGCATGTGGGTGTCAGTCAGTGTGGAAAAGAGTAATGGTCAGTGTGGAAAGAGTATGAAATTGAGATTGAGATTGTGTGGTGGACACTGCCTGGTTATGGTGTACCAAAGTGTGACATGTTGAGATTGCGGTGAGAGTATCTTTGTAATGCAACAGTGGCAAATTTGGACACTCCCTGGCGCCCATGGTAGCGTTAAAGTGTGTGACGCCGAACATGGACACTCCCTGGCACCCATGGTAGTGCTAAAGTGTGGCCTACGGACACTCCCTGATACCCGAGTCTGGATACTGCATGAGGGTTCCTTCGGTATTTGCATGGCGATTTAGGTATTCAAAGTGTGAGGCATTGGACACTCCCTGGTACCCCGGACCAAAGTGTGAGGCAAACTGGACATTCCCTGGCACCCCGTTGCTAAAGTGTGGCTACCTTAGTGTTTCAAAGATACTAGAGTGAGATAGTGGGTTGTTGTGTTTGTCAAGAGAAAAGAGTCGGTAAGATGAGTGTGGTGCATTGTCTCATACACGATCATATGTTTTAATGAATAAACGACTTATAAATACTTTCCCCGTTGTTTTATAATTGAATTCTTTCCGTGGTGAAACCGTTGATTTTTACAAACTTAAAAAGGAAAAATTTGTAAATGAGTATGTTTTACATTTAAAGTTATGTTTTTAATACTCACCAGCTTCTTGAGGCTGACAACGTTGATGCGTCCTGTACATTCGTGTTCAGGCTTTTCAGGTTACGACTATGCTGAGCCTTATGACTATGCTAATTGAGAACGGGTGCTTTTGGAAGGGAAACTGTTAACGTCATTGCATATTTTAAGTTATATGTTTTAGATATGAACTGGTTTTGTAATAAGGATGACTGTAATAGATGATAAGTTATTATTTTGTGTTAAGGCGGTCTGTGCCTTAGTTGACCCCGTATCGTAAGATGTAATAAGTTAGTAAAACTTTTGTAAGCCTTGATTGCTCTGCTCTGATTATTATGTTTTGTTGTTCGACGTTTGGGACGGAATCGATCCTTCAAACTGTCGCGACCTACGGGTCCATAAAGGAAATTAAACGCTTTCCTTATTTATGCTACGTCGGGGCGTGACAGGATTTAGTGGTATCAGAGCCAGGTTATTATTTATCTCAAGATAGTTTAGCAAGATTAGGGTTTACCAGTTTAGACCCAATTTCACGATCTGATAGCTTAAGCTTTGCACACCCGATGATACGACAGGGAGGATAGACTCAGAACCCAAACGCCTAAGATTATCTCTTTCCTGATTTAAGTAGTACCTTTTTATCAGGTATGGATCCAGCTCATCCGCTATATGTATCAGACGGATTTGGGGGACACTTTGTGACACCTTGGACAGTGATCCCAGCCTTCCTCGACTTGTATCATGCGGCCATTGAGCAGTTGGCCACAGCGACCGTAGTATCGGACTTATGGCACCAGGTTCACGTGGTAGGCTTAGTTTACCTGACTCGTATCTGCCTAGAGCTTCGTTACTTTGCAGAGGCTCAGCGCTTGGTTTTGGTCGAAGTTTTGAGGTTAGTTGATAGTGATGCTTTCTATCTTCCCCTCGAGATCCGAATTGTGCATGCCCATCTGGCTCAGCTAGAGTTGCCCCCACCAGTAGTTCTCATCACCGAGGACGATGTTGAGGTTGTTCATGTGGTCCCAGTAGGTGGAGAGGATGTAGAGGATGGCATAGGTCTAGGCGACTTAGCCGCTGACCTAGAGGCTGAGCTAACACTTGAGCTAGTACTTGAGCTAGCCTTACCTGAGGAGATGGTAGTTGAGGCAAATGCCCCTGTGCCTGCTTCATCGTCGACCTCTTACGGTTATGACGGGATTGGTCCGTTCTTTGTGTAGCGATTTTGTCCCGTCGATTTGCTAGATCTCCTGATAGCTGCTTATGGAGATGATTGACGCTCTAGATATGGCCTTGTACATATTAACTACTTTTGACTATTAGCTCTATCTCTTTTTGCAAACTATAATTACATGCATTAGAGTGTAGGGCAATGACCCCATTTTTGTAACATTAACTCTTGCATGCGTCCTAACCCATACAGGTAGGGTAGGCATTGATCTGACCATACATGCTTTTTGTATCAACTTGACAAGAAGTTATATATATAAAATATACTCTTTTGAATGTTGTTGGCATCATTTAAATTTCATTACATTTCTGTTGCATGCATGTTTCTCATCCCTTCATCACTATCATGCATAGAATGGCTGGGAGACCGAGGAGGAATCAGAATTTGATTGAGGGAGCACCCGAGGCTGCTGATCCAATGGGGATGTTCGAAGCATTTGTTAGACGTTTGGAAAGAATCAGTAATACGAATGACAACCGACGAGACCGCCAAACTGGGGATAAGCTGCTGGAGAGATTCCGTGCACTAAGGCCCGAGCAGTTTACGGGTACCGCAGAACCTTGGAAGGCCGAACAATGGTTAAGGTAAATGGACCGTATGTTCGAGGCGGTCCAATGCAACGAGATGGATAAGAGGAGGTTAGCTACTTTTCAATTGACTAATGCTACCATAGATTGGTGGGATCCGGTCATAGCTACTATCGGGAACACAACTTCTACAGGAATGACGTGGACCGCATTCAAGGGGAGATTTCTGGAAAAGTATTTCCCGGCTATAGAGAGGCACAGAAGAGAGAAGGAATTTATGGACCTGATGCAGGGAACTAAGTCGGTACAAGAGTACACCACACAGTTCGAGAGACTGTCTCGGTTTGCCCCTCATATGGTTGATACTGAGGAGAAGAAGATCCGTAAGTATAACCAAGGGCTGACACCGCTAATTCGTCGCCTGACTCTCGGCCACCTAGATAAGTCATTTGAAGGACTTGTTGGTTTGGCTACCGACCTGGAAGAGGATGCTCGAGTGAACCGAAAGCAATTTGAATTCCGACCACCTCAGAGGGGTAATTTTGGGAATAGACCACCAATGTATCGTACCCAAGGGCAGAAGAGGAATTTTGACGGAAGCAAGAAGACCCAGGCTATTACCTATCCAACTCAACCCCGAGTAGGAGAAGGAAGTAGTAATGGAAAATGCTTCAACTGTGGCAACCCTGGTCATCTGGCTCGAGATTGCAAGGCACCAAGGCGTGCTGCTCAGCATGGAATAGTCTGCTTCAACTGTGGTGAACCAGGTCACATCAGCAGGTTCTACACTGCTCCTAAGCAGGTGACTTATGGTCAACAGGGTCAGACTCGCTTGAATGTTGTTATCCCAGATGCTGCTGGATATGATGGAACTGTGTACGAAGAAGGAGATTATGGAGAAGCTCAACCTGATCAGCAAGCAGTGGAAGGTACATTAACTCTGTTTAACTCCTATGTTAAAGTGTTATTTGATACGGGTGCTGCTCTATCATTCATATCTGTTAATACAATTCAGAGATTGGGTATCTTACCTCATCGTTTAGAGAAAGCTTTGAAGGCTACATCACCATTAGGAGCTGCAGTCAGATTAGGACACGTGTGCAAGGATTGTCCTGTACGAATAGGAGACCGTGAAATCCCTGCAAGGTTGATTGTCCTATCAATGAAGGAGTTTGACATAATCCTAGGAATGGATTGGCTCTCTCAGAGTCAAGTGAAGTTAGATTGTGTGAGGAAGAGAATTACATTCCCCGACAACGAGAATCAACCCTTTGATTTTCAATGTAACCCTTCGGGAGATATGTTCCTCACCAGATGTTTGGAAAACATCAAAGTTGTCAGTACAAAAGCAACAGCGTCGTCTATACCTGTAGTCAAGGACTTCGAAGAAGTATTTTAAGACATTTCTGGTTTGCCGCCCGAGAGAAGTATAGAGTTCTGTATTGAGCTTATACCGGGTACCATACCGATCACCAAGGTTCCCTACAGAATGGCCCCCGCTGAACTATCAGAATTGAAGGAACAAGTTCAAGAGCTCGAGAACCTAGGTTTTGTACGTCCAAGTACATCGCCTTGGGGAGCACCAGTGTTAATCGTGAAGAAGAAGGACGGGACACTTAGGTTGTGTATCGACTACAGAGAATTGAACCGAGTGACTATCAAGAACAAGTATCCCTTACCTCAGATTGACGATTTGTTTGATCAACTACAAGGAGCTACGACATTTTCCAAGATAGACCTTAGGTCGGGATATCATCAGTTGAGGGTACGGAAGGAAGATATACCTAAGACTGCTTTCAGAACCCGATATGGTCATTATGAGTTTCTGGTGATGCCGTTTGGAATGACGAACGCCCCGGCAGTGTTTATGGATCTGATGAATAGAGTGTTCAAGCCTTATTTAGATCAGTTTGATATCGTCTTTATTGATGATATTTTGATCTATTCTAAGTCAGGAGAAGAACACGAGTAACATCTACGGATTGCGATGCAGACACTCAAGGATCACCAGTTGTATGCAAATTCAGTAAGTGTGAGTTCTGGTTACAAGAAGTGAAGTTTTTGGGACACAAGGTGTCATCTCAAGGAATTTTAGTGGATTCGTCCAAGACCGATGCTGTGTCAAACTGGGTGAGGCCGAGCAACCCTACGGAAGTTCGGAGTTTTCTTGGACTCGCAGGCTATTACAGAAGATTTGTTGAGGGATTCTCAAAAATAGCAGCACCTATGACTGGGTTGACGAAGAAAAATTTGAAGTTCGAGTGGACAGAGAAGCATGAGCGTGCCTTTCTAGAATTGAAAGAGAGACTCACTACCGCACCAGTACTGGCTATACCCAAGCCTGATGAGAAATTCACTATCTTTGGTGATGCATCATATCCAGATTGTGCATGCCCATCTGGCTCAGCTAGAGTTGCCCCCACCAATAGTTCTCATCGCCGAGGACGATGCTGAGGCTGTTCATGTGGTCCCAGTAGGTGGAGAGGATGTAGAGGATGGCATAGGTCTAGGCGACTTAGCCGCTGACCTAGAGGCTGAGCTAGCACTTGAGCTAGTACTTGAGCTAGCCTTACCAGAGGAGATGGTAGTTGAGGCAGATGCCCCTGTGCCTGCTTCATCGTCAACCTCTCACGGTTATGACGGGGTTGGTCCGTTCTTTGTGCAGCGATTTCGCCCCGTCGATTTGCTAGATCTCCTGATAGCTGCTTATGGAGATGATTGACGCTCTAGATATGGCCTTGTACATATTAACTACTTTTGACTATTAGCTCTATCTCTTTTTGCAAACTGTAATTACATGCATTAGAATGTAGGGCAATGACCCCATTTTTGTAACATTGACTCTTGCATGCGTCCTAACCCATACAGGTAGGGTAGGCATTGATCTGACCATACATGCTTTTTGTATCAACTTGACAAGAAGTTATATATATAAAATATACTCTTTTGAATGTTGTTGGCATCACTTAAATTTCATTACATTTCTGTTGCATGCATGTTTCTCATCCCTTCATCACTATCATGCATAGAATAGATGGGAGACCGAGGAGGAATCAGAATTTGATTGAGGGAGCACCCGAGGCTGCCGATCCTACGGGGATGTTCGAAGCATTTGTTAGAAGTTTGGAAAGAATCAGTAATACGAATGACAACCGACGAGACCGCCAAACTGGGGATAAGTTGCTAGAGAGATTCCGTGCACTAAGGCCTGAGCAGTTTACGGGTACCGCAGAACCTTGGAAGGCCGAACAATGGTTAAGGCAAATGGACCGTATGTTCGAGGCGGTCCAATGCCACGAGATGGATAAGAGGAGGTTAGCTACCTTTCAATTGACTGATGCTGCCACAGATTGGTGGGATCCGGTCATAGCTACTATCGGGAACACAACTGCTACAGGAATGACGTGGACCTCGTTCAAGGGGAGATTTCTGGAAAAGTATTTCCCGGCTATGGAGAGGCACAGAAGAGAGAAGGAATTTATGGACCTGATGCAGGGAACCAAGTAGGTGCAAGAGTACACCACACAGTTCTAGAGACTGTCTCGGTTCGCCCCTCATATGGTTGATACTGAGGAGAAGAAGATCTGTAAGTATAACCAAGGGCTGAGACCGCTGATTCGTCGCCTGACTCTCGGCCACCTAGATAAGTCGTTTGAAGGACTTGTTAGTTTGGCTACCGACCTGGAAGAGGATGCTCGAGTGAACCGAAAGCAATTTGAATTCCGACCGCCTCAGAGGGGTAATTTTGGGAATAGACCACCAATGAATCGTACCCAAGGGCAGAAGAGGAATTTTGACGGAAGCAAGAAGACCCAGGCTATTACATATCCGACTCAACCCCGAGTAGGAGAAGGAAGTAGTAATGGAAAATGCTTCAACTGTGGCAACCCTGGTCATCTGGCTCGAGATTGCAAGGCACCAAGGCATGCTGCTCAGCATGGAATAGTCTGCTTCAACTGTGGTGAACCAGGTCACATCAGCAGGTTCTACACTGCTCCTAAGCAGGTGACTTATGGTCAACAGGGTCAGACTCGCTTGAATGTTGTTATCCCAGATGCTACTGGATATGATGGAACTGTGTACGAAGAAGGAGATTATGGAGAAGCTCAACCTGATCAACAAGCAGTGGAAGGTACATTAACTCTGTTTAACTCCCATGTTAAAGTGTTATTTGATACGGGTACTGCTCTATCATTCATATCTGTTAATACAATTCAGAGATTGGGTATCTTACCTCATCGTTCAGAGAAAGCTTTGAAGGCTACATCACCATTAGGAGCTGCAGTCAGATTAGAACACGTGTGCAAGGATTGTCCTGTACGAATAGGAGACCGTGAAATCCCTGCAAGGTTGATTGTCCTATCAATGAAGGAGTTTGACATAATCCTAGGAATGGATTGGCTCTCTCAGAGTCAAGTGAAGTTAGATTGTGTGAGGAAGAGAATTACATTCCCCGACAACGAGAATCAACCCTTTGATTTTCAATGTAACCCTTCGGGAGATATGTTCTTCACCAGATGTTTGGAAAACATCGAAGTTGTCAGTACAAAAGCAACAGCGTCGTCTATACCTGTAGTCAAGGACTTCGAAGATTTATTTAAGACATTTCTGGTTTACCGCCCGAGAGAAGTATAGAGTTCTGTATTGAGCTTATACCGGGTACCATACCGATCACCAAGGTTCCCTACAGAATGGCCCCCGCCGAACTATCAGAATTGAAGGAACAAGTTCAAGAGCTCGAGAACCTAGGTTTTGTACGTCCAAGTACATCGCCTTGGGGAGTACCAGTGTTATTCGTTAAGAAGAAGGACGGGACACTTAGGTTGTGTATCGACTACAGAGAATTGAACCGAGTGACTATTAAGAACAAGTATCCCTTACCTCGGATTGACGATTTGTTTGATCAACTACAAGGAGCTACGACATTTTCCAAGATAGACCTTAGGTCGGGATATCATCAGTTGAGGGTACGGAAGGAAGATATACCTAAGACTGCTTTCAGAACCCGATATGGTCATTATGAATTTCTGGTGATGCCGTTTGGAATGACGAACTCCCCGGCAGTGTTTATGGATCTGATGAACAGAGTGTTCAAGCCTTATTTAGATCAGTTTGTCATCGTCTGTATTGATGATATTTTCATCTATTCTAAGTCAGGAGAAGAACACGAGCAACATCTACGGATTGCGATGCAGACACTCAAGGATCACCAGTTGTATGCCAAATTCAGTAAGTGTGAGTTCTGGTTACAAGAAGTGAAGTTTTTGGGACACAAGGTGTCATCTCAAGGAATTTTAGTGGATTCGTCCAAGACCGATGCTGTGTCAAACTGGGTTAGGCCGAGCAACCCTGTGGCGCCCCGACCCGGCGTGGTCAGAACGCCTACTAAACAGCTCAACTAACAGCAAAGACAATTAATTAATCTTGAAACTAATAGTTTTAAAACAAATCAGCTATATAACGGCTCAAATTTGGATAATCCAACCTGTATTGAATAGCTTTAAAAAAACATGCTCAATTATTTTGAAAATCCAAATATATTACAAATAATTTACAACGACTAACCTAGCCCAAACAAACTAATTCCACTTGTGACTAATAGATTTAATATTAAAACCACATCTATTTAGCAGGATTTACACTAAAACCCACATAATATTATGTCACAAAATTTAAAGTGTTTACACATATTCAAAGTTTTTCTGTCATCCACAATTCAAACTGTTATACATTAAACTAATCCACACTACTGAACTTAAAAGTTTAAATTTTTACAACGTCTAACAAAAGTTATAAACTAGACTGTATTTTACACTTTCGGCAAAATACCACTTTTATATGGCCATCCACAGCGAACCTAGACCCATGGCAGTGCAATCCTATAGCCCAAGAGATCATTGTACCTGCACAAGAAAATCTGTGTGGGCGTGAGCAAACCACGGCTCACGAACAACTAGATATAAAGATATGCGAATTTAAACATATATATAGCTCAGCACAGCACAAACACAGCTTAACGCATACCTACAATGCAATCTCATACATGCCATGACTCACACACCCGGGCCCATCAGCTTTAGCCTCTTTTGGCTAATTTACCAAGTTTTCAGCTACTTGGTTTAACAGCTCAGCAATGCAAGTGCACAACATACAGTTTATGTCATGCTAGTAATGAAGTTAAAATCATACAACATACAGCTCAGCAATATTGCATAACATTCATGTTATGCCAGCTATGTATATAACATAAACAGCAATAAAATTATATCTAGAAGACCCACCTCAAATCCGGTAAGTGAATAAAATTCACATTTCTGCTTGCTTCTCGGTCACCTCCTTGGGTCCACTAGTACTAGCCTCGGTCCCTGAAATCTTAAAAATTAGATTTCATAACAAAACAAATCTTATAATAGCAAAAAGTTAACAACTTAGGCTTTCCAATTAATAAAAAATCATATTTCTCAATCTTCAATTTCATAACTAGTAAGTAAAAATAAACAACTTCTATTATATATAACAATGTAAAAATAAACAACTTCTATACGAAACATTTAAGGAGAAACAACTTTTATAAGAAATAAAAATGTAAGAAGTTCAAGTTTTCATTTGAAACAACCCAAATTCTCAAAATCATACCCAAATGGCTAATTTCTAACTTTCTCTCTCTCTACCCCAATCAAGGTTTATAAAAAAACTAACAACTCTTTCATGGAGGCTTTCAAGTTCCAATAATATTCATAATGCATTAAAAAAAAATCCACATCTAATATTGTTCACCACAACCATCAAATAAAAATCAAGAACCCATTTCAAAGGCTCAAGAACATCTTCAATGGTGTTTTACCCAAATCATAACCCAACTCTAATATTTTTTATATACTTCTCCAATATATATATATATATTGTTGTTGCAACTATCAAATTTAAATATCAATTCATAATCAACAATGTTTCCAAATCAAGTAATACCCATAAGTTAGAGTATTTTAAAAACACACACTACACCAAGAACACACACTGCACCAAGAACACATACCAATCTTTACTTCTCTTCCCAACTCAACTCTTTCAAAGTTTCTTGTAAGAGTAATCCAAAGCATTAAAAATGTCATTATAACAACAAAAATCAACCAACATATAGATTTGAAACAACAATTTTCAAGAACCAATAACACCCAAAAGCTTCAAAGTTCATCAATGGTGGCTACCACCTCAAACCCAAATCCAAATTTCATCCATAGTCAAACCCAAATCAATCTTTTCTAGACTTGAACTAGTAATATTTCAAGACATTAATAATATACTCCCAACACCAACAACATTAAAATCAAAACCCAAAATAAAATGCAATTTTCGGATTTATTGAAAACCCTTAAATTTCAACACCCCAACAATTCCAAAATCAACTATATACAAGCAAAAATTGCCATGCATGATATACATATCACCTAAGGCATATAGAATACATATTCACTATCAAAATCAACCAAATCAAACTTCAAATTTGAATCTAAAATATTCAATTTTCGGATTTATACCAAACCCTAAAAATACATGTTCCAAATTTGCCCAAAACTCAAGTTTTACATAAAAATCTTCATACCACATCATATATACATATCAAGGATCATGTAAACAAGTTCTACAACATCAATTACAACTTTAATTTCATATTTTAACCCATGAACACAAAACCCCAATTCAAGCTTTTAACCAAAACCTTACCTCCTTGTTGCTCTTGGGTGAAACCTCAATTCCTAGGGAAGAAGATGAACCTCCTAAGGCTTCTCTTGAATCCTTCTTCTTGATCTCTTTCTTTCTCTCTTTTTCTTTTTCTCTCTATTTCTCTTCTTTCTCTCTACTGTCACTTATTTCTCTCTCAGGAAAAGAACGATAGATATATGTATATCTAGATAAAACTTTAACTTTTGCTAAATTCTAATAAACTCCCCAATTGTTTTTAATTACAACTTCTTTAACTTTCTACTTCACATATATATCTCCTACACCTCCAAATGAGTTATTTACCTATCAAATAACCCAAATCAACTTTAATATTCACAGCTCAACGATATAACGATTTACAGCATAATATAAAATTTTAATTAACAGCTCAGCGTTTAAATTAAATAATTCACAGCTCAACATTATATTAGCCGCTCATCATTATATGAACTAAGTATTTTATAACTCAGCAGAATAATAATATAAATAACTCAGCTAAATAATTTAATGACAGCAATTTAATTGGTTTTACTGTTCTGTGTCTCACAGTTCTCCCCCCGTTAAAGAAATTTCGTCCCGAAATTACATACCTTGATCAAATAACTGTACGTGGATACTGTTTCTGCATGCTCTCTTCTGTTTCCCATGTCATTTCTTCTATTGCTTGACTCCGCCATAACACCTTCACCATTGAAATTGACTTATTTCTCAGCTGCTTGATCTGTCGATCAAGTATTTGCACAGGCTTTTCCTCATAAGTTAAATTTTCATCCAGTTCAACCGGTGGTGTCGTGAGAACGTGTGAAGGATCTTTTACATACTTTCTCAGCATCGATACGTGAAAAACATCATGTAGTCGTGCTAATTCCTATGGCAACTTCAACTTGTATGCAGCGTCTCCAATTCTTCCTAGAATTTCATAAGGTCCAATATACCTCGGCGCTAACTTCCCTTTCTTACCAAATCTCGTTACCCCTTTCCACGGAGAAACTTTCAAGAAAACTAAATCACCAATAGCAAACTCTAGCTCTCTGCGGCGAGTGTCTGCATAACTCTTCTGTCGACTTTGTGAAACCTTAAGTTTCTCTCGAATGATCTCAATTTTACCTGTTGTTTCTTGAATAATCTCCGGTCCAAAAACTCTACTCTCTACCCTACTTTCTCCCACTTCACCCCAGCATATTGGTGTTCTGCACTTTCTTCCATAAAGTGCCTCAAATGGTGCCATCCCAATGCTACTATGGTAGCTATTATTGTAAGAAAATTCAATCAACGGTAAATGTTTCTCCCAGCCACCCGTAAATTCTACAACACAAGCTCTTAACATGTCTTCTAATGTTTGAATCGTTCTTTCTGACTGCCCGTCTGTCTGCGGGTGAAAAGCTGTACTAAACTTCAGTTTAGTACCTAAAGCATTTTGCACGTGTCCCCACAAACGTGAAGTAAAATTTGGATCTCGATCTGATACAATCGATACCGGTGCTCCGTGTAATTTCACGATTTCATTTACATACTGACACGACTAAAAAGTTGTGCGCTCTTGTGCAACACCCAAGTGTAGGTGATCGTGCAAGTAATACTGGATAAGTCCAGGTCGATCCCACAGGGAAGGAATAGGGAGAATGTCTACTAAGTTATAACCTAAAGAAAAAGAAAAGAAAATAAAAATGAATAATTGGAGGTGTACTAACAAATCCTAATTAATTAAATTAAACTAAATAATAAACTAAAACTTATAGAAACATAATTAATTAAACAGATAAATTAAAGGTGTTAGAAACACGTGAATCCACATTGATCCTAACCATCTACCATGCATATTCATTAACGCTCGATGGAGTTCATTCCTCTTCAGTATTTCGTATTTTTCTAAAGATATAGAATCAATAGCCCTTTCATGCCCGGGACTACATCATCACATTTGAGTAAAATACATGGAAGACGGTTTAAAACAATGGTAATTACTTGCACTCTAAATGGTGTTAGCATTCAAAGTGGTTTTCAAAAGTCATTGAAGAAAAGGCCTTAAGGCTTTAAGTTCTAAAAACTGTTGTGACAAACTGAGCTTATTGGGACAATTTGATGACAGATTTCTAAAACAGAAAGTCATGGAATACTTAAAAGAATCATCTCAAGAATTAACATGTTCAATCGATCGAAGCGCTCTCGATCGATCGGACAGCATCATCCTTCAATCGATCGAAATGCCTTCGATCGCTTGACTAGCTCTGGTTCGATCGATCGAACTACCTTCGATCGATCGAGCCCAGGTTTCTAAAGATTGCATGGCAGAGGCTTGGAATCAATGATTCATCACATATTCTCAACGTCTAAACTACAGAAACATAATAAAACTAATGCAGAAATAGTAAAACAAGACAATCATCAACATCTAAACTAATAAACAATCAAATAACATAGATTGGAAAGGAAAAACCTGTAAATAATCTGAATATAATCTGAATAAACTTGAAACAAACTTGAATCTTCAATCTACAATGGAAAAGGAGGAAGAAAGTGATGAATCTAACCTAATCTACTCCTAATCTAACCCTAAAACTACCCTAAACTGCTGTTTTTCGCGTTCTGGAGCGTCCTCCCTTCGTCTGGCGTCAAAACGACGTATATATAGGGTTCCCACAGAGTTTACGCAACTTTTGGGTGAATAAAAGGTTCGATCGATCGAGCTCAGTTCGATCGATCGAAGGTTCGATCGATTGAACCCTTCTTCAATCGCTTGAACTCTTCTGATTTTGACAGCACTGCACACCGATGGGAGAATGGCCATAACTTTTGACTCGGACCTCGGATTGACCTCCCGTTTGCGGCCACGCGACCGTAACTCAAAGATCTACATTTCATGTCTCTGGGAAAATCTTCCAAATCTGAAGTCTTAATTGTCAAAAATGGCATTTTCTCAGCTGCTTCTGCTATTCTCTTCACCAGAATCACTTTCTATGCAATGTTTGCTTTCCATGACCTGTAAAATAGTGTAAAAACACATGTTTGAGTCTCAACATCATAGAAAACACTTAATCATTGATGTGCATCTAAATCTAGGGACTTGGGGATAAAAGTATGCATAAAAGACCGTATAATACACTATAAACATGCACTTTTCACCTCGAATCACACCCCCCAACTAGCTCGTTGCTAGTCCCTAGCAATGAAGCGAACTACAACAGTGTTTATTTAACTCTAAAAATGAAAACAAAATAAATTAAAATCCTAACTCACTTTCGCAGGAATCGCGATTGCATTTAGCATATGCAACAAGCCTTTAAACCTCTAGGTTCCCCCTAGTGGACGAGTGTTGTCTCGTGAGGGTTTGCAGTGAATCTACCCACAAAATTCATGTTTATGGTAATGGTTCTCATTTAAATGTTTTCAAGAAATTTTTCCTCTCATTTAGCAATGTAGTTAAGCTCAACAATCTCATGAAACTCTCTAGTAAGCCATAGCAATGCAACACACACATTACAGTTAATCTACTATCAAAGTCATTAAGATGTTCCATACCTATTAATCTTCAAGTGTGTGTGTGAATGGACAACCCAAATACAAAACTTTAATTTCAAAGCTCGCATAACCTAAGACGCTATCAAGACGTTCATTTTGACTCAACTCTTACCAGGATTACACTCTCAAGATGAAATCGCTCCGAATTGGGTGTAATAATTATCACTCATGATATGGAAGCTATAAAGAGTAAATGTAAATGGAATCTAATGCTTCTCATATCTAAATAGAAAAACGGACATTTTAGTGCACAAAGTCTCATGAATGGATACTTTTCACTAGAAGAGCGAGATACCGTGGAAAACTCTTTCATTACCTTAACTTCAAATCCAATTTACTTAAAATCATCAGGACTTTGAAAAAGAGGTGTTAGATTAAGAAGAAAAAGGCTCGTGATATTCAATTGGGTCAAAGGATGTGATTGGAATGTCTACTATAACTTTTCAAACTTCCCACATCTCCAATCTCTCTCTTCTTCTTTTCTTTTATTTATTTTTTTCACACTCTTCTTTTCATTCCTTTTTTTTTCTTTTGTAACAACCATTGGCATTTTTTTTTTCTTTTTCTTCTCATGCTTTTCTTTTTTTTTTTTTTTTTCCATTTGTTCTTTGCCAACATTCCCTTATTCACACTAACATACTTCTTGTCAATGTAACACATCCCAATCACACCTAAATAAAGAACTGAGGCTCGAACTCCTAATTTGGAGTTAGGTATAGACTTTAGGATTATGAAGACAAGGCGATTATGATAAGCTCAAGAGGTGAAGTAAAGGAATAGCATAGAGGTAGGCCAAGGCTGTATTATCCATGTATGGTCAAAAGATGGCCTAAATCATCTTCTAAGTTCATAGGATTATTCATTTCAGTAAATTCAAGAGCTCTAAAGTTGGTAAATCCTGAACGTTCTCTTCTAGTGATCAGTCAAAATGAAGAAAAAATGAGACTTTCAATGAATTAATACGCTTTTCAAAAAGTAAGGGTAATTTTATAAAACCCTCAAGAATAAAGAAAGGCACAAAAGCTCACTTGGGTTCTTAGTCTCCACTACAGTCTCTCAAGACACCTAAGCTATGCTTACTAATCCATTTTAGTTATGTACAAGGTTGTCACAACGTGCTTAAAGTTGTTTGAAGATTAAAAAGCATAAAATATACTATAACTAAGATAGTAAACAAACTACCATAGTGTATCACATACTAATAACATATAGAAAATAACACTAATGCATCATAACTGACTACATTAACTATGAGAGAAATACAAGAACCATTTTATTATCTTAAAAAAAAAAAAATTTAAAATTTTTTTACAATTTTAATTTACTGAGTTACATGTTGCTAAGCAGGTATATTGACATTAAAGCACAACAAAAAAGATATGAGGCATGCAATGACTCACTCCCCCCAACTAAAACTAAACATTGTCCCCAATGTTCTAAACTAAGCACATGGACATATAAAGTAAAGCGAGAGAAGGAAGGATGTTACCTCGAAGTGTTAATATTATCCATTTTTTCAAGCTACCTGCAAAATCATTAGTAGCAACAAGGAAAAATAGAGAACATAATATAACAACTGAGTTAATAAACTCGGTTAATCAAGATACTTATCATAAAGTAACAACCGAAATTTTTGAGGATCTTCCCAGTGAAATAATTTTACAATGACAAGACTTTTGAGATCCTCATAAAAATGCAACTCCCCCCAACTAATGTCAGGCTCAAGGTCAGAGGAGATGATGCAAAACCAATGGCTTCCAAAGTTATTGGGGACAGTTATAAGAGGAATACCACACTTTTTAGGAATTATATGCAAGAAACGATCTTTGGTGTTGGTATTTCCTATAACAGCCTCTATTTTAATACTAAAAACAGGGGGAGGCCATGGTTCAATAAAAGGGGCAGGGTCGAAGTGATGTTCTAATGAAGCTTCACCACCCTCTGCTTGTCCTAGAACAGAATCTATGGAGATATAATCATAGGAATTGAATTTCTGTTCTATGCACATGGTTTTGGACTGGACTTGGATAAAGCTATCTATTTGGGCCTCAATGTCATAATCACTCAAGAAGGTCAAGCAGTCTAGAAGATTGCTAGCTTCTTGTTGAATTTTAAAATCATCTAAAGTGGGCCCAATATTTTCCAAGTCTTCTCTCAAAGAATTTTGAAAGTTAAAATTTTGTGAAGAACATGTGCTAGTATCCTTACCATCCTCTTCCACAACACATTCTGTTTGTTCACGAATGGGGTACACATAACATTCAAGCTCAGGACGAGAGCTTTGATTGATAGCAAGGATAGGTGATGGGCAACTTGGTGACACCACCTCTTTGGTCGAAAGAGGTGAGGGTTCATGAATATCACAAGAATCTAAATCAGATTTAGATTTTTCAATTATGTCCTCTCTAGGGTCACTTTCAAAGGTAGGGGTAGAGTCAACAGGGGACTCTTCCTTTCCTAATTGCGTGCAATCACCTAAACTCTCATCATCTTTTAAAACCTCATTCTCATCCTTGTAACTCTCCTCACTATATATGTCATCTATTGAGGTGCTCTGGACAAAGAGATTGTGCAGTTTTATCCAGGCAGTGAAAGAGTTGATGTCTGGGGTTGTATGTTGAGGAGAAAATGGTTCTACAACTTCATGCTCAATGGTTTGGTTTTGGAGTTCTTGTTGGGTTATCACTTTCTCAAATGAGTTGTTAACCTCACTCGGTAAGAACCCATCATTGTCCTCTAATTCCATTCTATTGTTAGTGTCTTGAAATTCAGGTTGTAGCGTTGAAGGACTGGTATAGTCTTCTAAAGGTTGGCTATCAAATGCTTGTTGATATCTAGCTCCTAATTTATCAATTGCACTCTCTAGCCTTTTCATTTCACTAAGCAGCAATTCTAACATACCAGTATCCTCAACTTGGTTATTCTCCTCATTATAACTATATGAAGTTTCACCCCATTGTTGTTGGTAATAGTCCCCTTCCCATTGTGTTTGTGTGCAAGACTCCCCAGAAGGAAAGTCTTGATGCATTTGGTAATCGTGGGAACTACTACTATATCCAACACTATCATCTTGGTTATATCCCCATTGCGATTGATAGAACTCTCCAGGTGGAGATTCTTGATACGTTTGATAACATGGGGGACTAACACGATGGTTTTCCCATTGTGGTGATTGGTAGCACTCAGGTTGATAATGTGCATCATATGTGGGTGCTTGCCAACTCGGGGTATAGTTCTCATTACCTAATGTGTACCCATTCGTGGTATTTGTGTTGTATGGAGGGTAATATGGATAAGACATGTTTACCCAAAATATTTAAACAAAAGAAATTCTTTTTTTTCTTGTGAGAGAAAAAGTCCAATGAATTTTTTTTTTTTTTTTTTTTTTTAAAGTAAAAGAAGAAAAATGGAAAAACTTAGTAAAATCCTAACCTAGTTGCCTTCCCCGGCAACGGCGCCAAAAACTTGACACGACTAAAAAGTTGTGCGCTCTTGTGCAACACCCAAGTGTAGGTGATCGTGCAAGTAATACTGGATAAGTCCAGGTCGATCCCACAGGGAAGGAATAGGGAGAATGTCTACTAAGTTATAACCTAAAGAAAAAGAAAAGAAAATAAAAATGAATAATTGGAGGTGTACTAACAAATCCTAATTAATTAAATTAAACTAAATAATAAACTAAAACTTATAGAAACATAATTAATTAAACAGATAAATTAAAGGTGTTAGAAACACGTGAATCCACATTGATCCTAACCATCTACCATGCATATTCATTAACGCTCGATGGAGTTCATTCCTCTTCAGTATTCCGTATTTTTCTAAAGATATAGAATCAATAGCCCTTTCATGCCCGGGACTACATCATCACATTTGAGTAAAATACATGGAAGACGGTTTAAAACAATGGTAATTACTTGCACTCTATATGGTGTTAGCATTCAAAGTGGTTTTCAAAAGTCATTGAAGAAAAGGCCTTAAGGCTTTAAGTTCTAAAAACTGTTGTGACAAACTGAGCTTATTGGGACAATTTGATGACAGATTTCTAAAACAGAAAGTCATGGAATACTTAAAAGAATCATCTCAAGAATTAACATGTTCGATCGATCGAAGCGCTCTCGATCGATCGGACAGCATCATCCTTCAATCGATCGAAATGCCTTCGATCGCTTGACTAGCTCTGGTTCGATCGATCGAACTACCTTCGATCGATCGAGCCCAGGTTTCTAAAGATTGCATGGCAGAGGCTTGGAATCAATGATTCATCACATATTCTCAACGTCTAAACTACAGAAACATAATAAAACTAATGCAGAAATAGTAAAACAAGACAATCATCAACATCTAAACTAATAAACAATCAAATAACATAGATTGGAAAGGAAAAACCTGTAAATAATCTGAATATAATCTGAATAAACTTGAAACAAACTTGAATCTTCAATCTACAATGGAAAAGGAGGAAGAAAGTGATGAATCTAACCTAATCTACTCCTAATCTAACCCTAAAACTACCCTAAACTGCTGTTTTTCGCGTTCTGGAGCGTCCTCCCTTCGTCTGGCGTCAAAACGACGTATATATAGGGTTCCCACAGAGTTTACGCAACTTTTGGGTGAATAAAAGGTTCGATCGATCGAGCTCAGTTCGATCGATCGAAGGTTCGATCGATTGAACCCTTCTTCAATCGCTTGAACTCTTCTGATTTTGACAGCACTGCACACCGATGGGAGAATGGCCATAACTTTTGACTCGGACCTCGGATTGACCTCCCGTTTGCGGCCACGCGACCGTAACTCAAAGATCTACATTTCATGTCTCTGGGAAAATCTTCCAAATCTGAAGTCTTAATTGTCAAAAATGGCATTTTCTCAGCTGCTTCTGCTATTCTCTTCACCAGAATCACTTTCTATGCAATGTTTGCTTTCCATGACCTGTAAAATAGTGTAAAAACACATGTTTGAGTCTCAACATCATAGAAAACACTTAATCATTGATGTGCATCTAAATCTAGGGACTTGGGGATAAAAGTATGCATAAAAGACCGTATAATACACTATAAACATGCACTTTTCACCTCGAATCACATACAACCTAGCATACTGCTCAAGTGTAGTACTAGCTCTAACGGCTAAGAAATGCGCTGATTTTGTCACTCTGTCAACAATCACCCAAATAGAATCATTACTCCTTTGTGACTGAGGTAATCCCCGTACGAAATCCATCGTTACATGCTCCCACTTCCATTCAGGAATTGGTAAAGGTTGCAATAAGCCTGCTGGTCGTTGATGTTCAGCCTTTACCTGTTGATATACTAAGTATCGGCTCACAAATTCAGCTACTTCTCTTTTCATTGCAGGCCACCAATAAAACTCTTTAATCGTCTTATACAGCTTCGTACTCCTGGATGCACAGCGTAGGCAGAACTATGAGCTTCCTCTAAAATATCTTTTCTCAACTCTGGATCTCGAGGTACACACATCCGTGATCCATAGCATAATGCCCCATCATCTCGAATAATGAAGTCACTTGCCTTTCCCTTTATCACATCATCTCTATACTTAACTAGCCTTGTATCCGCAGCTTGTAAATCTCGGATTCGATCCACCAAGATCGGTCTCACCTCAAATCGTGCCACAAAGACTTCTGTTTCTGACACTGATAATTCTGCTCGTACCGCCTTTATGTCCCGAATAAAATCAACTGTCTTACACTGCATACATGATAGTTTTCCCAATGATTTTTGGCTTAAAGCATCTGCTACTACATTCGCTTTTCCGGGATGATAGTGAATAGAACAATCGTAGTCTTTGATTAATTCTAACCATCGTCGCTGTCTCAAATTCAACTCCTTCTATGTAAACAGATATTTCAAACTTTGATGATCAGTGTAGATTTCACAACTCACCCCATACAAGTAATGACGCCACAAGTTCAATGCAAAAACAATCGCAGCCAGCTCCAAATCATGTACTGGGTAGTTCAACTCGTGTGGTTTCAACTGTCTTGAAGCATAAGCTACAACCCTTCCATTCTGCATTAGAACACCACCTAATCCCTGATGTGACGCATCGGTATAAACCACAAAGTTTTCATCACTTGACGGCAAAATGAGCACTGGGGCTCTCATCAGACAATCTTTCAGTTCCTGAAAACTGTTTTCACACTCTAAATTCCAATCAAATTTCACTCCCTTTCTAGTCAGCTTGGTTAATGGCAAAGCAATATTTGAAAAGTTCTGAATGAAGCGACGATAATAACCAGCTAACCCCTGTGGATATCGCATTTTTCCTTACCCACAGCTTTTCAAAATCAATTTCTAAAACAAATGAGCCGCCACTTAATTTTTTTTTAAAGGAAAATTAAGAAACCATTTTAAAAGCAAACTGATCTTTTAGAAACCAGAGATTAACTAGGTCCGGGGATTATAGAATGAGAGAGGAAGGAGCCCGTCGGACTAAAACACCCTCTCTCACCCTATCTTGCGATAGGCCTCTACTCAACATCCTTTTTATCAAATTTATTAATCTAAGCATGCCCTCAACTAATACATATATACATATACATCACAAAAAGCATGTCCAAAGGGTGTAAAATTGCAATTGACAAAATATCATTCAAAAGCCACATAATTCAGGTAGCAAGCGATATGATATGCAATAGAGAACAAGTGAACTTACCCGGGATCCAGCGGCGATAGTAAACGTGCAATGCATGCGAACAAAAGAAAATCCTAAAAAAGAGTCTCTAATCACATATACACATAAGGCAAAACCTAATTCTAAGGTGTCGCGCATTAAGTCGAAAAATCAATAAAATCAAGAAATTAAGATAAACTAAAGAGGAGTCCTAGAAATCATACATTGATAGCGCTACAAAACAAAGGGTTAGTCCACATGCTTCACATAATAATAATATGATATCAAACAATCAATCCTAATTCTCTAGCCTATACCTAGCAAGCAATGAAATCTAACTTTATCCAATTACTAATTCTAATTATAAGCATTAATGTACATGAATGAATGGATGTGAACAAGAATAAGACATGGATTTTTTCACTAATTTGGGTCACCTAGCCTCTGGATTTAAGCTAAGTTACCATTATTCAAAGTATGATTTGGGTCCTAAGGCATTAAGAGACCATTTGAGTTGAAATAAGTAAGATTAGACAAAAATAGTAGCAGTTTTTTTTATGAATTGCAGAGAGCAGACCAGATGTTCAAAAATAGAAATAAATTACTTCCAACGGTTGGATCTGAATGATTTTTGGGTATGTTATGCCTCTGTGAGTCTAGTTTCTAACCCAGAAAGAAAATCAAGGTTTGAACGGTTAGATCTCCGGGAATGTGGAAAACACTAGGCATCACTCAGCATTTTACAACTCTCCGTCCAGAGATCTTGTATGATTTTTTAAAAATAGCAAACAAATCCGAATTGCTTCATTATTTTTAGGGAACCTTCATAACACATTAAGGTTCTTATAAAAAATTATTAGAGGTCATGAAAACTTGGTTAGATATCTGATCTATCAGTTTTAAAATCGGTTTGCTGTTCTGAAACTATTCTGAAATTCTGGACAGATTGTAGTTGTCTCACAAAACCCATGATCAAACCTTTCTAAACATAAAACCACCTTAAAACGAAAATTACAGTGGTAGAATGATGTGTTATTGATACTTTCCCGTTGGTTTCACTTGATTTCAACGGTTAGATTTCGAACTAAAAATCTTTGATCAAAAACAGTTTGTGGACTCACTATTTTTATTTTGCTAGTTCAACTTTGTTGGTTAACCTCAACTATTTGAAGACATGAAGTTGAGATTAAACCAAACTACTTTTCTTACCATTTGATGGTCCTTGAAGACTAAAAGTCACTTTATGCTTATGGATTTTGATGGAGTATGGAATGAACTTCTCAAAATTCCAAACAATGAACTCAAAACCTTATAGACCAAAGCTTGAATTCAACTTAGTACTCCTACCATTTGATGGTCATGGGAGACAAAGACATGGCTAATACTCCTAAGTTTCAAGAAGAAGAAGGGAATGACTTCATTAAATACCAAGTTTAGAAGATCCAAGTCATGGGCATGGACTTGGATTCAACTATGTAAAGCAAAGTGATGATCAAATCTTGACTCTCATGTAGAGTATGAGCTTTACATGAAGTTCAAAGGATCATACTCAAGAGAATCAAGAGAGATATTAAAAATCTCCAAGACTCTCAAGAGAAGAACACATACAAGAAATTGAAGAGGGAATTAGAAGTAGAAACTCCTAAGCTTTCTTGACAAACAAAGATGACAAGAGATTTTAGTCCAAAAGAAAAAGAATAAACAAACAATCTAAGGCATAGGGGATCACCTCCAAATTATCCTCAAAGTATTCTTTGAAGATCTTCCAAACTCTTCTTCTTAGTTCTCTAAACTCTCTTCTCTTTTCTCTCCAAAATGTGTTGATGTATTAGTTATGGATGTTCTCTCTTGTCTCCTTGTTGTATATCTCTCCTTCTCTCTTATAGGCAAAATTACCAGGTATTTTTGGTGAATTTCGGAGCAAAAACAGGTGTAATTCTCTCATTTGTTGGTACAATGTGTACTTTCTGAAATTATGCAGACTGCTACCCAGGGCGGCAGTCGACAAACTGCCGCGGCATTCCGTGAATGCCGCAGCGGCGGTTGCTAACTGCCGTCGCGGCACTAAACGACTGCCGCGCGGCATTCATCCAATGCCGCTGCAAATTAATGGATTGCCGCGTTTTTGTCAGTCTTACTTTATCAGTTTTTGTTCTTATTCGCATAAACATACGTATTGCTCTGTAGAATACAGACTTTAAAAGTGAACGGCAGTCAGAAATTTTTGGCGGCACTTGGTGAATGCCGGCACGGCACTCTGTGACTGCCGTGCGGCACTCAGTGAGTGCCGCGGCAGTCCGCCGTGTGCCGGTTTTGGCTAAAATTTCCCCTTTTGGATTTTTCTTTTTTCAAAGCAAAATGATTCTTGAGGATATTTTCCGAAAATCGTGTTTTATACCTGAATTCTCCTAAATACCTGGTATTTTCTCTTTTCTGTGAAATTTTACCGCATTTTAGAGAACTTTCTGAAGAGCTTGGAATGCTTCGAATCTTCCGGTCCTTGTTATCATCGGATACGGAGGCGACACTCTCCTGAATTCGACGGTTGGTCAAAATTGGGGTGTCTACAACCCCAGAAAACTTTAAATTTCTGTCACATTCATAGGCCTTGGCCATAGAGATACTGCTTCAACTTTCTTTGGATCCACGGTAATTCCTTCTCCCGTAATCACATGCCCCAGAAAAGCCACCTCAGTCAGCCAGAATTCACATTTACTAAATTTTGCATATAATTGTTCTTCTCTCAGCTTTTGCAAAACTAATCTTAAATGAATCTTATGCTCCTCCATACTACGTGAATAGACAAGTATGTCGTCAATGAATAAAATGACAAAAAGATCTAGAAATGGTTTAAAGATTCTATTCATCAAATCCATAAACACAGCAGGCACATTAGTTAGCCCAAAAGGCATCACTAAAAATTCGAAATGCCCATAACGAACATGAAAAGCTGTTTTCTCAACATCACTCTTTCGAATCTTTAACTGATGGTAGCCAGACCTCAAATCAATTTTTGAGAATACTTTTGCCCCTTGTAGTTGATCAAAGAGATCATCTATCCTTGGCAACGGATACTTGTTTCGTATTGTAATCTTATTCAAATGACGGTAGTCAATGCAAAGGCGTAAAGTTCCATCTTTCTTCTTAACAAACAGGACTGGTGCACCCCACGGTGACACACTCGGCTGGATAAAACCCTTCTTAAGTAAATCATCTAACTGGATTTTTAACTCCTTCAATTCAGCAGGTGCCATTCGATATGGTGGAATTGAAATAGGCCTAGTACCAGGTACTAAATCAATACCAAACTCTATCTCCCTATCCGGTACATCTCCAGGTAATTCTTCGGGAAACACGTCAACAAATTCTTTTACTACCACTATTGTTTCTATCTGTATCGTTTCTTTTGCATCACCGATCACATACGCAATCAAACATTCACAGCCCTTACATAATTTCTGTCTAGCAGCTATAACTGACATTAAACTTGTTGGCATTACCCGCCGCTCACCACAAAATGTGAATTCAATTCCATTCGGAAACCGAAAGTTAACTTCCTTATGAAAGCAATTAATTGACGCATGAAACGTTGACAGCCAATCCATACCCAAAATAATATCAAAGTCCTCTATGTCCAAAGGTAATAGATTAACCCCATTTCATGATTTTCAATTTGTACCGTACACCCCTTATAAACCCAATCAATTGTAATTTTATCTCCTAAGGGCGTGGACACGATTAACTTCTCGTTCAATTCAACTAAATAATTATCAAAATTTTTCGCAAAAGTTCTAGATACAAACGAGTGCGTAGATCCCGAATCAAATAATGCGTAAGCAACATAATTTGAAATCAAGATCATACCGGTCACAACTTGAGGTGCCGCTTCGGCATCTTTCTTTGTTAGTGCAAAGACCCTTGCTTGACCTCCAGTTCCACTAGAGCTTGAACCACCTCGCTATTGTCCTCTGCCCTGGCCCCTGCCTCTACCTGATATCACTGTAGCGATGATGCTGCTTCAGTCCCAATTGGAAAATCTCTAGAAAGGTGACCCAGCTGGCCACACTTATAACACTCCCTCTGATCAGGCATGATACAATCTCTAACTACGTGACCTGGAGTCCCACACCGGTAGCAAGTCACCCCTCCAGAAAAACTCCGGCTCGCCGGTGGTTGTATTGCACTAGACCTTGAACCACTTGCACTGCTAGTTCCTCCACCCCTTCTTGCTGGAAATAAACCCCGACCTCTACTTGGAACGTCTTGCATTCTCGGTCTTGGTCCTCCCCGGCTAAATCCACCCGGTTCCACTCTCCCTCGCTTTTGTTGACTTTGGAAGGCTCGACTTTCTTGTACATCTTTCTCAACCAATTTAGCTCTTTCCAACAATTCCATGTAATTACGAACATTCAATGCGGACAGTTTCGATCGAATAGAAAATTGTAACCCATCTTGAAATTTTCTACATTTGTCGTATTCATTCTCTACAAGTTTTACTGCGAAGCGAGATAAAGAAGTGAATTGTGCCTCATATTCTTCCACGGTATTTCTTCCTTGCTCTAAGCTTATGAACTCTCGTCGTTTCTTGTTTTGAAAAGATTCCGTAAAATACTTCTCATAAAACACATGTCCAAACTTTTCCCACGTAATCGTGTTCAACTCTGTGCTCCCCACAACCGGCGTCATTAGATGGGCTTTTGTGTCCCTCCACCAATCCTTAGCTCGATCAGTAAATTTGAAGGCTGCCAACATTACCCGTTGATCACCCCTAATTTGCATTACTTCGAATATATCTTCCATTCCTTTAAACCACTGTTCAGCTTCTATTGGTGTTCCAATTCCCGAATATGCTGGTTGATGATATTTCAAAAATTTCTCATAAAGTTTCCCAGGTTCATCTTTTTCCTTGGCTTTACTTGACCCGGCTACAGCTGTCTCAATTTTTGTATCAAAATATCGGGCCATTGATTCAAACATCTGCTCAGGATGGGATGCTTGTCCTTGTTCCACTGGCCTTGCTTGCTCAACTTCTTGATTTCCCGGGGGTTGGTGTGTTCCTTCCCCTTCCTCTTGTCCGGTTCGTCTTTCCGGGTCCATTTAATTTAATATCTGCAACATTCCACGTTTGAAATGCAAACACAATAATAATACATTGATTAATCCCCTAATAGATATAACCACACAACTCAGCTCAGCTCCTAAAACACTGCCATAGTCTAGACACCACTGCACCATCTATACAGAACCTATAACCTAGGCTCTGATACCAATCTGTGGCGCCCCAACCCGGCGTGGTCAGAACGCCTACTAAACAGCTCAACTAACAGCAAAGACAATGAATTAATCTTGAAACTAATAGTTTTAAAACAAATCAGCTATATAACGGCTCAAATTTGGATAATCCAACCTGTATTGAACAGCTTTAAAAAAACATGCTCAATTATTTTGAAAATCCAAATATATTACAAATAATTTACAACGACTAACCTAGCCCAAACAAACTAATTCCACTTGTGACTAATAGATTTAATATTAAAACCACATCTATTTAGCAGGATTTACACTAAAACCCACATAACATTATGTCACAAAATTTAAAGTGTTTACACATATTCAAAGTTTTTCTGTCATCCACAATTCAAACTATTATACATTAAACTAATCCACACTACTGAACTTAAAAGTTTAAATTTTTACAACGTCTAACAAAAGTTATACACTAGACTGTATTTTACACTTCCGGCAAAATACCACTTTTATATGGCCATCCACAGTGAACCTAGACCCATGGCAGTGCAATCCTATAGCCCAAGAGATCATTGTACCTGCACAAGAAAATCTGTGTGGGCGTGAGCAAACCACGGCTCACGAACAACTAGATATAAAGATATGCGAATTTAAGCATATATACAGCTCAGCACAGCACAAACACAGCTTAACGCATACCTACAATGCAATCTCATACATGCCATGACTCACACACCCGGGCCCATCAGCTTTAGCCTCTTTTGGCTAATTTACCAAGTTTTCAGCTACTTGGTTTAACAGCTCAGCAATGCAAGTGCACAACATACAGTTTATGTCATGCTAGTAATGAAGTTAAAATCATACAGCATACAGCTCAGCAATATTGCATAACATTCATGTTATGCCAGCTATGTATATAACATAAACAGCAATAAAATTATATCTAGAAGACCCACCTCAAATCCGGTAAGTGAATAAAATTTACCTTTCTGCTTGCTTCTCGGTCACCTCCTTGGATCCACTAGTACTAGCCTCGGTCCCTGAAATCTTAAAAATTAGATTTCATAACAAAACAAATCTTATAATAGCAAAAAGTTAACAACTTAGGCTTTCCAATTAATAAAAAATCATATTTCTCAATCTTCAATTTCATAACTAGTAAGTAAAAATAAACAACTTCTATTATATATAACAATGTAAAAATAAGCAACTTCTATACGAAACATTTAAGGAGAAATAACTTTTATAAGAAATAAAAATGTAAGAAGTTCAAGTTTTCATTTGAAACAACCCAAATTCCCAAAATCATACCCAAATAGCTAATTTCTAACTTTCTCTCTCTCTACCCCAATCAAGGTTTATAAAAAAACTAACAACTCTTTCATGGAGGCTTTCAAGTTCCAATAATATTCATAATGCATTAAAAAAAAATCCACATCTAATATTGTTCACCACAACCATCAAATAAAAATCAAGAACCCATTTCAAAGGCTCAAGAACATCTTCAATGGTGTTTTACCCAAATCATAACCCAACTCTAATATTTTCTATATACTTCTCCAATATATATATATATATATATTGTTGTTGCAACTATCAAATTTAAATATCAATTCATAATCAACAGTTTTTTCCAAATCAAGTAATACCCATAAGTTAGAGTATTTTAAAAACACACACTACACCAAGAACACACACTGCACCAAGAACACATACCAATCTTTACATCTCTTCCCAACTCAACTCTTTCAAAGTTTCTTGTAAGAGTAATCCAAAGCATTAAAAATGTCATTATAACAACAAAAATCAACCAACATATATATTTGAAACAACAATTTTCAAGAACCAATAACACCCAAAAGCTTCAAAGTTCATCAATGGTGGCTACCACCTCAAACCCAAATCCAAATTTCATCCATAGTCAAACCCAAATCAATCTTTTCAAGACTTGAACTAGTAATATTTCAAGACATTAATAATATACTCCCAACACCAACAACATTAAAATCAAAACCCAAAATAAAATGCAATTTTCGGATTTATTGAAAACCCTTAAATTTCAACACCCCAACAATTCCAAAATCAACTATATACAAGCAAAAATTTCCATACATGATATACATATCACCTAAGGCATATAGAACACATATTCACTATCAAAATCAACAAAGTCAAACTTCAAATTTGAATCTAAAATATTCAATTTTCGGATTTATACCAAACCCTAAAAATACATGTTCCAAATTTGCCCAAAACTCAAGTTTTACATAAAAATCTTCATACCACATCATATATACATATCAAGGATCATGTAAACAAGTTCTACAACATCAATTACAACTTTAATTTCATATTTTAACCCATGAACACAAAACCCCAATTCAAGCTTTTAACCAAAACCTTACCTCCTTATTGCTCTTGGGTAAAACCTCAATTCCTAGGGAAGAAGATGAACCTCCTAAGGCTTCTCTTGAATCCTTCTTCTTGATCTCTTTCTTTCTCTCTTTTTCTTTTTCTCTCTATTTCTCTTCTTTCTCTCTACTGTCTCTTATTTCTCTCTCAGGAAAAGAACGATAGATATATGTATATCTAGATAAAACTTTAACTTTTGCTAAATTCTAATAAACTCCCCAATTGTTTTTAATTACAACTTCTTTAACTTTCTACTTCACATATATATCTCCTACACCTCCAAATGAGTTATTTACCTATCAAATAACCCAAATCAACTTTAATATTCACAGCTCAACGATATAACGATTTACAGCATAATATAAAATTTTAATTAACAGCTCAGCGTTTAAATTAAATAATTCACAGCTCAACATTATATTAGCCGCTCATCATTATATGAACTAAGTATTTTATAACTCAGCAGAATAATAATATAAATAACTCAGTTAAATAATTTAATGACAGCAATTTAATTGGTTTTACTATTCTGTGTCTCACAAACCCTACGGAAGTTCGGAGTTTTCTTGGACTCGCAGGCTATTACAGAAGATTTGTTGAGGGATTCTCAAAGATAGCAGCACCTTTGACTGGGTTGACGAAGAAAAATTTGAAGTTCGAGTGGACAGAGAAGCATGAGCATGCCTTTCTAGAATTGAAAGAGAGACTCACTACCGCACCAGTACTGGCTATACCCAAGCCTGATGAGAAATTCACTATCTTTGGTGATGCATCATATCAAGGACTAGGGTGTGTACTTATGCAAGAGGGCAGAGTTATCGCCTATGGATCTAGACAGCTGAAGCCGAATGAGTTGAACTATCCCATTCATGATTTGGAATTGGCAGCAGTAGTGTTCGCACTCAAGATTTGGAGACACTATCTCTACGGTGAGAAGTTTGATTTATTCTCCGATCACAAGAGCCTAAAATATTTGTTCACACAGAAAGAGTTGAACATGAGGCAGCGCAGATGGATGGAGTTGATCAAAGATTACGACTTCACGTTGGAATACCATCCTGGTAAAGCTAATGTGGTCGCTGATGCTTTAAGTCGGCAGACTCGTGAGACAATCGCCTCCTTGATGGTTAGACAATGGTGAACATTGGAGATGTTGGCGGAGTTCGATGTACAGAGTGCTGAAGGAGGAGAAGGACAACTTTTCGAATGTCTTATCTTACAGCTTGTTCTTATCGACCGCATTATTGGAGCTCAGAAAGAAGATGAGAAGTTTCGGACATGGTTTATGAAGATGTCAGAAAAAGACCTGACAGAATGGAAAGTGGGAATTGATGGAGGATATCTTGCAGAAATAGATTATGTGTACCGGATTGTGGTGAGCTAAAAAATGATATCCTGGGAGAAGCACACAAGTCAAGATATATAGTTCACCCGGGAGGGACGAAGATGTACAAAGATTTGAAGAGAAATTTCTAGTAGGAAGGTATGAAGAAGGATGTAGCCGAATTTGTATCCAAGTGTTTGACGTGTCAGCAAGTCAAAGCTGAACATCAGAGACCCTCGGGACTGTTGCAACCATTACCTATTTCTGGTTGGAAGTGGAAACACATAACCATGGATTTTGTAGTAGGATTGCCCCGGTCGCAGCAGCATCATGACGCTATTTGGGTAATTATGGATCGATTGACAAAATCTGTGCATTTCATTGCTTACAGTATGACATTCCCGGTGGAAAAGATGAGCCGGATGTACATACAACAAGTTGTGAGGCTTCACGGTGCACCTGTGTCAATAGTGTCAGACCGTGACGCACGTTTTACTTCTGGATTTTGGGATAGTTTGCAAGAAGCTATGGGAACCTCGCTCAAGATGAGTACTGCTTTTCACCCTCAGACAGATGGGCAAACTGAGCTTGTTAATCAGATCATGGAGGATATGCTTAGGGCTTGTGTGATCGATTTTGAGGAATCTTGGGAGACACACTTGCCATTGGTTGAATTTGCCTATAACAACAGTTATCACACGAGTATCGGTATGGCTCCGTTCGAAGCATTGTACGGACGACCATGTCGTTCTCCATTGTGTTGGGCAGAAGTGGAAGATATAGAATTGTTGGGACCAGATTTGGTTAGAGAAACCAACGAGAAGATTTCTTTGGTCAAGGAAAGAATGAGAACCGCGCAGAGCCGGTATAAGAGTTATGCTGATCGACGCCGGAAGGATTTAGAATTCAGTGTTGGAGATCACGTACTTCTTAAGGTTTCACCAACCCGAGGAGTAGTACATTTCAGTCTCAAGAGAGGGAAGTTAGCTTCGCGTTTCATCGGACCGTTTGAGATTTTGGAACGTGTTGGGAAAGTGGCTTACCGACTCGCGCTACCACCAAAGATGTCTGGGGTTCATAATGTATTCCATGTGAGTATGCTGAGGAAGTACATACGAGACCCCTCGCATGTGGTCAGTTATGATGATATTGAGACGAGTCATAACGTTTCTTACAAAGAGAGACCCGTGAAGATTCTAGATCAGAGTATTAAGTAGGTGAGGAATTAAGATATTCCGTTGGTGAAAGTTCAGTGGAATCACCATGACGAGAACGAAGCCTCGTGGGAAGTCAAAGCTGATATGAGGAAAAAGTATCCGGAGTTATTTCATGACTAGTTAGTCTTGATTTCGGGGACGAAATCCTGTTTAAGGGAGGAAGGATGTAACAACCTGCATTTCCATTTAATTTTAAATTACATTTTCATATTTAATTTGTAATGGCATTGTCATAATTAAATTCAACTTGTATTATTGCTTTCATTTTAATTTCAATTCTCACATGTTAAATCTTAATTCTTGACTTAATTTCTATTGAAATTACTGTTGGGGCCAAATTTCAATTTCTGTAAATATTAATAACACTTGTGGTGGATTTTAAAACTGTATTTCAAAACGGTGGAAATGTTTGCTTTTGACTCAATCAGTATTTTTATAAAACCGGAAAATCAATTCTTACGTTAAAGTGAATTTTCTGTATTTTTGTGACGGACACCGCGTCACGAAAATACCAGTTTATGTTTAAAACTGTCCACTCTGTGTTAAACTTCCACAGATTTTGGAAGTGATGTAAAGCTAGATGTGACATACACTTTATTTCCATTTATGGCAAACTAATCATTGGTTAGTGCCTTGTTTGGCTATGCTTGATTGGTGTGTGTAGTGTTTAGGCCATAATTTAATTTTCCCAAACACCTCTAAATGAACCCCTACATACCTATACTTGACCCTTGGCATTGGCATGGAGCTCATACAATCTGTAATTATACACATACGTAGTGTATATCAGATTTTATGTGTTGTGTATTTAGTTTATTAGATAATCTACTCATTTGTTGAGTATCAAGGACACAACTTGGAGCCCAAGTTCACAAACTTTGGCTTCTATATATATATATGCTATACACTTACATACACTCCCTCTAAACACACACATTCTGCACATCAAATTCAGCGAGTTTCAGAGAGAGCTGAGAGTTCTAAATTTTATAGAGAGAGAAACTTATATCTCCATAGCCAAGCTTCAATTGGATTCTTGTATTGCTACTTCTTTCTCAACACACTCTCTTTATCCTTATCATCTGTGAGTATTACTAACTCACTCCCAATGTAATACATGTCTTGATTTTGTTTTTATAGCTTAATCTGAAAATCACCATGGTTGATTTTACATTGAAGTTCCATAGCTTGAAAATCATGAATTTCTAAACTTAACCAAAATCTGTTTTCATACATAAAAATGAAAGATTATACATCATATATACTATGTTTGAAGTTTTAGAGCCTAATTCATTCATATGAAAAAGTATATAATAAAATTAGTTTTGTGATCTTTTAGTTTTTCATAAATTCTTGAGTTATAGATTGGTTCATGCAAAATTGGTTATAGATTCTTAATCCTCATTGAAAAACAAAGATTTTCATATATTACATGCCTTATTTACTTCCAGAATTGAAAATTGGTCAATTTGGACCATTAAACTGAAAATAGGGCATTCTCCACGAAGAAGATGAAGCCTCTGCTTCATCTCGCGCCACGATCACGCGAGCGAGGATCGCATGAGCGGCCCGCGCGAGCGACCTTTCGCGCGAGCGAGCCGCTCGGTTTTCGGCAGACAAAAAAGGTTTTATATAATAATATGGAAATAGGCAGGTCGCGCGAGCGAGGATCGCGCGAGAGACCTTTCGCGCGAGCGACTCGCGCACGCGATGTGGCTAATTTCAGGTAGAAAGAAAGGTTTTTTATAATAAAATGAAAATTAGGCAGATCGCGCGAGCGGCCCGCACGAGCGACATTTCGCGCGAGCCGGACCGCGCGCGCGACTTCTGGCAGTATCTGGTTTTTGTGTGTTTTCGTATAAGGGACTGTTTGGATTAATTTTAAAGCACCATTAAGGTTCTGTTTGGGAATTTTATTAAAACAAAATACTATTGGTTATGTTGGAAAAGATTAAAACAATGTCTTATGACTTATCGATCCCCGTACGTATGTTGTTCCTTTAATTCAGCGAATTCCTTTATGTTTAAATTTCATGACATACATGTGGAGTCAGTGGTACATGCATGTGGGTGTCAGTCAGTGTGAAAAAGAGTAATGGTCAGTGTGGAAAGAGTATGAAATTGAGATTGAGATTGTGTGGTGGACACTCCCTGGTTATGGTGTACCAAAGTGTGACGTGTTGAGATTGCGGTGAGAGTATCTTTGTAATGCGACGGTGGCAAATTTGGACACTCCCTGGCGCCCATGGTAGCGTTAAAGTGTGTGACGCGGAACTTGGACACTCCCTGACACCCATGGTAGTGCTAAAGTGTGGCCTACGGACACTCCCTGATACCCGAGTCTGGATACTGCGTGAGGGTTCCTCCGGTATTTGCATGGCGGTTTAGGTATTCAAAGTGTGAGGCATTGGACACTCCCTGGTACCCCGGACCAAAGTGTGAGGCAAACTGGACATTCCCTGGCACCCCGTTACTAAAGTGTGGCTACCTTAGTGTTTCAAAGATACTGGAGTGAGATAGTGGGTTGTTGTGTTTGTCGAGAGAAAAGAGTCGGTAAGTTGAGTGTGGTGCATTGTCTCATACACGATCATATGTTTTAATGAATGAACGACTTTTAAATACTTTCCCCGTTGTTTTATAATTGAATTCTTTCCGTGGTGAAACCGTTGATTTTACAAACTTAAAAAGGAAAAATTTGTAAATAAGTATGTTTTACATTTAAAGTTATGTTTTTAATACTCACCAGCTTCTTGAAGCTGACGACGTTGATGCGTCCTGGACATTCGTGTTCAGGTTTTTCAGGTTACGACTATGCTGAGCCTTATGACTATGCTAATTGAGAACGGCTGCGTTTGGAAGAGAAACTGTTATCGTCATTGTATATTTTAAGTTATATGTTTTAGATATGAACTGATTTTGTAATAAGGATGACTGTAATAGATGATAAGTTATTGTTTTGTGTTAAGGCGGTCTGTGCCTTAGTTGACCCCGTATCGTAAGATGTAATAAGTTAGTAAAACTTTTGTAAGTCTTGATTGCTCTGCTCTGATTATTATGTTTTGTTGTTCGACGTTTGGGACGGAATCGATCCTTCAAACTGTCGCGACCTACGGGTCCATAAAGGAAATTAAACGCTTTTCTTATTTATGCTACGTCGGGGCGTGACATTATTAGCGCCGTGAAATACCGGCACCTAATAACTAAATGCCAATAATTAATGGCGTTTTTAAAATAAATGCCGATAATTTACTGCACTTTCTATCAAATGCCTTTATTTAGCGGCATTTAAATTGAAAACATTGTAATTTCTAGCTGTGTTTTAAGGCGCCACATATTTGTGTTCCCGCGCTATTATTTGGTTAAAAAAAAAAGGTTGTAGTGTGTTTTTTTAAATTCCAGTGATTTTTTATGATACACTTGTGTAGTTTTAGTTGTATCATAATTCCCAATTTAGTGAAAAAAAAAATAGTAACTTGGCTTCCTCCTCTTCCTTCTTCGAATCTGCCTCGCCTTTCATAGGTTTGGAATTTGGTCCTAAAATATTGTTACTTGGTCCCACACTTTTGTAACTTTGAAAGTCATAATGATTTTAACTAAAGTTGTTTTGCAAAAGAGTAATGTTATGCTTCTCAAATTTTTTTTTTTCCAAAAGTGTTTTCCAACACATGTGGCAGTGAGCGCAACTAATTTTGATTGGTTGATGTTGAAGCGGTCCCATTATTATTGAAGATGGTCCCACTACCACATGTGTTGGGAACACTTTTTGGGGAAAAAAATTTGGAAAGCATAGCATTACTTTTTGCAAAATTACTACATTTTGGTATAAGTAACAATATGAGAGCAAAATTAATAGGGTGTATGGTATAATACTACTTCTACAATGTAGCTTATAATTTTCTTTTAAAATTCTTATTCAGAAAAACACAACTAGCAGTTCTTAATCAAATACTCAACGGAAGCTCTCTGGTGAACTCGACGAGAACACAGCCGAAGCCCTTAGGCGAATCGACGACCCTATTTTGCTACAGGCCGAATACCTCAGGCGACCTGACAACAACACTCAACGGAGGCTCCCACATTGTTCAGGTAACCTAATCCAGAAACCTTATTTTATTATTCTCCAAACACAATGTGTTATATATTAGATTGGTTGAGCAGATTTGGAATTGCTTCAATTAATATGTTGGAACACAAGTAACTTGTTAAATTTCAAGGATTTGGTTGGAAGCTCTTGTGATTTTTTGCTTTTGTCCATATATGTGTGTGTGTGTGTGTGTTATATGTATGTGTGTATATATATACAGAATGGAGATGTATAAGATTATTTGATCAACGAATTCCTATTGAGGAATATATATGGCTTACCATTGTCTTGAGTGGACTTGGATAAGTCTAGGTAGATTTCAGTATTTTATTTAAATTTTTTTTTTAGGAAGAGTCTAACCCTTCATTCATACTTAAAGAGAAGGCATAAATGTCTTATAAGGCTTTTAAGATTTGGGTTAGAGGTTATCACCTTGAATGTCACCACATTGTGGTTCATGATGTTGATTCTTCTTCTATTTAAATAATACTAGCAGTCGACCACACGCGTTGTGTGTGCAACGCGCTGTATTTGGCACTAACTCATACAAATTCCATGGGTTTGAAGTGTCATATGGTATTTATGTCATTTACATGTCCTTGTTCTCGAAGATCTTAAACTCAAACGCCTTAAAACAGGTTATGTGTTTCCAATTAATGTCTAAGAGTCCGTTTGGAATAGTTTTTACGGGCCAACAATCACTTTTGAATGATTGCATAAAAAGATATGACCATTTACATTACCTTTTGCAAAATTTTGATTCACTTTAGAAGTTAGTTTGCATCTCTTTGAACAGATCATAGTCATAATGAAGTGGGTTATATGTACACCTATATTTATGTATGTACACGTATATAGATACACTATGGGAGATCAGGGGAACAAATTAATGCATTCCTATTATTTCCTATTATGTATGGGGTTTGTTATAAAGAACAGTGTGCAAATCTGGAATCTTTTTAAAAACAATCAATTCATGGACAACTTAACCAATAAAGTAACTATGTTATCATAGAAAACATACCTGGAGAAGAGTGTCAATATCAAACTGGTGATCCAAGAGTAAAGTTGCTGGAGCAACAACACTACAATGTGGTCGGAGACGCATGTCAGTGGCGCAACAGAGGTATGGAATGATTTTAATAGGGATAGAGGTTGGACATTGAGAAAGAGGGGTTGAGACAATTGAGGAGATGTGGGAAGCGGTTGTATCAAAATTTTGATGAAATTGCATTGACATTTTAGGCTTCTTAAATTTGTATTTTGTGAATGAAAAGCATAATGGTTAAAACGTAAATATGGGTGATAGGTAAAACATAATTGGAACCCCACTCTTTCCCTTTATATATGTACTAGCGGTTGGGGCACACGTGTTGCGTGTGCAACGCGTTGTATTCGTTACGTATTTACTAACCTAGTTAATAACATCAATTTGTGGAGAGCAAAAGTCAAAGCATAAAAGCACATCATTAGGCATGTAACTAAATTTGGGATTCGATTTCAGAAAAAGCATTTGAGCACCAAGTTAGGCATGCAACACATTAAACAATGAAAATGTTCAAAGCATTTAGGCATCAGGTAAACAAAAAAACAAAGGAAAGTAGAATTAGGTGTAACACTGTAACATCAATTTGTGTCTTAGATAAAAGCTAAAGTAATTTATGAAATAAATTCATAGAAAGTGCAAAGTAAACTAAATTGAGGAGACATTTGTTGTATTTAGTGCACACAACCATGTATAAGGGCCAGTTACATACTGATAATGCTAGCAAAAGAAACTTGTCCAACATACCTCACTCTTCAACATCTTCAATTAAATAAATTAAGGTTGCACACATTCCCAAAAAGAGTAGTAAAATGAGAAAAGTCTAGTAGAAAAATGACAATCAACAAGTAGGGATGTTACCTATACTTTCTTCGATGAATGATGAGGAAGGCAGGAATCTGTGTATCTGCAATTACAGAGTTGTGAGAGAGTAAATGACATATAGGCAGTTGACTGGGGTAGTTTTAGTTGGGAGACGTGGTGTGGTAACTGATAAGTTAATGGAAGGTGTTGTAGTGTATGGTGAATTACAGTTGGGGACTCTAATGTTTTATTGTTGTGTGAAAGAGTATATTGGTATTTCTGTAAATATGAGTGAGAGTAAAAAGTTGTCTTCTCCCGTTCTATTGTAGTATAAGATATAGATGGTTCTGTTTCTGTTAAAAAATAATAATAATAAAAAAAAAAAGAAGAAGAAGAAGAAGAAGAAAATGCATAAATATAATAAGCCTTTTTTCGTAGAGTAAATTCTATGGTTACCAAATTGAATCCTAGTTGTACAATTGAGAAAACATTTGGAAACCAAATTTGGGATCCAAAGTTTGGAATCATATCATCTATACTATTATATAAAGGAAGAGGTAGGGGTTCCCAAATACTTTTGCTTATAACTCATATATATTTACATTAAACTCAATAAGTTTTGTTATACAAAAATATAAATATAAAAGGACTAAAACATAATATTAATGTCAAAAGATACCTGCTTTCACTTCCCTAACTCTCAACCTCCAAAAACCCACTAAGAAACAAACCGTAGCAGTTTTTCTTTTTCCTTTAGTTGCAAAAGAAAATCTAGAACATGCCTTAGGGTTTTTGCTGATGCATGAGGCCGTGAACACCATATTATTTTCCTACGAATTGGTTTAATATGAATTTGGTTTGTATACTTCTAATGATCTGGAGTTATTTCGTTTGGGCTTGTCTTTTGAATTGCTTTTATTTATACAAACTTGCGAACAAGGGCGGGGCCAGGATTTTTATATAGAGGGGCTAAGACTGGATGGACTTCTATACAATGATGAACATATATGGGGTTTAGGGACAGCGCTCCCGAGGCGATATTTAGGTTAAATTTTCTTAGTATTACCTTCTTCTTCTTTTTAATTCCATAATAAGGTTTGATCGCTTCCCGTAATTGTAAAGCTTGAATGATGGTAAAGCAAATTCAGTTAGCCTAAATTGAGAAATATGAAGGAATATTGATGGGATAAATATCTTAGGTGTGTCAATTTACAATTGCTCCAATAAACTAGACATGTTTTTTTGAAAAAAAAAAAAAATTTGAGAGGGTTGAACTAGGAAAAGGAGTTTGGCCAAATATTTGGGGTGGGCTAGATTACCGTTGAACTAATATATATATATATGTATACTAGCATTAACCCGTGCTATGCACGAGATTCTTTAAAAAAAATGTATGATGTAATTAGTCATCCTAAAAAAAGTATACCAAAATGAAAGATTGATGTCAATATATGTTGTATCACTTCTTGCTTTTAAAACTTACATTACATAATTTAAATGGTCTAATTCTTGCAATTAATCAAACTAACTTTAATTATGTACATAGAATTAAAAACAATTTGTAAAGAATAAACTTGATATTAATTATAGGAAAAACAAAAAAGAGAAGGTTTTTTTTACAGCATATTGGTATTCATCCTATTCACAAAGCAACACATTAAATAAAACATTTCTAAATACATATGCCAAATTTGGTTTTCAAATGATTCCAAAGTTGTACGCCAAATTTGGTTTTCGAATGGTTCCAAAGTTGTACCCTAATGCTCATTTCATAAAGAAGCAATTTTGAAAGGTAGTGTACCATATATAAATTATCTAGTAATTTTTTGAATACTTGATACTGCATGACAACTATATAAATTATGTGGTTTTTAAATTTTTTTTATTATTATCTTTTTTCTAAGTACTGTTTTGAATAGGAGTTACATACAGTGAACATAAGAGATTGGTCAGAAGTGAGAAGCATTAATCAACAAATCTTGAAAATGGAGTCCTTTATATAAACCATTTGCATTACCATCCACCATCATTGTATATATAATGCCATAATGCATGAACAAAAACAAAAAAAAAAACACAAGCATTAATCCATTGAAGTCCGTATGATTGGTTATTTGGTTTATTGTGCTCCAGTTTTAACCTTAACCCTTTAGCTTATTTGTAACTACAGTTTACTAAAGAGTTGGAAATATAGATACTCTCGTGCTTATATTTTGCGCAAAACATATTTAGGAAATTTGGCTCAAAATGAAATTGTTATATCTAAATTTATCTTCTTTTTTCTTTTTATGATAGCCCGTACATAGCACAGGTCAACGCTAGTATTATAGTGATCAAAAGTGGAAAAACCAAACAGAGTTTTGTTTTGAAAAAAAAAAACACTAAAAAGAATTGAGGACGTTGTATGTTTCATTTAATGTGCCACCCAAACTCCACCTATCCTAAGGCCAGAGTTACATGCACAGATGCACAGTTCATAGTGGAATGTATAGCAACACTGCATATCAATAGAGCTAAGCATGGGAGGGTAGGTTGGCATAGTTATCAACACAACTTGTGGGGTCAAGCATCTGGGGATAAGGCACAAGGATCCTCGTGTAGGTTTGCTAATGGCCTTCTTCCATAGTAGGGTGTGGTAATATCAAATGCCAGTGGAGACACAACCCAAATAATGTCTCTATCTCTCTCCTGTGATGTCATTGGACCCCACAGTGACATAGGAGAGAGATGGACACATTAATTAAGTTGTGTCTCGAAATTTGTGTATTTGGGTGTGTCCCAAGTATTATCCATTATTATTATCAATCCTATTGATAATTCAGTGCCACATTATTTTAGATGTGGATTTCAAATTAGTATTTGGGATGTAGGATCGTGGAGTCGGAGAGTTGCTGAGAGAGAGAGAGTGATGGGTGTGGGAAATCTGAAGCAATGGACCACCATAGCTAAAGAAGCATTAGATCAAACATTACTGGTAGCAAAGTTCTTCTGTGGCCTTCACGTCACCAACACCTACCTCTGCACAGCTGCTCTGGTAAGTTGTACCTTCACGTACTCTCTTCAAAATTCAAGCAAAATCATCAGAAACTTAGAAATGATTGTGTTTCAGGTTCAGGGTCCCAGTATGCTCCCCACCTTCAACGTGACCGGTGATCTGATCCTAGCCGAACGAATCTCCACCCGGTTCGGTAAAGTGGGTCCCGGTGATGTCGTCCTCATTCGGTCGCCTGAAAACCCTAGAAAGATTGTCACCAAGCGCTTGATGGGAATGGAAGGTGATCATATCACCTATGTTGTGGACCCCAAGAACAGCTATAGAGTCGAAACTACTGTTGTATGATATATCTGAACTCAACTTTTTTTTTTTCCTTTTTTTTTTTGTTGCTAAATTTGATTGTGGGTTTTGGGGTTTTGAGGTTTTTGCAAGATTTGATTGTGGGTTTCTGGATTTTGAGGTTTTTGCTTAATTCAATTGTGGGTTTATGGGCTATCAAAAAAATTTGTGGGTTTATGGATTTTTGCTTGATTTGATTGTGGGTTTATGGGTTTTGGGGTTTTGTGCTTAATTTGATTGTGGGTTTATGGGTTTTGGGGGTTTTGCTTAATTTGATTGTCTCTCTCTAAAAGTATTCTGTCTATCACTTTTATGATGAGCTTATCTCATGTTCTTACATGTATTTTTGGGGGCGCTTTGTTTAATTTTTAGTTTTGATTAATTGCTCCACTTTCTAGTTTCTCTCTATAAACACAAACTCTCTATTTGTAGGTGCCAAAGGGGCATGTTTGGATTGAGGGAGATAACATATACAGTTCTAAGGATTCAAGAAACTTTGGGGCTGTTCCATATGGTCTTCTTCAAGGAAAAGTATTTTGGAGAGTGAGTTCTACCTTATTAGCTCTTAAATTTTTATTATGTTTTTTTAATAATTAATGTTGGAATTAATAGATTATTTTCCGGGATTGTTTTGTTTATTTTAGGTCATGTTGACCACACTTATTACTGTCATTTATTTTTATTTCCTTTCTTAGTTTTCTTTCCCTCTTGGTTTATTCCTTGTAACTTATATATACATTGGGATGTAAATAATAGAATTAACCTTCTTCCCAAATCTTCTTGGTATCAGAGCCACGAAAGACCTTCTCCAACCCTAGCCGCAGCCCCTCTACCACCTGATCTTTCCCTGCGCCACCACCAGTCCCTTCCCTCACCCTAGCCGCAGTCCCTCTTCACCCACCAGCACCCAGCCGCAGCCCACACCAGGCCCCCAGGCCATGTCACACAGCCCAGAGCCTGCGGCTCTGTTACTGCAGCCTTCGGCTGCCTTTTCTACCCTTGTTGGGTAGCTTGTGATGCATTAGAGCCGCCTTCGTGCTCTTTATTTTTTTCTGTCTAGGCTTGCCGAGTGTCCGCTTGCCCGTTTCTTTTAGCCGAGTATCCGGCTGTGGTTGTTTGTTCGCCGAGTCTTCTCTTGTTTTCTCTCGGCTTTGTCCCTTATTGCTGTGTTCTACGAGCAGCTCTTTAACTTGTTTTCTGGAGTCGTTCTATGGCTTTTTCTGATAAAGATAAGGATGTTCTTCCGGCAGGTACAGTTCCTCGCCCTGATCTCTCGCTTTCACATACTACACTGGCTCAGTGTGTTACCAGTGTTTTGTTGACGGGGAAAAATTTCCATGCCTGGTCTAATTCCCTTCGCCTTTTCCTTGGAGGCAAACCCAAGATTGGATGGTTACTCGGTAATGAGAAATCACCAAGTGAATCCGACCCTAAGTATGAAGAATGGTATACTAACAATTGCATTATTTTAGGGTGGATGCTTAATTCCATGGACGAACGGGTTTATAATATGTTCATGTATCACCGTACTGTTTTCGAACTGTGGACTGCCCTGAATAAGATGTATGCTCATGCTCACAGTGATTCTCGTTTTTTTTAGCTTTATCAGGATATCTCACATGCTTCCCAGACTGCCTTGGGACTATCTGTCACAGATTTTTTTGGGTATTTGCAAACTCGCTAGGAGGAGCTTGCTCAGTATGAGCCTATTACTGATTTTCCCAATGATGGAGCTGTTGAGTCCAAGCGTCTTGATCGCCGTCACACATACCAGTTCCTGATGGGTCTAAAGCCCGAGTTTGAGGCCCTTCACACTCAGATCCTCAATACAGTTCCTTTACCCTCTTTATTTGAGGCGTTTGCTATTGTGGATGGTGATGAGCGCCGGCGTCGTATTATATCTGCACCTCTTGTGGCCGTTCCTCCTACCTCTGTTCCTGATTAGATGGCATTTGCTGCCCCCTCGGGCCCTCGTCCTACGGGTCCCACTGGCTCTCGTTTTTTCTGCCAGCACTGTCGTAAGCTTGGCCATACCGTTGATCGCTGTTTTGATCTTCATCCAGAGTTGCGACAACAATATGCTAGGAGTCGACCTCCCGGTGGTCGTGGGAAGGGTGCTCCTCGTACTGGTGCAGTAGTTGAGGTTACTTCACCATCACCTGATTTTGGACAGCTTCAGTCACAGATTGCCCAGCTTCAGTCTCAGCTTCAGTTACAGACTTTGGGTACTTCTTCTTCTTCTGCTGGACCTACAGCTGCCATTGCCACATGTACTCCTACTGCTCTTAATGGTAAGTCGGCTCATCTCAATTGGATTCTGGATTCAGGTGCTAATAATCATATGACTAGTGAGTCTTCTGTTTTTTCTTCTTCTTTTACTCCTATTGTTCAGTCCGTCTGTATTGCTGATGGATCCTTCATTCCTGTTCATAATCAGGGAGATGTTTGTTTGTCCACTGATCTTACCCTTTCGTCCGTTTATTATGTCCCTAATTTTGCCTATAATCTTCTTTCGGTTAATCGTCTTGCAAAAGATCATAATTGTGCTGTTGTGTTCTTACCCACTTGTTGCTACTTGCAGGACCTGACTTCGAAGAAGATTTTTGGCAGGGGGTATGAGCGTGATGACCTCTACTACTTTGGTACTCCAGCGTCTTCCAGGGTGTCCTCCTCCAGTCTGCAAGCTACTGTTCTTCCTGTTTCCAATAATTCTGTTTTATTAGACTCTAATAAGCATGTTTTTTCTCTTCAAACTTTAGATTTGTGGCATGCCCGTCTTGGACATGCAAACTTTCAGTATTTGTGTTGGTTGTTTCCACCGTTAAATAAAGCTTGCAAGGATTTTCAATTTAAATGTGTGGTTTGTGAATTATCTAAGCATACTCGTACCTCGTATATTCCACGCATGCACAGGGCACCTAGTGCCTTTGACCTTATTCATTATGATGTTTGGGGCCCTTCACCTGTCACGGCTTTGTCTCACCACCGTTATTATGTTACATTCATTGATGATTACACTCGTTACACTTGGGTCTACCTTATGAAGAAAAAATCTGAAGTTTTTACTCATTTTAGAAATTTTCTACAAATGGTTAAAACCCAATATCATACTGTGGTGTGTAATATTCGTTCTGACAATGGTCGGGAGTATATAACTGATGAATTTAGGTCTGCCCTTAATAAAGATGGGATTCTACAACAACTTACCTGTCCCTATACTCCTTAACAGAATGGTGTGGCGGAACGTAAGAACCGCCACACCATGTCTGTCGTTAGATGTCTCTTGTGTGGTATGAATGTTCCTAAATATTTTTGGCACCTAGCTGTCCTTACTGCCACATATCTCATTAATCGTACTCCCAATCGTGTCCTTGACGGAAAGGCACCACTTCATATTCTTAAGCCCGATGCTACTCTTTTTCCTCTCTTACCACGTGTTTTTGGGTGCACTTGTTTTGTGCAAAATAAGAGTCCTACCTGCACTAAGCTTGATGACAAAGTTGTTCGTTGCATATTTTTGGGGTATTCGTCCATGTCAAAGGGGTATCGATGTTATGATCCTATTACTCGTCACTTATATCACTCTTTGGATGTTACTTTTCTGGAAACTGTTCCTTTTTTTCCAGGTCCTTCGTCTGCAGGACAAGCATCGGTGGAGCCTATTGTGTCTGAGGGCTCTATGCTACCCAGGCCTATTCCTATTCTTGACTCCACCGGTGACTCCCTGCCTCCTGTTATCATTAGTGACCCATCGCAGGTTTACACTCGCCGTCCACGTCCCTCTGATCCCTTGCCAACGTCTTCTCTGGATTCAAGTATCTCTCCTTCTCCCTTGCCTTCTGTTGTTTCTCCTGATATTGCTTCTCCCCGTTATCCTACCCGTGTCCGTCGCCCCCCTGCTCGCTTTCTTCTGTCTGATAGTACTAGCCATCCTATTTCCAAGTACATCTCTTATCAGGGTTTGTCTGCCTCTTATCAATCCTTTCTCAGTCATGTTGACTCTGTCTCTATTCCTCGCTCTGTTCATGAGGCTCTCTAGGATCCTAAGTGGGTGGCTGCTATGAAAGCAGAAATAGATGCTCTTCAGGGCAATCAGACATGGGAGCTTGTTGATCTTCCAGTAGGTGAGCGCACTGTTGGGTGTAAATGGGTGTTTAGTCTCAAATATTTGGCCGATGGGTCTATTGATCGGTATAAGGCTCGTTTGGTTGCCAAAGGTTTTACTCAGGTCCCTGGTAAGGATTTTGGTGCCACCTTTGCTCCTGTGGCTAAGCTAACTACTGTTCGTCTTATTATGTCGTTGGCTGCTTCTTTTTCTTGGCCTCTTCATCATCTCGACGTTAAAAATACGTTTCCGAATGGTGATTTGACTGAGACGATTTATATGGATCCTCCACCGGGATTTCGGCCTCAGGGGGAGTGTTCTGGGAAAGTTTGTCGCCTCCGCAAGTCTCTCTATGGCCTGAAGCAGTCTCCCCGTGCATCATGGTTCGAAAACTCGGTCGATACCGAGTCGTATCGGCCGAGTTAACTCGGTTTCGGTGGGTACCGATACGAGTCAACTCGGCGAGTTACAGTCGAGTTAAAAAAAAAGTGTGTATCGCGAGTTATCTCGGCCGATACGGACGAGATAGTGAAAAATCGGTACGAATCGTCCGAAACGTAATGTTTTGAGGTGATAGAAAGCCAAACAAATGTTGAGAGGACATACCTTTTCTATCGAAAACTCCAAAAACTCACAAGGGTTTCTTCACCTTCATATCTCTCTCTTCAGATCTTCATCTTCATCTTCAGATCTGAACTTCGTATCTTCATCTTCTTCTTCAGATCTTCATCTTCTTCCAGAAAATATGTCTCGTCGATCTGTGTGTGTGTCGCGATCTGTGTGTGTGTCGAGTGTGAGTGTGTGTGTGTGTGTGTCGATCTGTGTGTGTGATTGTGGTTGTCAATCTGTTTGTGTGTGTGACTGTGTGTCGAGTGTTTGTGTGTGTGTGTGATTGTTTGACTGTGTGTCGATCTATTTGTGTGTGTGATTGTGTGTGTCGAGTGTTTGTATGTGTGTGATATGTTTGTAGATATATGGAGTAGCTTCTACTTTCTAGCAAGTTGTTTTATTTTATTTATTTTATTTGGTTTTTGCTGAATATAACATTAGGTTAGCAGGTTGGTATTTTTTTTTTCCAGTCAAAAAAAAAAAAAATCTAACAATTTCTTTTTCAGCAAAAAAAAAAAAAAAAAAAAAAACCTCTACTTTATTTCGTCTTTTAAATTTTAAATTTTTATTTTTTTGCTCTTTTATATTTTATTTAGTGTAGAATAATAACACTTTTTGAGGGTCTATATAACCTTAAAAAAGAGTACAGTTTTGCTCACCCCAAAATTGCTCACCCTTCTCTCCTATTGGCTAATACAACAGAGCCGAGTACTTTACACAATCAATTAATTTTCATTTAATACTGGTCCCACTGCATTAGCCCATGGGAGAGGAGGTTGAGCAATGAGTGAGCTATTTAGATTCAATTAATTAATTCTCATTTAATATAGAGTGTATTTTTGCTCACCCATTTAATAGTTGGGTGAGCATAACCCAAGCACCCCATTGGTCAATGCAATGGGACCCACGATTAAACAACACGGTGAGCACAACCCAAGCACCCCATTGGCTAACGCAGTGGGACCCACGATTAAACATTGTTTAATCATGAGTCCCACTGCATTGGCCAATGGGGTGCGTGAGTCCCACTGCATTGGCCAATGGGGTGCGTGTTGTTTAATCGTGGGTCCCACTGCATTGGCCAATGGGGTGCTTGGGTTGTGCTCACCGTGTTTAATCGTGGGTCTCACTGCATTGGCCAATGGGGTGCTTGGGTTATGCTCACCCAGGGTGAGCAAATGTAAACTCTTTAATATATGTATTATTTGGTAGTATTTAACAATTTAGATCCAATTATGTGTGTACAATTATTAGACATTAGATCGACAGCGTCTGAATTGAATGAAATGTGCTTCTAGAATTGGTACATTGTGTAAAATGTCAAAATCTATTAGGCCAATTATGCTATTCTTATTATTTTATAATTTTCCATAATTTTTTCATATTTTTCTGAAGCTTAAATCTAGTGTATCGGAGCGTATCGCCCGATACCAGGCCGCATCGCTGTGACACCGAGTCATCACAACGGTCTCCGATACCGCGACTTTGAACCATGCCGTGCATGGTTTAGTCGGTTTAGCGATGTGGTGCTTAGTATGGGATTTATTTGGTGTCATTCAAATCACACGTGTTTTCTTCGTCGCCAGTCTCAAGGGAGGTGTATTATTATCTCAGTTTATGTTGACGATATTATTATTACTGGTGATGATGCAGCCGGTATTGCCCAAGTAAAGCGTGATCTGGGTACGTCGTTTGATGTTAAGGATTTGGGTCCTCTTCGTTATTTTCTTGGTATTGAGGTTGCTCGGTCTCGCCAAGGTATCTCGTTATCCCAGAGAAAGTATTCTCTTGATCTTCTCCAGGACACAGGTATGCTTGGGTGTAGACCTGCATCTTCTCCTATGGATCCGAACCTTAAGTTAACTGCAGAGTTGGGAGATTTATTACCAGATCCTTCAGTGTATCAGTGTCTTGTGGGTCGTCTTATCTATCTGACGAACACAAGACCAGATCTTACTTTTGCTGTTAGTGTTGTGAGCCAATTTATGCATTCACCGCATACGTCTCATCTGGATGCTGTCTACCACATCCTACGGTACCTTAAGACTTGTCCTGGTCTTGGGCTTGGGCTTTTCTTTACAGCTGGAGCACAGTCAGGTCTCTCCTGTTTTACAGATGAGGATTATGCAGGCTCTAGGGATGACAGGCGTTCTACTTCTGGTGTTTGTACCTTCCGTGGCAGTCATCTTATATCTTGGAAGAGTAAAAAGCAAGCTGTTGTCTCGTGCTCTTCTGCAGAAGCTGAGTACCGTGCTATGGCTCAGGGCATATGTGAGCTTCTCTGGCTTCGATCTCTTCTAAGTGAGTTGGGTTTTCCAGTAGCGGACTCATCTACCCTGCTTTGTGATAATAAGTCCGCTATTATGTTATCTTCTGACTCTGTTCTTCATGAAAGGACTAAGCATGTTGAGGTTGATATTCACTTTATTAGGGAGAAAGTTCGATCAGGTGTTATTATTCCGAGCTTTGTTCCCTCGTCTGATCAAACTGCAGATATGTTCACCAAGTCCATTGGTCCTACGCTTCTTCAATCATCTCTTGGCAAGCTTGGTCTTGTCGATGTCTTCGCCCCAGCTTGAGGGGGAGTGTTGGAATTAATAGATTATTTTCCGGGATTGTTTTGTTTATTTTAGGTCATGTTGACCACACTTATTACTGTCATTTATTTTTATTTCCTTTCTTAATTTTCTTTCCCTCTTGGTTTATTCCTTGTAACTTATATACATATTGGGATGTAAATTATAGAATTAACCTTCTTCCCAAATCTTCTAATTAACAACAAATATTTTAAGCTTCATGACGTATATAATCTCTAACACAAAGTTGATCTGGAATTTTGGACGTTGTGTCGTGCAATTAAGTCCTTGAATATATCATATTTATAATCATTAATGGGGCAACAAGCTAACCTGAGGATTTTTTGAGTTCCTAAATTACTAATTCCTTGTGCAACAAATCATTAAATGTTTGCCAAAATCTTTTGCTACTAACTGGCTTACATGATCACTACAATTAACTAGCAATTGTTAATCGTTACCCAGGGCAGTAATGTAAGTAAAATTTTGATTGTAGAAAATTCATTCATTCTTTGCATGAAGCCACACACCCAAAAAAGAAAAAGAAAAAGGAAGGCGTGTCTTTTGCAATAGCTTTTTGGATTTCTGAATAGGTTGAAGTTCTTGAATATTCACAAGTCACAACTACTAGGATATATTGTATCTCTATCATGACACATTGGAAAAAATATTTAAATCTGAGTATTTTACTTATTTTCACATGCTAAGCTCTAAGCAACTATTCGCATTCCTATGGGCTGGCATGGAAATGCGAAAGATTTGTCTTGCTACCCACGACTATGCAAAATTTTCTTCTCTTGGGTTTTTATGTTGTGTTCCATTGAATAGGAGTCTGAGTTGTATTTGTCATGCTGAAACAGAGAAATACTATGTTGTAAATGGACCCTGTTCCATGTCATAGCTTCTAGGATGTTCTTATGAATTTTACTGACACCTTCCCCATTTAGTTACTCAGAAGCTTGTATATTTTTCCATTCATATTGACATAGTCTGTATACAACGTGTTAATTTCCACAATATATTTAACTCTTTCGCATGATAATCCTATCTTTATATTTGTTATCACCATACGGTGTCTAAACAAAATTTTCCTGTAGATATGGCCACCTGATGCTTTTGGAGCAGTGGGACGAAGAGCAGAGTTAAGTGGTTCCACCTTGTAAGGTAAACTTTTTGGCACTTTATATTATTTACTTTCCATTTGAGGTCTTGAAAGTTATTTGATTTAAACTTTTTGCTACTGTCCTGTGTCTATAAGTAGAGAGATTGTCGTAAAGCCATTGTGACTATTGCTAGTGCAGGAATATAGAATACAAATAGAATTTCTGTATTTCATTTAATGCAAATGAAAAACAATGTTCATTCCACTTGTAATGAAATTTTAAAGTTTGTATATAGGTTGTTGGAACTTGGAATACAAAAAGACAAGGTGGTGTTAGAAAGTACACGCAGCAACCTTTTTGGGTCTTAGTTGATTGAGAAAAGACTTGTGGAATAAACGAAGGATTTATAGCTGAATATCGACTTTGAGGTTGAAATTCAACGAAATTGATGGCTGCTTGTGTGCTCGTTATGATCACGCAGCTTATTTGGGATCAACAATCACTTATTTTGGATTATTGAGGTTTGAGTCCGTTCGGCAAAAAGACAAAAAATTCACTGTGTTTTCAAAATTCTGTTCCACCTCAAAGCTAAAAGATCAGCGTAAATAAGAAGCAATTGCTGTTTTCTCCAAAAAACTATCGTAGAAAAAAATCTCTTATTCCCACAACAATACCAAACGGGCTCTTCGAGGGCAGCTGCTCTGTCCTGTCAACTGTAAAATAAGCTCTTGTTGGCTTTTGGTTCCTAGGGTGAAATCTTTGGTGGGATTATAAATTCAATGCAAGCATGTAAGTTATCATTGGTAACAATACTCTGGAGATGGTTTGGCGGTTATAAAAGTGCAGAAAATGAAATGCGTGTTTGGGTAGGATATGGAGAAAGATTTGAGTCCCAAAAAAAGGGATGAGAAAATCCAAAGTTCTTAAATTTTCTATATAGGTTCAAAAAGATGATAATTCCAAAATTCTATGTTAATGGCAAGAAGGGATACTGGAGCCCGCCGCAATACACGAGAGAGATAACTCAACTTCTAAAACTGAACCAACAGCTTATTCATTGAAGGGAAACATGAAACAAGACTTGGACCAACCTATAACTTGATTACGTATGGTAAGGGACTAGGAAGCACAAACACTTCTAAGAAGGTACGTATCGCATATCGTATCGTGTCCAATACCCAGACACGCACTTCGCGGACACTTTTCCTTCAGTGTTGAAATGCAATTTTTTATAGGATTTGCTGTGTCGATGTGTCCATGTCGCGTCGTATCCGTGTCGGTGTGTCCATATCCGTGCTACTAAGGGATATGACGCAGCGAATCTGAATGCTCTTACTCTATTAGAAAATTGTACTTTCTTGGGACTGATTTTAGGCATCATTTTAAAGATAATTATTGAACAATTAGGCGTGAAGGTGTGTACACCTCCAAAATTGGAAGTGGGAGTACAAAGTTATTTTATACGGACGATTAGCTTCATGACCTTGCATGGCGGTTCGTTACCTAGGGAGTTAAAATATGAATACACACGGGGATATAAAAGCCTCTAAAGACATTATTAACAATTTCTCTAGGCTCTGTCTGGTTCGCAAATTTGGAGAAGGAAAAGAAAACGTGAAGGAAAACTGTTTCACTAGTGCTCCTACATGCTTTAATAACATTAGGAATTAAATTTTTTATAAGACACTAGTAATTCAAGAAAAGATGAAGGGGAGGGACTCAGAAATCTAAAGATCTTTATTTATTTTTCAGCTTATTTTCTTTCTAGTCCTATTTTCCTCTCCATTTTCCTTACTAACCAAACAAAGAAAAGTGCTTCCCTTTATGTTTTCTTTTCTTTTCCCTCGCTAAATCTATGAACCAAAAACAGAGCCATAATGTCAAAGGTAGCCTCTCATTTGTGGCTAATGTAACCTCTCAACAAGCTTAATGATTAAAGTAAATTAATTCTCTACAGCTGTCCATACGTGGGCGTGAAAATGCAAGAATTAGTGGGACAGTGACAGTAGCCACACTGCGCAAAAACAATTAATTATGGATTCATCCTACTCCTGTAAACATCCTCCGTAATGTTAGAAATTTATTTTCGAATAATATAGAAGAATTAATGAGGCTCATATATTAGAGAGTATGTATTTTCGTGCATGTATAATAATTGTGGTGACTCTTGAGGTCTCTTATGCCACTATTAAAGAGAGGAAGATGTATTCTGTTGTGTAGGACCTGACAAAAGCCATCTTGTATATAAGACTCTCTCCATCAATGTCTTGTTATTCTCTCATCGTCTTTAGATTTTATCCATTTTCTTCAGCTGTTTTCCAAAACTTGTTAATGACTCCATTTTGATGATAAAAATGGCCAAATTCTGAGGTGACAGAGATGGTGGTCTTTGTTTACAAATCATTATTACCATTGAGAGAGATTGGATTTTTGTGCAACTACTTGTAAAATGATTTAGGTTTTGAGGGTTAATCCAGATTGAGAGCCGTACTCTCTTATAGAGGAATTTTTCACTGCAATCTTGTTTGGAATTTCTTGTCTTTCACATAAAATATGCCTTTAAATTTCATACAATATGGTCGGATCCAAATTGCTGTCAATTGATGATGCTCATTAAGTCAACCCTCTCACACAATTAACAGAATGTAAAGCTCAAATTGTGGACATTCTTGGGAATATAATCATGTCATGCCTAAGTTTTATTCGCAAATGTATTTTTTAATTTGCTGAATGAAAAGCATCAAAACTCACGCGGACGATTAGAAATTGAAGGCATACATGCTACTTCAGGTATTGAGGATTCACTCTCTTCAGAGTCTAAACATAAAGATATTATTGATTTGGTTGTTTTAAGGATTCACTCTCTTTGACAAACATATAGATATTATTCATTTAATTGTAACACACTTTTCGTGGTTTTTCATATATCTTATGTATAGAGTTTCTGTTTTGCAGTATAAAAGGCATTGAACGTAGTGGAGCAATGAAGTGAAATGAGAAGAATGAGTTGGAACTATAAATTAGGTTATCCTTGTTTTGCAAATTCTGAAAATCCAGGTTGCATTATAAGAATAGGATCCACAATTTTTTCTTTTTCTATTTTTTTTAATAGCAAAATCGATTATATTTCCCTTTTTTTTTTGTGTGTGTGTGTGTGTGTGTGTGTGTGTGTTCTCAAAAGTTTGGTTTCATCTGGTGGGCATAATCACTTAATACTCGTTTTCCTTTTGAAAATACTTTTGCTCACCCAAAATATGGTACACCAATGCTCACCCAAGCATCCCATTGGCTAATGCAGTGGGACCCAGGATTAAGTGAGCAAAAATGCTATCTTTCCTTTTCGTCTTAAACTCTGCTTCTGTGCAATTGGACATTGCATGGGAATCGCGTTTCTTGGATTCGAGTCATATTATTAGGAGCTACTAATTGCACCCACCTGGTTACTTTTTAAACCCATCTGGATGCAATGAGAAGTTGTACATTTAGCATCACTGGTTGTCTAGGTGGGTATTTAATACCATTCCAGTACAATGGAAGTAAAACCATTGCATGGCATGTGAATGAACTCATGCGGCAAGATATGCTGATATCTGTGGATATAATAAGATCTGGTTAACATAAAGCTATCCAGATTTAGTGATGATTATGGATAGGATTATGGCCTATGTTTTGATAACTGCATAATGAAGGCTATCATCCGTGAGTAATTTTAAGTTTTAACCTTGAGCCCTTTGTTTGGCTAATAAAAAAACGGGGAGAAAAATAGAAAAGAAAGAATTTTTAATTTTGTGAATCACTTCCCTTATTCTTTTCTAGAATTTCTACATTATTTTGAAGATTTGTAATTTGTAATGTTATTTATGAATGGTGGAAAACATGAAAAAATATAGGGAAACAATTTCCTTCTCTAAATCCCAAAATTAAATAATGTCACAGAGAACATTTCAGGCTCCCCAACAAAGTATTAGAATTTTTGACTTGAGTACGAAAATTAGATCTTTTGCCTATTATTGAACCAGGGGATTATAAGTCTAGTATGAGGAGGGCTTACAAGGTTGTACTTCTAGGATTCTATGCTTAACATTGCCTTAATTTTGTTTTCGATAACTTTATTCAAAGTTTATATATTTAGATAGCTATATGCCACAGATTAAAGTGTTTACCGAGGTTAACAGAATTGGGTTTATTATTGGCTTTGATAACTATCTGTATATTCTGTGGTTCAATCTGATTTCAAGTATATCCTATCTACAGTTTGTCGAATGCCAAATATTTTTTTTTTTTGAGGAAGACGAATGCCAAATATTTTAAGTGTCCCTTTGGTAATCAATCATTTGACATTATTGAAATAAGTACTTGAGCATGCTTGGCAACTAACTTTTTACTTCTTTACAACTCTGGATTTTTTAAATAAAAAAAACTGTAAAAAGATAAGTAGCAAATTGAAGCATTTTTGAAAAAAAAAATAATAAACAACTTAGGTTCTCTATAATTAGGAATGGTAACGGGGCATATTTGGTATGGAGTAACATCTTCTCAACTCCTACTTTTACTCTTACAAAATATTTGTTTACCAAACCCATTTCAACCCTACTAATAGCGAAGTCGGATTTGATCGGTTTTGTTTCGGAGTGGTGACTGATTTACCAACTTAAATAAAAAAAATTTAAAAGCTTGTAAAACAGTTTTTTGATGTACAAGGCAGAGATGATCCTTTATATGGAAGATAGTTTGACTAGAGAACTCATTTCTGTAAGTAGTGTTTGGTTCATTTTTGATCAAACTATCATGGCACACAAGGCAACTTGTTTTGCGTGCAGTGGATTTGGCATTTTGCTTTGCCTTTTCCAGGTTTGGTGGTATCTGCTTTGTGGACTTTTTGTTTTCGGGTGATTGTATTTTATTTTGATGTCTTTTCAGTGGGTGTCTGTTGAGGTGTTTTATTTTTCAATAATGATAGGTGCACAACGAATTGTATAAGAAATTGCACAAATGTGTAGTACAGGGTTGGATTTTGTGCTGAAAACTCTGTACATACAAAAAGGTGTGTACAGAGTTTTCAGCACAAGGTTCAACCATATGCTACACGTTTGTGCAATTCGTTGTGTAATTCATTGTGTGCCTATCATTCTTGTTTATTTTTTGTGTGTGATTAGATATTTTGGTTTTTGGACTTATAGCCATTGGATGTTTCGAGCGGTTTTAGCTATTAAAGCATCTTTAATGTAAGATGTCATTTTGTTCATGTCAAATTTATATTTTAGGATTGTTATAGAATTTAAATATTATATTTTGATATTTTTTCTACTCTAATGCTATATTCTAAAATAAGTGTTATTTTCTGACACGTTGGCTATTATTGTTATACTTTAAGTTGTGTGTTTTGTACACATTTTTATTAGAATGATTGCAAAAGTTAAATTATAGCATGAATCCAAAAAAAAAAACTTCTCCAATGTACCTTTTATCACTCTTCTCAAATTATTGTAATGGTATTCTTGCTGTCAAATTTAAGAGAAAGAATATCATTACGATTTTTTGAGAGAATGAATAAGAGTGTATTGAAGAGGTAATTTTGAGCATCTATAGTACTACTATAGCATGAAAAATAAAATGTGCATTGAAGATGCTCTTTAAGGAAGTGGTTTTTGAGGGTCCAGCTTTTTTGTTCCTTCGAGGGGTTGTCTTTATGTTGGGGGTGTTTCTAGCATTCTATTAATGGAAATTTCTATTGGCGAGCAAAAAAAAAAAAAAAAAAAAAAACAAAGAAACTTCTTTTGCTTGGTCAATGTCACCATTTCACACGTCCATTTGCATTCTGCTGATCTAATATTCACAACTCAACACAATAACATCATGTCTTTTGACATTTATTCTTATGACATCATTCACTCATATAGTATATACTAGTGGGAATGCTGTGTGCACAACACGCGGCTTGGTGCCCATGAAATGTATTAGAGATTGTAGACTTATTTAATTACTGGCAAATTATTTTATTTTATTAATTTTTTTTTTCTTTACTGGCAAATTTGCACCCGAGACCTTGTGTCTCAAGCGGTATGGATGGCTTCTCTCAAGGGAGAGGCCAGTGTTCGACTCCTATGGAAGTCACTCCTTTTGGGGAGTTTGTCCTGTGGGGCTTGTTGGGTTGTGGGTCTGTGGTCCCACTGGTGTGTGCGTGGTGCCTGTGGGTGCTTTGTCATCAGAAAAAAAAAAAAAATTTTTAAAATTACTGGCAAATTTGCAATTGAAGTAAACAAGCTATTGAATGGTAAAATGGTTTCCTAGCTTTCGTATTCCAATTTTGGTTCCCAAAACACATGTGGCAGTGGACCGGCAGGGCTGGCTCTTGGCACAAGCGGATGCTTTAGGCCTCAAAATTTTTTTTGCCCAATTTCTATACTTATTATTACTCCGTATAATTTTTTTCTAATATCTTCTTAATTTCTATAAAACTTATCATTTTTAGGCCTATTTTCTTCTAATTTCTTTCTAATTTCTATGAAATTTATCATTCTTAGGCCTATTTTCTTTTAATTTCTATGAAACTTAATATAGATGCCTCATTTTTTAGGCCCCTTTGAAAGTTCGTTGGAGGCCCAGGACAAGTTTTGTCATCTCAGGGCCGGCCCTGTGTGGACGGTGGACCCGTTGGATTTTCATTATAGGATAGTGAAGTCGCCTCACCATAATTGAAGGTGGTCCCACTGCGACATGTAGAGAAGCGCATTTAAGAACAAAATTTAAAAAACATAACATTACTTGTGAAAATTCAGTCTCTGCATCAAAATCAGTGAATGGAAGAATAAGTCATAACATGCATGATGCATGGTAGCATGCCTCTGTTCACCTACATTAGTTATAGAATAGACATTTTAATTATGCAAGTTGGAATCCTCTCCAGAGTGCTCATGTAGTTGAATTTCCCCAAAATGAGGATGTTCCAATTATCATTAGGCCCATTTTTTTATTTTTTATTTTTATTGTCCCTCCTTTCCATAATATTTGCAAGAGAATACATGCCCCCAAAAGTTCACAGAACCTCAACAACTGACACCAATAGTCTGTATCCTTCTCCAAATATCTATATAATCAAATTACCATGTCATTTAGCAGATGAAAAAGTTAATTATCAATATAATATGTTATCAAGCATGAGCACAGCACAAGTTTTGGAAAAGTAGCCAAGTGTTTTAAGACCTTAGGCCATACAAAACATTCCCTGTCAAAGAGCCCAACATACATTGCAGAAGCTAAAATTTGTCATAGCAATATATAGACATTCATCTTAGTGGCGTGATAGAAGTTCCATGAGAACAATTTAGCTACTTTAATTTTAAACCTTGAATAGTGTCAAAATAGGAACCAATGCAGTTCTTCCAGTCCAACTGACTTTTTGAATTTAAGGGGAGTGAAGTAAATATTTCAAATGCCTTAAAAAAAAAAAAAAAAAAAAACCGATAACGAAATATTTGGCAGCTATAGGCCATAGCAGATCCATTTAGAGATCGGAACTCCGTTCCAGGTACACCTATTTGAGTATCAACTGCCCCCCAGTGTAATTACACCCTTCTCATCCCTTTGCCATTTTTACCAGCGGAAAAGGGGGAAAACAATTCGCTTCTTCCATTCAGCTGTCTTAAGATGGCAACATAAACGTTGCTTTAATCAGACTTCCGAGGTAACACAGAAACAAGACCAAATAATGACTTCAAGAATAGCTCGAAGGTGCAACTACGAATATCACATTTTAAGACCATCATTTAGGAGGGTAACAATTTATCCCCTAAGAAGTAAGCATACCTTGTTAGCTGCCACTGCCGCAGTGTTGGTAAAACATTCTGGCAAATTGTTTGTTGTTAAGATTTCCGCTGCATTAAAATTCAACAATTAAAAACAGTCTTTAGTTAATTATGACAATATATCCCAGCTTAAAATAAGTTGGTGTCTGTGTTTTCCATAAAAATTAAAGTGTTTCAGGTTTTAGAAATATTCTTACAAGTTACAACCATTTTTTAAGGTTAATTCGATTTGTATTTTTTGTTCTTTGATGAGTCTTGGCCCTTGAAGAAGGAATTCTGTTGCTAAAAAAAATCTTTTGCGTGTCTTTATTAAAAAAAGGGATAGAAAAAAAAAATGGTCAATGTGTTTCAACTCATAGAAACTTTTTTGACCCAGTCGGTTTTGCTATACGAGAAATGATAGATGCACAACAAAAATCCACAACTAATTGCACAACTTGCTTAAAATTGTTGGACTTTGTGCTGAAAAAGCTGTACACCCTTTTTTTTTTTGTCTTTTTGTGTGTACAGCTTTTTCAGCACTAAGTCCAACAATTTTAAACAGGTTGTGCAATTGGTTGTGAGTTTTTGTTGTGCATCTATCATTGCTCTTTGCTATACAGTGTAACGTGAATTTGGTCTGTGTATTTAGGCTTAGTTTGGTCTCCATTTTAGTGCTTCTCATTTTTTAAAGAACAATTACATGTTAATTCATTTGGTAACTAGTTTATGAGCTTTGTAAAAATTAGACTTAGGACTTTTTTGGGGGAGCATTTAAAAGCTCTAGAACTTTTAAAAGCTCAAAGTTACTTTTTTGTTTTTATGATATATTTTTGAAGAGTAATGTGTCATTTGTACAAAATTATCAAACAACTTAGTAATAAATTTCATAGGCTACTTTTAAAAACCAAAGTGTGGGGGCCAAACTCCTTAGTCTTTGATGAATCTTAGCTCTTTACATAAGACATTTTCTTTCGCTAAAACTAGAATGCATTTCAGTTCTCACAAACTTCAATGATGACAATCCAAGACATCTAACCAGAGCAAGTTTATCCTTCAAATTGTTGCCCAAGTTTCAACCACTAACATTAGTGTACGAGTGTAATGGATTGGGTGCTTGTTGAACTCAAAGATGAGGATATATAATCCAAGCCACTTGTTGATGGTAATCACCTTGTTGCTTCCCGTTGGATAAATATGTGTTTTGGTCATGTTTAAAGCCTAATAGAAGTGGGACCCATTTAGATTTTGAGTGGGGTCCTTGTGGATTTGTGTTCTCTTTCATGGGTAGATGAACTTTGGACATTCACATATCCAAAACTATTGATGGGTGAATGAGAAATTATTGCTCAAAGATTGCCCCTTACAAGGAGTTGTTGAAATGAAAAAATTTCACAAATTACCTTGTCCCATATAGAAAAAATAGAAGAAGTCTTTAGTGTATTCATAAGGCTACTTCATGCTTTGGGTTTGGGCCCCAAGGGGTACCCAGTTTTGCAGAAGGAGGATGATCTAAGACCCTTTGAGTTTACTCCACACACGCGCGAGCCGCCGCCGTCCGTCCGACCGGTCGTGGTCATTGGTGTGGCTGCGGCCCACACAGTATTTCTTTTTAGATCCCTCAAGTTTTGGTTTTTACAATTTCTGTATTGAGTGACCCTTGGAATTTCTGCACATGTTTTGCATTATAGAAACCTTTGGAATTTCTAAACTGTTGCAGAAACTAAACAGTTTTTAGTTACAGAAATTGAAAAGACTCATGTTCATCCTATAAATAAAATTTTTTCCCAACAATTTAAAAACAAATTCATGTATTTAAAATAACAGATTCGTTTCTTTTTAAAAACAAAAACAGATTCGGGTTTGGAAAAACAGAATTACTTTTGAAAAATAGTTTAGTTTGAGGAATACAAAAAACTGGTACTGTAATTCTCAGTTTGTGCCCAAACGGTACAGAATCAGGGAAAATACCATTTAGACAAAAAGTGTAAAGAATCGCGTTTTGCCTGGGACAACGCAAGCAGAATCTTAAAATTCCCTCATTTTCCTAATAATTATTTGAAAAGAAAATTCTACCACTGTTAAAAATAAGAGGGGGAAAAAAAATAAAAATAGTAGATTTAATTTCTTTTTCTCCTTTGATAATATTTTCAGAAATGACAAATGAGACTGTGAACACTACTGTGAACCCTGTTGCAACTGACGGTGCTACTGGCTCCAACACCGTGGTGATTGGTTCGATCCCTGTGATGGTTCCCTCAATCCAAACAGTTCCTGTGAACCACGGGGAGAAATCCAAAAAAATTTAATGGTGTGGATTTCAAGAGATGGCAGCAAAAGGTGCTGTTCTATCTTACTACCTTGAACCTTGCGAGGTTCTTGAAGGAAGATGCTCCTGTTCTTAATGATAACGAACAAGAATGAGAGGTTGTGCTAGTCATTGATGCTTGGAAGCATTCGGACTTTCTGTGCCGAAACTATGTGTTGAATGGCTTACATGATACACTATATAATGTGCATGTATAGTGTTAATGAAGGAAAAACAAGTTTAAAATAATTTTTTAAACGCGCAGCGGAACGGTTAAGTTACAAAAACTTATTGGTATACCCGGATCTACTACTCGTCAATTACATAGATGCGTACATAAGTAGGGAAGAAGAAATTATACCTTAGGTCTTGAACCCAATTCTGACATTCTTCTTCCTTGGTGATATAGTAGCCTCTACTAGGTTGTCTTCACTCTTATAACTCCTGCGGATGCCTGCCGGAAGGACTAAGGTTGGTGCTAATAGAGAGGAAGGAGAAGGTTTGGGAGCTCTAAAACAGTTTCTGCAGCTTCTGGCGTATTAAAAAGAAGAACTCTTTTTTCTGCACGCAGCTGCCCTATTTATAGATTTCCAGAACCAACCTAATGTTTGAGCGATCGAAGTGGCTTCAATCGATCGAGACTTCGATCGATCGAACCACCTTCGAGCGATCGAACCCGCTGTGGATATCGCAGGTTGACTTACCCACAGCTTTTCAAAATCAATTTCTAAAACAAATGAGTCGCCACTTAATTTTTAAAAGGGAAAAATTAAGAAACCATTTTAAAAGCAAACTGATCTTTTAGAAACCAAAGATTAACTAGGTCCGGGGATTATGGAATGAGAGAGGAAGGAGCCCGTCGGACTAAAGCACCCTCTCTCATCCTATCTTGCGATAGGCCTCTACTCAACATCCTTTTAATCAAATTTAATAATCAAAGCATGCCCTCAACTAATACATATATACATATACATCACAAAAGCATGTCCAAAGGGGTGTAAAATTGCAATTGACAAAATATCATTCATAAGCCACGTAATTCAAATAGCAAGCAACATGATATGCAATAGGGAACAAAGAAAGCTTACCCGGGATCCAGCTGCGAATATTAAACGTGCAATGCATGCGATTGAATAAAACCTAAGAAGAGAGTCTCTAATCCATATATACATATAAGGCAAATCTTAACTCTAAGGTGTCGCGCGTAAGATCAAAAATCAAATAAAATCAAGAAATTTAATAAACTAGAGAGGGATCGAGAAATCGTACCTTAATAGCGCTACAAAACAAAGGGTTAGTCCACATGATATGCAAAATACGATGTTAGAAATAACAATCCTAAATTTCTAGCTTACATCTATCTAATGTAATTAAATCCAAAGCAAATAAGTCTTAATTATAAGTGTCAAACCATATGGATGAATATGTACATGGACAAGGATAAACTATGAAATACTCTTAAACTTTGGATTCAAGCTCAACTAATCATTTTTAAAGCATGGTTTAAGCCCTAGGTCATAGAAAAGTCATTTGGACCACTATTTACAAAGTTGGTCAAATGTGTCATAAAACTCTGAAAATTGCAGAGAGCAGACCAGAACTTAAAAGAAATAAAAAGCATATCTCCCATGGTTTGATCTTGGTGAATTTTGGACATGAGATGCCCCTGTGAGTCTAGTTTCCAAATCAAAAAGAAAATCAAGGTTTCAACGGTCGGATCTCTGGGAAAAGGACAAACACCAGACACCACTCAGAGATGTACAACTCTCTGTCCAGAGATTTTGTTTGATTTTTTAAAAATAGTAAAATAATCCGAAATGCTCCGAAATGCTTCATTCTTTTTAGGGGGCTTTCCTAACACATTAAATTACATGGAAAAATTTATTGTGGGTCACAAACACCTTATTGAAGCTTTGATTTACTAATTTCAAAAACGTTTTACTGTTCTGAAACTATTCTGAGACTCTGGACAGATTGTAATTAACTCACAAAACCCATGATCAAACCCTTCTAAACATGAAACCAACTTAAAACAAATATTACAGTGGTAGAACATTGTGTTATTGAAACTTTCCCGTTGGTTTCACTTGATTCCAACGGTTAGATTTCGAACTAAAAATCGTTGATCAAAAACAGTTTGTGAGCTCACTGTTTTTATTGATCAAGTTCAATTTTTATTTGGTAACCCCAACTATTAAACCATGAAGTTGGGTTAAACCAAACCACTTCTCGTACCATTTGATGGTCATTGGAGGCTAAAGACCTTCATATTTATTGATTTCAAGTGAAGTATGAATAAACTTCATGAAATCTCAAAATGATGAACCTAAACCATAGAGATGAGTTTAGACCCAAAATACTTTCTCCTACCATTTGATGGTCATTGGAGATGAAGACATGACTAAAACTCATGAGTTTTCAAGGAGTATAAGGAGACTCCATGAAAACTCAAGCTTAGAGGACCCAAGTCATGAGTATGGACTTGGATCCATCTATTTGTTTATAGAATAAAATGATGATCAAACTTTGACTTCCATATGAAGCATAATCTTACATGGGATTCAAAAGATCACATTCAAGAGATTTCAAGAGAGATATTGAGGATCTCCAATAGTTTCAAAGAAGGAAGTATGAACAATAAAAGAAATGAAGCAAAGAAAACAAAATAGTTTGAGGATCCAAAGGAAAGAATGCAAATAAAACAACTTATGGTTAGAGGATCACCTCCAACTATCCTCAAAGTTTTTCTTCTTTGAAGATCTTCCAAGCTCTTCTTCCTAGTTTTTTTTTTCTAAACTCACTATTTTCTCTCTAAAATGTTGGTGTAATGGTAGTGTATTTTTTGTATGTGTTGTTCTCCCCCTTTCAAATTCCCCCCAATATTTTTCTCTTGGTTGGTCCTCCCTTTCTCCATGAAGATACCTCTTCTTATATAGACAAAAACTACCAAGTATTTTCAGTGAATTCGGAGTAAAAGACATGTGTAAGCATCTCATTTGGTGGTACAATGTGTACTTTCTGAAATTAGGCAGACTGCTGCCCAGCGCGGCAGTCCAGAAACTGTCGCGGCAGTCCGTGACTGCCGCTGCGGCAGTTCATGAATGCCGTCGCGACACTCCATGACTGCCGCACGGCATTCATCAAATGCCGCGGCAATTAATGGATTGCCGCGTTTTTGTCAGTCTTACTTTATCAGTTTTTTGTTCTTATTTGCATACGCATACGTATTGCACTGCAAAATACAGACTTTAAAAGTGAACGGCAGTCAGAAATTTGTGGCGGCACTTGGTGAATGCCGGGCCGGCACTCTCTGACTGCCGCGCGGCACTCAGTCAGTGCCGTGGCAGTCTGCCGTGTGCCGTTTTAAGCTGAGATTCCCCTTTTTATGTCTTCCCCCTTTTTGAAACGAATTATTTTTGAAGATCCTTTCCAAAAATCATGTCTTATACCTGAATTCTCCTAAATACCTGGTATTTTTCCTCTTTCTGTGAAATTTTATCGCGTTTTGGAGATTTTCTGAAGAGCTTGGAATACTTCAATTTTTCGGTCCTTGTCATCATCGGATACGGGGGTGACACTCTCCTAAATTCGACGGTTGGTCAAAATTGGGGTGTCTACAGTTTGCCCCTCTTTGACAGAGCTTGTGGAGCAACGCGTCCCGTAAGTGAATGTCAAAGCCTGTGTGAAGACAAGCCTTTGACCAGACTGTCGAATTTAGGTGAAAACAAAATGCGTTGCAAAAACAGGCATGCAGCGAAATTCTAATTGGTCGTGCTCCACGGCGAGCTGCCTACGTATCCCGTCAGGAATCAGACCAAAGTGTAGTTCAGGCATGGGTTGAACATTCACAAACGCAAGTAGTCACACGGATGGATGCACCTATCCTGTCGTGATGTAAGTGCCATGCAATGGTGTTTTCTGAATTGACCTGGTTGTGTAAATGTCATGCTTATCATGTTTTCCCCACGTACGACGCACATTTCGTGACGTGTTAGTCAGGGAAGATTAGCTATGCAAAAATCTATTACGGGAGTCATGAAAGTGCTTTTGATTTGATTTTGATGTTTGACGCAAATTTGTTGCGGAAACCGAGAATGTAAATTCGTTACATTCTCAAGATAAGGATCAACGTAAATTTGTTACGAGGATCGGGAATATAAATTTGTTATATTCTCAGAACGGGGGTTAACGCAAATTTGTTGCGAAAACCGAGAATGTAAATTCGTTACATTCTCAAGATAAGGATCAACGTAAATTTGTTACAAGGATCGGGAATATAAATTTGTTATATTCTCAGAACGGGGGTTAACGCAAATTTGTTGCGGAAACCGAGAATATAAATTTGTTATATTCGCAGGACAAAGGATCGACGCAAATTTGTTGCGGAAACTGAGAATATAAATTTGTTATATTCTCAGGACAAAGGATCGACGCAAATTTGTTGCGGAAACTGAGAATATAAATTGTTATATTCTCAGGACAAAGGATCGACGCAAATTATGTTACGAGGATCGAGAATACAAATTCGTTATATTCCCAAAACGAGGGTTAGCGCAAATTTGTTGCGAAAACTGAGAATATAAATTTGTTATATTCTCAGGACAAAGGATCGACGCAAATATGTTACGAGGATCGAGAAGACAAATCCGTTATATTCCCAAAACGAGGGTTAGCGCAAATATGTTGCGAGAACCGAGAATGCAAATATGTTACATTCTCAAACAAAGGATCAACGTAAATATGTTACGAGGATCGAGAATACAAATCCGTTATATCCCCAAAACGAGGGTTAGCGCAAATATGTTGCGAGAACCGAGAATGCAAATATGTTACATTCTCAAACAAAGGATCAACGTAAATATGTTACGAGGATCGAGAATACAAATCCGTTATATCCCCAAAACGAGGGTTAGCGCAAATATGTTGCGAGAACCGAGAATGCAAATATGTTACATTCTGATAGTGCTGCCATTGAGGACTAACACCGATAATGCTGCCGTTGAGGACTAAAGCTTAGAAAAGAACTAAACAACATGGTAAGATATTGGTCAATGGCCACTCTTACAAGCAAGCACGATGGTCAACAGCCTTATGTTGCGAAAGCGTCAATCAAAAGCTCTTTTGGGGACTTATGTTACAATAGCAGAGATCAAAAGCCTTGCAAGGACTTATGTTGCAATTTCGAGAGTCATTCGGACTCAAATCGAATCAGTTTAGTTCAAATTCTTAAATCGAGAGTTAGTTAGACTCAATTCAATTTTCCAAAATTGGTAGTCAATCGAGCTTAACTTTTTTCAAATTTCGATAAGGAATCAGCCAGACTCAAATAAACTCAATTTCACCAAGTCCGGAGTCGATTCGACTCAATTTGAGTTCAAATTCAAATGCTAAATCAGGTGTCAATCAGACTTGATTCAATTCTTATTTCGCAAAATCGGACAAAACCAGGAGTCAACCGGACTCAAAGAAATTTAAATTTACAAAATTGGACTTTAAAGGATTTCTATTCCAGAAAAGAATTTTTTTTTTTACAAAATTGGGAGTCAACCAGACTCAAAGAATTTATATTTCACAAGACTGGGAGTCAACCAGACTCAAAGAATTTCTATTTCACAAGACTGGGAGTCAACCAGACTCAAAAGAATTTCTAATTTCAAAATCGGAGTCAAACAGACTCAAAAGAATTTCTAATTTCAAAATCAGAGTCATGCAGACTCAAAATGATTTCAAATTTCTAGAACAGGAGTCAATTGGACTCGAATCGGATTCTATTTCACAACACTGAGAGTCAATCAGACTCAAATCTAAAATTGGGAGTCGATCAGACTCAAAGAATTTCAGTTTAAGGAACAGACTCAATTTTGTTTCAAAAACTCTAAAATCTGGAGTCAATCAGACTCAAATGATTTTTTTTAGAATTAGGAGTCAATCAGACTCAATTCAATTCAATTTCTAAACTCAGGTGCTAAGTTAGACTTTCATGAATCGGGAGTCAAACGGACTTAATGATTTTAATTTCAGCAATCAGGAGCCAATCAGTTTCAACTTAATTTAACATTAAATCTAGCGATAGTTAGATCCATTTCAGCGCAAACTTTCGAAAGTTCAGAGTCGGTTAGACTCAATGAATTCAATTCCAACAAAATTCGGAGTTAAGCAGACTTACAAATTCAAAGGGAGTCACGTGGACCCAAAATTTCAATTTTCTTACACGAGGAGTCAATAGATTCGCATTTCAAGACAAAAGAGTCATTCGGATCCATGGACCTATATTTCCACAACAACGGAGTCACTAGGACTCAAAAACTCGCATTTTACAACCACGGAGTCATTTGGACTCAAAATTTGCATTTTTCAACAGAGTCACTCGGAGGACTCAATGAAATTCACGGAGTCACACGGACTCAATAAAAATTTACTTTTTATACAAAATGGAGTCACACGGACTCAAAGAATTTCCTATTTCAAAATCGAGGGTTAATTTATTACATTTCAAATTTTCTTAATTAGAGTCAATTTTGACTCAACAAAAAAATTTCGATTTTCAAAATCAAGAGTTAAATCAAACTCAATTTATTTCAATTCCCAAAATCGGGAGTCAAATTAGACTCAATTTAATTCAATTCAGTTCAAATCAGTTCATCGGAGTCGGTCAGACTCAGTTTTATTCAAATTCTAAAATCAGAAGTTAGTCAGATTCAATTCAATTCAATTCAACTTTTCGAAATCTGGAGTCAATCAGACTCATTTCAGTTTCATATTCTAAAATTGAAATTTAATCAGACTTAAATACTTTCTATTTCACCAATTCAAAAGTCAATCAGACTCAAAGAATTTCTGTTTCACAAAATTGGAGTCAATCAGGCTCAAAGAATTTCTGCTTCACAACATTGGGAGTCAATCGGACTCAATTTAGTTCAAACTCATGAATCAGGAGTCAATTAGACTCAAACAAATTCAAGTTCTCAAAATCCAGAGTTCAGAGTCGATTCAACTTGAAACAATTCCTATTTCCAAAGGGGAGTCGCACTAATTCACATTTTACAAAGGAGAGTCATATGATCTTGAAAATTTTCACATTTCTCAAACACGAAGTCATACAGACTATAAAATTCATATTATTTTATTTTATTTTATATATATATATTTTTTAAAGACGGAGTCGCGCGGGCTCAAGAACTCGGTATTTACATAAACGGAGTCACAGGACTCAACAAATTCACATTTTACGCTAACGGAGTCATGCGGACTCAAGATTTTATATTTCACAAAGACGGAGTCATGCGGACTTGAAATTTCATTTCGTTATTCAAACGAAGTCGCACGGACTCAAAATTTCATATATTCACAAAGACGGAATCATGAAGACTCGAAATTTCATTTCTTTATTCAAACAAAGTCACACGGACTCAACAAATTCACTTTTTTACAAACGGAGTCACACGAAAAAAATTCATATATTCACAAAGACGGAGTCACGCGGACTCGAAATTTCATTTCGTTATTCAAACGAAGTCGCACGGACTCAAAATTTCATATATTCACAAAGACGGAGTCATGAAGACTCGAAATTTCATTTCTTTATTCAAACAAAGTCACACGGACTCATATTTTACACAAGCGGAGTCACGCGGACTCTAGAACTCAGCATTTTTCACAAACGGAGTCACACAGACTCAAAGAATTAGTTTTTTTTTTTTAAATGGGTAGTCCTCGGACTCAAAGAAATGGTTTTGCAAAAATGGGGAGTCCTCGGACTCAAAGAATTTGAACGGAGTTGATAGAAATAACGATTTTCTTCATTCGCGGACCTTCGGAAGAAACACTTCGATCTTGTCAAAAGAGGGAAATCACCTTTGCCCCTAGTCTTGGACTCTTCTTATATTGCCACTTTCAGCATTGTGTTGTGATAGTGTTTAAAACTCCTACTTGCATTGCTCGTGGGATGCTTATGGAGACTTTTCAAATCTTTATTCATCATCTTAAACCCACACATTTGAGACTATTATTGACTCACCAAAGGAGGATAGATCTGACAAAGCTAGTTACTCAAGATGACTGACGGAAAATCTACATTCATTACGAATCAATGTGCTTTCGTTGTGAATAGTGTATCATCTCACCTTTCGTTTATTCATTATCTTACAAATGGTAGTACTTTGCTGATAAATCAAAATTTTGAAAACTTCCCCTTTTGATTAGCGAATTCTTTGCCTATCTAGAATGTGCTCCAAATTAGTGCTTTAGCTTATAGAATAAAAGACACTCCATTTCAAAGCGTTTCAAAACAGACTTGGTGACTTGAGAACTTGCATTTGGCAAACAGAGTTTGCCCCTAGTTTGAAAGAGACTTGGGGCTCGCTTCTAAGGTAAAATGGGGCTTTCAGCGAATGAAGTTTGCCCCTGGTTTGGCGATATATATGTGGCTTCAGGCAAACGTAAGTTTGCCCCTAGTCTGAAGGAAGGGAACCAAAGACGCAAAAGGGTGCTGCTTACAGTTTAGGGACGGCTATGGACCGAGAACCTTGGGAGGTTCGCCTACTTATCCCCGAGCGGGAATCAGGTCCAAAGTAGTTCGGCCAAGCCCTGAAAGAAGGATAGCATGAGATGATGGGGTGATGACCGAACCGAGCAGGTTGCCTACGTATCCTCAAGTGGGAATCAGGTCAAAGCGTAGTTCATCAACTCTGGAGGTCTTGAAAGAATTAGGCTTCAAGAATTGGTGGGCTTTTCGAGCCATGTTGCCATTTGGGTCTAGGGAGTACATGTCACTTATGGTAGCCCTTGTATAGCATGATGAACTACTTCTTCCTTTATTCTTTTTTTCTTTCCTCTTTTCTTTTCTTTTCTTCTCTTTTATTTGACGGTTGATTCTTTAACCTTTTCACCAGCCAGTTAATCTTTACAACTCTCATCATGTTTTATTCATACTCTATCATAATATCAGTTCTTCAAATCTTTATTTTTCAAAGATATCTCTGCATTGTTTTAGGCTCACTTAGGATTTGAGCCTCTCACGAAAATTTTGAAGCTGCTATGTCTCTCTTTTTATTTTCAACTTCTTTTCTTTGTTTAGAACAACACAAAGCCTTGAGATAGTTCATGTGCCAATGATCTACTTTGAAGTGCTCAAGAATTCTCAATCTCATCTATTTTCTGCCTTTTCTTTTCTCTTTCCTTTCTTTTCTCTACCTTACTATCTCTTATTCTTTCCATGATTTTGACTGGCTAGGATTAGGATTTTTGAGATCAACACGTATCTTATTTTTGCTCTAAATTTTGCCTAGGCGCCCTTCCGGGTTTTCATCCTAGTGAGCTCATTCTTCTTTTTTCTTTCTTTTCTTTTTTTGTGGAATAAGAAGTTCATTAAAATGTCTGGCTACCATCAAGGACCCAGTTTATGGCTTTAGACTGGTTGGGCTCATCTTTTAGGCTTGGTATTTGAGAGAAGGGGATGGTGAGCAAGCTTCAAGTTCCAAGTTCATCTTTTCAAGATTGAGCAAGAGCATCTTTAAATTCTTAAAGTAAAGCTAATCAATTCTCTACTTCTCCATGGTTTTGGCACAAAATTTGCTTTGATCACTTGGGGATCCTTTTCAATGCAAAGATTTATTAACAAAGTATTTTCCATGATCGTTTGAAAAAGTGACTTTTTCCCTTTTTTTTGGCTTAATGATCCATACATTCACGACTTAGCACACTGAATCAAGAAAAATGAGATTTTTTTTTCAACTAGTAGGGAAAGAGGATTACATCACTCGACTCGATAAACTCGACAAAAACTTGCAAACAAACTTGGCAACAGACTGACCAGAAGACTCGACCGGAATTGACATTTGACTCCAACCTGACATAGCTCGACTACCAGACTTGACTTGGTCTCAATTGGAGTGTCACAGATAATTTTCAATTTGTTGGTGTTGGCCCAAAAAGGAAACCTTAGAGGGGGGGTGAATAAGGTTTTTAAAAATTAATTTAGAAATTTGTTCAAATTGATTGCCCAAACAATTAAATTACAAAAGCAATGTAAAGAGAAAGGGAAGAGATACAATGCAAACCAATTTTTAGGTGGTTCGGGAAACCGCACGCCGCGCCCTACTTCCACCCCTCAAGAACACCTCTTGAGGATTCCACTATTTCAATCTTCTTCGGGTGAAGATTAAACCCTTACAATCTCTTCAAGGAAGAAAATCCTCTTCTCTTGAACTAGGGTTACACCAACCCTTAATACACACTACCTTTATAAATGGGTTTTGATACAAGAATGGAAGACTCTCTCAATAGAGTGGATAAATACAAGATGTAAGCTCACAATAAATTGCTCTCAAGAAATTACTAATGAATGCTAGAGCAATAGAATTTATGATCTCACCAAACTAGGGCTCAAGAAATTAATGTGATGAAATTATTGGTTAGATTTTCCAAGAGTGACATTAATGAAGTTCAAATATATGTATTTATAGCTTTCTTTTGATTTCCAACCGTTGGGGGTAGTTGGGAGCAATTAATGCTACATTAAATGCAATAAACTAGCCGTTACTGTGTTGAACGCAGTCATTCAGTCGACTGACTACACAGAGCAGTCGACTGCTTTTCAAAGAGGTTTAGTAAAAACACAGGATCAGTCGACTGTGTCGCGATGGCAGTCGACTGGTTTGTATACTTTTGAAATCTCTGTGTACCCAGGTCGACTGTACAGTCGACTGGAAGATCAGTCGACTTACCCGTCATCACAGTCGACTGCTTCTATACAGATTTCAAAGGAAGGGTTGAGTTAGTTATGTAAAGCCTATATTAATCAACTTTGAGCCCTAAAGTAAGATGATCACATAAATAAATTGCTTACATAGAGTCCTACAACAAAGATAAAGACAAGATTCTTCAACTTGTAAAGCTCCGTTTGGCTTAGGATCAATCACCATGAATGAGAAAAATATGTAATCAATTTCCCTGCAACTTAGGCATATGAGATAATTAGAAACCATTACTAAGTAGTTTGTTAATCATCAAAATTATCCATTCAATAAATGGAAGGGGCTAACAGTTGGGTCCCCAAGAGCATCCACACTTGCTTTAGCAGCAGTATTTCAAAACACTATCACCTTACTAGCAACATATGTGCATAAACATCTCTCTTCCTACTATCTGTTCCTTCCCGAATAATCTCGTGTTTGAATCTCTATACCAAACAATGCTTGGCTCGGGCGCTATTTCGCTTACAACAACACTTATCTTTTAATCAACTTTGATTGATTTTCTCAAGATAATCTTATACTTCTATTGATTTTATTAAATTTTTATGCCAAGTGAAATGCTCATGAATGATTCATATGTCACACGGATGCAATGCATGTGTGTGTGTGTGTGCGTGTGTGTGTGTGTGTGTGTGTGTGTGTGTGTGTGTGTGTGTGTGTGTGTGCCTATTCTATATGCAAAAGAAAGGAAAATTCTGGTCCTAACACATAAAACACATAAGCACATAAAATCCTCATTCATGTCAAATGCGCCAATTTCACCTATCATTGTGATCCTCACTACCCTTTCAAAGGTCGGGCGAAATATTTTCGAAATTCATTTGAAAAGCATTTCTTTAAATGATGAGATTTTTCAAAAACAATTCTCAAGGATTTTGAATCTTTCATTTAAAAATGAGAATGTGAAAATGTTTCTCAATAACGATGATTGGATTGAAATCTTGCTTTGAAATTCATTTGAAAAGCATTTCTTCCAAAAACAATTCCCAAAGATTAGTTTGGAGCTTTAATCAAAAGTGAATTCCAAAGATGTTTTTTTTTAAAGAGCAATTGAAAAACTTTGGAATAAAGATTACAAAAATCCATTTGCTTTCAAAGATGGATTTAAAATTCTTTGGGTAGAAGGATCACATGATCGGATTATCACCGTACTTTTCATGAATTTGGATGCATACAAGGTCAATGATGCTTAGCTAACATGATATAAGAAGTGTAATCTTATAATCAAGGTTCGACATGTTCTCCAAATGTTGTGGAACATGAGGAGAAATTCCTAAAAGGTGATTAAAAGATTATACATCTTTCATCAAGCAAGTATCGTCATCATCTCAAGTAATCCCTTCTGGGCATACAAAACTTCCTAGCATATAATCCTAATCAAGAGTTGATTTCCTAAGATTGAAAGGTTCTATAAAGCTACCATGCAAAGGCTGGGTTTTGGTCAAATGAGGGACCCTTGACACACATCCGATAGGACGCTTCATATACCAAATCATGGTAAGAGATCAAGGGTGATCACACAGTCCCATGATGACTTGACCGACCGGGTTGCCCCGAGCCTCCAAGGTCATAGTTCCGTGCAATCGACTGGCTGGACATGCAAGTGAAATGCAACAGGCACACAAAGATTAATTAATTCGATTAAAAGAATATTTTTCAAGTCTAATCCTCAAGTGAACCCAAAATTAGAATTCTGGTCTGCGAAACCAGAGATTCTGGGTTCGATCCCCAGCAGAGTCGCCAGATTGTGGATATCGCAGGTTGACTTACCCACAGCTTTTCAAAATCAATTTCTAAAACAAATGAGTCGCCACTTAATTTTTAAAAGGGAAAAATTAAGAAACCATTTTAAAAGCAAACTGATCTTTTAGAAACCAAAGATTAACTAGGTCCGGGGATTATGGAATGAGAGAAGAAGGAGCCCGTCGGACTAAAGCACCATCTCTCATCCTATCTTGCGATAGGCCTCTACTCAACATCCTTTTAATCAAATTTAATAATCAAAGCATGCCCTCAACTAATACATATATACATATACATCACAAAAGCATGTCCAAAGGGGTGTAAAATTGCAATTGACAAAATATCATTCATAAGCCACGTAATTCAAATAGCAAGCAACATGATATGCAATAGGGAACAAAGAAAGCTTACCCGGGATCCAGCTGCGAATATTAAACGTGCAATGCATGCGATTGAATAAAACCTAAGAAGAGAGTCTCTAATCCATATATACATATAAGGCAAATCTTAACTCTAAGGTGTCGCGCGTAAGATCAAAAATCAAATAAAATCAAGAAATTTAATAAACTAGAGAGGGATCGAGAAATCGTACCTTAATAGCGCTACAAAACAAAGGATTAGTCCACATGATATGCAAAATACGATGTTAGAAATAACAATCCTAAATTTCTAGCTTACATCTATCTAATGTAATTAAATCCAAAGCAAATAAGTCTTAATTATAAGTGTCAAACCATATGGATGAATATGTACATGGACAAGGATAAACTATGAAATACTCTTAAACTTTGGATTCAAGCTCAACTAATCATTTTTAAAGCATGGTTTAAGCCCTAGGTCATAGAAAAGTCATTTGGACCACTATTTACAAAGTTGGTCAAATGTGTCATAAAACTCTGAAAATTGCAGAGAGCAGACCAGAACTTAAAAGAAATAAAAAGCATATCTCCCATGGTTTGATCTTGGTGAATTTTGGACATGAGATGCCCCTGTGAGTCTAGTTTCCAAATCAAAAAGAAAATCAAGGTTTCAACGGTCGGATCTCTGGGAAAAGGACAAACACCAGACACCACTCAGAGATGTACAACTCTCTGTCTAGAGATTTTGTTTGATTTTTTTAAAATAGTAAAATAATCCGAAATGCTTCATTCTTTTTAGGGGGCTTTCCTAACACATTAAATTACATGGAAAAATTTATTGTGGGTCACAAACACCTTATTGAAGCTTTGATTTACTAATTTCAAAAATGTTTTACTGTTCTGAAACTATTCTGAGACTCTGGACAGATTGTAATTAACTCACAAAACCCATGATCAAACCCTTCTAAACATGAAACCAACTTAAAACAAATATTACAGTGGTAGAACATTGTGTTATTGAAACTTTCCCGTTGGTTTCACTTGATTCCAACGGTTAGATTTCGAACTAAAAATCGTTGATCAAAAACAGTTTGTGAGCTCACTGTTTTTATTGATCAAGTTCAATTTTTATTTGGTAACCCCAACTATTAAACCATGAAGTTGGGTTAAACCAAACCACTTCTCGTACCATTTGATGGTCATTGGAGGCTAAAGACCTTCATATTTATTGATTTCAAGTGAAGTATGAATAAACTTCATGAAATCTCAAAATGATGAACCTAAACCATAGAGATGAGTTTAGACCCAAAATACTTTCTCCTACCATTTGATGGTCATTGGAGATGAAGACATGACTAAAACTCATGAGTTTTCAAGGAGTATAAGGAGACTCCATGAAAACTCAAGCTTAGAGGACCCAAGTCATGAGTATGGACTTGGATCCATCTATTTGTTTATAGAATAAAATGATGATCAAACTTTGACTTCCATATGAAGCATAATCTTACAAGGGATTCAAAAGATCACATTCAAGAGATTTCAAGAGAGATATTGAGGATCTCCAATAGTTTCAAAGAAGGAAGTATGAACAATAAAAGAAATGAAGCAAAGAAAACAAAATAGTTTGAGGATCCAAAGGAAAGAATGCAAATAAAACAACTTATGGTTAGAGGATCACCTCCAACTATCCTCAAAGTTTTTCTTCTTTGAAGATCTTCCAAGCTCTTCTTCCTAGTTTTTTTTTAAACTCACTATTTTCTCTCTAAAATGTTGGTGTAATGGTAGTGTATTTTTTGTATGTGTTGTTCTCCCCCTTTCAAATTCCCCCCAATATTTTTCTCTTGGTTGGTCCCCCCTTTCTCCATGAAGATACCTCTTCTTATATAGACAAAAACTACCAAGTATTTTCAGTGAATTCGGAGTAAAAGACATGTGTAAGCATCTCATTTGGTGGTACAATGTGTACTTTCTGAAATTAGGCAGACTGCTGCCCAGCGCGGCAGTCCAGAAACTGTCGCGGCAGTCCGTGACTGCCGCTGCGGCAGTTCATGAATGCCGTCGCGGCACTCCATGACTGCCGCACGACATTCATCAAATGCCGCGGCAATTAATGGATTGCCGCGTTTTTGTCAATCTTACTTTATCAGTTTTTTGTTCTTATTTGCATACGCATACGTATTGCACTGCAAAATACAGACTTTAAAAGTGAACGGCAGTCAGAAATTTGTGGCGGCACTTGGTGAATGCCGGGCCGGCACTCTCTGACTACCGCGCGGCACTCAGTCAGTGCCGTGGCAGTCTGTCGTGTGCCGTTTTAAGCTGAGATTCCCCTTTTTAGGTCTTCCCCCTTTTTGAAACGAATTATTTTTGAAGATCCTTTCCAAAAATCATGTCTTATACCTGAATTCTCCTAAATACCTGGTATTTTTCCTCTTTCTGTGAAATTTTATCGCGTTTTGGAGATTTTCTGAAGAGCTTGGAATACTTCAATTTTTCGGTCCTTGTCATCATCGGATACGGGGGTGACACTCTCCTAAATTCGACGGTTGGTCAAAATTGGGGTGTCTACACCCGCCAAGACTTCAATCGATCGAGACACCTTCGATTGATCGAACCCACCTTGACAAGATCCTCATGTGCCTTTCCCAGCATCCTAGCAGAGCTAAGAGTGGGACCTCCTAGGCTCTTTATTGTTGGCTCAGACTAGTTGTTAATTTCCATGATCAAACTCTTTGATCATCAAACTAACCAACTGATCAGTTAACGTTTGCTCCACTATAAAATAATAACTGAACTCCAACGTAAAAGAACGTATCGGAAGCGATAACTAGATTTGTATGGTGTACTAATGTCCCTCTACCTTCAGCATTCGTAATCATATACAGGTAGTCGGATAACTGTTACTGTCAACCTGAATCATGATTACTTCTTGTATTCCTTGAGTCCCATTAACCTCTTGTGATTACCAAACATGTTGAGAATTGTTACTGTCAACCTGAATCATGATTACTTCTTGTATTCCTTGAGTCCCATTTACCTCTCATGATTACCAAACATGTTGATAACTACTTATCAACAAGACTGCAGTTCTTAGTAATCAACTTGGTGACATTCTCAAGGGAATGTTTACTCTGAATCAGAGGGTAGATTCTATCTTGACAATATATGTTCACAACCCTATGAACATGACATACCCAAGATACCCAGGTGTTGATCTTCTATAGACTCACTGATTGGTAAGTCAAAGCAGCCATATCCACAGTCTGTGTTCATAATCATCTCAAGATTGAGAACACGTAACTTATACAAGTGATGAGTTCCTATCGACTGTTGACAGTCTTAAGTATCAATAGGAAAGCTCAGGTTTGTCAATGCACTATAAGCACTAGCATATTAACTAAGAGTTACACTCTAATGATTGAGATTAATCACTCCATCCAATGATAGTTAATCATGCTTCAGTGTAAACCTGATGCGATATCCAGTCTCATCATCCACTGTGACAAGCTCTAAGTATCAAAGAATAATAATTCGTATCTCACTTGTATGTATCTCATACACACACAAATTACTTACTATGATACTTAAAGATTAATAATCATCTCATGAAAGAAACATACACAATGAAATGTAAAGCTAATATCCATATATTAAAATGTCAATGTCTCATACATAAAGTAATGATTTAAGGGTACAAACCCAACAGTTAAGACCACTGCTAAGGAACTGTGGGAGTCCTTAGACAGAAAGTACAAAATCGGGGATGCCGAGTCAAAGAAATTTGTAGTGAGGAGATTTCTCGACTATAAGATGGTGGACTCAAAAACTGTGATCAGTCAAGTTCAAGAGCTGCAAGTGATCTTGCATGAAATCCATGCTGAAGGGATGACCTTGAGCGAAACTTTTGAAGTTGCTGCGATAATTGAAAAGCTACCCCTTGCTTGGAAGGACTTCAAGAACTATTTGAATCACAAGCGAAATGAGATGAAGATTGAAGATCTCATCGTTAGACTTTGAATTGAAGAAGATAACAAAGGGGCTGACAGGAATATGGGGAACTTTGAGGCCAAGGCTAATATGTTTGAGCATGGTCAAAGTTCACGTGGGAAGAAGAAATTTCCTTCTGGCAAAGGGTCTAAAATAGGCCCAAAAGGCGGCATCTCCAAGAAACCAAAGTTCCAATTTCAAGGGAAATGCTTCAACGATGGAAAATAGGACACCGTGGTTCTGAACGTCGTCTGCCACAGAACAAACTCAAGAAGAATAATCAAGCTAATATGATGGAGTTAGATTCTATCTCAAGGGATGTCTCTGACATCAATCTGTCTGCTGTGGTCTCTGAAGTGAACTTGGTGGATTCAAACCCAAGGGAGTGGTGGATAGACACTGGTGCTACTCGCCACATATGCTCCGACAAATCTATGTTCACTTCCTTCGAACCAGTTACAAGTGGTGAGAAGATGCATATGAAAAATTCTTCTTCCTCGGATGTTGAAGGCCAAGGGAAAATAATTCTGAAGATGACTTTAGGAAAGGAGATGACTCTCAACAATGTCCTTTATGTTAGGGATATATACTAAAAGTCATGCTTTATGTAGTTGATTTATTATTCATTTAATAAAATCAGTTAATCCATTTTTATGATAATCTGTGTGGGCAATATTTGTATTATATTGTTTATTTAATATTATGCATGTGTGTCTTTCATTCTATATAGTAGGGGGTTTGGTGTGTAGAGTTTGGCTTACACACGGAAGATCAGACCATCGGATCTTGTAGAATGTAAGATTTTGGTTTACAGTCTTAGATGGATTGGATACACCATTGGTAGGACTGTAGCATGGTGTTGTAGTAGGTTTGTCTTGGCTGCGGGAAACGGTATAGTTTCAACTCACCATGCTGGTACATTTTGTATATTAAACGAGACCGACTTGGGGTAATTATCTTTATACTGACTTATAAGATAATTAATACCTCATGACTATTATGAGTGCTTATGCTCTAAATCCTAAGTTAATTTATAGCACGTACATTTGATATTTACACTTTGATCCCTAAAAGGGTAAGATCCTTAAATGGGTCAATATCTCATTGGATTGGGTGACAATATTAATTGTGTGGTGGATATTAATTAATGATGGAATCCATGTCTCAATTTTGGGATTGATGATATCCCCTTGAGAAAGCTTATAAGTTTTGATTATGTCAAACCCTACAGGTGGATTTTGTATCCGACATATCAGATAAGTTAAGTAGAGGATCTCAAGGAATTTTAAGAGATTAATTAATTATGATTGTCAGTAATTAGATTTAATTAATGGATATCCGTAATCTTAACATAGGGAGATAATAAGTATTTAATAACATGGAGCTCGAAATATATTTTTGAGATAAGGGTAGGAGTGCAATTATAATTCTTTAGTGGCATGAATTATAATTTATGGAAATAGGAATCTGATTCAATTCGAATTAGGGTTTCCTATTTTATTGTGGTTTCCTTAGTCGTGTGTGATTGAATTATTATTATTGTTTCATGTTTAATGAATGGGACAACATGAATAATTGTTCCTAGACCTATTTCAGATGTCTAGCTGCATGTTTAATTTATATTAATTTAAAATGATGGACAACTACATGTGTATTTAGAACTACAACTAATTCCATATTTTGAAAACATAAGTACTTATTTTCTATAATCATGAGAATAAAATAATTTTATTATCTACACATGTGGGTTTAACAAGTAAGGATGAATTAACCCTTGCCAAGTATTCCATTATTTTTTATTAATTAAATTAAAAGGTTTTCTACAAAATTATAACCCTCAAATTTTTTAAAACTCTAAGTGGGAGAGAGATTTTATCAAGTATAAATCTCATGGTCTCCATCACTGGTTTATAGGTGATATGATTAATTTTGTGTGATGGCTCTAGTGTCACCCTCCCCATCGGATGTAGTTGATCATGGAATCATCGGTACAAATTTCTTTAAAAGAATATTTTGGGTGATTGTTAGTGTGGGTTACCTCTCCATCAGAGGTGTTCCTCACGGAACTCTTGACCTAGAATTAAGTGATGGTATACACTTAACTATAAATAGTAATATCCTCTCCATCTGAGTCACTGTTGTTATTTATAGGACTAAAGCAAGTCAGCAGTTTAATTTTACTAGGCAAGGTGCATCGCCTGGATAGTAAAATTAAAAGGCAATTGCCTATCTAAACAAATGATGGATAGTATATAGCTTCCCATCGAGTCATACTATTCGCGGTGTATCAGGTTGCTGGCGGATTCTTTTCAAATATGGTAGAGGGAACCAATATTTTCAACTTGAATCCATAGTAATTTTTTTCCCAAATGTAATTATTTATATTATGTGATTCTCAGACTTTTAAATGGGTTCTTTCAATCCACTCGCTGTTATACTTAAAGAAAACAAACTTACTGGACCAAACTATATAGACTAGAAAAGGCATTTGGATATTGTGTTAACTGCTGAAGAGTAAAAGTTTGTGCTTACTCAAGAATGTCCTGAGCAACTTGGTGAGGGAGCAACCGCTGAGGAAACCTAGGCTCACAAGAAATGGGTCAAGGCTGATGAGATGGCACGGTGTTACATTTTGACATCCATGTTAAATGTGCTGCAACATCAGCATCAGTCAATGGCCAGCGCCTATGACATGATGGAGAGCCTCCGAGAGATGTTCTGGGATCAAAGTCGTGTTGCTAGGAAGGTTGCCATGAAAGACTTGATGAACACAACTATGGCTGAGGGGACGCCTTTAAGGGATCATGTTCTTAAGATGATATCTCTTCTTAATGAACTAGAGATCCTTGGAGCTAAAATCGACGGGGAGACCCAGGTCGATATCGTACTCCAGTCACTGCCAGAGTCAATTCTGCCTCAATTACAACATGAATAAATTTAAATCTACCTTGGCAGAGCTGCTTAAAGAACTCCATGCAGCTGAGGGTCTCAACAGAAAGTCAGGGAGTGCTCTTGTGTTTGAGAAAGGTTCTACTTCAAAGCCGAAAGGCAAGAAGAAAATGAAAAAGGCTCCAAAGAAGGCCGCGGGTCCTCCGCCAATCCAAAGGCCAAGAGGACAACCGGGAAAGCCTAAAGGCAAATGTTTTGTTTGTAAGCAGCCAGGACACTGGAAGAAGCAATGTCTGGTTTATCTCACCAGACAGAACAATTAAGGTAAATCTCATTTACTAGTTGTTGAATCGTGTTTAGCGGTCCGATCTACTGGTACCTGGTGTGTAGATACGGGAGCCACTGATCATGTATGCAATTCTTTGTAGGGGTTCTAGGGAACCATGCAGCTCACTGATGGAGAGATTTATCTATATATGGGAAATGCTACGAGAGTAGCAGCAGTTGCAATAGGAGATCTACATTTTAGTTTTGGTAGAGATAGGAATTTAATATTAAGAAATTGCCTTTGTGTACCTTCTATTAGAAGGAATTTAGTTTCAGTTTCTAGTTTAGTAAAGAATGGATATTAAGTTCATTTTAATAAAGTAGTAGTTATTAAAGAAAAAATATATTTTATTTGTTCTGGTAAATTGGTGGATGATCTTTATATTATAAATATTGTCTCCCCTATACTACAACTTAATGACTTGAATAACACAAATAGTTTGCTATTTAAGAGAAAAGAACCTTCGAGGATGAACAAAATGCATATTTGGCACTTACGCCTTGGTCATATTAATTTGAAAAGGATTCAAAGACTGGTTCAAAATGGGCCATTAAGCTCATTGGAAGTGGAGGCACTTCCAATCTGTGAATCCTGCTTGGAAGGTAAAATGACCAAGAGGCCATTCTCGGCCAAGGGCTATAGAGCAAAAGAGCCGTTGGAACTGGTTCACTCTGATTTGTGTGATCCTATGACTGTCCAAGCAAGCGGGGGATTTGAGTACTTTTTACTTTCATCGATGATTACTCAAGGTATGGGTACATTTATTTGATGCGGCATAAGTCTGAATGCTTTGAGAAGTTCAAAGACTTCAAGGCTGAAACAGAGAAGCGTCTAGGTAAATGTATCAAGACACTACGATCTGATCGTGGTGGAGAGTACCTCTTGGGAGAGTTTAGGGAATACATATTTGAGCAAGGGATTACATCCCAGTTGTCTGCACCCCGTATGCCTCAGCAGAATGGTGTAGTAGAAAGAAGGAACATGACTCTCATGGATATGGTAAGATCTATGATGAGTTATTCAGATTTACCAATTTCTTTTTGGGAACACGCATTAGAGATAGTTGCATACATTCTAAACTTGGTACCATCTAAGTCAGTACCTACTACTCCCACGGAATTATGGACTGGGCGAAAGCCTAGTCTGCGGCATGTTCGGATCTGGGGTAGTCCAGCACATGTGCTGAAAGGGAACGCAGAAAAGTTAGAATCAAGAACAGAAGTATGTTTCTTTGTTGGTTATCTAAGAGGAACTAAAGGTGGTCTGTTTTATAGTCCTAAGGATAAGAAGGTTATTGTTAGCACCAATGCCACATTCTTAGAATAGGACTATGTTATGGACCACAAGCCTAAAAGCCGTATTGTTCTAGAGGAAATGAAAGGAGAGACACCGACATATACTTCTTCGATACCATCGGTACGAGAAGAAACATCACAAGACACAGTTATTGATATTCCATTAACGCATCGTAGTGGGAGGATTATCAAAACTCGTGTAGATTCCGAACCAACCATTAATGCGCAAGTTCCTGAACTAGTACAACGTGCAGATAATGGTGTATTAGGTTTATAATCTTCACAAAAAAATATCAGTGATACACAGACACGGGTTGTGCCTCATCGTAATGGGAGGGTTATTATTCAACCTGACTGGTATATGTTCTTGGGAGAGTCTTATGACCGGGTCCCTGATGAATAAGGTACCAATCTCTGTAACTACAATGAAGCACTCCAAGATAAAGATGCAGATCTTTGGCAAAAGACTATGAAGTCTGAAATGGAGTCCATGTACTCCAATCAAGTCTGGGATCTTGTAGAACCACCCAATGAAATAAAACCCATTGGATGTAAGTGGATCTATAAGAAGAAGAGAGGAGTAGATGGTAAGGTGGAAACCTTTAAAGCAAGGCTTGTTGCGAAAGGGTTTATTCAAAAGAGGGAATCGATTATGAGAAAACCTTTTCGCCGGTGGCCATGCTAAAGTCTATCCGGATTCTCTTATCCATTGCTGCACATTTCGATTATAAAATTTGGAAAATGGATGTCAAGATAGCATTTTTTAATGGGAATCTTGATGAGTGCATCTATATGATGCAACCAGACAGGTTCATTGCGAAGGGCCAAGAACACTTGTTGTGCAAGCTTAAGAAGTCCATTTATGGACTTAAGCAGGCATCTAGGTCTTGGAATATCCGCTTTGGTCAAGAAATCAAGTCTTTTGGTTTTAATCAATGTACGGATGAATCTTGTGTGTACAAGAAACATGATGGAAGCGTGGTAGTGTTCTTAGTACTATATGTGGATGATATCTTGCTAATCGAAAACGATGTGGGGGTATTATCTTCTGTAAGGGTATGGTTGTCTAGTCAATTCGATATGAAGGACTTAGGAGAAGCCGGTCACATCCTAGGGATCAAGCTTATGCGAGATCGCAAGAATAAGATGTTGGGCTTGTTATAAGGTACTTATATCGACAATATTCTTGCAAGGTTTAGCATGGAAGATTCCAAGAATGGATTCCTTCCCTTCAAACATGGATCAATGTCCTAAGACACCTGATGAGATAGAGAAGATGAAGGCAGTTCCTTATGCCTCGGCAGTAGGAAGCCTAATGTATGCTATGCTGTGTACTAGACCTGACATCTGCTTTGTTGTTGGCATGGTTAGTAGATATCAGTCTAATCCAGGGCAAGAACATTGGACTACGGTGAAAAATATTCTCAAGTACCTGAAAAGGACTCGAAACTATATGTTAGTTTACCAAACAGACAATCTTGTACCCATTGGGTACACAGATTCTGATTTTATGTCAGATAGGGATTCCAGAAAGTCTACCTTAGGATATATGTTTACCCTAGGAGGTGGAGCCATTAGTTGGAGGAGTATCAAGCAGTCGTGTATTGCTGATTCCACCATGGAAGCCGAGTATGTGGCTGCTTCGGAAGCCACTAAGGAGGCCGTTTGGCTCAGAAACTTCCTTATGGATCTAAGAGTAGTACTTGCGGTACAATTGACTATTACCCTTTATTGCGATAATACCGGAGCGGTTGCTAACTCAAAGGAACCTAGGGCACATAAGAAGGGAAAACACATTGAGTGTAAGTATCACCTGATACAAGATCTCGTGCAAAGAGGTGATGTTGAAGTGACCAAGATAGCATCAGCAAATAACCTGGCAGATCCTTTCACCAAGAGCTTACCGGCTAAGACTTTTGATAGTCATTTAGAAGGGATATGAGTGAGGTGTGTCGCATCATGGCTTTGAGTCTAGGTGGGAGATTGTTAGGGATATATACTAAAAGTCATGCTTTATGTAGTTGATTTATTATTCATTTAATAAAATAAGTTAATCCATTTTTATGAGAATCTGTGTGGGCAATATTTGTATTATATTGTTTATTTAATATTCTGCATGTGTGTCTTTCATTCTACATAGTAGGTGGTTTGGTGTGTAGAGTTCGGCTTACACACGGAAGATCAGACCATCGGATCTTGTATAATGTAAGATTTTGATTTACAGTCTTAGATGGATTGGACACACCATCGGTAGGATTGCAGCATGGTGTTGTAGTAGGTTTGTCTTGACTGCGGGAAACGATATAGTTTTAACTCACCATGCTGGTACATTTTGTGTATTAAACGGAACTGACTTGGGGTAGTTATCTTTATACTGACTTATAAGATAATTAATACCTCATGACTATTATGAGTGCTTATGCTCTAAATCCTAAGTTAATTTATAGACACATACATTTGATATTTACACTTTGATCCCTAAAAGGGTGAGAACCTTAAATGGGTCAATATCTCATTGGATTGGATGACAATATTAATTGTATGGTGGATATTAATTAATGATGGAATCCATGTCTCAATTTTGGGATTGATGATATCCCCTTGAGAAAGCTTATAAGTTTTGATTATGTCAAACCCTGCAGGTGGATTTTGTATCCGACATATTAGATAAGTTAAGCAGAGGATCTCAAGGAATTTTAAGAGATTAATTAATTATGATTGTCAGTAATTATATTTAATTAATGGATATCTGTACTCTTAACATGGGGAGATAAAATGCATTTAATAACATGGAGCTCGAAATATATTTTGAGATAAGGGTAGGAGTGTAATTATAATTCTTTAGTGGTATGAATTATAATTTATGGAAATAGGAATCTGATTCAGTTTGAATTAGGGTTTTCTAATTCCATAAGGAAGCCGATTTCTTATTGACTTCTTATGGTCCTTATCGTAGTCTATATATATGCTGCTTTGGCTCTCTCCTCAATTTGCGTTTTTCCATCAAGAGTATTATAACTCGGAATAGAAAAGAGAGTGTAAAAAGAGAGAACAGAAACATAAAGGATTTCGAAGGAGCCCACATTTAGTTCGATATTCTGGCAGTAAAGGAATGCGGTAGAAGATCGTGAGCTGTTATCGAGCCCATGTTATCGATTCGTCTACTACAGCAATCCGTTTTAGCAGTTTGAGGTAACCCTAGTTCCGTCCTTGTAGGGTTATTGTAGTTTTCAAGTAAGTTTTTGCAGTACCAACTTATAAGCACTGTCAACGGATTCTGGGAATGTAGTTTCCTAACACTTTATGTACTAGAAATTCGCAAGAATTTGGTATCTGGATCTCTCCTAAGTAAAGCATGGTTTCTGAATGGTCTTTGAGTCAGACAAGGTGGTGCTGACAAAAGTGGAAATGTATGTGGGGAAGGGGTATATGTGTAATGAGATGTTCAAACTTAATGTAACGACTATATTCCCAAAGATTAATAAAATGAGTACCTCTTCTGTTTACTTGCTTGAGTCTTCTAATTTGTGGCATGTCGACTAGGACATGTTAATTTTAATTCTTTGCAAAGATTAATTAAATTAGACCACATAACAAACTTCCATATTGACACAAGTCAGAAATGTGAAACTTGTGTTGAAGCAAAATTAATGAAGACTTCTTTTCAATCAGTTGAAAGAAGCACTGAACCATTAGAATTAATCCTCACTGATGTATGTGATTTAAAAATGGTTCAATCAAGAGGTGGTAATAAGTATTTTATTACTTTTGTTGATGATTGCTCTAAATATTGTTATGTGTATTTGCTAAAAAGTAAGGATGAAGCTTTGGATAAGTTCATTCTATACAAGACAGAGGTTAAAAATGAACTTAGCAAAAAGATTAAGGTGTTAAGAAGTGCTAGGGGTGGTGAATATGTAGCACTATATGGTGAGTATTGTGCACAACACAAAATTATTCACCAAACCACTGCACCTTATTCGCCTACATCAAATGGAGTTGTTGAAAGGAAAAATCGTACCTTAAAAGAAATGATGAATGCTATGTTAATCAGTTCTGAATTGCCACAAAACTTGTGGGGGGAGGCAATTCTCTCTGCAAATTACATTTTAAATAAGGCACCTCGAAAGAAAGTTGTTCAAACCCCGAATGAATAGTAGAATGGTCGAAAACCTTCCTATAAATTCTTACGAATGTGGGGGAGTCTTGCAAAAAGGTTCTTGTACCTACTCCTAAGAAAGAGAGGATAGGTCCAAAAATTGTTGATTGTTTATTTATTGGCTATGCACATAATAGCTGTGCGTATTGGTTTCTTGTACATAAATCTGAAAATCCAGATATACACAAGAACATGACCATGGAGTCTAGAAATGTGTCGTTCTTTGATAATATATTTCCTTGCAAAGAGGAATATAGTTCTAAAAACGCACATTTGAGACTGTCGGGGAAAGTAGTAAAACCCAAGAAGCGAATGTTGATGTTGAGCCTAGACGTGGGAAAAGGATTAGAACATCAAAATCCTTTGGTCTAGACTTTCTAACCTATCTATTAGAAAGCAAGCCTCAAAGCTATAATGAAGCTATAAGATCACCAGAGGGTCCATTATGGAAAGAAGCGATCAAGAGTGAAATTGATTCCATCTTACAAAACCATACTTGGGAACTGGTTGATCTGCCTCTTGGTTATAAGCCGTTGGGTTACAAATGGATTTTTAAAAGAAAATGACGACGGATGGTACTATTGATAAGTATAAGGCAAGGCTTGTCATTAAAGGGTATAAACAAAAGGAGGGTCTAGACTACTTTGATACGTATTCTCCCGTTACGAGAATAACATCCATTCGTATGATTATTGTGATCGCAGATATGCGAGATCTCGAAATACATCAAATGGATCTTAAGACTGTCTTCCTTAATGGAGATTTGAATGAAGAAATCTACATGGAACAACCTGAGAGATTTTCTACTCCAGGGCAAGAAAATAAAGTATGTAAGCTTGTCAAGTCATTGCATGGCTTAAACCAAGCTCCAAAACAATGGCATGAAAAATTTGACAAAGCTATACTCTCTAGTGGATTTAAAATCATTGAGTGTGATAAAATGTGTTTATGTCGAAGACACGAATGAAGGCTATGTCATCTTATGTCCATATGTTGATGACATGCTCAAAGTGGGTAGTAATGAAAAGATCATTAAATCTACTAAGAAAATGTTAAATTATTAATTTGACATGAAAGATATGGGACTTACTGATGTTATATTAGGCATCAAAATCTCTAGAAATACTAATGGACTTGTTCAGTCACAGTCACATTATGTAGACAAGATTCTAGAGAAGTTCAACAAGTTTGATACAAGTGTTAGCCAGGACGCCTGTGGACTTAAGTCTACACCTATCTATGAATACCGGTAAGAGTGTTTCTCAATTGGAATATTCTCGAGTGATAGGAAGTTTAATGTACCAAATGGGTTATACAAGGCCTGACATTGCTTATTCAGTTAATAGACTAAGTAGATACACTAGTAATCCTAGTGCTGAACACTGGAAAGGGATAGTTAGGGTACTACGGTACTTACGATATACACGTGATCAGGGATTGCACTACATGAGATATCCAGCTGTATTGGAAGGATACAGTGATGCAAACTGGATATCCGATATGAAATATTCAAAATCTATAAGTGGATATGTTTTTACGCTTGGTGGTGCAGGTGTGTCATAGAAATCTTCAAAACAAACTTGTACTGCTAGATCGACTATGGAATCTGAATTCATCGCGCTAGACAAGGCAGTTGAAGAGGCTGAATGACTTCGCTATTTTGTAGAAGATATTCCTAGATGGTCAAAACCTGTGCCAGCTATTTGCAGACACTACGATAGCCAATCTGCTATTGGAAGGGCACAAAGTAATAAGTATAATGGTAAGTTTAGACATATTCGTCGTAGACACAATACCATTAAACAACTACTCTCAAGTGGGATTGTCACGATTGACTATGTAAAGTAAAAGGACAATATTGCAGATCCGCTAACCAAAGGGTTGAATCGAGAGTTAGCTAATAAATCATCTCGAGGAATAGGACTAAAGCCTACGACATTACAAGTGTAGACACCCCATTTTGTCGGCTATCAGATTTAGGAGACCCATATCTTGGTGGTTCACAATGATCGAAAAAAGACTCAAAAAGGACTCCTAGAAGTTAGTTTTATCTCTCAAAATGCCCGGAATGACCAAAATACCCCTAAAGGCCCAAAAACTCCCAGATTTAGATCGAAAGTTCTAGAAACATGCTACGTCATAAGAAAAGTGGTAAAATGAGTTTTGAAGCAAAATTAGATGAAATCGTCAGCTCCCAGAGACCCTCGGAAGTCTCGAAAGTTCCCAGAAAGTCTCCGTTGACCGATTTGACCCAAGTTTGACCAGGTTTGATCAGGGTTTGATCGGGGTTTGATCAAAATCATCTGAATTCACCAAAAAGTTCCAAGATCATTCTAGATCATGTAAAAAGTACTAAAATGAGTTTTAAAAGAAAATCGGACGAAAACGTCAGCTCTTGGGAGCTCCCAGAGGTCCCCAGAATTTTCTGAAGATCCCAAGTTTAACCGATTTGACCTAAAAGTTGACTTTAAAATTGGAGCATCATAACAATTTTCAAACATTTTTCATGGATACTAGAGGTCAATAGCTTTCCAATGGCATATTGCACACAATTTCTGGATTTAAAACGAATTCATTATGAATTTTCGAAGGTGAAAAAGGCGATCAAATCGGCTTTTATAGCGAATACTGCAAAACTTTTCAAGTGACCTAACTCCAAAATATTTTTTATGGAATGTAGACTCCATTACCATTCCAATGGTATATCACAAGCTCAATTTGGAGTTTGTACGCATTTTGTGTGAATTTTGGACGAAATAGGGCCTTTTCACGAATACCGGAACCTCTGGGGGCCTAAACGTAAATTTTTGGGCGTCTGAGGAACAGTGCCACTAGTCCACTGCCGCGGCGGCACATGGCCAGTGCTGCGGCAGCACTCAACCCCCGTTTAGCCATTTTTATAATTTATTTTGGGGGTCCAAATTGAATAATTGAAAGCCATAACGACGTAGTTTCTTATTCATAGATGTTTGGGACCAATGGGACCACTTTTAAATCCCAAATTGGCCTATATAAACCCCCCTTTGCTCTTCATTTTGGGGGAACCAAGTGAAAAGCTTGGAAAAGTTGTAGAGAGAATGAGAGATATGCTTAGAGTTAGAAGTGAGAAATGGAGCTTCCTTCACTGATTTTCTATAGAAAGTGAGTTCTAAACTCAAGTTTCTTCCATTATCCTTTTATATGCTTCACATCCAAACCCTCCCCAACCACCATTTTTGAGCAATCTTGAGTTAGGAAGCTACTTGCATGTCCAAATGTCAATATATATGAGTGAAACACCAAGTTACAAGTCCAATATCTCAATGATCATCATCTATTGATTACTTATTTGAATATTTACATATTATGTTCATCTCTTCTCACCTCATTCCTTTTTTATTTTTCTTTGATTACTTACATGTTTATCATCATCTAGATAACATGTTGTTCGAGGAGAGTGAATCCTTATGGATAGTAGCTCTTGACCTCAAAGACATGTTTGATGGATGATGATTCTAACTTCAATACATTCATATATGTATATATATATATATATGTATTATTGAAGTCATATTCTCAAACCAAAACTATGTTTGTGCAAATAATATTGGGAGTTCTTGATGATCAGTTTGATGTTGATTTCTTAAGTGGTCTTAATCCCCTTTTGTGTTGAAAATGTGCTTTTAAAACCCCCATTTCAAAACCCCTCTAAAACCCCAACATTTGGATTCCAAGAAACAAGCCTTGTTTTTACCAAAAATCTTCAAAACAGTGAATGATCTGAGTTCAAAGATTTCTCTAAAACTCAATACTCAAAGGCTGATTACAACACCACTTGGAAAGTCTTCCTAACTCATTATAGAACACCCACGATTTTGGGCTTGGCTTGAAAACACTTGGAAAGGTTCCATTTTGTTCCAAACTTTCCTTCTAGACATTCTATTTTTGCTGTCACAGCAGTTAAGTTGACTTTCAACTTTTTTTTTCCAGAAAACGTTTCCAAAGAGAGTGGCCTAAAATTATTTTTCCCTTGAACTTCAGTGTATTGGGAACATTCTGTATAACATGGGCCTCTAAATGTTTTGTTTTCATTTTCTAATATTTTTCAACATTTCAGTCGACAGTACGGACTCTGTTTCTGAGCAACCTCTCTTGTTCACATGATTTATCTCAATATGTAATAGTTATTGTAGTTTGGCCTTTTTATATGTGTTCTAGACACAATAAGGATGATCTCCATAAAAAAAATCATGAACTAAAAACATTTCTAACCTCACTTTTCCATTTTTACAAAATCAACTCACTGTTTTGTACACTATTCACAGCAAGCATGTTTTGAGTTCTTTCATTTGATTTGATGCTTACATGCACTCCAAATTAGCTCATATCTTAGGAAGTAGTTCATACTACATTTGTATACATCCTATGATAATTTTCTTCATACATTCATGCATACTCTAGACTTCTAAGTCACTTTAGAAAGTCCATGTACACAAACACACTACAACCTTTGTACATTCTAGGATCATACATTGCATCCATGCAAGATTTGGGGCTTTTGTGACTCCTAATCTAAGAAGATTATGAGGAATGAGTTGGATCATATGTCCATGCTTCTCTCGATCTAATCATCCTTTCTCATCAGTCCCGAGGATTGAGAGATCTTATTTTCTCAAAGATTAACCTGCATCATACTAGCTTGCTAAGCATATTTTGATTTCTTCATTTATTTGCTTCAAGAACAATCCATGTCCCCTTTAGATTAGAAAAGCTTGATTACTTGATATGTGATTAGACTATTTTTCCTAGGTTTGTTTGTGTGATCTTTCACCTTTACATTGTGTGGTACTTGGCTTAGATCTTATGAATGATATCTTATCTTTTGATCTTCCATTTCAATATTCTTGTGCGATGTAATATACCTATCATAGTATTAATTGTCAAACCAAACATAGTATAAGATGATTATTTGGATGCTAATTGAGGCCAGTCGAGAGATGGGGCGAGTTGAGGGTGTTTTAGTCGTGACAAAGGCTCCTTCCTCTCTCGTACCAAAACCTCAAGCCAAGTTCTTTGGTTACGAAGGGCCGGTGCCCTTTATCCATTTGGGTGAGTCAAATTAGGTTTCTTGGTTCCTTAAAGACCAAGTGGTGACTTTGTATCTGTTTTCAACAGATCTCTCTTTTTCTTTTCAGTCAAAACAATTTCAAATAAACAAGAAGTGGAAGGCCGGAGGCCGCGTGTCCATAACAAGGTACCGAAATGGAAACCCAACCTAGTTGACTAGAGATCCTAAGATCTAGGTTCAAAGGGACAACCTAATTTCATGTACCTTAGGAGAATCACTGAGGAAGAAATGTTCTTCTGTCCATTTCTATGATACAACAGTGATACCTGCATAGTGTGAGGGTAAGCTTAGCTTTTAATGACTATGTGCATTGGTATAACCAAGCGGAGTATAGCAGGATACTCTAAATAAGTCACCTATATGAATGTGAAGTGGGGCTACTTCTAAAAGAATTTGAGAAAGGCGAAATTCTTTGATAAACATTCACTAAACCAAGCGAGTGTTCAAGGCCAAAATGAAAATAAGTGTAAGAACTAAACTATGTTTGGAGAGCTCCTGTGTGAGGTCTATCGGTTGTTTACTCTAACGGTAATCAGTTCAAGACTACATGTTCACTGGTCAACCAGTAAATCTGATAGATTATCATAAGGGAAGGTTCAAAGTCAACAGCTACCTATCCTATTAGAGGAGTGATCCGTTATGCTCTCTCTTGTTGAGTCTATGCTGTCTCACATTGTTTCGATTAATTTCATTCATGTGGGGGATTGTTGGATAAATATGTGTTTTGGCCATGTTTAAAGCCTAATAAAAGTGGGACCCACTTAGATTTTGAGTGGGGTCCTTATGGATTTGTGTTTTCCTCCACGAGGAGATGAAGTTTGGATATTCACATGTCCAAAACTATTGATGGGTGAATGAGAAATTAATGCTCAAAGGTTGCCCCTTACAAGGAGTTGTTAAAATGAAAAAGGTTCACAAATTGCCTTGTCCCACATAGGAAAAATAGAAGAAGTCTTTAGTGTATTTATAAAGTTACTTCATGTTTTGGGTTTGGGCCCTAAGGGGTACCCAGTTTTGTGGGAAAAGGGGGGGGGGGACCTAAGGCCCTTTGGGACTCTACGCGCGCACGCTCCCCGCCGTCGCCGTCCATTCGACTGGCCATGCCAAACCAGGTCGTGGTCATGGGTGCGGGTGCGGCCCACACAGTATTTCTTTTTAGACCCCTCAAGTTTTGGTTTTTACAATTTCTGTATTGAGTGATCCTTGCAATTTCTACACATGTTTTGCATTATAGAAACCTTTGGGATTTCTAAACTGTTGGAGAAACTGAACGGTTTGTAGTTACAAAAATTGAAAAGACTCATGTTCATCCTATAAATTCCCCATCGCTCCATCAGTCTAAACAAACATTTTCTAGACTGTTCTTCCCAAGTTCTACCTTCCAGTTCTTTAAATTTCCAGAGAGAGAGTCACAGACGTAAATGGTTCGCCGGAGCAGTCGCACATCGTGCTTGTTGACTGTTAGCTACTGCTCCTTCCTGGGAGACAGACGCCAGAGATCCTCTAGCACTTCTGGTGAGATGGCGAATCTATTTTAAGGAAACTATGAAATATCACAAGCCTCGGTTTGTTTATATTTTTTATTTCTGTCCAAGATTTATTTTTCCTGTTTTCATAAGTTGTAATCCTTTGTAATCCAGAATCTATTTCTGTTTATTTTTGATTATATCAACAAAAAATTTTCGAACATTCCAATGTTCACCAGCTCTTGGATGTCTGACTTCAAAACTATGGACCCATAAAAGAGTAGATTACAACACATTGACATAATAGTTGAATTTGCTAATCGAAAGCAACTGGTTTTCTTTTATTGGGTTGTAACCCTAAGAACTTTAATCCTCGAAATCACTTTTTGACTATTTCCTTTCGTGTTTCAGATTATCACCAATTTTTCAAATCGAATATTCAAACTCTTGTAAGTTTGTGTACGCAACTAATGATGTGTGAAATACAACCCTATTAATAAAAGCTACTAACTGCCTGTACAAGAAATTTAATAACATGAACACCATACTCCACTATCAAATTGCTTATATCATTTCATGTAGGTCTATGTTGAATGTTGTAGACGCCATGAAAAATGCAATGTGGAGGAGATGAAATCCAAAAGACCAAAGGGGCACATATATACCTGCCCACTCTGATCAAGGTGTGTGGGTTGTTAAGGTTTTCTATATTAATTATTCCGATTCATTTGTTTTAGTTGTCAATGATAGATATTAAGATCATAGTGGACAGTGAGTAACTTGTGGTTCCTTTCATACAGTGTATTGAGAAGTATACGATTCAAAGGCATGGAGCAAAAATTGATTATGTCAAAATCAAGTATTTTTATTAAACCTATTAAAAATTTAGCATTTGGAAGTAAAGTGTCGAGTCCACAGGGATCGATACAAGAACAATGTTTGAGAAGTTTAGAAACTAATTATAATGCTAAAAGGAAGAGATAAGAAAGGATGATAAAAAGGGAAAAATTGACTTTGGATCTTTTGGAATTTTTTAGAGGATAAAAGGGAAAACAAATCTAAAAAGCAATAGGTTGGGATCATTCCCCCCCATCTTAGGTTTCAACAAGATGAAATGGACTAATATTTCAAGCACACTCTAAGGTAATATCTCATTGTAGCATATTATCAAACACAAGTAGTGCATCTATGTGTTAGATGAAAGAAGCTTTGAGATTTCCATAGAAACGGGTTTGAAGCTAACGTTTGACTATCAAGGATGCATGACATACAAGATGAAGCCTCCATGGCTTCTAATCCGAATTATTTGTCCACCCTACTCTAACTAATCTATTTGGTGGACAAACAACCTATGAAGCATGTGTGAGTTCTTTTTGTGATGTATGTAAGAGATGCAGAGAGATATAATACTCAAGCTTGGATTAGTACACGTGGAACAATAAGTAGGGTATAAGTGCGAGTAGATCAAGTTAATAAAGTATAATGATAATAATAATAAGGTAATGGGATCCGGAGAGACTTCGGGTTTGGATGAGAATCGAAGTAGCCCCAAGTAAGAGAGAGAGAGAAAGTAGTATGTATCTTGCCGAAAGGTGATGGGTAATATTGGGATAGAATGAGGGGTGGAGTAAGACGAAGGTTATAATAAAACGAGGGGTCTTGTTGAGATATCTAGGGCTAAGGATATTAGTGAAATGAAGGGTGTTGGGAACCGAAGGTGTTAGTGGAGGCGAAGGTTCAAAGTAAGGCAAAAATTAGGGCAAAGGGTCTAATTGAGCTCAAGACAATAGGGATGTTTCCTTAATGGTTGAGAGTAGGAATAACTGCTAATCCTTTACTCCAGTAGGATTAAGTCGGGTTGGGTTTTTTTGGTGTAGTAAATGAGGCTGCTTATTTGTACTTGAGGTCGATGGTGTATTTGTAAAGCTTTGACATGATAGAGCGAAGCCCAGTTGGCCTCCTCTTACTGGGTTGTTTGTTTTAGGTAGGTGGGTGACTTAAATGCTCCTATTTAAGGTGGTCAAGGTCATTAAATGGGATGTAGACGAAGCATATATTGAGCTGGTGGAGACAAATGAGAGGGAAATGTTGTCGTTTGGTTATGAATCGATATCATTGGTTGGTCAAGAGAGTGAAGGAATGCTACTGGTGCAGTGGTTTAAGCGAGTGGGGGTACCAAGGCTTTTGCTATTGGCTTCGAGAGTTTAAGCGAGGGTGAGTGCCGAGGCATACAGATGGTTTAAGCGAGGGAGTGAACTAAGGTATTTTCTATTGGTGTAGTCGGTTAAGCAATCTTGATATGACTAAGCACTGATGGTCAAAGGTTCCGACGAGCGTTGCAGTGATGGGCTTTACTTATTAGTTGGGGTAAGGCACGTGTGAAAGTCACATGTCTCTCTCTTTCTTTGGGACCAACCCTATCCTTACCCATGGGGCGCAGGTTATGGAGATGCCTTCGGTTCTAGCCACCTAACCATAAGTTTCTAAAATCCCAATGGACTTGACCACCCTTCGTTACTGCTTTTGGACCAAGGGTGTATGTCCGAGAGGTGAGTGCATGTATTTGAAGTGGGCTTTGCAGTCTTGGAATTTCACAATGGGCTTCACGCGGCGGGCCCATTTAAGGTGAGCCTTCGAGAGTAGTATACTTTGAAAATGGTCTTCGAAGTCTTGGAATTTCACAATGGACTTCACGTGTTTAAAAATGGGCTTCGAAGTCTCGGAATTTCACAATGGGCTCTGCGCGGTGGGTCCATTTGAGGTGAGCCTTCGGGAGTAGTGGACTTCAGAAATGGGGTTCGAAGTCTTGGAATTTCATAATGGGCTCCAAGCGGTGGTTATTGTTGGAGCCATGTGGAGTCCATAATCAGTGGTGATATTGTTACACGTGGAGTCGTTGGTGATGTGTATTGGTCAAAGTGTATGAGTCATCAACTATAACCTACATTAGCCCTCCTCTCTGTATTCTAGGCGTGAAGCGGCTAGGATGCGGGCATAATCTTTGCGTATCTTTTTGAGATTGTTTTTCTGGTAATGAATGGACGTCTCATCTTTTGCGGGTGATACTGGTGTTCTGGTGACTTTGTTGACAGTTTGATGGACGTCTCAACTTTTGCAGATAGTACTATCTTTCTGGTGAGTTTTGTGATGGCAAATCTGGTTAATAGGTTGGTCTGGTAAACAATAGTATTACCCGACGTTCATAGCCATTGTGCATTTTATGCATTATTCTGGGATAGCAGTCTATAAGAAGAGGCGTTTGGAGAATTCATACATCCAACTTCTCAATGCATCCTTCTTTCTTTCTTACTCAATGCAAGTGTGAAACATGCTCCAGGTTGCAGAGAGCTCCTTATCTAGATTATTAGCATGTGAGGCCAAAGTGTTTTGGCGATGGTGTGGGGTCAAAACTTCTTGAGGCCTTCGCCATGACTTGTACCAAGCTGCATGGAGTGGGGCTACAAGTTATGCCTAGCATATTTCCAAAGATCTTTTTTATCAGTGTAAGAATGGGGAGAGATCCTTTCTAGCAGTGCACATATCTTATTAGGCAGAGTTTGTTTCATCCGGGTGCTATGCTTCTTTGTGGTGCTTGGAAGGAGTGACTGCTTTTTATTTCTCTCCCCGTGTTTTAGGGATGAAGATTGTGACCTTAGGATGAGTTGGTGATAATTAATGTTTCTGCCTTTTTGCGTTGCGAGTTCTTCTTTCACGAAAGTACTGGGTTGTTGTGGCCTGGGATTTTGTGTTTGGGAGACCTTGGCTGAATGCGAAATGGTTGTACATGTTCTCTTTATAGGATCCTAATTTAAGCAATCATTGACCACATGGTGATCCAAACTTTGTTCCTTGTTCTGAATCTGATTCCAGTAAAATCATGTGTGTCCTCTTTTAATATATGTATTGGGTCTGTACGAAACACACATGTTTATCCTTGTTATATATTGGTGTATGTATTATGTCTGTAATGTATCGTAATGAGAATTGTACTTTTCTCTAGTCTTCTTGCACTTGTGATTGGTGATTCTGACGTTTGTTGCATTTTTTTTTTCATTTTGAAGAAGAGGGGGGGGGGGTTTCCGAAGGTGAGGGGTTTCCGAGAGGGTTCGGGTTTGGGGTTTGGAGGGAGGTATCCGGAGGGAAGGGAGGTTCGGAGATTGGGAGGGTTCGGTGGTGTAGTAGGGTTCGGAGGGTAGAGAGACCTCGGAGGTGAGGTCCGAAGGGGGTGTGGGGGCTGAAGGTCTGGGAGAGTGGGGATCCGAAGGGAGGTCCGAAGGTGGGAGTTGGGATTTTCGAAGGGTAAAGCTACCGGGAGAGAGATGGTTGCTGAGAGAGGGTGGTTTCCGAGAGAGAGAGAGAGAGAGAGAGTGTGTGTCCAAGAGAGGGTGAAGGTCCAGGGGAGTAGAGATCTAAAGGGGGATCCGAAGGCCTCATTTTTTTTTATGGTGCAGTCCGAAGGCTGGGGGGGGGGGGGGGGAATCCGAAGCTAACTTCTATGTCTTTTCTTTTTTTTTTTTTTGTTTTTTTGGAGGGGGTTTTGGGAGGGGGTTCAGAGGTGGGTTCCGAAGGTCAAGAGGGCTCGGATGTGAGGGTGGTTTCAGAAGTTGTGAGGGGAGAGTGGTTTTCGAAGGTGGGGGGGTTTGGAGGTGGGTTCTGAAGGTTGGGAGGGTCCGGATGTGAGGGTGGTTTAGGGAGTTGGGAGGGTAGAGTAGTTTTCGATGGTGGGGAAGGGGGGGGGTCAGGGCTAGAGAGTGTTTGGACGTGAGGGGTTCCGAAGGTAGGTCCGATGCCCTTTTAATAAATTTTTTATTTGCTTTGCCCAGGCAATTCTGAAGCTTGGGGGGTCCGAAGGGTTTTGCCCCCTTTTTTGAAGGTCCGAAAAGAGGGTCGTAGGGGGTTCAGGGGAGGAATCCGAAGGGTTTTTTTTAGTCCCGAAGGGTGTATGTTGGGGTTCCGAGGGGGTTTTGGAGAGAAGGATCTGGACCAACTTTTTTTTTTGTTTATGTTTTTTTGTTTTGTTTTTTTTTGTTTTGTGTGTATGTTCGAAGGGGATTCGAAGCTCTTTTTTTGTCGAAGGGGGGTCCAAACCTCTCCTTTTTTATTTTGGTCAGAGGTGGGAGGTATGTTCTGAATGGGGGCTCGGAAGGGTCCCCCTTTTTTTTACGTCCAATGGTAATCCGAAAGGGATGGGTCCAAAGGGGGGATGTGTGCTGGTTGATGGTGCCCCTATCATTGGTAATAAATAATAACAAACGTTTAATACAAATAGAGAGAATAGTTTTGGAGCAGACTAACCTTGTCGTCATCGTCCTTTGATTTTTAATAGTCTGTTTTTATTGCCATTGTTGCAAATCTTTATGATTCCTATCAAAAATGTATTGTTTTGCAACGTTCTGCTATTGGGTATTGATCCTTTGTCGGGATGGTGCATGTGCATGAGCATGGCCATGGGGTAGGTGATCCGCCGCTTCTGGGCACTGATGAAAGGTTTTGGCAGCGAGCCCCGTATATATTATCGGACGATAATTTTTGGCAGCCTATTGTTGAAAGTGTGAATAGGGGTGGTATATGCTCTGATGCGAAAAATGAAATGACCTTTGATTTGCCGCCTGCTCATTCTGTTATTCGGTTGGGGGTGGAGAAAGGTGAATATCCTCATGCTGTATTGAAGTTTGTAGCTGCTTCAGGGGTTGCCCGATGTGAGGCGTGGGACGAGTGGACGGAGTATATATTGGCTAACTTTGAAGATGTACTGAAGGAGGAACAAATTTATGATTCTATTTACTTGTTCAGAGATATGAAGCGGTCCTTGGAGGAGGAGAGAGATATTGACTCTGATTTCCTAATGGTGCCCAGCTACTCATATTTTTATTGCTGCGTGGAGTCAAGTTTACCCCTACTTTGGAGGACATTTCTACTTAGTTTTTGTTGAAAATTGCCGATGGCTTGGACTTTGGCTCTTACCAGCTCTCTACGGAGGATAGGGTGATAGTTGGGGCATTAAAAGTTGGTTCCTTGGCCTGTCAATTTACCTCTCATTTTCTAAACGATGGCAAGGAGAGGCCTAGAGGGCCTACTCCAAACGGAGATAAAGCCGATTATCGTGCTTTTCTTTGGTATTTCTGGGAGGATCGGCAACCGGGTGTGAAGCGTCAACACCGAAAGAGTTTTATTGGTAAGGGTAGGGATCATAGCCTTGTTGCTTACCTTGCTTGTAGTCTCTCGAGATATATTTGGAGGTGCCCCAGAAGACGGTCCTTGTTCACATTTGTTCGCATTAGCCTGCATTTTGTCACGCGGGAAGGCTCTCTCATTGGCGCAGATGTTTCTGGGCTCATTGTATTTATGATTGGATATGGTGGCGCATGATATGCGGCGCTCGGTGGGGCGGTATGACATTGCCACGCATGTGTCATATTCATTTTTGCAACTATTTTTGTATGAGAGATGGCGTGGCTATGCGGGACCTGGTTCACTGAGGGCGACATCCAGGTTTTGGGGACAACGATGGGGTTTTGATGTATAACCTCAGTTTCCTCTTGCTCGGGTTATTGATGATGAATCTGCTTTTATATTTCGTCCGTATATGGAGATTGCTGGTATGACGCTACTACCTTTACCATTGTTCCGTCGGATTGAGGCTCGGAGTGTGGTAAGGAGTGATTTAGGTGGTGAGGCGGCAGATGTGGTAGCAGCCGCCCATGCTGTGACACGTATATAATTGCCTGGGTTTACTAAGCATAGAGCTCGTGAGATGATATACCGCCCAGATAGGGTATATAGGCAGTTTGGCCTTGATCAGGGAGCTGTGGTTTTAGGCTGGTTGTTCCAGTGTGCCAGTTTGTATGATTGCTATGAGGGGCGTAGTAGTATGGGCCCTGATACTATGGTTCTAGTTGGACCGGAGAGTTTTGGTTCTTGTGTAGGCGAATATGCTTCTTTCTGGCGACATGCTCAGGTAAGGTTTTACACGTATTAGGATGACGTGCCTATGCTAGTATCGGTGCCGCGGATTAAAAATGCGGACCCCTCGTTACGAGTGATGAGTAGTAAAGATGGTGCTACCCGTACTCATGATGCTTCTAGGTGGGGTAAATCCAGATTTTTTGACCGGTTACAGAGGATTGTTGTGTTAGTCGATGGTGTTGAATGGGATAGTGGTTTCTCGTTAACTGAGTTCAATAATTCTGAGGCCAGCCCTATGCGGAGAAAGAAACATATGAGCCCCCCTCCCTTTTTTTAAGTGGCTTTGTTGATTAAATTTTTGCCTTCTACATGTTTAGGTTATGCAACACGTGGTAAATAAAAGGAAGAGGAAAAGTGGGGGCAAGAGGGGCCAATCTATCATTATTGATACCAAGGACACTGGTGATGTAAGGTTAGCTATTACTTCGGATGACATTCGTGACATTCCTTTTTATGATGCACCTTTGGAGGATTCATTATTGACGGATGCGGGGGTTGCTCCAGTTCCTCACCCGTGCATGGAGGAGGTTTTTATGTGTGGTGATGTTGGAGATGGGGTGATCGACGAATCACGGGAAAATTAGGAGTGTGAAACTAGTACAGGGGACGGACGACGGGAACGACTAGAGGGAGTGGATAGTGATACTTCTGATGAGGCCGTAGAACATATGTAGCTACCGGTGATAGACACTGCGGGTTCTGCGTCTGTTGCAGGTGTTTTTGGTTCTAGCCGCTCTTTGGGTGGTATTGGCCACTCTTGTTCCGTCGGTATTGGGCTTTCACTCTTGGATTCCGGCTTTGGGAGGTTTGCAGGTTCTTCTTCTAGTGGTAATACTATCCTTGGGTCAGCTACCGGTGGTGCTGGGGCAATTGTGTCGCTTGGAGTTTCTCGATCCGGTAATGATACGACTTTAGAGCTGCAGTCGTCTGAACTCGGTGGGCGGGCGTCAGGCTCCGATGCTATCTATCCTGTGTCCTTTGGTGGGACTACTGATTCGATTTTGGGGTCGGCTTCCGAGGCGGTTGGTGTTATTACTTCTGCATTAGCTCCTGGGTCATCTCCTGTTGTGGCTTTTTTATCTCATGCAAGTTCTTCCGAAGGTGGGCTCTCTGTTCCGAGTTTGGCCAGTATTCTATGGGAGGTATCTGGTGACGTCCCTTTCCCGGCTCTTTCTCGTGCCACTGAGGAGGCTGTGTTGGGGATGGTATACCGTTGTTACCCTTGGGCTTTTTCTCCATCTATCATGAAGGTTGCTGTTGGGTTTAGATCTTTTTTCTTGAGTATGCTTGCATCTATAGTTTGGAGTTTATTTGCCACTAATGTGGCGGATTTGAGTGGAAGCCTTCTTAATAATATGGCGACCGAGCTTGCATCTTTTAGGGAGGTTATGGGCTTTGATGTGTGTTGGTTGGAGTCCCGTGTGGCCTTGGTTAGAGTAGCCACTGGGTTGAGATGTGCAGATGCTGAGATGGCTAACGTGAGCAGTAGGATGGTGGAGAAAGAACAGGAAGAGTCCAAACTAGAGCGTCGGTTGGCGGCACTAAAGGAGGAGAAGTCAAGCCTTGGGGATCGCGAGAGGGCAGTTATTAAGGTACGTGCATATTTGAGTACCTTGGGTACTTTTGAGGCTGGTGCCCTCCAGATGCCTGCAAATAGTGTTGGGATTGGAGATTTGTTTCCCACCGAGGACATAGATGTTCTTCATTCTTTCTGATAATTGTTTTTCTGCGTGAGTAGGGAGGTGTGCTACTACACATTTTTTTTACATGGCGAGTATGTCCATTGTAACACGTTTGTCTTTATGATTATAATATATTTTTTTTGTGTGTTTTTTATGAAATATATATATATACATTTTTAATTATTCAATATCTATGATATTTGTGAGTGATAGGAGACAGAGGAGGAGAGACTTTGGGCGAAGGGTTCGGGTGGAGGCTTCGGTTATTATTATTAATTTTTTTATTAATTTTTTTTGATCTTATGTACTATCAACTAAATTACAACATATGTATAGATATGCATGAAAGCGGATAGTTGTTACGAAAGAGAATATAGAGGTTAATATGATAGTGAAAATAATAAATAAATAAATAAAATGTCTATTATACGTCCACACGTGGCACGTACAGAGATAAAGAGGGTGGGGTTAAAATTCGGTGAAAGGCGCATGTGGTTACAACATGCTAGTGTACGGTTAGCTTTTAAGTAGTGTATATATAGGAGTATGTAACCCTTACTTGGTGAGGCGATTATATTGTTAGGTGAGTTAAAGTATGGCAGGTTCATCATGGGCGTCCGATTCGGGGCCGAGTTTTCCACGGCTACCGGAGAAGTTTGGAGATTCGCAAAGTGGCTGGCGAGGCATTCCCGTGTGGGAAATACTTGTGCCTTATTTGGAGAAGGTATATACAAATTATCCACAGACCTTTACCGGCTTAACATATATGGATCAACAAGAAACATTACTAGCTTGTAAGATGCTGGGTAACGTACTTTTAGAGATATTGAGGACTAACCTGGGGGATGCCACTTACAATTACATGCAGCAAGTGAGAGGTGATATACATGATATAAACACACAGGGACTGCGACTGTTGTGGCTGACGGAGCATCTGGATATGGTGGTCTTATTGCGACAATTTGTGGAGGCCAGAAGGAGAAGGCAGTTTGACAAGTGGCAATTTGTTCAGCTAGCGAGGACTTTTGGAGAGCTCGGGTGGAGCTGGTGACTACGGCAGGTCAGTGGAGGAGGCTGGGCGTGCCTCGTACGGCGTAGCAGGAAGCTCGAGCATTGCAGCTTCAGGCGGTTATGGATCGTGGTGAGGGGGAGTGTAAGATATGTGAGGAGAGGTTGGCAAGATCGAGAATCGTGGAGCAACGTTCGAGGGCAGGGATTGCTACTGATGAGGTTACTAGCGAAACTTTGGTGATTGCAGGATTGTTTGTGGAATGAGCAAATATTGTTGAGTTTTTGGATGATGAGTTACTTGGGTAACCTAGGCTAGATTACGGTGAGTCGAATTGACCTCATAACTTGTAAATGTGTGTGTGTGTGTTTTTTTTTTTGAGCTTGGTGTTGTGCTTAATATGGTGGTTGACAATATGGTGAGAATATCTTTAAGTAGCAAAATAAGTTGTTCATAAACGATGTGGCATACATGTTCTTGTAGGAAACAACATTTTCTAGGGAGGAAAAACAAAAGAAACTAGAAAGAGGAGTGCAGTACAACTAAAGGTTGGTAAAAAAAAGGAAAGGTCTTGCCTAAGCATGATATAACTTTAACTATTGGGTATTGATAGCTCCTGATATGGAGTTTTCACCAACCTTCTGGATCCTATAGTACCCACTGTGATTAGCTTCTTTGACTTTGTAGGGTCCTTCCCACTGCGGTGTGAATTTGGGTGCCGAGATACCCCGCATGACGTGCTTGGCCGCCTTCAAAACTAAGTCCCCTTCCTTAAAGACCCTGGGTCGGACCATGGCGTCATAAGCCCGTACAATTTGCTTATGATATTTTAGGAGTTTTGATCGTGCCCTGTCACTGTGTTCGTCCAGTTGTTCGAGTATGACTGGTCGGGGGTCATTCAAAACCTCGCTTTTCATGGCAATTCGGGCAGAGGCTATCGCCAACTTTGCAGGAAGAACTAATTTGGCTCCATAAACCAAGGAGAAGGGAGTCGCCTGAGTTGGTCGTCTCTTGGAAGTTCAGTAGGCCCAAAGGGCTAGAGGGAGTTGGTCGGCCCATGTCTTGGGACAGTCTTTCATCATTCTACTTAAGATTTTTAGCAGTGTTTTATTTGTTGCTTTTGCTTGACCATTGCCTTTGGGGTAATAAGGAGTGGACTTGTGATGAGTGATGTCATAGGTCAGGAGAAGTTGTCCCACATGCTTGTTGATGAATGGTGTTCCGTTATCAGATAGGACCACCTTGGGGATTCCAAAGCGGCACACAATTTGCTCTCGGATGAAGGCCGCTACTGTCGGCTGGACTGCTCTCTTCATTGGGACGGCTTCCACCCATTTGGTACAAAGCTCTGTGGCTGCGAGGATCCAAATATTACCCTTTGATGCTGGAGAGATTGGCCCTATGAGGTCAAGCGACCAAGTGTGGAATGGCCATGGTGCTGATAATGCACGCAAGTCAATGGCCGGTGCATGAATTTGATTTTCGTGGATTTAGCAAGGGTGGCATCTTTTGACATACCTTCTTGAATCCTCTTCCATCGTTGGCCAATAGTACCCCAGGTCTAAGAGATGGTGGTATAATTTTGTTCCTCCTTGGTGCTCGAACTCATGTGCTTCGCTTAAGACTTGCTGAATTTCTCCCCCAGCAAGACATCGCAGCGACTCCCCATTGGAGCTGCGTCGGAATAGCTGATTCTCATGAATGAAGAATTTTGAAGCTCGCTTTTTTATGACAGCTGTGTCAGCTCTATCAAGGGGGAGAGAGTTTTCGTTCAAATAATCCATGTATGGGTGGCACCAATCCGATATCTGAGCCATGAAATTGCATTCTTCCTTGCTCGGGTCTTCCGAGCACTTCGAGCAGGCTCATTGGCTTAGGGAGGCTTCTTTAGACATTTCAGGTCAATAATACCCTTTTCTTTGTATCACCCGATAAAGGCTGACATCCTTTTCACCACACGTGTTTTGGTGGATCTGATGGAGTCAGAGTTTTGCTTCATCTTCCCCCACGCATCGTGCCAAGATGCCTATGGGAGCAAGAAAATAGAGGTTACGTCCAAGGAGGGTGAAGCTTTTTAAGTCCGACACTGTTATTTTTCCATCATGACTTAGTAATTGGGTGACGATTGGTGCCCTCCAGCCGTTGATTTCCTCAGGTAGGGAGTAGTTCCAAAACCGTGTATGGGAGGGTTCTTTTGATGATTTCGATACGGGTGGAGCCTTCGGGTATGTCAATTTTTGAAGCAAGTGTTGCCAAAGCATCTGGGAATCGATTGTCTTATCTTAGTGCATGCTCTATCTGAATGGCCTCAAATATATCCAACAGCCTTTGAACTACGGTTCTGTATTCTGCCAATGCTGGCTCTCTTATCGCACATTCCCCTAAGGTTTGTCTGACAACAAGATTGGAGTCACCCTTGATGCACAGGCGGGTGACACCCCATATTAGTGGCCGCCAGGAGTCGTAATATCATCTCCTCGTACTCTGACTCGTTATTTGAACACTTGAAGTCAAGCTTATAGGACAGATGGAGCTTGGAACCATCTAAGTGGGATGTCAAGTTGATTCCTGCGCCTCCTCCGAGTGATTTAGAGGATCCGTCAAAGCTAAGAGCCCATTCCCCTAGGTCTTCAACTGCCATCACGCAGTCGAGTTCTTCTCCTAGAATTGTTTCCCAAGGCAGTTTAAATTCTCCACTGGGGAATTGATCCAGTAGATCCGCCAGTGCCTAACTCTTGATTGCTTTTGGCGTTACGCAAGTGATATCAAATTCGGCCAAGAGAAGGAGCCACCTCGCCATCCGTCCCGAGAGAGCAAGCTTAGATAGGAGATATCGTAATGGGTCACACCTCGTAACCAAGTGTACGACGTGACTGAGAAAGTAGTGCCTGAACTTTTGGGCTGTGAAGGTGAGTGCGAGACAATGGCGCTCGATGGGAGTATATCTTATCTCAGCATCACGGACCACCCGACTAATGTAGTATACTGGATTTTCCTTTCCATCAATCTCTTGGGCAAGCAGTGCCCCAATAGATTTGTGTGTGGATGTGAGATAGAGGAGCAATGGTTTTTCATGTGTCGGAGCCACCATGGTAATGGGTGCCGACAAAGTTCTCTTGATGGCTTCAAAAGATTCCTGGTGGATTTCTTCCCATCTAAATTTGGCCTTTCCTTTCAGCAAATCTCTGAGGGGATAAGAGATTTCCTCCAACGCTGGAATGAATCTACGGAGATAAGACACCCTTCCCATGAACTGCTTTAATTACTTCTGAGTGATTGGTGGTGGCATGTCCATGATTGATTTGGCCTTCGTCGGATCCAAGTCGATGCCATGGCAGTGGACTACGAATCTTAGGAATTTTCCCGCCGTAACCCGGAAGGCGCACTTGAGCGGATTCATTCGGAGCTTGAATTTTTTGCAATGCTCAAAAATAGCACAGAGGTCGTTTTCATGGCCTTTTCCTTGCTTGGATTTTACCACGATATCGTCCACGTAGTCCTCCAAAGTATGATGGAGCATATCATGGAAGATGGTCGTCATTGCCCTTTGGTAAGTGGCGCCTACGTTTTTCAGTCCAAAGGGCATGACAGTGTAGTAAAAGTTGCCAAATGGGGTACAAAAGGCTGTCTTTTCTGCGTCCCCTAGGTCCATTTTGATTTGATTGTAGCCGCTGAATCCATCCATGAAGGAGAAGTCTTGATGCCTGGTTGTGGCGACGATTAGAGTATAGACATTTGGAAGGGATAACTCATCCTTCAGGCATGCTTTGTTTAGGTCCCTGAAATCGACGCAAACTCTAATCTGACCATTATTCTTCTTCACTGGTACCACGTTTGCCAACCAAGTAGGGTGCTTGATGGGCTTAATGAATCCGGCATGAAGGAGTTTCTCCACTTTGGTCTTAATCTGGAGTTCTAGTTCATTTCGAAACACTCGAGGCGATTGTTTCACTGGCTGGTGGTTTGGATCAACGTTCAGCTTATGTGTCACTAAGGACGTGTCTAGTCCCGGCATCTGGTCATAAGTCCAAGCGAATATGTCAATGTATTCTTTAAGAAGGGAAACCAGTGTGACTCATTCTTTCGAGGTTATTGCTTTGGAGATGAAGGTGATACAAGGGGTTCTCCCTTCTGGTGCGAGGTTGATTTCCTCTATTTCTGGTCCTACAGTGTACGGTCCATCTTGGAACATTTTTGGAGCTATTTCGAGTTAGGTAGCCTCAAGCGTTTCTATGGCACTGCATTCTAGGGCTTTAGGGCCGCCTGGTGAAGCTTCAGGCCCCGACCCCACGCACCGTCATAAGCGGCGGTATACAAAGCGTCCATCAGGGAGTTTGACTCGGATACATTATGGGGAAATGCTACGGTGACATTTCTATTTTTCATTCAGAGAAAAATCTTCTTTCTGAGCGTCTTCCCATTTTGGGATGGTGAGGCCGCGTGGTGAGACTGGTGGTCTCGTCCCCTCCTCAGAGCACATGTCATCAAATAGCTCTGCTTCTGCAATATGAGCCTTGTGATTTCTGAATGGTTTTAAGGTCCCAGCCATAGTGAACACTTTCCTTCCCCCGCTAGTATTCACCTTTCCATTTATGCACTGGTGATAGGTGGATGGTACGATACCGAACGTGTGCATCCATTTGCGTCCTATCAGGAGGTGATAAGAGGTATCTGCATCAATCACGTGGAATCTTGCCGGTGCTTGGAACTTTCTGAGGCGAAGTGATGTAGTCACAAACCCGATTATTCGGCGTGTATCATTGCCAGACCCTGCGATGTCCATGGCCTGCGGTATAAGTCTCTCATGGGAGATACCAGTAGCCCTGAATGTGGTTAATGGCATGATGTTGAGGGAGGCTCCTCCGTTAAGCAATGCTCTCTTGAATTCCCTTTCGTGCACCGTGGCCGAGACATACAACGGGCGATTATGTGGATGTAGGGCCTGTATGTCTACATCCGTGAAGGTGATTGCTGACTCGGTCTCTAGAATAGCATGACGAACGGAACCCCCGATGGCTACGCACGCTTGTTGGTAAGTTTTCGCAACCTGTAGGATGGCCTTAGTGGCTTCAAGGCGTGCTTCCTCATAGAATCCAACCTGATCAAAGAAGTATCTGAATTTGGTGAGGTTCTTGGCTTTTGATGCTGTGAATTCTATGGTGCCCTGGGACGGATTTCTTACGGTCATACTAGTGGAGGGGCTTTTAGCCATTGGTGGTGTGTATTCTTCTTCGTTGACAAGTTCGATGAGAGGAGCCGTTATTTCCATAGGTCACAACGTCCTAGGGAGGTCAGCGGCAGGAGATGCAATTTTTTCCAAATGGTGGGTAACTATGTGGAGAGAGACTATATTAACAGCTCCTTCATTGTGTCCCAGAAGTTGGCAAGGTATTTCATCAGCGGCATCGGGCTGGGTAGTGATCACCAGTTCTCCGTTGGCTATTTTTCTATGGAAGATTCCGCGAATTGCCCAACAGTCTTTGGTGGCGTGCTTTACTATCTGGTGATAAGCACAGTAGTTATATTTGGCCTTGTCACCTTTGGTTGGAGGTCTTGTTGGCGGGCGAAGGGTGATTACCTCATCTCTTACCCATTTTTTGAGTACGGCATGTACTTCCTTCATGCTGCAAGGGAAAGGAGCTGGTGCGTCTATTTTGTCCCTTTTGTGTTTGTTATCATTATATTCCCGGTGTCGTCCTCTTCTTCTTTCCTCAGTTACATCAGTAGTTGGGTAACGACAGGGTGCCAAAGGGCGAGCATCTCAGTGCATCCTTGATGGTATTCTCACATCTTTTGCCAAGTTTTGGGCAGCAACCATGAGATCTAAAAATGCCTGGAATGAGTGATTGATGAGGTGAATCCTGTAATTGCGTAGCATCCCATGCATACAAAGCTGGACGAGACCCTCTTCAGTGGTGTTGTTGTGGCATTCCATGGCAAGATCATGAAATTTATCCACATATTTAACCAAGTGCTCATTTTTGCCTTGGACTTCTCGGGAGAGGGAGATGGTGGTAACCTTTTCTGTCACGCTAAAGAATTTTGCATGGAACATTGATGCCAGCTGAGCCCAGGAACTGACAGAATCGGGCTCCAAATTGGCATACCATGTGTACGCCTGATGGGTCAGAGATTTAGAAAACTCTCGGAGGCGCAAGTTTTCGTCTTCTCGATAGGTGCCGAGACTGTCGAGAAATCTGGCCACATGTTCTTTGGAGTTTCCCTATCTGCTGTTGTATCTTGCAAAGTGTGCATTGTTGTATACCTCTGGATAAGGGAGACTAGCCAACTTTAGTGGATAAGGAGGTCGAGTGTCTAGAGTTGGAATATGGGGGGCCGATAGAGCTTTTTCCTTCAGTAGTGATTCCACCTCGGTTAAGGTGACGAAATCGGTGGTGGTTTGTTTCTCTGTTTCAGGGACGACGCCAGTGGGTGTCGTCCTTTTTTGTGCATTCTGCTGATTGTTAACATCGAAAATGTTAACTAAAGCTCTGAGCACGTTGTCTAGTCCAGAGGTGCCATTTGGTGCAGCTGGTGGAGTCATCTTCTGGGCTATGTTGGTCAAGGTTTCAATAATGAGGCAGTTATGTTCTTCTAGCCTCTGGAAATGCTTTTGTTGTCCCTCTATTTGTTCAAGCCTCTTTAAGATGTCGAGCTCGACGTCTGCAGCGATGGACTCTTGAGAATCATGAGTTTATGAGTGAGCCGGATTGAAGCTTAATGGGTTGGCGTTCAACTCGATAGGTTGGGTTTTAGGCTAGGCTTTGGACTTCCTGGGGCATCCGAATTTCTTAAGAGGTGGTTGTTCTCGTTCACTAACCATTCTTGCGAGTATATCTCCCACTGTGGTCGCCAAAATGTGTGAGTTCTTTTTGTGATGTATGTAAGAGATATAGAGAGATATAACACGCAAGCTTGGATTAGTACACGTGGAACAATATATAGGGTATAAGTGAGAGTAGAACAAGTTAATAAAGTATAATAATAATAAGGTAATGGGATCCGGAGAGACTTCGGGTTCAGATGAGAACCAAAGTAGCCCCAAGTGAGAGAGAGAGAAAGCAGTATGTATCTTGCCGAAAGGTGATGGATAATATTGGGATAGAACGAGGGGTGGAGTAAGACGAAGGTTATAATAAAATGAGGGGTCTTGTTGAGATATCTAGGGCAAAGGATATTAGTAAAACAAAGGGTGTTAGGAACCGAAGGTATTAGTGGAGGCGAAGGTTCAAAGTAAGGCGAAAATTAGGGCGAAGGGTCTAATTGAGCTCAAGACAATGGGGATGTTTCCTTAATGGATGAGAGTAGGAATAACTGCTAATCCTTTACTCTAGTAAGATTAAGTCGGGTTGGGTTTTTTTGGTGTAGTAAATGAGGTTGCTTATTTATACTTGAGGTCGGCGGTGTATTTGTAAAGCTTTGATATGATAGAGCGAAGCCCAGTTGGCCTCCTCTTACTGGGTTGTTTGTTTTAGGTAGGTGGGTGACTTAAATGCTCCTGTTTAAGGTGGGTGAGGTCATTAAATGGGATGTAGACGAAGCATATATTGAGCTGGTGGAGACAAATGAGAGGGAAATGTTGTCGTTTGGTTGTGAACCGATATCATTGGTTGGTCAAGAGAGGGAAGGAATGCTACTAGTGCAGAGATTTAAGCGAGTAAGGGTACCAAGGCTTTTGCTATTGGCTCCGAGAGTTTAAGCAAGGGTGAGTGCCGAGGCATACAGATGGTTTCAGCGAGGGAGAGAACTAAGGTATTTTCTATTGGTGTAGTCGGTTAAGCAATCTTGATATGACTAAGCACGGATGGTCAAAGGTTCCGACGAGCGTTGCAGTGATGGGCTTTGCTTATTGGTCATGGGTCGGTTGGGGTAAGGCACGTGTGAAAGTCACGTGTCTCTCTCTCTCTTTGGGACCAACCCTAACCTTACCCATGGGGCGCAGGTTAGGGAGATGCCTTCGCTTCTTGCTACCTAACCATGAGTTTCTGAAATCCCAACGGTATTGACCACCCTTCGGTACTGCTTTCGGACCTAGGGTGGATGTCCGAGAGGTGAGTGCGCGTATTTGAAGTGGGCTTCGCAGTCTTGGAATTTCACAATGGGCTTCACGCAGCGGGCCCATTTGAGGTGAGCCTTCGGGAGTAGTGGACTTCGAAAATGGGCTTCGAAGTCTTGGAATTTCACAATGGTCTTCACGCGGTGGGCCCATTTGAGGTGAGCCTTCGAGAGTAATGGACTTCGGAAATGGGCTTCAAAGTTTGGAATTTCGCAATGGGCTCCGCGCGGCGGGCCCATTTGAGGTGAGCCTTCGGGAGTAGTGGACTTTGGAAATGGGCTTCAAAGTCTTGGAATTTCATAATGGGCTCCAAGCGGTGGTTATTGTTGGAGCTATGTGTAGTCCATAATTAGTGGTGATATTGTTACACGTGGAGTCATTGGTGATGTGTATTGGTCAAAGTGTATGAGTCGTCAACTATTACCTACAAAACCTTCAAAAAATAGTATTTAAAACCCAAGAGTTTGAGCAATCAAAGATGCTTGACATCAATTATGAAGACTCCAAGTTTTAAATCCCACACACAACAATTATCAAACACATGGAGTGCAAAAAACACAAGGATTACATATATTTTGATCCTACACAAATTAACCCTAGAAATGCTACAACATTAAATCCAAGAGTTCATGATCCACAACTTAAGTAAATCTAACTAATAATGGAAAACATAGCAATATCATCAAAGGAGAAGGGATAGAAAATATACTGAGCAATTAAATCTTCAATGGAATCTTCAAGTTTACAACACTGGAGAGCAAAATGGAAGAGAAAGAGAAGGAGAAGAAGAAGAAGAAAGAGAGAAAAAACTACAACTAAAATCCTAAGGAAAATAAAAGTTAGGACTAGATAACCCTAAAAAAACTATCTCTTCCTATTTATAAAAAAACCACCAAATGGAAAACTTGTAATTAAAAAGAGGGAAAACACAGCAGGAGAGAATCGATCCCAGGCAAAATGCCGGGTCGATCCGACATTCTTAAATGTCAGCAGAATCTTCTTTCAGAATCGTAGATTGATCCGTCCTTTGAAGCTGGATCCAATATTGAAATTGTGGGCATTAGCGTCCTTTAAATCCGCGAATTGATTCGCGATGTAAGGCCGGATCGATCCGCCTGCGCTGAATATGTCTATACTTGTATTTTTTGTTTTATTTTATTAATGAACTTCTAATTTACCGGACTGTAATGGTGCTTGTAAATTCTATTTTAAGTCGCGACCTTATATTAATATGCCTTTTAAAATTTTTAGATGTTGTTGATTTGATTAATATTAGTAATATTTATATTTATATTTTATTCTAGACTTGGACTGTATTTAGAACCCAGATTGGGTTAGCACACAAACCCGTAACAATACCAATGTTTCACATAATTTTGTGCATGCGCACTTAACCAGACGTGTCGCGTCAATTACATCGGTCACTTCCTATGACTTGAGGGAGTTGCCCAACCACCCTTGTACCTTACCCAACCACTACCTTATACCACCCATACCCTTACACCCAACCACCAATCCCACCTTAACATTCCACCATCACCTCCCCAACCAAACCCCCTTACACATGTGAGTGTATACACATAAGTGTATGTGTGTGTGTGTGTGCATGTGAGAGAGTGAAGGTGAGTGCTGTGAGTGGTAGAGTGGTGTGTGAGTGTGTGTGTGTGGTGTGTTTGATGTGAGTGATAGGGTGGTATGGTGTGTGTGGCGTGTGGCAGTGGTAGTGAGGGTAGGGTGTAGTGTGGTGATTAAGTGCATGTGTGTATACAATATGTAAGTATGTGTGTGTCGTGTGTGTGTGTCGTGTGTGTGTGTGTAGTGGAATAGTGGTGTGAGTTTGTATGTTGACTGCTTGTGTGTGAGTGCATATATATATACTATGCATGTGTGTGTGGTTATATTTTATATATAGTAAATAAATCCCAACTTTCCATCCCTCTATAAATACACACTACCCCTACCCTCACTTAGTTGTTCAACCCAAAAACAAGAAGAATAGAGAGAGTTAGCTGAGAGTGAGTGTAGACACCCCATTTTGTCGGCTATCAGATTTAGGAGACCCATAGCTTGGTGGTTCACAATGATCGCAAAAGACTCAAAAGGACTCCTGGAAGTTAGTTCTATTTCTCAAATTCTCGGAATGACCAAAATGCCCTTGAAAGCCCGAAAACCCCCAGATTTGAACCAATGTTCTGGAAACGCGCTACGTCGTAAGAAAAACAATAAAAGCAAGACCGGATGAAATCGTCGGCTCCCAAAGACCCCCAAGGGTCCCAAAAGTTCCCAGAAAGTCCCCGTTGACCGGTTTGACCAGGTTTGACCGAAATCGTCCAAATTCTCCGAAAAGTTCCGGAATCATTCTAGATCATGTGGAAAGTATTAAAATGAGTTTTAAAAGAAAATCGAACGAAAACGTCAGCTCTTGGGAGCTCCCAGAAGTTTCCAGAACTTCCCGAGAATTCCAAGTTTGACCAGTTTGACCAAAAGTTGACTTTGAAGCCGGAGCACCGTATTATTTTTCAAATATTTTTCGTAGATACTAGAGGTCAATAGCTTTCTAACGGTATGTCGCACATAATTTTTGGATTTAAAACGAATTTATTATGAATTTTCAAAGGTGAAAAATGTGATTAAATCGGCTTTTATCGCGAATACCGTAAAACTTTTCAAAGTGACGTATCTCCAAACTATTTTTACGTAAAGTAGACTCCATTACCTTTCCAATGGAATATCACAACCTCAATTTTTCGGACGAAATATGGCATTTTCGCGAATACCGGAACCTTTGGGGGCCTAAAAAAAATTATCTGGACGAATGAGGAGCAGTGCCACCACGACACTGGCCCACTACCGCCGAGGCATAGGCCCAGTGCCGCCGCGACACTATCCTCCAAAATGGTGTTTTTTTGTAATTTCTTTTGGGGGTTCATTTTGATTAATTGAAAACCAAAACGACGTAGTTCTATGTTCATAGATGTTTGGGACCAATGTGAGTACTTCTAAAACCCCAAAACCACCCCCAAATTGGCCTATATAAACCCCCTTGACTTCTCATTTTTGGGGTGTCAAATGTAAGCTTTGAAAAGTTTAGAGAGAAAGTTGTAGAGATAAGGTTAGAATAGAGAGAAAATAAGCTTCCTTCTTTGATTTCCAAACAAAAAGAGTGAGTTCTAAACTTTGTTTTCACTTCATTACGTCCATTTACTTCATATTCAATACACCCAACCACCATTTTAGTGAGCATTTAAGAGAAAGGAAGCTACTTCCATGTCCATGTCACCACATATGAGTGAAACACCAAACTATAAGTCCAATACATCATGAATATCATCTATTGATTGCTATCCATTTGCTTGTTTATATTTTGTTCATCTCCTCTTACCTCATTTCTTTTTTTTTTTCTTTATTTACTTGCTAGTCTATCATCATATAGATGATGACATGAAGTTTGAGGTGAGTGAATCCTTATGGATAGTAGCTCTTGACCTCAAAAACATGTTTGATAGATGATGATTTCAACTTCAATACATTCCTATGTATTCTTGAAGTTGTCTTTAAAATGGAAACAATACTTTCCAATAATCTTGGAGGTTCTTGATGTGAGTCAAATGTTGACATTTTAAGTGGTTATAATCTTTATTAACTATTGAAAATATGTTTCCAAAACCCCCATTTCAAAACCCCCTCTTAAACCCCTCATTTTGATTTCAAGAAATAACCCTTATTTCTCTAAAAAAATCTTCAAAACAGTGAGTTATTTGATTTCAAAGAATTGTTTTGGGTTCAATACTCAATGTATGGATGCAAGACCACTTGAAAAGTCTTTCTAACTCATTATAGAACACCCATGATTTTTGGCTTGACTTGAAAGCACTTAAAAAGGGTCCATTTTTGTCCAAACATTCCTTTCAAACATTCTGCCTCTGTTGTCACAGCAGCTAGGTTGACTTTCAACTTGTTTTACAGAAAACTTTTCCAAAAGGAGTGGTCCCAACTTATTTTTTCCTTTAACTTCAGTATCTTAGGGAACGTTCTATATAATATGGGCCTCTAGATCTTTTGTTTTCATTTTCTAAGATTTTCTAACATTTCAGTTGACAGTACGGACTCTGTTTCTGAATAACCTCTATTGTTTATGTTATTTCTCTAAATCTATGATAGTTATTAGAGATTGGATTTTTGGGTTGTGTTCTAGATACAATAAGGAAGATCTCCATAAAAAATAATGCATTGAAAACATTCCTAACCCCTCTTTTCAATTTTCAAAAGATCATGTTACTGTTCTGTCCACTATTCACATCAAGCATATTTTTACTTCCATACTTTGATTTGATGCTTACATGTACTCCAAATTTGTTCATGTCTTAGGAAGTAGTTCATACTACATTTGTACATATCCCATGATGATCTCCTTTATTCATTCATACACATTTTAGACTTCTAAGTCATTCTAGGAATCCATGAACACAAAACACACTACAACCTTGGCACATTATATAGATACATACATTGCATTCATGCAAGATTTGGGGTTATTGTAACTCCTAATCTAAGAAGATTATAAGGAATGATCATGATCACACGGTCATGCTTCCCCTCGATCTAATCCTCCTTTCTCATCCGTCCCGGGGATTGAGAGATCTTCTTTTCTAAAAAATTAACATGCATCATACTAGCTTGATAAGCATATTTTGATTTCTTGTATTTATTTGTTTCAAGAACAATTCATGTCCCCTTTAGATTAGGAAAACTTAATTACTTGATATGTGATTAGATGGTTTTTCCTAGGTGTTTTTGTGTGATCTTTCACTTTGCATTGTGTGATACTTGGCTTAGATCTTATGAATGATATCTTATGAATGATATCTTATCTTTAGATCTTCCATTTCAAATTTTCTTATGTGATGTAATATACTATCATAGTATTAATTGTCGAACTATACATAGTATAAGATGATTATTTGGATGCTAATTGAGGCTCGTCGAGAGACGGGGCGAGTTGAGGGTGTTTTAGTCGTGACAAAGGCTCATTCCTCTCTCGTACCAAAACCCCGAGCCAAGTTCTTTGGTTATGAAAGGCCGGTGCCCTTTATCCGTTTGGGTGAGTCAAAATTAGGTTTCTTGGTTCCTTAAAGACCAAGTAGCGACTCTGTATCTGTTTTCAAAAGACCATTTTCTTTCTTTCATCTAAATCAATTTCAAACAAAACAAGCAAGTGGTGGAACGCCGCGTGTCCACAATCTGGCGACTCTGCTGGGGAATTTTATTTTAAAACAAAATAATACAGAGGTTTGACTCATAAGAAGCATATCCTTAAAATCATCTTTTTACTGTGTCTGGTTCACTGCATTGCACTCTACATTTTCCCCCTCCGACTGTGTCTGAAACGCGACACTGACATTGTTCAGGTCTTGCTGTGCCCGGGCATAAGTCACCGTTGATACTGTACCTTCCAAGGTATATCAAAAGGAGTAAAAACCTCCGTATTTTCTCCCTAACGGTATATTGGAACTCTCGTCAATGGATCCTCTTTGACTAAACCTAGCCTTTGCATATAGATTCCTGTAGAACCTTTCATAGGACTTGATACACCCGAAATTGGCTCTATCCTATGACCGAGCGGTTCAAATCAGCAGCCAGTCCATGTCCCGGTCGAATCATGCACAACTCCTCGGACAAGCATCATCCCGAGTGGTCTAGTCTACTCATCATCCTGAGCGGTTCATCCACGACCCCGCCAACAGGTCGGAAAAAATGCACAGGTACATCCCACCGCAGGAACAGTCCATCCGGGCCCACAGGAATGATCCTGAGCATCATAGGCGTGATCCCGAGCATTATGGGCAGTTTCCTACTCAAGCTAGAAAACTAATGGAAAGTGCAAACTATTTCCTAATTCAATTAGGAAACCCCCACAATTAATGCCAATCTATATCAATTGGATTATAATTCCTTATCCATGTACGAGTATGTCTCTTACATCTATAAAAGTGACCTCTCACCCCCCCATTGAAGGGGCTGACTTTTCAGTCTACACAACACCTCTAAAGCATTCATCTACATGCCCGGCCGACTTACGGTAGCTCCAGACTTGTTGGTTCACCACAGGCCCCTGACTCTTTTACAGTATAGTGAACGTGCTCAGACACACACGTGGACGTAGGTACCTTCATTAACAGGGCCGAACCACATACAAAAAACCAGTCTCTCACTATCTCTCTCCTTAAACTGCTCTACTTACTCTTACCAATTTTCGGCATCATCAGTTTGGCGCCGTTTGTGGGAAACGACAAGTCTTCTCATCAAAACATCTCTCAACTGATCATCATGCCATCGAAGAAGGGTAAGAAGGCTGATTAGCAGTCCGACCGGGATGTTCCTTTAGCCCCGGCACCGGTTGCGACAGTCATGACTTCTGAGCAGATCACCGCGACCCTCACGCAACTCCTGGAGGGCCAGCGTCAAATCCAGCAACAGATCAAAGCCCTGCTAGCCCAGCAAAGCAGTCCTCCAAGGGCTGGGAAACAACCCGGGAACGTTGCGTACGGTCGGGAACCGATCTTGACCAGACAACGTGCCCGAGCCATCCCGTCCCGTGTTGAGGATTCCAGGGACATCAGCAGTGGGCATGCTGTCCGAAAGTAAAGGCAGGAGTATACGGCCCGGGAATCAGCCCAGGGTCACTCGGTCAAGAGCCGAGTCGGAGTCATAGCCGAGCCCGATCCCAGAGGACAGTACACCGCTATGAAAAAGAAGCCTCTTCTACCAACCCGACCAGCCCCTCAGATACCGGTCGGGAAGGAGTGGAAGCCCGAATCAAGGACTTGCAGAAGCAGATCGACGGAGTGGCCAAAAATCTTGGTCAAAACCATCCGAATCAATCCAATACCGAGAAAGAGTCACCGTTTTCCAGCCAGATCACGAGGTTCTCCATCCTGCGCAAATTTAAGCAGCCTCGCCTAGATCCCTATAACGGCTCAGGAAGCCTGGTTGACCACGTCCGGACCTACAAGGCTCAGATGGCCCTAGCCACCAACTCCGATGAACTACACTGCCTGGCCTTCCCCAGCACTTTGAAAGGCCCGGTCGTGCAGTGGTTCTACTCTTTGGAACCCCGATCAGTCTGTAGTTTCAAACAACTCAGCAAGCAGTTCATCAACCAGTTCGCCGGCATGCATGAACGGCCAAAGCCAGACATGCAGCTACTGACGGTCAGACAACGGAATAATGAGTCCCTCAAGGAGTTCACCGACCGGTTCAACCAACAGAAGCTTCAAATCCGTAATTTGAACGAGATAATTGCCATCATAGCCTTCTGCTCGGGAGTTCAACACACCAAGTGTGCCACGTCGTTCCACAGAAATCGACCGGAAGCTTTGGTTGAGCTCTCTGAGAAGGTTGGAAAATACATTGACACTGAAGAGTTTCAGAAGACCAAATACATCGGGCAAGAAAGCAACGAGCCTTCCAGAGGTAAGCGAAAGCGAAATCAGCCCGAGAGTTCTGACAGTTCCTCCAGTTCACAGCGATCTGAGTCCGGCAGCCCCAACCCGACCTCCAGTTCATAGCGGTCTGAGTCCGACAGCTCCGACCCAACCTCCAGTTCACAGTGGTCTGAGTCCGGCATCCCTGACCCGACCTCCAGTTTACATCGGTCAGGATCAAGTAGTTCCGACTTTGCCTCCAGCACAGAGAAATCAGAAGCCCGACGATCCTGATCCGACCCCCTGTCTCCATCGATCTGGATGAGCCCGACTACAGTGGTACTTGCATGATCACCACATGAGGCTCCACCGATTGTCAGAGAGGCATTCATAGACCTCGGGCCTAACCTCGAGGCATACAAAGACCTCGGGCCTAACCCCGAGGCATACAAAGACTAATCCCGAGGCATACAAAGACCTCGGGCCTAACCCCGAGGCATCAAAAGACCTCAGGCTCCGAACCCAGGCACTAAAGACCTCGGGCTCCAAACCCAGGCACCAAAGACCTCGGGGTCACGCCTGAGGCACCGGCTTCGCTTAGGTCTAACTGATGATGGGGGCAAACCTCCTAGGTGGCTGATGATGGCAAGCTTCAAAAGACCCTGCAACCACCATGTTCCAGGTCGGTTACCTACAGTCATAGCCTCTGTAAGACCCTCGTCTTAGCGAAAGCTTAGGGGGGCAAGACGGCGTAGTGAACTAAACAGGTAATCACACCGGGTATCTACAGGCCTCGCGGATAACCAAGTCAAAATCTTGGACAACTCGAGCACCTATAGTACTCAGAGGCATTAACTCCACTTAGGTCCAAACCGACGATAGAGGTGACTAAAATCTCTTAGGTTGACCGACGATAGAGGAGCAAAAAGACCCTAAAGCAACGTGATTTAGGTTGGCTCCACCAACATGGTTAAGCTCTTCTCCCAACAGTCTTGACGAAGACTGGCTGGGCGGAAGACAACCATCCTGGGGAGTTAACATAAAAGGACCCTAAAGCAATACGCTTTAGGTCGGCTTTTCCAACATGGTAAAACTCTTCTACCCACAACCTTAACGAAGGTTCACGGGCATAAGATAACCATCCTGGAGGCTAACTCAAGCAAAAAGACTCCGAAGTAGGCTGAGTCTCAACCCTCGGTCACTTCCCGAGCATTAAAAGACTCCGAATTAGGCCGGGTCTCAACTCCCGGTCAGTTCCCGAGCACCTAAAGGTCCCGAGCTAGGCTGGGTCTCAACTCTCAGCCAGTTCCTGAGGACTCACCAGGCTCAGAAGCCCCGAGGCAGCTTCTCCAAGAACTCAGACAGTAGCAAGTAACATCAAACTGATTTCCAAACTTTCCCCGATATAGCATCTGGCCAAACTTGGAAATGGGGGCAGCTGATACACCCAAAATTGGCTCTATCCTATGATCGAGCGGTTCAAATCAGCAGCCAGTCCATGTCCCGGTCGAATCATGCACAACTCCTCGGACAAGCATCATCCCGAGCGGTCTAGTCTACTCATCATCCCGAGCGGTTCATCCACAACCCGGCCAACAGGTCGGGAAAATCGCACAAGCATATCCCACCGCGGGAACAGCCCATCCGGGCCCACAGGCATGATCCCGAGCATCACCGGCGTGATCCCGAGCATTACGGGCAATTTCCTACTCAAGCTAGAAGACTAATGGAAAGTGCAAACTATTTCCTAATCCAATTAGGAAACCCCCACAGTTAATGCCAATCTGTATCAATTGGATTATAATTCCTTATCCATGTACGAGTATGTCTCTTACATCTATAAAAGAGACCTCTCACCCCCCATTGAAGGGGCTGACTTTTCAGTCTACACAGCACCTCTATAGCATTCATCTACATGCTCGGTCGACCTACGGTAGCTCCAGACTTGTTGTTTCACCACAGGCCCCAGGCTCTTTTACAGTATAGTGAACGTGTTCAAACACATACGTGGACGTAGGTACCTTCATTAACAGGGCCGAACCATATACAAAAAACCAGTCTCTCACTCTCTCTCTCTCCTTAAACTGCTCTACTTACTCTTACCAATTTTCGGCATCATCAGGACTGTTCATTTATCTTTTCAAATAGGACAATATGATATAATTGCTGTATGGCCTGACGGGATTACCTGCGCGGTGTAGACGCTTATGTGACATGGGGCAGAACCTCTTTCTTATGATTCCCAAGGCACTCACTCGTATGTGATCACATTGAGTTGACCTGCCTAGGCACCATGACAAGGATGTCTGCTCCATGCTCACAAAGATATACACCGCAAACCTTGTTTGTCAGTCCTAAGACATAAGAGTTTGAAAACCTGCTAGACAATATGATCACTATCATCACATATCAACCAGTTTCTCCCAGAAACTCTGCCCAAATATCCCAGATATAACCATATTAACCAGTTTCTCCCAGAAAACTCTGCCCAGATATCCCAAATATAGCCATATTAACCAGTTTCTCTCAGAAACTCTACCCAGATAACCCAGATATAATTATATTAACCAGTGTCTCCCAGAAACTCTGCCCAAATATCTCAGATATAACCGTATCAACCAGTTTCTCCCAGAAACTCTACCCAAATATCCCAGATATGCCAGTTTTTCTCAGAAACTATGTCCCAATCAACCAGAAATGCCCAGTCTCTCCTAGAAGCCTTCATAAAACCCTGGAAACCCCTGCTATCCCTTGGTGATCATACTGGAAAGTGAAGTTGGCACACTTTATATGGTTAGGACCTTTGTTGTTTAGCTGCTACCTGTTAGAAATAGGAGCATCATATAGATTAGGGCTTACATCCGCATGCTTGTCTCATTTGCATACACCATCAATCCGCATGCACTGTCTCGACCAGTCTCACACGAGTCAGTCCACATTTGGTAACATCATTGTCTTTGTCTATCTAAAGTCATCACTGTCAAAATCTGATCTAGTCCTCTCAAAATCTGTCAAGTCAGTATAGATCCCCGAAGTCAGCAGCTGGGAACCTCGTCTTGGGTAAGGAGTTTAGATAATCGTTTGGTTAGAATCAGTCCAACGGCTTACTTCAGCATGAATCAAGAAGAATTAGAAAACAAGGTTGTCGAGTTGGGAGCAACCATAAGCCAGCAGTCTGACAACCTAGCCCAAGTTCTGAAGTTCATGGAAGAATTGAAGCAGCAGCGGCCGCAACCTCCACCTGGGTTTCCACCACCGGGGTTTAAACTGCCCCCACATGAGAATAACGGGGAGGAAGACTGAATTCAAGGGGTTGATGAGAAAAAGTTCCAAGAGAAAATGGACAAAGTTGACAAACTGGAAAGCGTATCGAGGAAGAGTAAAGGGGTTGATGATTAAATGCTAGACCTGGAAGGCCTCTTTATTAAGCTAAAACTGTCGGAGAACTTCAAGATGCCTACCATTGACCATTTTGACAAAACTGGGAATCCGAAAAGTCATGTGAAGCTATGTATGAGCATCTTCCAGTCCATGGGTTGTACCCACGAGCATATTGCAATGTTGTTCCCACAAACTCTTGCAAAGTCTGCACTATCATGGTTCCTAACCTTGGCAGCCTCCAAAACCCGGGCATGGGAAGACATCGTTCGAGTCTTCGTTGATCACTATTCTTACAATCAAGAGTTGGATGTCACAGTCAGGGATTTGGAAACTACTCGGCAGAACAATAATGAATCCTTTGCTGCTTTCTTGAGCAGGTGGAGGAATAAAGTGGCCCAAATGACCCATCGACCAGTTGAGAAAAAACATGTGAGAATGCTAATCTAGAATCTGCAACCACTCTACCATAAGAAATTGTTTTACCAGTCCATCTCTACTTTCGAAGAGCTATTTGAAGTTGGGACTCGAATTGAAGACACTATCAGGGAAGGAAAGATCAAGAAGGAAGAGCCTCTGAGTCAGTCAAAAAGGCCCAACTACTCCTGCAATCCTTCGGATGTCAATGCTCTTAGCAATCAACCCGGCTCACCCTCCTAGGCCGTACCAATCCCTCAATCAGGCAAACTCGCCCAATCGCCCTTTCCAGAAAAAGCCTCCTCGCAACTTTGCCAAATTAGAAATCCCCCTCTCCTCAGCCTTAGATCGCCTCCTTAAAAAGGGCCACCTCCAACTGCTCCAGCCTCGAAATACCCCGCTCTCGCCAAACTGCGATATGTCCAAAAGATGATAATAGTTTTCATAAGAACCAGTTAGAATTAGGAGTGATGGTGAAAGGAATCTTGTTTTATGCATTCGCAAACTCACCTCAAGACTCTTAACCTTGAAAACTCTTGTTGTATCCTCATGTACCAACCATGACAGATCAGCTAATGATAATATAACCAAATCAATTTAACTACAATATAACCAATAAAAGCATATTGGAATTCAAATTGAAAAAGTATAGCATTAATCTATATTAAATTAACTTGTGTTGATCAACTAAAGTCCATGACCACAAAACATCAACCAGATTCATTTCGAAGAAAAGAAAAGCAAAACTAAAACTAAAAGTTAAAATTATACAATTAACTGACCAAAATGGATAACTCTTGGGGCACATAAGAATCTCACATAAAAAAGATACATAAACTTTATGTGTCTATCTCTCTCCTCTGTAGACTGCATAGACATTGTAGACTATGGACCCCACAGTGTCAGTGGATCCAGTAGGAGAGAGATACACACATTGTGGTTTATGTATATTATTTTTGTGAGATTCTTATGTGCCCCAAGAGTTATCCGACCAAAATATATGATAAGAAGTGGTAGAACTCAACATAATATGCTACATCCATGTTCAGCATGAGCCAAATGGAGGCACTTCACAAGTTCACATTAACAAAAATCTAAAAAGTGCAAAAATCAATTCATATTAGGCCAATAAATCTAACTTTATGGGCATTAAGTTCTGCCATAAATACTACATCACACATAAGGTTCACCACCATTTTCCTTCTCATCATTTGTTGATAATGCCCAGGGCTGCCTCCTCTAGAATCAAATTGTGTTTGACATATAACATCCGTCATTTAATCACAAACTAAACTTATAAATGTGAACATCATGTTATCATATTGCCACTACTATTACCATAGTCCACACACTAATACCATATTAATGAAACATATCCTACAAGTTGCAAAGAATTCTATGTTTCTACCCCTATCCGATTCAAACAGTATTGATATTACCCATGCGTATTTTGCTTCCATTTATGTTGTTTCAGCAGCCTTTTGTAAGAGAATGTCTGGTTTAAAAGGGATACATGACATTAGTACTTGGCTTATATCATAACAAAGGGAAAGCTTGACCAAATTCACTGTGAAAGGCTCCAAAGATTTCTGCTTCTGTTGCCTCTACAAACAAAATTAAATCACATTACTTTCACATATGTGGTCAAATATCCTTTTTTTTTAATGACATAGGGATGAGGAGGGGGAGGTTCGAACTTCAAACCAATACCTTGGAGGGGACTTAAATGCTAAGCTCTTTGTCACTCGAGCTATGCCTCACTTGGTATATGGTCAAATATCCTACCAAGTTTATTTTCCTTAACATTAAGTTCGATACAGGTATTGTGATTTAGAGTAGTAGTAGGGGATAACCTTTTCTAGGCAAGTTAGTACTTCAAAAGACGAAAAAAAAACAAAAAGCCGAGGGAATTTACCAACTTTAGATGAAACCTTTTGTACACCAGCGTGTGAATTTGAAGGCCCTCTAGATTCATTTCGGAATGAGACCTACACAAAGAAGCTCACATGTATTTCAATTAAGAAAACTTAAAAGAGACGTATAGATTACTTGAAAATGTATGTATGTAAACAATAATTTTACCTAGTTTCATGTTGAATCTTCATGAATCATAGATTTTGAAGACTATCATTACCAGTGGAACCTAGCTAAACTGAGCCTGAACAGCTCCTTTGCTGAAGCTGAAAGGGACTTCAGCAATAGAAATCTACATAGCATATACTTTTGACTGTATTTCCTCTTTATCTTTGAAATCAAATGTAAGGAAAATTTCAGATGACCCCTTAGTCAACATACTTTTGAAGAATTGAAACAAGTGAATATGGACATTTTCTTCCCCACTACCTCTTCCTATCCATGAATCAAAATAAGGGCAGATATTCCAACAAGCTAAAAAAGAAAAACATAATGATAATTTTTTACTGCCTTACGTACATATAGAAGTATATAGGATAAAATTATCACCTCTTTAAACCGCGATTAAGACGAGCAAAAGATCCATGCTCCTCCACCAGTGTAAACCCATGTTGGAGTTATCATACTATACTCCTACAGTTTTACATCAAAGTTACATAGGGACCTCCTTTGATACAACCAAATGTACATACATCAAAAATAACAATATTTATGAAATTAGTTACTACCCAACATGACAATTGTCACTAACACATGGCTTAAAAAAGTAACTGCCAAATGCTAAATTATTGTTATCAGCAGAAAGTTTGTCAAGGAAATTTCGTAACAAGGTATCACCACATTACTGTTGGCCATTCAATTTGCAAAAGAAAATTACTTTTACAATTCTGGATTTTGTGGTATCAGAAGTTAATTCAAGTCGACGAATCAAATTAAAGGTCCTCACCCTTTAACAATTATGAGAAAAGTGCCAAAGGGTCGTGGATAAAGGAAATTCTTTGAAGATAATAATCATCGGATTGTTGAAGCGCCCAAAGGCGAAGTGAATGATCCTCCACAAACCAACAAGTCATATCTGTGTGGGCATTTAAATCATCTTTATACTCGGGTCATCAAGCCCAAAAAATAGTGAGTTATCTTATTGTTACTACTAATATTTTTTTATATTTGTAGCCACAGCTATTATTGTTTTTTCTTTTTATGACATATTGAAACTTCAATACCAAAAAATAAAATATTGAGATTTATTGGTTTTAACATTATTTCATATATATATTTTGTTCAATAATTTTCCTATGCATGCATATAATATAAATGAATATGCATTAGTTTATCTAGCTTTTATGCAGAGGTCTGGATAAAGACAAACGATGGCCATTCTAGGATTAAGCGCTACAAGCTCCACCACCCTATATTGACAAACGGAGGAGTTGTGTTAATGTGATGGACTACATATGCTTATAAATTGCCTTATAACTTCCTATAACTTGAGAAGCTTACATATGGCTATATTTGGAAAATGGATTATTTAAAATTCCAAATTTTATAGTTGCTTATTTATTTCATTCTCAATTCTGCATCTTACGTTTGGTAAATTGAAATTATGCTATACCGTAAATCACTACTAAAGTTTACAGTTGTAGGTCATGCCATCAGTTTACAGGTGCGCGGGGTTCTAACCTAGTCTTATACTATTTTGAATATCTTAAAGGGTAAATTAGTCCCAAGTTTTTTTAGAAAATTTGTTTGAGGAATATGTACCAAAGAAAGTTGACAACCAAGTGAACTTTTAATTTCGTCGGAATTACCATTATAGATAGGGAATGAGGATTTCTCCGGTAAAAATACAATTAAGGGTGAATATGATTTTTAGGGGGTGAATATGCATATCTAGAAATTTGCTTTTCCACGGCATTGGGTTACATCATTTCTCAATTTGAAGTTCAAATATATTGATATAGATAGTATACAAAGACGAACTTCTGCGTTTGATGTAGTATGAAAAAGAAAAAGGGTTCATTTCTTGCTTCTTTTTTTTTTTTTTTTTTTTTTTGGAATTGCAGTGTAGAATTCTTACAATCTTAACTCAAGTATCGGGGTCAAAGAGGGCTGCCAATATTACACAAAACCCTCTATTTTCCACTAAAGTTTGATATTTGCAGGTGGCCTCGAGATCAAAGAGGGCCGCCAATATGAAATAGCGATATTGTAGCTTCTATTCGATTAGAGCAGAAAATATAGCTCTGCATTTTTGTGGATTAGACAAAGAAAATAGTGAAATACTGATCCAGCTCTATCCCCTAGTTAATATACACTGGATGGATTAATAAGATTAACCTTTTAGTTGGTCAAGTTAAGGATCCAAATTTGATAACTAATGGCCACTGCACATCTAAAAGACTAAAATGTTGCCAAGTTTGTGAAGGTTTCCAATGAGTGCTAATGGTTGTTCCCAATTTAATTGATATGTAATTTTTTTTTGGGTGTTATGTTGGCTTTACTTTCTTGGTGAGTTGTTTTGGGTGGTTTGTTATTATCAATATTCAGAGAAAGTGTGGTAGCATTTGTAAGATGGACAAGGTTGTTTGTTGTCCTTTGCTTAGGAGTTGTCACCTAGGTTATTTATGGAACTTGGGCAGTATTTTTATGTGAATCTAAGTAGCTATAAATCACATTGTTTAATTGACTTTACAAAGCTGGAATTGACTCCTGCCATTAATTATTTGAAAGCAGAATATATGTGTGACTGCCGCTTATCGACCTGTTAGGGAGCTACTACAACAAGATGTACCTGTTAGGGAGCTACTACGTACAACAAGAGAAACTGAAGGACATGGTATATAGGATTACATTGCAAGATGTTTTCCTGTTTAAAATGTGTTTCTCCATCCAACTTGTGATGGGTGTCCTGAATTTCTCTTTTCTGTCAAATTCTGTACATACAGGGAAGGAAACGGAGAGCTGCAGAAGGGCAGCGCTCAGAAGATGCTTCGGATACAAAAGAGGCACGGAAAGAGGAAAGAATAATTAACCTGATGCCCTTAAACATGGAAGACATGAGGCACGCAAAGAATCAGGTAGGACCTGACATAACCTGTGTGAATATATTAAATAATCAAGAAAACAACAAAGGGAAAGAGAAAAGAGAGCTAGAGTTTTTCATAACACTAAAACTGAATGAATGAATACAATGGAAAAGAAGAGGCAATAATAATAGAATATCTAGGTATAAAGTATTACCCTAATATAAAATAAAAGACTAAACTACCCTAAAGCTAATAAAACTAATTCTAACACCCCTCCTCAAACTCACGATGCTGCAGCTAAAAGCATAGAGAGTTTGCCAACTAAAAAACGAAAAACGCTAAATCGGATGTGACTTTGTAAACAAATCAGCAATCTGTGCGGAAGAAGAAACAAAAGGCAAAGTGATAGCTCCATGCTTAAGGTGATGATGAGTAATGTGACAATCAATCTCTATATGCTTGGTCCTCTCATGGAAAACAGAATTGTGAGCAATCTGAATAGCACTCTTATTATCACAATACATAGGTGAAGGGCGAGGAAGGGAGACATCCATATCTGTAAGTAGTCGGCGTAACCAAATAAGCTCACGGGTAGTCGAAGCCATAACACGATACTCAGCTTCTGTGGAAGACACATCAACAACATCTTGCTTCTTGCTCTTCCAAGAAATGAGAGAATCACCCAAAAATATACAAAACCCAGTAATAGACTTGCGATCTGTAGGATCACCGGCCCAATCAGCATCAGAGTACGCACGCAGCTCCAAGGAAGATGATGAAGAAAGTAAAAGACTTTGAAACCTAGTGCCCCTCAAGTACCTCAAAATACGATGAACAACAGCCCAATGAACTGTAGTAGGGGAAGTAACAAACTGACTAACAACATGAACAGCATGAGCAATATCCGGACGAGTAATAGTAAGATAAACCAAGCTACCAACAATAGTGCGATATAAGGTAGGATCAGGCAAAGGAACGCCAAGACGAACATTAAGCTCCAAAGGGGTATCAACAATCTTATTATCAGTGAGGCGAGCACGCTCAAAAATGTCACCTGTATACTTAGACTGAGAAAGAAGATAACCTTTTGGAGAATAGGCTACTTCAATCCCCAAAAAATAACGTAGTGGACCTAAGTCCTTCATTTCAAAACAACGAGCTAATTCATACTTCAACACTGCAATCCCATCAACATCATCACTAGTAATAATCATATCATCAACATACAAAGAAAGCATAATACAACCAGTAGTGGTACACCTAATAAAGAGAGCTGAATCATACTCACTCGAGGAAAACCCAAATGAGGTAATCACTGTGGAAAACTTCTCAAACCAAGCTCGAGGAGCTTGTTTAAGACCATATAAGGCTTTTTTAAGCCTGCAAACTTCACCAGGACCATGAGGAACACCCGGAGGAGGAACCATATAAACCTCCTCTTGGAGGTCTCCATTCAAGAAAGCATTTTTAACATCCATCTGAGTTATATGCCACTGACGAATAGAAGCAACTGCAATAAGAGTACGAACAGTAGTCATTTTAGCAACAGGAGCAAAAGTCTCCTCGTAATCCATACCATACTGCTGGGAAAAACCCTTGGCAATCAATCTTGCTTTGTACCGCTCAACAGACCCATCTGACTTGGTTTTGATTTTATAAACCCAACGAGAACCAATAGCGCTCTTACCAGAAGGTAAGGGAACCAAACTCTAAGTGTCTGTCTTATACAATGCTGAGAGTACCTCTGCCATAGCCTGTTTCCAAAGAGGATCAAGAGCTGCCTCTTTATAGGACAGAGGCTCAGAGAGATCATGAACTGAAGCTAAAAATGAAGCAAAAGAATTCGAATAACAAGAATAAACAAAATCAGGTGATTGAGTAGACTTACGAGTGCGAGCAGGATAGCGAGGAGGTTCCACAGTCTCAGTATGTGCTTGGGTGGCCTCTGGAAGGGAGGTAGCATCAAACGGCAAGGTACCAGTATCAGCAGAAGTAGAACCATGAGGTGAGACAATATCAGTGGTGCATGGGGCTTGAGAGGGCACACTATCGGTATCATCAGAGAATGGGTCAAGATGGATGAGATCAGATTTAGTCAACTCATGATGATTATCAGGAATAGAAAAGAAGGGTATGTGCTCGAGAAACACAACATGACGAGAGACATATAGTTTTTTAGTAAGTGGGTCAAAGCAACGATATCCCTTTTGACCCTCACCATAACCTAGAAAAACACAAATAGCAGACTTAGGTGACAATTTGGTACGCTCTACATGAGGTCGAAGGACAAAACAAGTACAACCAAACACCTTTAAGGAAGAATAATCAGGAGCATGCCCATACAATTTTTCAAAAGGTGACAAACCTGAGCAGTGAGAGGACGGAATTTTATTAATTAGATTGACAGCAGTAAGGACAGCCTCTCCCCAAAAATCACTAGGGACATATGCAGATAATAAAAGAGAGCGAGCAGTTTCAACAGTATGCCGATGTTTCCTTTCAGCAACACCATTTTACTCAGGAGTGTCTGTACAAGAGGACTGGTGAATAGTTCCATCTAAAGCAAGCAACTCACGAAATTTATGATAGGTATACTCTCCACCTAAATCACATCTAAAACATTTGATGACATCAGAATGTTGAGTTTTAACAAAAGCACGAAAGGTATTGTAAATATCAAAGAAGTCTGAACGTTGTTTCATAAGATAAACCCAACAGTAACGAGTGCAATCATCAATAAATGATACATAATATCGAGACCCCCCTCTTGTAGTAACAGGAGAGGGTCCCCACACATCAGAATGAACTAAATCAAATGGTGCAAGAGAATAAGAAATACTTCTATTAAATGGTAAAGCGGAAAGTTTTGCCAGTTTACAACCACTACAATCAGAAATGTCATGAGTTTGTAAATCTCCTAATTTTCCTGTAGAAGCTAAATATTTTAAACGAGAGGCTGAAACATGACCAAGGTGAGAATGCCATAAATAAAAACTAGACGAAGATGAATTCAAACGAAAGGATGACAAGTCAACACTAGAAGCTGCAACCACTGGTACATTCAGCTTGTCCAAGATGTATAATCTCCCTTGCCTACGGCCTATCCCAATCAGCGTATGAGATTGCGGATCCCGCACATGACAAAAAGTAGAAGAAAAAGAGACTAAATAACCTGCATCACAAAGCTGACCAACAGAAACAAGATTCATAGTAAGTTTAGGAATGTGGTAAACACTAGGGAGAGATACATGAGGTGTGACAACAGACCCAACACCTGCTAATGGCATGGGAGTACCATCAGCTGTCATAACAGGCAAAGAAGAAGCAAGACATAAGGAAGCAAAAGACGACAAGTCAGGCGACATATGATTAGAAGCTCCAGAGTCTAAAACCCAAATACCTGAGGACATACCTGAAGACATACCTAGTGAAGAGGTGGCCACAGCATGTGGCTGTGTGGCAAGGAACTTCTGAAATTGCTCAACAAGGGAGGTCATGGACGGAGTGGATGGGGAAGGGGAACCGGGTCCAAATGAGTCTGATGGTGGTATAACTGCTGCAGTGTTAGGCTGTGGAGGCCTATATGAACGCTGCTGAGATTGGTTGTCAGATTTCCAATGAGAAGATTGAGGTTGCTGTTGTTGTGGTGGTCGACCATGTGAGGGCTGGTTGCTGCTATTGGGCTGGTTTGCACGACCCAACCTAGGACACTGAGCCTTCCAATGACCCTTCTCCTTACAGTAGCTGCATACATCACTACCAACTCTCGAGTAAAGCTTATTCTGATTGTTGGACTGTGGTCGAAAAGGGGCTGCTAAAACAGACGGAGTAGAGTCGGGGAGAATTCCCTTTCCAAACTGTGTCTTGAGATGTATTTCCTCGGCTACTAACTCATGAACAACAGAATCAACGGACGGAAGTGGGCTACGATGGAGAATGGACCCACGAAGGCCCTCAAAATCTTCACGTAGAGCCATCAAAAACTGAACCAGACGTTGTTCCTCCCTACTAGCGATATATGGTGCAAAGGCCCGCAATTCGAGCGACTCCATGAGAGCTAACTGATCCCAAAGATCTGTCATTGTAGAATAGAACTCCTGAATACTCAAATTTTTTTGTTCAAGGGCACGAATATCACACTCTAATTGGTACCTTTTCGCAAAATTGGATTGTGTAAATAATTTAGCCAAATGATCCCACACCTCCTTTGCATATTAAAACTTTGCCAACTGCATACCTATTAAGGGAGCAACGGAGTTGTTGATCCAAGTAATGATTTTCGAATTATTTGTGTCCCAAACATCTAGCAACTCTGCAAATTTATCAGCATTTTCATTCGTAGGTTTACTAAAATCCCCATTGATATAACCCCACATCTTCTTCCCCTTCAGAAAATTTTTCATCACATAATTCCAATATGCAAAATTCTTGCCATCGAGTTTAACACTAATCGCTTGAAGCGAATCATCACGTTCAGTAGCCATTACGAAAACGAAGCAATTAAATAACACAAAACAAGCGAACCCAAAATCAAAGACAGATCCAAAAACACAAAACAAACGAACCAGAATCAGTGACAGACATATCCAAAAACGAGCGCAAAGCAGTGCGAGATCTAAATACGAATCCGAATCCGAATCCGAATCAGAATCAGCGAGAAATCCAACAACGAACCAGAATCATCCGAAAAAATCGTGGATAAGATTTGAACCTGCTCTGATACCATGTGAATATATTAAATAATCAAGAAAACAACAAATTAAGGGAAAGAGAAAAGAGAGCTAGAGTTTTTCATAACACTAAAACTGAATGAATGAATACAATGGAAAAGAAGAGGCAATAATAATAGAATATCTAAGTATACAGTATTACCCTAATATAAAAGAAAAGACTAAACTACCCTAAAGCTAATAAAACTAATTCTAACAACCTGAACAAAGTTTTCTTTTTATCATTTTCGAATGTATTGTGGCAGATATTTATAAACACTTCTACTTCGTGAGTCGTGAAAGGCTATCTGTGTCCAGCAAACATTGTTCAAAATTCACATGCCCTTCTAGGAGAGCTAGGATTTCACAATTTCCCAATCGAGACTGAGAGATGAAACATAAGATTCACATGTTTGGAGAGTGTTTCCAAACGATAGTTTCAGATGTTCCCGCCCGCTGTTTTACAAGTTTCCGTTGTGTTAGAATTGGTATTCCCAACAAGAATTGCATTTCACATCATTGGATGATTCAAATAGTGAGACAGTGGGAGTGCTCTGATTGTTTTAGGACAATTTTGCCAAGACAAATATTGATCCTTGCCAACTGGTTGAGGAGATAGTTGGGCTGGTCCAAATTAACAAAGCCCATGTCTCACTCAATCAAGATGCGACCAGCCCAAAGTTAAATGAATAGAATGGGCTTTCAAGGGATTTAGTACTAGACCATAGTTTTAAATGCATATAACTCAGACCAACATATTTTGATACAATCATACTACCTATATGGTTTTTCTTGCTTTTGTTCACTTGCCTGTTTGTCATTGATGATATAGTTTGAGTTTTGAATAATAATGTCCACGTTTGTTTAATCAAATGAGAATATACACACATGGCTTAAAGTAACAATGAAACCAAAACATAATGGAGTATTCAATAAAAAAAATGGTGTGCTATGTTCTCTTTATTATGCTTGAGTATATACCTAAGTCAAGAGTTCTAGACAAATAATTACACTACTGCAATTAACATACCATCTAGGCGTTTACCTATATATATATATATATATGTATATGTGCATATACGTACGTGTCACATACAGGTCTTCTATAGATAAATATATATGTATATGTGCATATACGTATTTGTGTTTATGCCAAGTTTGATGCTGGAAACATATAATAATGAATGAGTTGCATAATTGCATTGTTCAAGTAAACTGCATTTTGGTTTACAGTTTCATTTGCTGGGTTCTAGTTTCATATTTGCCACATGGGTTTTGCTAGAGACATGTTTGTATAAATGTTATTTACAAAGTTTGGGTTTGGTTTAGTCTGAATCAATAAAAACTTTCTTAAACTTCATTTTGATGTATTTGTAAGTTGATTCATGGGTTTCTCATTGATTTAGGATTAGAATTGATTCCTTGAAATGGGACATTCTGGTTGGTTTTTTTTATGGCTCCTTTAAAATCTAGTTATAGGGCTTAACTTGTTTATTATTGGACCTAATTTAAACACTTATCAAACTTAGGTGATGAAATTAAAAAAAATTAAAATTTTAGGAGCTACAATAAATTTGGTCCAAAGTTAATATAATTAACCTGACATTTTCTAAGGCACCTAACTGAAAAAACAAACAAGACTAATCAAGTGAAATTGTGGGCTTAGCTATGTCATAATATCAAGTGTTTCGATTTTTTTAGCAACGCATTACGCATGTTAGCATATAAAGTACTACCTCAGGATTTTGGAATTGACATAGAGAGAATTAGTAGTATCAGGACATGCATCTTAAGTCTGGTGCTTGTTTGTGGAGACTATAACTATAGATCCCAAGTTTTCAATTCCAATGATTCTAAATAGATGCAAATCGCTCAGCTATTCACTGGTGGAAAAATCCACCCAAAAAAGCTTCCATTTGTGTTATATTAAGGCCCAAAAGGATAAAAATAAGGCATGAGCTGCCTTATTTTGCTTATGGTTGGAAATTTTTTAAATTCTATTTGATTAGGCCTTTGTTCAGTTTATTGAACTCTTGCTTTTATTTTGCCAATATTCTATTGCTTGCTTTGTTCAAATTGCTGAGTTGATAAAGCTTCCATTTGTAATGCATCAGAAACACTCTTTCTTAGTAAGGCACTCACATACTTGACCTTTAGTGCGGATGGAATTTTGTTGATTTCTCGATTAGAGGATGGCATGGTTCTAGTTTGGGACACTAAACCCAGAACATCATTCACATTTTTAAGTAGGCGAAAGGTAAGTCTACATGATCAAAATTGATTCTAACTTGCTTAACTTTTCTATAGCATTGGTAATACGAAACATGGAGTAAATTAATACCCACGAGTCCTTTTTTTTTACTTGGAAATGGATCATTAACATTTGGTTTGTTGTTTCCGTATTATATCGTATATTTTGCTGCTTAAATTTGACGAGACCGATGCTATTATTTGGACAGGGAGGGGAGATGATGAAGGCTGTAGTTTACCTGGAACTTGCCACCTAAGTTGGTGAAATAGCCGCAGCTCATGTCAAGAATTACTTTAGCAACTATTGTCAACTCGCGTGATCAAGCCTTTTTTTTTTTTTTACTTTTATGGGCACTTCTTATTTTCCATTGGGCCATGAAGTTTCAATGAAGTTTGGAGCAAAAAAAGTACTAATTTTCATATTGCACTTCTCTCGTTTGTGAAATTGACTATTGATATGAGTAGTTGTCTCAATTGCTTGAATTTGTATAATTTTGAAATTGTTTGATTGTGATTCATTGGTTAATTGTTTGAAAAAATGTCAGTTTTCAATTTAACATTTTTCATAGAAAATTATTACAATCAAATAGCAGAAAAGTTACTTTCCATGGAAAATGACCAATTTTCACTGGAAAATAGTGACAATTAAACAACAAAACTAGATTTTTTATGAAAAATGTTGGATTTTTCATCCAGAAAATAATTGCAATCAAACAGTCCCAAATTTTATTTTCATGGAATTTTTTTTTAATTAAAATAATTTCATAAAATTTTTTTCTTTTAACCCATTTTCTACCTTGCAATCAAACACTTTGAGAGAAGTCTTCCAAAAATGGAATGGAGAGGTTCTGTTATTTCCAATTTTTTGAAATTTTGAGAGAAAGTTCCCAAATAAATCTAGTTTCCACCCTTAAAAATTACGGTGAATATTTTTTCAATTAAGTGATATATTATTAAACACACTAAAAATAAATAAATGCTAAAACTTTTTATTTACAACCCTTAACTAAGTTATCAACACAACCTGTGACTCTGTGAGTTCTCGCATTTTCGCTGTATAGAAAAGAAATCGAGGAGCTTTTTTTTGTCAAACCTCGTGAGGGCCCACCCCCTATCACGCGTGCAAAAGATCCAACAGTTCAACTTCCACCCACAGTACACGGAAAGCATTTTCGATTCAATCCAACCGCTCAAAATCTCCGCTTTTGACTCGTTACTGTACGAACTTCGGCGCACATCCGAATTAAAAAAAAAAAAACAAATTAGACCTAATAATAAAAAAAAATATTATTTTCACTAACTAAAGCACTTTATAATACTACTACTCTCAAACATGTAGTACCATGTATACTATACATAAAAGCATCACCCGTAATTAAATAAAACCCTAAACATAACAGGACTGTCTAGATCTTACTCACTCTCCCAATCTTCTCTTTAACCTGCTCCCTCTTTCGACTTCACCACTTTCTCTCTCTAAAACATCTCTCTCTATCCCCCCGACTTCACCTACCGAATTCGGCGAAGAACCTTCGATCTTCAAGGTGCGATCTCGATCTCCCCCGAAACCCCCAATTTTGGTGCTTAATTGCCCCCTTAACTGCTTCAATTTTGTGTAGATTGCACTTCATTTGTACTTCGCTTTTTCGGTTTTAGGTTTCAATCATATATATATACATACATAGTACATACACACACATAGGTGCTATGTAGTTGGTTTCATCAGATTAAGGGAAAAGAAGAAGTTGGAAGTTTTTTTTTTTCTTGAGATCATTTCTTGTTAATTGATTCGAAAATCGTCTGTTTCTGTTCTGATTTGTTCATTTTCCTATGACCTAATGATTTTTAATTATAAAATTGTGAACTTTTGATACATTCCTGCGATTGTATAGCCATTCATTGCTTATATTCTCGTTGATCACGTATTTGCATATACTTATGAAGGGTTTCACTCTTTGGTTTGATCTCTGTGTAGATTTTCTTTCTGATATTTTGTAAGAGAATCAGCTAAATTGGTTGTCCTATATATAGAGAATTTTGAGCTGTCTTTTAGTGTAACTTGTGTTGCAGTTTTTGCCCTTTGCTTGGTGCGAGTGTGTTGTTGGTTTTATTTGAATCTAACAGTTGTGCTTATATTTGGGTTTTGATTGTTATATTGCAGCAAAGATTTCGAGTTCATTGATTTGTAGTAATTTGGAACTAAAGGAGTATAACAACATGCCGTGGACTTCTTTTGTTCGTCTGGTGGTGTTCTTTCGTGTCATACTGTAATTTCCATTGTTTTGGTGAGATGTTTCTCTCTGTGTTAACTTTATTTAGAAAATTTTCATATTCATATGATTCTGTAATGTCAAATAATCCACAAAACTCGGAAATTTTTAGTTCCTCTCAAGTTGATTTGCTTCATTTCCTTATACGTTCTGTTTGATTGCTGATAGTCCATAAAGGAAAATGATTAACTATGAAAAAACTAAAATTGGCAAAAAAGCAATACTTGGTGTCTTTTAGAGTTACGCTTGATCTTTCTAGTAGCCACTATTGGAGGCAGATTTCTTTTATGTGTCTACAATTTGTTAAAGTGATCAAACTAGGGCAACAGAAGTGTTGTAATGATTATTTATAGAATCGTCTATCTTTTTATGATTTATACTTTGTTTAGTGTTACTGAATTTTTGGGCTTTCTTGTGTAGGTGAAGAACTTTGTATTCTGAAGGCAGGCTTTGACTTCATTTTTTCTATATCGGTTGGAGAGTGATAATGTTCATTGCTGTTACGCTGAAGAGATATCGAGCTACGAAGGAGGTTGGGAAGATTAAAATGAGTGTTGGTATCATTGCAAATTACGAACTGATTCAAGTTTGTCAGGTAAAGGTGTTTTTCTTTCTATATTTTGGTGGTTATGAATCTTTTGTAATTGGCATACCGTTAAAGTCATTTTCACAATCCTTGTTAACTTCTTATCGGGTTTACCTAGAGTATTATGGACCATCTAGGCCCATTTCCAAAAAATAATAAGTGTAATTAGTTGATAAAGAACTTGTTTGGCAGTGTGTTTTTCAAGGCTCTGTTTGGTTGATGGATTAGTGAGGGAAAAGAAAGGAAAATAAGGAAAACGTTCCCTTTGCTTGGTTACCAAGGAAAATAGGGAGGAAAAGAAAACATAGAGACTTAAATTAAAATTTTAAAAGCTTGTGAGTCACATTCCTACCTAAACACGAAGGAAAATGTTTCCCTTTGTTTGGTTACCAAGCAAAATAGTGAGGACAATATGAAGGAAAAGAAAATATAGTGAGACTTAATGTGTGTATTAAAATTTTGTGACTCAGCTTGCCATTTTTTCCTTAGGTTACAATAATATTTTGAATTATTTTACTTTTAATGTCATTTAAACATCATGGAGAAAAATGCAAGGGAAAACAAAGGGAAATTGTTTTCCTTTCTCTTTTCTTTTCCCTCAATGAATCTGCATACCAAGCAAAGCCTAAACTAAAAGGAAAGAAAAACAAGAAGGAAAACTAGTTACCCTGTGTTTTCCTCCATGCTGTCTTTCTTCATTCATTATTAAAATTTTGAAAAGATAAAAAAGTCAGGGTGAAGATGAATATAAAACATGATAGAGATCGAGTTATTTGCTATAGAAGTTTAAGAAAATAAGATTCTGTCAACACAAAGTCACATCTTATTCTTAAGTGGGCGGATTATGGACCATTAAAAGTTGAGGTGGTGGGGGGTACACACACACTGCCAATTTGTTTTTAACAAAAATTGAAGGGCCTAGGCGGTTAGAATTAGGGAAAAAGGATAATATTCATATCACAAACCCATATATCAAAACATAGAAAGTTTTCTCATTCAGGCTAATATTGATATCTTCCGTCCTTACAAGTTACAATCAACTCAAAAGCAGCCTCAGCTACCTTGCCCCACTAGGCAAAAGAGAGCACCAAGATAGATATAATGTGTTATGAATCCAACCAAGCTCGTGTCTCTGATGGAATACATTCAGACCTTTTTCAACTATCCGGCATTGCAGTTACACAGCGAAACTGGGGTCATAGTGTACTTGTCAGGAATCCAAGAACAATGATCATTTTAAGGAATTATTTGAAGGTTTTTTGTTATTTTTCCAAAATATTGGATGAATGGAATAATGGACGAATTTAATATACACAAATCAACGAACAAAAAGAATGGATCAATTTGAAAGATTTCCTTCATTCTTATTTTTGGAATATATGCAATGATTGCTTGAAATGGCCCTTTAATTCTGTCATCAGTGTCTTCTTGATTACGGGATACTGTGACAGGGTACCACATTATTTTACAATAGTTATTTTTTTCTTTTTTCTTCTTCTTTCTTTTATTTCTCTCTCTCTCTCTCTCTCTCTCTCTCTCTCATTCGAAAAGAGGTAAGAAGGAAGGAATTGGAAGAAGGAAATGGAAATTCTGATGGACTTGTATTTATGAAAGCGGCTCACTTCCTTTCCCTTCTAAGTGTTTGACTAGTGATTATCGTACTTTGTCAGTGATATGGTCGAACTTCAGTGCTTGTGTAACTCTCAGTTTCTGTGCAATTTTTGGGTCCAATTTCCGTGCTTGTATAATTTTCCGATATTTCCATTTTGTTTTTCAAAAGTCTTGGACACAATTTTGAGTGGGGGCGTGTTCGGATGGAACGGATCGGAAATTGCTGTTTTGGAAAAGTTTCCAAAATTTTCGAAATGTAAATAGCCTTTCCACTGCCAGTTCCGAAATTTCCGAATTTTCTTACTATGTTCTGATTCCGAATTTTTGGAAATATCAGAATTTTCATAAATTTTTGGAATCGGAAATTTTCGACAATCTGAGGCAAAAAAAAAAAAAAATCAACATATCATTGTTTAAAATTTTGATAATAGACTTTTGTAAATTTGATTTTAGAACTAAAGTTTTTAAAATAGTAGTCAAACCCTCGTTTTGATATAGAATGTATATATATGTATATGTATTTTTATATATACCATTAAAAAAGTCATATATTTTGAAAAATATCGGTAATTTCGGATCAGAAAATGTTAAGAATTTTTTCTAGAATTTTTGGAACTTCCAGTATCATTCCTATTACAATCTGAATTATTATTATTAAATTTTTTTTTTTTCGGAATTTTCGTATTTCGTATTTCAGAATTACTTTTATGTTTTGCCAAAATCGGAATTTTTCGGATCGGAATCGGATTCGGAATTTCCATTCAACTTGCACCTCTAGTTTTGAGTAATCCCTTTCAATTTCCGTGCCTCTTTAATCTATATATATATATATATATTCCCCTAAGGCCTTGTAATATCGTGTTCAAGCTTGTTTCAGCTAATGTAGCACAGGTATAGATACGGGACACGGGTACCACACGATAAGGGTATAGGGGTACGACGAATAAAATATTATTATTTTTAATTAATAATATTATGCTAATAAAAAACAAGTCCAAATAGTCACATAACAAGAACCATAAGTATTATAACAAGATTGTTTTACCATTAAAGATCAACATTAATAATCCATCCATAGCAAGATTATTTCACTATTACAAAACAAACACAAGGACCATAAGCATAACAAGATTGTTACAATTAAACATCATTAGATCATCAATATCACTGCCAAATCATAAAAACCACTAGTCCTAAACAAGACAAGAAAAGATTCATCCTTAAAAGGGGCACAAAACCATAATCCTAAAAAGAGGGCAAAAATCATTTACAAAAAGTTGAATTAAATAAGCGGACACGTTTCTTGGAGTGTCGAGTACATACCCTGGGGTGTGTGTCCAACTAGTGTTTGTGTCCAGTATGTACCCGGTACGGGTACGGTGGACTAAATGAAGTACCCATGCTACATAACCAGCTATTGGTTAATTTCTTATTGGCTTAAAGACACTTTAGTACCCTATAGTTTGGAGTTTGGACGAAGTTTCACTTTGGGTCATCGACTTTCAATTGCAACACTTCGGACTCGATTTTGTTACAATGTGGGCCCTAGCCCCAAATCCGTAAAAAAAAAAAAAAAAACATTGAGAGAGAAACTAGACCTCTGCAGCTCTCTCTCTCTCTCTCTCTCTCTCTCTCTCATGAAGATGAAGACCTAGACCTCTGCAGCTCAAAAAGAAGTGGAAATGGAGAGAGAGAAACACTATGAATTCTGGACATTTGCTGTTTGGAGCCATCCAATTGAACCCCCGGGTCCATTTCGAGACAACATTAGAGTCTTCCTCAGAATGTTCAGAGATTAGTTCAAGGAATGCCCATTTGGTGCACCTATTTGGTTTTTAACTATAACAGAGACCTTCGAATTCCTTTGTATACGGTTGCAGAATTGTTTGAAAACTCTAAGAAACCTCTCTGCTGTCACTGTCCATGCACTGGTGAAGGTTAAATTGGGTTTTGATTTGACTTATCAATTCAATTTCTCAAATGGGTTTCTGTGAAAAAAAAAATCTCAGTGAGTATTAAGATTTGGATTTGGATCTCAGTTGGGTTTGTGTTCATTTGTTTCATGATTTCCATTTGTGTACTTAATTTTGGAATTTGAGTTTTAGAATATGATTTTGCTTTCTGAAATATAAATTCCCATACTAATTCGAAGAGTAGTGCTGAATTGAGATTCTAATTTGATATTCTGAAATATCCACTTTTCTATGATTTCCAACCAAACAAATTCAATTTGGGTTTTCAAATTCGATAACAACAAATTGGGTGGTTTATGCGAAAATTTTAATTGGGTATTGAGATTTGGATTTGGATTTGGATCTCAATTGGGTATGTGTAAATTGGGTGGTCAACCCCATTTTTTTTGCAAGATTTGGATATGGTTTTGGGACAAAGATCAGAGTTTGAAAAGGTGGGTGGGTGGGTGTTTTTGGAGGAAAACATAAAAGTATCAAGTGCTTCGGTGTTTTCCGTCGTAATTTTTTTTCAACTTTTTATTTTGTACGGAGTTAGGGCTAGGACCCACATTGCAGCCAAATTGACACTATAGGGTCCAAAGTGTTGCAATTGAAAGTCGATGGCCAAAGTGAAACTTCGCCCAAACTATAGGTTACTAGTGTTTTTAAGCCTTTCTTAATTTATCTCTGACTTCTTTGTTGAAATCAACTTGATTGCTTTCAATGTATTCCTACTTTGCAATCTATTTGAAAATATTTCATGCGAAGTTCTTATATCCTTGGTTTAGTAGTTTAAGTAGCGCTAGCACCAAGACACTGCTGAAGCGGCTGAACCCTTTACATGTATTGAGTCCAAGTCATGTCTTGATAACTATGAAACATTGTGAAAATACATGCTTGGTTTATCTTTTTTGTTTTTAATCAACAAGTAGTATGTCATTGCAAGCGACAACATGGTGTTGAAGTTGAAAATTTTCAGTATACTTTTACCCCTGGATTTTCTCATTCAACAGTTCCAAGATATGATTTGAAAATGTGATTTTGTTTTAAATATTTTAGTTGATCGTGCAACCTTGAACATGCATCACTACAGCACTCATTGTTTCTTATTTTATTTGCAGGCCGAGTATTTCCGCCAGTTGCTTAAACCGGTTACGTAGTCTAGCTTAGTGGAAGCCTTGGGACATTAGGGACCTATTGCTCTCTTGTTGTGTTCATACGTAGGAGTGTCAAATCATTAATTTGATAACTGTTAGTTTGCAATAAATGTGTGCCGTACTGTTATGGAATTACCTTAGGTGTATTCTTTAGACTCGGCGTTAGGAACCTTTATCCAATTAGGAATTTCTGTTACATAAGCTATAGATTCGGCTTTTAGAAACTTTTATTCAGCGGCACTACTCATGCATAGTGACCACCAAATTTTCCCCCAGAACACAACCCCTCTTGGTAATCTAGTGGGTAGGCAAGTTTTACCCCCAGGCGTAATGCACTCGAGTCCCTTCAATGGTGTTAAGGTTCAATCCTCAGAGCTATGCCCAAAGAATTACGTTATCTTTGATCAGACTGATCAAAGAAGCCAGATCATGTTTCACCCAGCAGTTGCCCCGAAACTCGGTTACCCTTGTTTAGATATCCGTGCATCTTACATCCAAGATAACATTGAGGGGCAATATGGACATTACGAGGAGGTAGAAACTGGGACTTGGAAAGAAGATTCGGATGATATTGATGCATTGTTGAGCTTCGAAGACGATGAACAAGAAGGGTTAGATGAGGAAGAGGTCAGCACGGGACGTACTTACGGGGACTATGAATGTGATTCTGCAGATTCTGGATCGACTTATGGGTCGAAACCCAGAAAGAGCAGGTTAAATTCTCTTCAGAATTCGTCTGGTAGTGTTAACAGTGAAAAGAAGCGTCTGAAATTGAGGAAGATGGTGAAGGCACTGAGGGGAATTGTGCCTGGTGGCAACCAAATGAATACCGTCGCTGTTCTTGATGAAGCTGTGAAGTACCTCAAGTCTCTCAAGGTTGAAGTGCAGAAGACTGAAGTCACAAATTTGAAGAACTAAGCTTTATCCTCTGCTGTGGTTATAAGGATTGAAGGAAGCTTTAGCCTTTAAGCTCTCTCTCTCTCTCTCTCTCTCTCTCTATATATATATATATATATACATATTTTTTTTCCCTTTCTCATAGCAGGTTGGCTTTAAGAGGGTAATGATGATGTTCTATTTTGGGAGAAATTCCTAGCATGCCATTGTTATGCTACTACGCCTATATATGATTTGAACAAATGGATCCTTTACACATGGAGGTAAGAGTGTGTTGTGTAATAAGCTGACTTGTATGACTTGTTTTTACCCTGCCATGTTGAATACTGTGATAAGAACTATTTCTTTTAAAACATTCCTCTGGCTCCTATGTTCTTGCTGATCTTATTGCTTTACATGGTTGCGACATTTTCCCTTGTCGGTATACACATAATTGTCAGAATTCACTATATATATGGTTATGATATCTAATTTCTTGGTAGAATTCTACGTTACATACCCACATCCTACTGTGTTGGTTTGACCGTACCTACATCCTAGTCGTTCCGGGTGAGAATCATTTGTTCTTGTGATTTTGAGTAAGAAACATTTGTTCTCTTTCAAAACAGCCCAGATGGCTAGAACAAATGTTTATTATCATGGAACAAATGTTTTTTATTTCTTACCGTGAACAAATTTTTTTCCCCAAAAAAAAAAAAGAGACGCAAAAGAGTTTCTAATTTCTTGATTGTTACGATTGAGTTTGCGTTTGCAGTTGAATTTAATGCTTTCTTATCTGCCGTGCCTCTGCATGATGGGAGCAAATGTTTAGCGAGTTAGGCACAGCCCTTTAACCACACCTTAAATCACAACACATGTTTTAAATGCATGTACTTTGTGCTGTGTGGATTTTTCATATCAACAATGCCAGGGGCACAAATAAATTTCATACAAAGTTATAAACATACTATATTTCTCTCTTGGGTCACCCTGTGGGGTCCATTGAAATTATCTGGACCCCATAGTGTCACCCAGGAGAGAGATAGAGTGTGTTTGTAAATGTTTGTGAATTTGTTTGTGCCCTAAATATTTCTCTTTTCACATATGGTCATATTTTTTTAGGAAGTACAAAGTACATGTATTTGAAGCATAGTTGTAGTTTGGGGTGTGGTTGAAGTTGTGTTGAATGTTTGATTGGTCCCATCAGCTTCTCTGCAGCACCAATAACTACTGGTGTTAGTGCTGGTGCCACAGGCCCACAGTAAATAACCATTCTTTTTCTTTTATGCAAGAAATGCTCTGTTTGGAACAAAAGTGAACTTCTTTGAGAAAAGTATATGTATTAATATTGATATATTTCATATTTAGAGAAGGAAGAAAAAAAAAAAAAAAACGAAAAGAGGATATTAACGGAGATAGAAAAATTATAGAAGTTGAGGAGCATAGATTTTGTGAACTTTCAATTTACATTCTCATGTGCAAAATACCATCTTAACTTAACAGTTAAAAGCAAATAAGATTTGTTTTTGTGACAGAGTAAAAATTGTATTATATTGCATTTTTAAAATAAGTTGTTAATGAGGATAATCATGTAATTATAATTGGTAGGAATATATTTCGAAGTTATTTCAATCTATGCTTTTCAAATTTAAATCCAAATTTGGATTCCAAATGCTTTGCCAGTTGTACTATATGTTATGCCAGTGATCAATGGTACCACATACCATTACTGTGATACAAGATAAAGGAGTAATGATTCGTGCACATAAAATGTGCACATAAAGTGTGCACATAAAGATCTAGACCATTCATTTTAGTGGGTCCTATGTGTGCAGGGATGGACCCCATCAAAATGAATGGCTCAGATGTTTATGTGCACACTTTATGTGCACATTTTATGTGCACGTAGCATTATCCATTATCATAACGAAGAGGTAGGATTTTTTGTTGTTGGTTAAAATAAGATGGGAAAAGAAGGAAAGAAGAGAGTGTGGTGCGGGTTTTTACTATTATTTGGTAGTACATGCAGTTGAAAAGTTGCGTTGGATTTAAATTCATAGATAGTAAAAATCCCTCAATTTAGACTTAATTAGTTTAAAGTCAATCCCCTATTTTTTTTACTGTGGTCTAAATTCTATCATAAGTGAAATTTTGCCAAATTAACTCCTTTGACCAATGTAATTGAATAAAATTGTCATGCAGGGAAAAATAAAATTTTCTTTATGGAATCTATAGACAATGACTGGTGAAATCACTGAATTGTCAACATCACGCACTTCTAAATGCTAGCAATAGAAAGAATATAAATAAACAGTAAAATAGTCATAATAAAAAACTTACTAACCTATTATATCAGAGTATTACACATAGTAAGAAAATGTCTTAAGGCAACAGATGTCCTATTACAAAACATAGTACTAGAGTTTCATAATAGGATAAGAATTATAATATATCTTATGTCTTTAGCTGGCGTACCCCTCCTTCGGGTAGTATTCGTCATTATAAGGTTCCCCACTTGCATGGTAAGCAATATGATAGTCTGGACGAGGAATGTCCAAGCATAAAATGCCATCAACTTACTGAAAGCTGAGTGAGTAGAAACTTACACAATATCATGAGGGCGAAATAATTGCAAGTTATGGAACGATATATATATATATATATATATAGTAATGCTACTAATAATATCTTTCTATTTATTCCAATCTATTATTCGATTCCTAAAGTCTCATCACCCTTAACCTACAAGTACCCTTGAATTGAAGAACATGCTCGATAGTTTAACTTTATAGATATACCATCATTCCATTCACCACTTTTAAGGGCATATTCATAGCCCACTGCATATCATAGACATCACGTAAATCCACTCCTTGCATTTAAGGACATATTCACAGTCCATTGCATGTCAGGGATACAATGTTTGAATCAAGGCATATCAATCTATTGCCACGACTTATCGACGTCTACCAGTGGTCTCAGCCCACTGCTTTTAAGGACATATTCACAGCCTACTGCTTTTAAGGACATATCATGCATCACCTGGCTATCTTAGGACTACTTGGTCCAGCCCACTACTTTTAAGGATATATGACCAGCCCACTGCTTTTAAGACCACGTACAATTACTAGAACTGATCAAAACTACCTAAGTTCCGTACTAGTACTGATACATGATAATCCCATTATGGCCTGACTACTATGAATGAAATAAACGGATATCAACCTAACACATGACCACTACGTTGTCTAACGTCACGAATCATTCTTACGTTACCCTTAACATTAACTCATTATTGTGTCGTAGTATCTCTTATTCAATCAATAACGCATAGTGAAAGTACAAGACGATGTTTAAACAACTAAGCAGTTTATATCATAAACAACTAGGGATGTTAGCATTTAGTAAGTTCCAATCGATTGAAATCATTTTAATGGATTGGGAACAAATATATTTTAATCGATTGAGTCATTTTCAATCGATTGAGTAAACAGTGGTGTCAATCGATTGAAATCCATTTCAATCGATTGATAAAAAGTTCAATCGATTGAACATGTTGTCTTCTCCAGAAACTAGACAGTCACACCCAGAATTTCTGGGTGCATTTGGTTTGATTTCTTCACGTTCAAAACTTATAAAACATCAACCCTAAGCTATTGAGAGAATTTGGAACTCACCAAAATCAAAGAGGATGTGGTTGAGGTGAGTTTTGGAGCTTGCCTCCAATGGCCTCCCCCCTCTTCTTCTCTCTGTCTCAGTCTCTTCTCTCCTTCCTCTTCTGCTCTTCTTCTTCTCCTCCTCCTTCCTCTTCTGTCTGTCTCTCTCTCTCACTGTGTATTTATATATGTGTGGTGTATATGTGTGTGTATATATATGAGAGTGTGGTGTATATATATAACTATCTCTCTCTAAACTCTCTGGACTGCCAAATTGTAATATCCTGTGATGATGCCAAAAATTGGTATGAGAGTATGAATAAGAAGATGAAGACAAAGGAGGTTTGTATGTGGTTCGGTCCCATTAACTAGGAGACCTTCATCCACGTGTGTGTCGGAGCGCGTTCATTAACAAATCACCGGTGGTCTTTGGTGACCAACAAGGAGTGCGGTACTCCCAGAAATCGGCCGAGGATATGCGTATGAGTGATATATATTGCTATTCTGTGAAATAAGAATGCGATCCCCCTTAATGGGGGTGAGTGGTCCCTTTTATAGGTGTAAGAGACCACTCTTACAAGGTAAGTAAATTGATTAAGAGGTACAACCCTAATTATAATAAATTTACATAAATCATGGAAGTTTCCTAAGTGGTTTAGAAAACAACTTGCACTTCCCAATAGCCCTCTAACTGAGATAGGCAACTATCTGGAACCTTGTAGAAGAAGTTATGGTATAGGCCCGGGTTGCGCCCATTGTGGGATGAGTCTGCATTGTAAGCCCGAGCTGTGGGCCCAGACCGTGCGGTCTTGTCCGAGCAACCCGAGATGGTTGAGTAGCAAACCCCCATTCTGGATGACTTGACATTTCCTTGCTAAGATGGTAGTTTGGCTTTGACCCAATATTTTTGTACATATAGCTGCCCCCCATTTTCAAAGCTGATGCGACGTTCCATCGGATGATGATTGAAAATTAGCACTGATCTGAAACCGTTCGGAACAAGGTCGAGACCTCACCCGGGGTGAGACCGATCGCGCACACCAGCCGGGGCCTAGACCGACCGATGGCGCCATGGGCCCGGGCCGGTGCCTGCCACGTGTTGGTTAGTGGTTGGCCTGGTTAGGATCCAACGAGGTTGTTGTGAGTGTAACCAAACAGTCGCATGGTAATCGGACCGTCATGTCATGCATTTAATGCGCGCGCCTTTTGAGGCATCATTCCACGTGCTCGATGAGATAGTTGTCAGGCAGTTTAGGTGGGATGATTTCCTGTCCACTGGATCTGATTCGATCTAGACCATTCACGCTACATATATAAGGGACACTTGTTCATTTCTTCCATTCTTACTGTCTAGAGATAAAGATTACCGAGCGATTTTGAGAGAAAAAACTCCCGGCCAAGCTTCCCGATCTCTTTTTGTGCTTAATTCTTGTAAGTCTTCATCTTCCCAGCTTTCAGATTTCACTGCTCTTTCCTTCTTTTCCTCTTTTTTTCATTCCCGAGTGAGGCTGGAGAATAGGAATTCGTTAGGGCTTGTGAGGGAGTGGGAATTTTTATTCCTTAGATTTTGCTTTTTCATTAAAGTCTCATGGGATTCATGAGACTTTCAATGTCTTACTTGAATCCCTTCACTTGAAATCCTTTAGCCTTCTTGTAAGTTCATGATTTATAAGAAGATTAGAGTTGATACTTAGCATGTTTGGTTAATAATTCCAAATCTATCTCCATGGTTTGAGCTTGTTATCTTAAGATTTTATGAAGCTTTTCCATACTTCATTGAAATATATCAAATATAGGCGTCATTAACCTCCAATGACCATCAAATGGTAGGAGAAGTGGTTTAAACTATGCCAAACTTAATGGCTTGGTAGTTGGAGTTAGCAAGTAAAAGGTATATTTGACAAAGGTGCAGTGAGTTCATTAACCACTTTTGATCAAAGATTTTTAGTTAAATAATGAACCGTTGGAATCAAGTGAAACCAACCAGAAAGTGTCAATAACTCAAATTTCTTCCACTGTGATTTTTGTTTTAATGATTTCATGTTTAAAGTGGTTTGGTCATGAGTTCTTGTGAAACAACAACAATCTGTCCAGAATTTCAGAACAGTAAAACCTCTTTGAAATAAATTAATCTGAGCATCAATCAAGTTTTCTTGGCCTCAAATAATTTTTTTTGGGTAATTTAATGTGTTTGAAAGATACCCCAAAAAGATCAAAGTGTTTCTGATTTTTTTTTTACTATTTTTAGAAAATCATACAAGAACTCTGGACAGAGAGTTGTGAAGTTCTGAGTGATGTCTAGTGTTTGTCCAATTCCCAGAGATTGAACCGTTGATCTTCGATTTTTTCCTTTTGGGTTAGAAACTAGACTCATAGAGGCATCTCGTGTCCAAAATGTATTGACATCAAACCATGGAAACTATGCTTTTCATTTATTTAAAGCCTTGACTTGTTCTCTGTAATTTTCAGAATTTTTGGGCAGATTTGGTATACTTTGCAAATAATGGCTCAAATGATCTTTCCATGACCTAGGGCTTAGACCATGCTTTAACAATGGTTAGTTAAGCTCAAATACAGAGGCTAAATGACCCAAATCAAGGAATAATTCAATAGCTCATTCTTGTTCATATCTATGTAATCATACACATTCTTCCATATAGATTGGTATTAGAATTCATAATTGCGTTATTTCTTCTATTTGAAATAATTAAGCTAGACATTTAAGGTATGATCTCTTGACCCTTCTTAGGATTAATTATTTCTTAATTTCATTGATTTTCGACTTCATGCACGACACCTTAGAATTAAGATTCACCTTATGTGTGTATATATATGTGATTAGAGACCTTTTATTAGGATTTCTACTTTTCGTATGCAATGCATATTTCAAAATCGTAGCTGGATCCCGAGTAAGTTTTCTTGTACCCTATTGGATGTCATATTGCTTGCTAATAACTTATTTGGTTTTGAATGATAGTTTATCATTTGCAATCTTACACCCTTTAGACTTGCTTTTGTAATGTATATACATATGTATTAGTTGAGGGCATGCTTAGATTTTTTTTAATTCGTTTAAAGGATGTTGAGTAGAGGCTTGTCGCGAGATAGGATGAGAGGGGGTGTTTTAGTCCGCTAGACTCCTTTCCCTCTCATTCCATAATCTCCAAAAGATCAGTTTGCTTTAAAATGGTTTCTTAATTTTTCTTTTAGAAATTAAGTGGCGACTTGTTTTTGAATTTGAATTTGAATATTGAAAAGATTTTAAATACAAAAGCTGTGGGTAAGAGAAAATTGTGATATCCACATGTACTTCTGCTTGTATCCACAGTTTTTATAATTAGGAATCACCTTAAACTCACACATTTGAGACCATCAGGACGAGAGAACTTGACAGGAATGCCGATGATAAGGAAAGTTGGGTTGTTTGTATAAAACGTCGATCTCTGACACACTTTTGATCAGATTACTACTGACTTACTTTTGATCAGATTACTACTGACTTAATCAAAGAAGGATTGACTCGGACATGAAATTCTCAAATTGCCATGATTTAATGTGCCTTCGACATAATTGATGTACCGCTTTACTTATATGTTCACTTATCGTCTGTTCGTGGTAGCACTCTGCTGATAAATTGAAAGTTTTTCCATAAAGTCTAGCCAATTATTTGATTATCCAAAGTGTGCTTCGAATTAGTGCCCAACTTTGAGAATAAAAGATACTATGTTTTAAAATTTTCAAAATAACTTGGTGACTTGAAAACTTACCCTTAGTATGAAGGGATTGTTAGGCAAACAAACTTTGCCCCTAGTGTGAAGTGTAGAAAGTGGAATTCATGGGCAAATGAGGTAGGTGACCAAAGTTTTCACCTAGTTTGGATGGTGATTCATTGGAGGTTTTGGGCAAACGAGGTAGATGATCGAAGTATGCCCCTTGTATAAAGGGTAGATAGTCAAATTCAAGTAAACGAGGTAGCTGAAGTTTGCCTCTAGTATAGAAGGTGACTTCTGGCTTGGGACATGGACTGTGACTTTTAATCTCTCAGATGCTCATAACTTTTGCCTAGGCACTGGTCAAGTGACCTAGCGAGCTCTTTTCTCTCTTTGTTATAGTTCACTTTGAATTTAGCTCTAATTTTTGCCTTCGTGCCCTTTCGGGTTTTTGACCTAGCGAACCCTTCTTTTCTTTTTGAAAGTCTGCCTATGTACCACTAGCGGTGATCAGGTCCAACGTAGTTCGGCCAAGGCTTTGAAAGAAAAGGGGTTAATTATGATGGTGTCGATTGAACTGATGTGGTTGCCTACATATCCCTGAGTATGAATCAGGTTGAGCATAGTTCAAGGCTAATGGTTATGGAATGGTCGAGGTATGAGGTTTTTTTTCAAACCAATCATCAAAGAAGTTCAAACTTGGGTCACTTGTGGTAGCCTTGAATAAGAGGATTCGGTTTCAATCTCCCTTTTTTTTAGGATTGATCCTATTCACTTTCACCTTGCCAGTCTTTTCACGTGAGATTTTCATATCATAATTTCATGTATGTCAACTCTCAAAATTTGTTTGTGGCAATTCTGTGCCTTTCGAAACATGATCTAGACACATTCTCATCATGTACCTTGAAGTGTACAACTCTTTCATTTGTATCATCAAAATTCTTTCTCTTTCTTTCATTTTCTCCATCATTTTGAATGGCTAGGGTCAGATTTTGGAAATCAACACCCTTTCAGCTCTAGCTTTTGCCTAGGTGACCTTTTCGGGTTTCAACCTAGCGAGGTTTTTTTTAAGGGAGAAGAAACTTATTGAAATGTTTGGCTACCATTAAGGACTAAGTCTGCATTGCTTTCAATCGGATAGATTCACCTTGCTTTTGATTGGATTGGGCTCAAGGCTTTGAAATGGTGGAAAAGGGTGTTGGCCAAGCCCCAAATCAGTCCCAAGTATGTCTTTTCAAGATTTGAGCAAAATCATTTTTAAATTCTTAGAGTAAGATTATTCAATTGTTGGCTCTACTTTGGTGTTTGCGCAAAATAGACCTTGACCTTTCAGGATTCTTTTTGATGAAAAAAATCATTAGCAGAGTAATATCAATGGTAATTTGAAAAGTGACATTTTCAGTTCAGTGATTCATGCACTTATGACTAGACACATCAGCTTATGCAAAACGAGATTTCATTCCATCAGTAAAAGAGAGAGATTACATTATTTGACACAGACTCATAACAACTTGATGACCGACAGACTCGATAACAAGACTAAACTCAACATAGACTTAAAACACAGAACAGACTCATCCTGGTCTCAAATGGAGTGTCTCTGTGACCAATTTATTATTATTATTTTTTCAAAAGAGCATCCTCATATATTTTTTTCTCGCGAAAGCTCCAAACACTATCACTTCATTGCACGGGTTCAACATTCATGGGCCTCAGCGAAGGGCATCATTTGAACGGATAGGCCAGGGACCTAGACCAGGTGATCTAATTGTTGATTCATAGCAGTTCTTTACTTAGCAACTCGAGTTTCCAAGCTTTCTTGATCCATAGGTCCATTTCTGGGAGGGCGATTAATCCCAAGAAGATAATGTAGCGAGACGACGTTTAGGACCTGTGATGTCCTATAAACTGAAATAACAAGGATCAGATTCGAAAGATGAAGATCGATGTTTATGCGATGATGAGAAGGGATAAACTGTGTGGACTGATGAGATATAGGTGCATGTAGATTGATAGGAATGGTGTGTGCATATGAGACAAACATGTAGATGTAAGCCCTAAGCTAAATGACAATCCTACTTCTAACAGATAGCAGTTAAGCAAGTAAGGTCCTAGCCATACAGAATATGCTAACTTTTCTTTTCAGAATGATCACCATCATGGGAAGGGCGAGGAATAAGAATCTGTGAATTTGTAGAATGGGATTTCGAGGAAATTTGAGGTTTGGAAAGATAGGATTGCTTTGGGAAACTGGATAGATGAAGGTTTAGTAGATTTTGGCAGCTATTTTAGAAAAACCAAATTTCTTTAAAAATATGGATTTCTGGGAAATCTAGGTAAATTTTGGCATAGTTTCTGGGGAGCAGAGATTTCTAGTAGAGTTTCTGGGAAACATGAATTTATGGGAAGTTTGGGTAGAATTGGTAGAGTTTTGAAAGGAACAGGTATTTTTAGGAAATCTAGGTCAATTTTTGCAGAGTTTCTGGGGAACAGTGATCTTGGTAGAGTTTCAGGGAAATAGGTAAAATTTAACACTCTTAGGGAAACAAGAATTTCTAGGAGATTTTGGCAGGAGTTTGAAGGGAACATGGATTTTCTGGAGTTTTGGGTGAAACTAGGATATCTGAGGAGTTCGGATAGAGTTTTTGGGAGAAATAGGAATATCTGGATGATTCTGACAGAGTTTCTGGGAAAAACAAAGATTTCTAGGTAATCTAGGGAAAAACAGGGAGTTTTGGTTAATTTGGGCAAAGTTTCTCGGAAAATCTGGGATTTCTGGAAAATTTGAGTAATTTGGACAGAGTTTCTAGAAGAAACAAGGATATCCAGATGAGTTGGATAGAGTTTCTGGGAGAAACAGGGATATACGACGGGAGCAGGTGATGATGGTGATCACAGTGTCTAGCAAGTTTTCATACTTCTATGCCTTTGGACCAACAAACAAGGTTTGCGGTGTATATCTTTGTGAACATGGAGCAGACATCCTTATCATGGTGCCTAGATAGGTCAGCTCAATGTGATCACATGTGAGTAATCGCCTTGGGAATCATAAGAAGGAGGTTCTGTCCTATGCTACATAAGTGTCTACACCGCGCTGGTAATCCCATCAGGGCATACAGGAGTTTTATCACATTGTCTTATCTGAAAATATAAATCTATAGTCCTATGAAAAGTTCTACAGGAATCTATATGCAAAGGTGGATTAGTCAAAGAGGGTTTGTTTACGAGAGTTCCAATATACCATCAGAGAGACAATATGAAGTTTTTTTTTTACTCTTTTTATATACCTTAGAAGGCACAGTAAGGCCTGATTAATGTCAGCGCCGCATTTCAGACACAGTCGGAGGGGGAGATGCAAAAGTGTAATGCGATGAACCAAACACAATAAAAAGATGATTTTAAGTATGCTTCTTATAAGTCAAACCTCTGTATTATTTTGTTTTTAAAATAAAAATTCCCAACAGAGTCGCCAGATTGTGCACACGCAGCCTAGGGGCAAGGGGGGTGTCCACTCCTTTTGTTTCAGAAAGGGTTTTTGGTTTTGAAATTTCCTATGAAAAGGTCTGTGAAAATAGATACAGAGTCGCCACATGGTCTTTAGGGAATCAAGAAACCTAATTTTGACTAACCAAACGGATAAAGGGCACCAGCCCTTCATAACCAAAAAACTTGGCTCAGGGTTTTGGTACGAGAGAGGAAGAAGCCTTTGTCACAACTAAGCACCCTCAACTCACCCGATCTTTTGACGGGCCTCAATTAGCATCCAAATAATAATCTTATACTATGTTTGGTTCGACAGTTAATATTATGATAAGTATATTACATTGCACAAGAATTTTGAAATGGAATATCAAAAGATAAGATATCATTCATAAGATCTAAGCCAAATACCACACAATGCAAAGGTGAAAGATCACACAAAACAATCTTAGGAAAAATTGTCTAGTCACATATCAAGTAATCAAGTTTTCCTAGTCTAGAAGGGGGACATGAATTGTTCTTGAACAAATAATTGAAGAAAATATACTTAGCAAACTAGTACTCCCTCCGTCCCTTTTTTGAGTCCACCTTTGGGAACTCAGCTTTTTAAGGGGACAAAAAGAATCTACGCCTACTTTCCATAATTGCCCCTAATCATTGCAATAACTTTTTTAGCTTTGTCTTGGTGTAGATTTCAAGGAAGGGTAGTTTTGGAAAGTAAGTAATAATTGTATACCAATTTAGGAAAGTGGACACTAATTTTGGGACATCCCAAAATGGAATATAGGACTCAAAAAAAGGGACGGAGGGAGTATGATGCATGTAAATTATGGAGAAAAGAAGACTTCTCAATCACCGGGATGGATGGGAAAGGAAGATTTGATCAAGGGGTAGCATGAACGTATGACCAACTTCATTCCTTATATTCTTCTTGGATTAGAAGTCAAAAAAACCCCAAATTGTGCATGGATGTAGTGTGTGTTCCTAAAATGTGCAAAGTAGTAGTGTGCTTGTGTTCATAAATTTCTCTAAAGTGACTTAGAAGTCTAAAATATGCATGAATGTATGAAAAATGTTATTGTAAGATATGTACATAAGTGATGTGATCAACTACTTAATATATGAACTAATTTAGAACGCATATGAACATCTAATCAATGAATGAAATTAAAACATGCTTTCTATGAATAATGGACAAAATAGTAAACTGATTTTGTAAAAATGGAAAAGTGAGGTTAGATGCATGCACAATTCATAAATTTTTATGGAGGTCATCCCTACTGTGTCTGGAACACATAGCAAAAAGCCAAATGAAGATTGAAGTTGTAGATTGAGAGAAATCATATAAACAAGAGATGTTATTCAGAAACAGAATTCGTACTGTCGACTAAAATGTAGAAAAATCTTTGAAAATGAAAACAAAACATTTAGAGGCCCATAATACACAGAATGTTCCCTACGACATTGAAGTTCAAGGAAAAAATGGGTTGGAACCACTCATTGTAGAAAAGTTGTCTGGAAAACAAGTTGCAAGTCAGCTAAGCTGCTGTGACAGAAAAATAGAATGTTTGGAAAGAATGTTTGTGTCACACCCGTCCCGGGAAATCTATTTATTTTAAAATACAAAATTGATTTATTGTGAATTATTAATATTGATTAATAATTGTGGATGTGTTTGATATGGGTCAACGGTGAGTGTCAATCGAGGACACAGAGATTTGATAATCAATGAGGGAATGACATGAGTAAATGACATTTATGTGATTTAATGTTATTTAACTTTATCTGATTTTCACGAATAGTAATTATACATGTTTTGTATAATTCTGGTAGTTTGATCCTATCTTAGATCATTGTGAATACCGTGGTGAGAACGTGAGTGATGCGTGGCATAAAAGGTAGTTGGTCTAGAGATTCCACGAAATTAGTTTTGTAACGTGATTTTCGAACCCAAACGGAACCTAGACGAAAACTTTTATAAATTTTAGTTTTAACTCGTGAAGTCATAAAATGGGCGTGTGCGATGTTTCAGGAATTAGTTAGAAGTTTTTTGAACTCGTGGGGAGGTAAACATAATTCTCGAGATTCGTGCCTATATATAGTAGTGGTGAGATTTCATTATCATCTAAACTTACAAAATATCTAGAGAGAGGAGAGGGAAAGGAGATTTGATCCTACGATCTTCCCGACGACAAACGGCGACCGTTCGTGCATTAGCTTTCAACCAAATTTCATATTCAAGCTCTCGAGGTAAGAGCTACATTTTGATACAACTTAGGCCTCGTTTGACTAAGTTTTTCTGAAAATATAATTTATGGAAATTTGGGAAAAATATGTAAATACTTGTAGGAATCACTCCTAATCGGAGATCCGACGTTTAATCGGGCTACTAGTACTTTTCTCAAAGTTATAGGACGATTGCTCAAGGTATGAATTCCGAACTTGTGTTATATAGACAATTTTGGATGCTTTGGATATTGTGTATGAAATTGTGATCTGGGCAAAATTTATGTGTTAAAATAGGCCTGTTAATTTTGGCAAGTACGAATAAGCATGGTGATATGGTTATGAGAGTATGCTAAATGTCTATGTGGGTAAAAGGGGAGTTTTGTATAATTTCATGCTGGGGTACGCCTCTTGGTGTTTAAGAGTTATAGTAGTGACGACTACTTGCTTGGTGTGAGAAGTGCCCAACCAGAGCAGATGGATGCAATGGTTGAGTAATCTTTGGCTAACCATTGGCATCGCGGTTTAAGATTTAAGACTTGCCGATACACCGGATGAATGCGTATCTCTCTCCCCAGAGACTAAATTATGTGATTTAGATGTTTAGAATTGTACACTCAGCATATAGCTGAGCAATGGAGATTTACTCCATTGCAGGTATGAAGAAAGGAAAGATGGAATGCGAGGGATGAGGCCGTTAGGATCATTCAAAGGAATTGGGGTATAGATTTTTGTAACCGAATCATAGAAGCTCTGGATTATTATTGAGTTGATGTAATATTCTTTTGAAACCTTTTTAAGTTGGTTGGAAGTGACTTGGAACTCTTGAGTTCGCGTCTTGATGTTTAACACGTTAAATTTCATGTTTTATGAATTGGTTGTAGCACTTATGAGATTTGATCCAAACGAGTCTTTGACTCGTTCCGTTAATGTTTTCAAAACTTAGACATGCTGTCTAATATGTTTATATACCTTTGTTAAAGTTTCAGCATGATTGGGAATTTGTATGTTGAGTTTTGTCATGTTTGCGACGTTTTCAAAAAAATAAAAATAGGCAAAAGTGGGCTGCCCATGAATAGTGTTTTTACAAAGGAAGTACCTTTTTTTAGAAAATATTAAAATGTTCTATCTTGCTTTTAGGGTACATTTGGGGTCTCTAATAACACTTTTATGGTTAATTTGAAATATAATTAACTTTTCAAATTGATACGGATTTTATGGACTCATAGTTTAAATTTTTTTCTTCCAAAATGAACTTTGTTTTAAAGAGTTTGTTTAAGTTTCTTTTCCGCTGCTAGAGTTATAGAATGAATTGGATGATCCTCGGTGGCGTGCCACGTGTCCTATTTCCGCCTATAGCGGGATGGGTCGTGACAGTTTGGGTCAAAATGGGACCCTTCTAAGTGTTTTAAAAATCATGGACATTTCTTAATGAGTTAGGAAGACTTTCCAAGTAGTATTTCAATCATCCATTGAGTATTGAACTCAGAATGGTATTTTTTAAGTTGAACAAATCACTGTTTTGAAGATTTTGTGAAAACAAATATTTTATTTCTTGAAATCAAAATGAGGGGGTTTTGAAAGTGCATTTTCAGAACTAAATGGAGATTACAACTACTTGGAATATCAATACCAAACTCATTTCAAAAACTTCCCATGTTATTAGCAAAACATGGTTTTATATGGAAACCAAACTCAAGAATCCATGGAAGTATGATACATGAGAGGATGGATGATACATGGGATGATATAATATGCCAAGAGTGATAAAGAATATGTTAGTGGGATGTGGGTTCATCTAGATACAAGAGAGTGTTGAATCAAAGTGTGAAAGTTAAAAAGTAACATGATGTGAATAGTTTCGAGACTGTGTAGATCACTTTACAAAATCATAAAGGGAGAACAAACATGCCTGTAACAATTTGGGAAACATTAGCGAGCCTCCTTAGGATATCTAGAATACACAAAACAAGACCATACTCTAATCGCTATCACAGATTAAAAGAAATAAATCAGAATGTACACATGACTCAGAAAAAAGCCGCACTATTGACTGATTTTGTATGATTATTTACAAATAGTAAAACAACTCTTATGATGCTCAAAAGATACAGAACGTTTCATAACACATTGAATTTCAAATAAAAAATAAATAGAAAAGGCTATGTTATATGATGAAAAACATCCGAAATAAATGTAAGAATTCATACTACAATCTGTGAGAGAAAAGGCAGATTGTTAACATGAGCTTCTAAAATCCGGAAAACATGTTTTTACATTTCTAAAAATGATGAAACAAAAAAAGGGTGAATCATGATGTATTAAGAAGTTTTTAAGTGGTTTCATCATCATACCTCAAGTATTTAATTCAAGATAAATGTTTAAACTCAGATTATTTATTGTTTTGAGAAAATCTGTAGAAAATGAACTTATCCTTGTAGAAAACTCACTTGGTTTTGATTGGGGCTTTGAAAGAGGAGTTCAAATCTTGAATCTAAACACTTGAGAAGATGAAGTAACCATATAGAACATCCTCTTATCACTTGAAATCTCAAGAACTTGGAATAAAAAGAAATCAAAATAGAAGTGAGGTTGACGAAGAGATGATGCAAATGACAAAGAAACAAAATAGAAATGGAGGTTGAGAAGAGATTATGCTATGTAAAGAAATCAAAATAGAAATGGGGTTGAGAGAGGAAATGCAAGTATGATAAAGAAAAATAAAAATAGAAATGGGATTAGGAAAGAAGAACTAGTATATAGTCAATGATTTTTCAATGGTGGAACTACAAGCATTTAACTTCTCATATAAGTGTATATGGGTGTGTACATCATCACTCTCTAACTCATTGAAAACTCAAAGGATGTAAAGAAAACGGATTGAAAGTTTAAAAGCACAAGTTTAGTTTTAAGAAAACTAGTTGAAACTCACATTTTGATTGGACTTTGAAGAAAAAATTTATTATACCTCTCTCTAGGTCTCCCTAACTCTTTGTCTCTCTCTCTCTCTCTCTCTCTCTTTAGAGCTTCCATTGTTCTCTATTTATTTCCCTAAGCTTCAACTAAACACTTCAAGTCCCCTCTAAATGGAAGCAAATGGTCTTCTTTTATAGGCCAAGATGGCGGTGTATTTTGGATTTTGAAAAGTCTCTAATTGGTCCAAAAAGTTCAGAATATCAAAACTAGGTCGTTTTATTTGTTGGAAATTTGAGTTACAACCCAAAAATTAAAGAAAATTACAAAAACATGAAGAAAAACTCAGAGTGCCGCCGCAGCAATTGGCCACTACCGCCATGACAGTTAAACCCCCACTTGACCAGATTTTGCGTTTAGGCTCCCGAAACTCGAGGAATTTGCAAAACGACCTTATTTCTTCCAAAATTCACAGAAAATTCAAAGGAAATCCAATTGAGCTTGTGTTATACCATTGTAAAGGTATTGATGTCTACTTTCTATAACAAAAAATAGTTTAAAGTTGGATCACTTTGGAAAGTTTTGCGGTATTCGCGATAAAAGTCGATTTAATTGCCTTTTTCACCTAAAAAATTCATAACAAATTCGTTTTAAGTCTAGAAATTATGTGCGATATGCCATTGGAAAGTATTGATCTCTAGTATTTGATAAAAATATTTCAACATCGAAAAGGAGACCTTGACATTTGGTCAAACTTGTAGTCAAATAATCAATTTTCCAAGAAATTCCAAGAAGTTTTGGGAGCCTCTGGAGACTGACGTTTCCATCCGATTTTCTTTTAGAACATATTTTAAGACTTTTCACATAATTTAGAATAATTTTAAATCTTTCGAGCAATTTGAAAAAATTTCGGTCAAACCTTGGTTAAACTTGTCAAACGGGAACTTTTAGGACTTCTGCGAGCCTCTAGGACCTGATGTTTTCAAATGTTTATCTCTTTAAAATACTTTTCTATTTATTTTGAATAATATCGAATTATTTCTGAGCTTCTAGGCCAATTCGGAGAGTTCTAGGCTTTCAGGGGCATTTTGGTCATTTCTGTCAATTCTTTGACTTTTTGAGATTTAGAGGCTATATCTGAAAAATCCGATATTTTTAATCATCGAGGTTTGATATGCAGTTATCTAGAGATTCCATGAATTAGTTTTCAGAATGTAATTAAGGAGCCAAACGGAACTTATACTAAAACTTCTATAATTTATAGTTTTCACTCATTAAGCGTTGAATTAGCTGTGTAGGACGTTTTGGGGAATAAATAAAAGTTTTGAGAACACATGGGGAGGTAAACACAATTTTCGAGAGTGTTGCCTATATATAGAAAGTGGCAAGATATTTCATTTCTACAACTTTATTTTTTTCTAGCCTAAATCAAAAGAAGGAAAAGGGAGATTTAATTGCTTAGAGCTTCACAATGCAAATCGACGTCCGTTCATTCATTAGTTTTTCTCCAAATTTCATATTCGAACTCCTCAAGGTAAGAGCTTTGTTTTGATAATCCTTAGGCCTTGTTTGGCTTAGTTTTACAAAAATTCTAACTCTAAGAATTTGGAAAAAATGTGTATATACTTGTAGGAATCGTTTATAATCAAAGATTTGGTGTAGATTCAGTCTCCTAGTACTTCTCCTGAAATCTTAAGACCGTCGCTTAAGGTATGAATTCTTGACTTATAACATATAAGGAATTTTTTGAATATTTTAGATATTGTATATGAAATTGTGATTTGGGCAAAACTTATGTATTAACTTAGGTCCATTAAATTCAGCGAGTACATATGAATAGCATGTTTATATGACTATGTGAGTATACTAAATGGCTATATGGGTCAAAGGGGAGTTTGGTACAAGTTCATGCTGGGGTACGTCTCTCAATATTTGAGTATTATATTAGTGACGACTACTTGCTTGCTTTGGGAATAGGTCCAGCCAGAGCAGTTGGATGCAATGGTCAAGTGACCTTAGCTAGCCATTAGCATTTTTAGATTTAAGACTTGCCGATATACCGGATGAATGCGTATCTCTCTCCCTAGAGACTAGTTGATGTGTTTTAGATGTTTAAGGCATGAATTTCCTCGATGCATTTGTTTAGAATTGTGCACTCAACATATAGCTGAGTAGTGGAGATTTACTCCATTGCAGGTGATAAGAAGAAAAGAAAGAAGAAGCATGAGGAGTGAGGTCGTGGGATTGACGGATAATCATCCTTGTATATGTTTTTGTTTCCATTCCAAGGTTGAAATAACGAATTTTGTCAAGTTCAAACTTTGTACTTAACTTAGAGCTTCGGAATGGATGGTGGTGGGTGTAATAGGTGGTAAAGTTTCCTTTGGGTTATGTTCTAATGAGTCTGAACTTGTGGATTTGCGTTTTGAATATTTACCTTATCAATTTTGAATTTTGAATGAATGTGGATAGAGTTTTGTGGATTGATCCAAAAAAGTCCTAACTTATTCTTTTCTATTTCTGTTTCCATGTTTGGCAAGGCTTACACACGTCCTTGTAGTCTTATTATGTTTTAAAAAGGATTGGGTTCAAGGCTTTGGGGTTAAGTTTTATGTTGTGGAGTAAGGTTGGATGACTTCTAGGCAAAGTTCTGTTAAAGGGTCATTCGACCGGTCGAAGGGGTTAGTTCAACCGGTCGAAGTACCCTCTGCCTAGAAGGAATTTCGTCGAGGGTTGTTCAACCGGTCGAAGGGGATAGTTCGACCGATCAAAATGACCCCTGCATGAAATCTTTTTCTACCCCTTCCAGAAATTTTTGAAATGTTTTGACTGGTTCTTAAGGTATCTTTAGGACCCCTTTCAACATAAATTCATTCGTTTCAAAATATAGTTACGTTTTTAATTTTATACGGATTTTACTACTAAGAGGGTATTGTTTCCAAAAGTTTTGAATACTCAATGTTGTTTTTAAGTTTCTTTTCCGCTGCTATTATCTTTTAATGAATTGGATGAGCCTTAGTGGCGTGCCACATGTCTTATTTTTGCCTGTAGCAGGATGGGTGATGACATTTATTAGTATCAGAGCTAGTGGTAACAAAACTTTGGGAACGTTTGACGTTGAGTGGAGGGTTGAGTGTTGTGATACATATTCTAAAATGCATGATTAGAGCTAAATATTGCATATTCATAGCACATTTTTTTGGTCATTTATGCGTACTTTAATCCCCAATTCCTTAGTTTTAGACATGTTTTATTATGAATGTGAATTTGTTAAGAAGTCATTGAAATGTGTGTATGTATGTGTTTTTACAGGTTATATTTTGCTTGGACAAAAATGGAGTTGAAACAATGCAAGAAAACTAAGAAATTAGTAGGCGAATAACAACAGCAGTTGGAAAAATAGTGTTTTTGACATAGAAGAACTTAGAGTTTTGAATTTGGTCCAAAGATAGAAGTTGTAGTTCGACGAGTTATGGACGCGCGGCCGCAAACTGTGCGTCAATCCAATGTACGAGTAGAGAGATATGTCAATTCTCCCATCGGTGCACGAAATTGTCAAAAGCAGCAAAAAGCCCAGCACGAAAATAAAAAAACCCGGCCCATCTACTACTTATATATATGAATAGTTCAGGAGTAGGAGTAGGGTAGATTATATTCTTTTTTCATCTCCTCTCTCTCTCATCTCCATAACTAGGGTTTATGATTGTACTCAAAGACGGCAACTTTCATTTGCGATTTCAATTCCAATCTTCGATTAAATTCAGGTTTTATCATTCTTTCTCATTATTTACATGTTTAGTAGTTTAATAATTGTGTTTGCTATGTCTTATTGCTTCTATTTCAGTACTACCATGCTAGAGTAGGTTTTTAGTTGGGAATTGTGATGAAACTATAGATTTACCCAATTGTTATGGTATGATCTTCTTTTACACATATTTTATACTCCAATTTATTGTTTGATTTTTGACTTATTTTGTAGTATCCTTAAAAAAAATGTAACAGTCATACAACATACACAGAAAACAAATTAAATCATACATATCAAGGGATTGGGTAAATGAATACAATATATATATATATATGTATATGCCTTATATTTGGTCAGTTGAGTCTAGCCGTACAAGCTAGCAAGAGGTAGCCAAAACTAGTAAGATGAGATTATTTGGATTAGGACAATAGAAGCTTCTCCTATGTTTATAGGTTTGATGTGGCTGGATAGGTAAGATAAGTATAACAAAAAAAAATACAATCCCAGCCATGTATATCTAGGAATAGGAGGTGGCAAATTCTTGGGATAAAATCTGTTATAAACAATGATAAGAGAGAGAAAGAAGCAAGCAGGTGGTCTGTGTATAAATAGGTAATCATATTATTACACTACACACTACAGTAAAAAAAAACAGATAGAGGATCGTAGGAGGAGACGAGAAGAGGAAGAAGAAATACAAAAAAAAAAAAAAAAGAAGGGATTTGTGGTTGCTCAATCAGGTAAGGATTTTCTACCCAAACATATATTTTATTAAGTTCTTAGCTAATGAAATTGGTACAATCAGATTTCAGGGTCAAGTGGGTAGCAAAGTAAATTGGATTTTTGTTTTTGAGTTTGAGGCAACTAGATGTGCTCTTAAGGCTCATACGATCATTTTGGAACTAACGGTATAAAAAACGGAGTAAAAATGAGCAAGAAATAGTAAATTTTCAGTAACAGTCGCCGGAGAAGACGCCTGAATGAATTTGTAATATGTAATACTCCAGTATTTAGGTATTAGTATGTATTTTTGCAATATAGAAACTGGGAGTTTAGTTGGCCGAATGGTCTGCTCAAATGATACCCAGATGATCATCCTAGGTTTGAAACTTGTTGTCTGTATTTTCTTGTTTTTGTCACCAGTAGCTCTCACAAATAGTATATAAGATTATTTTGGGCATTTCCAAAACAAAGAACTAGTTGATAGAGTGGGTTGAGCTGTTACCCCAAATCCTACAGATGGTGGGTTCAATACCTTGCACCAGCAATTGCCCCTCTAATTCTTAATTTTTTTTCCCCTTTAATTCTCTTACATTTCCTTTGATGTTTTTTTAAAAAAAAAAAAAAAACCCATGAAGAGTTTTGGACCCTGACCAACACCTTTGACAGTTTTCCATAAAACCATCCAGCCTCATAGCCATGTTTTGAAAGTTACCCAGGTGAATATATCTAGTAGCCTGTCGTCTTAGTAGAGTTTCCGTGCTAAGGTTTGCTCAGTTTCATTTTGTTTCGAAATTTCCTATTACGAAATCCCTAGTGCATTTTGAAACTCATATCTAAGAACTGTTTGGAATTAAAGCTTTGGTTAGACCAAAATTTGAATTTAGGAAAATTATAAGGTAGTGCTTTACTATCTATGAATTATGATAAACTGTTATGAATATTTGTTAAAATTAAGGCCGAGGCCTTAAATAATGTAAGACTGAGATAGTCAAGTTGGGATGGCTAGGGACTGAGATAGTCCTACAGTTAGTGCGCTAATATACTACCTATTTCGAGCTGGGCTGGTAGGTAGTTTACACCTTTCGAGCTGGGCTGGGGTGCTGTAGCCTTAATGAGATAATTATTTTGTGCTTGGTTGATATAATCTTGATCTATTTTGACAGGATTGTAAAACTCAGGTATAATTTATACATGCAGCTGGTAAATGCAATATTAAGTCTGCAATTTATTTAACTTGTACTGATATATATATATATATATATGTATTAATCTTAACACAATGATTCCGTTTCAAAAATAAAATTATATCCTTCCTGGGCCCACAGCTCATTATTTTATAAATAAAAATTATAGGGACAGGGACGGAAGGTGAGAACTGAGGAAAATGGCATGCTTAAGGATCAAGATCGTTCATTTTACTTTATTTCTTTCTGTTTGGAATAAAATGCAATAATAAAAGGATTCTCTTATGGAAGTTGTAATGTGAAATATTAAGTATTTTATTCTCAATGAATTGGTGATTTCAATTTATTAACACCGTCATAGCCTCATTAATTTCACTATATACCATAACCATATTGGTATCTGTAATTAAATTTGGGGCGTGACAGTTAAAGTGGTATCAGAGCGAGGTTTTATTAAAATTTAGCAGTTATTTCAAACCCTAGGCTGTATTTCTAAGTAAAAATTAGGTCTATTTTAGATTATACGTTAACTCGTAATATTATTTTCTTTAATTTTTTTTTATTTTTTATTATTTATATATAATCTTGTTATCTTCTCGTGTATGTATGGATGCCAGGAATCGAAGACTACGATGAATGGGGAGGTTTCTACTTGTCACCGGGAGGAACCATCATACCCATTAACCCCACAACCCACGAGGAAACAATAAACAACTCTGCGTACGGGTTGTTAATACAAGAGGTGCGGGCCGCGGGGTATGATCGTCTGGTACCTGTTTATACCGAAGAGCAACAAAAACAAGTAGTGACGTATGTGGGCCAGAACCAAAGGGCCACTTGGCAGCGTTTCTTAGACTTAGCGGCTGATCAAGAAACTTATAGTCAGGTTAGGAACTATGTCGAACAAGAAAACATGGCCTGGAATCCAATTCCAAAGGGTCAGGTCGAAGCCACTACCGAACTTCAACTGTTTCCAGAGCTACCTATACTGGGTGAAGAGGTCCCAATTCCAAACCCAGGACCCATAACAACATCAGCGGTCCCAGAGGTAGCACCTCTAGAGGATATGTCGGAAGGGGCCTTTGATCCAGCACCCGAACTATACCTTAGGGAATCAAAGGGTTCAACACATGGTTCTCCAGCAAAGGAACCATAGTTGTCTTTTAAAATAAAAGAAAAATGAAATGAGTAGTGGTGGTGGAGGGAGATGGTTATTGAATGTAAATAAATAATGTAAGATAAATATATATATATATATGTAAGTAGTGAGTACCCAATTTTGATTGTGTATAGGGTACTAACGAATTTTAAGTGTGTGATATATTTCTCTGTTATCAAATAAATATATGTAAAATATTCTAGTTATTTCTGTTTTATCATTTGAACTCTATACCTTTTGTGTTGGGAATATATAAGCTAATTTGTATTTTCTTTTGAAAAAGAAAAAGAAATTGGCAGAATATTCTAGCAGTCAGAATGAAGCATCACCAGGAATTGATCCCATTGGGCTATTAGGTGCATTTGTAAAACAAATGGAACAGATGAATGCAAAGAAATCCACAGAAACAAATGATCACCTACTCGGTAGATTCAGAGCACTAAAACTTGAAAAGTTTGTTGGGAATGTTGAACCAGGAATAGCAGAACAATGGATTCGACATTTAGAAGATATCTTTGAAGTACTTGAATGTAATGAAGTAGAAAAAAGAAAATTGGCAGTTTTTCAATTAACCATGGGAGCCAAGAATTGGAGTAATTCAGTCAAAAGCACTGTTGGGGAAGAAATTGCTCAAGTAATGATATGGACAACTTTTAAAACAAAATTTTTTGAAAAAAATTTTCCAGGCATAGAAAGGGAAAAACGAGAAAAGGGAATTTATGGATTTAACTCAGGGAAAGATGACTGTCACAGAATACGAAAATAAGTTTGAAGAATTATCTCGATTTGGTCTTCACTTGATTGATACCCCTGAAAGGCGTACCCGAAAATTTGCTAAAGGGCTGACTTCTTTAATTCGACGAATGGTCATCGCAGACAAACATAAAACCTATCAGGAGGTTGTAGAGGAAGCTCTAGCCTTAGAGGAGGATAATCAAGAATACAAAAAGGAAATAGAAGCGAGAAATCAGAGTAGGGTGGGACAGTCAAGAAACCCGAATTGGAGGAATGAACAGATGAATAAAAGACGCAAAACTAATGCACGAAATGTTCAGCACCCTCTTCCTTTTTCTGTTGGAGTCAACATGAATCGGCCTAGAAGTACATGTTTTAACTGTGGAGAGGCAAATCATCGGGCAAGTGAATGTACTAAACCAAGAGCATCAAATGTGACCTGCTATAACTGTGGAGAAAAAAGACATTACAGTAGAGACTGCCCAAAACCAAGGAAAAATGATTGGAATCGCTCACAGAATAAGAAGCCGCCACTACCTCAGAAGCAGAACAATCAGGCAAAAATTTATGCAATGGTGCCAGAACAGGCTGGACTGGAAGGTACTGTAACTCTTTTTAACAGTTTTGCTAAAGTTTTATTTGATACCGGGGCCACTCATTCCTTTATTTCAACAAAAAGAATAAAAGAATTAGGGATAATACCTGAAAGATTAAGTATCCCTCTAGCAGTAGCTACACCAACAGGAGTTACCTTAGACCTTCACTACATATGTAAAAATGGCCTAGTGAGTTTGGAAAATAGAGTCGTGCCTGCCCAGTTAATTGTGTTGACAATGAGTCAGTTCGATCTTATTTTGGGAATAGATTGGCTCACAACTTTTCATGCTAATCTCAATTGTTTCAAGAAAACCATCACCTTCTCAACTCCGGGGCGAGAAAAATTCACATTTTATTGTGACCAGTCAAGTGATGTTTTTATCTCTGGACTTGTTGCACACGTGGAGGTAGTGAATGAAGAATCATCAATTGCACCAATTCTAGTGGTATGTGAATTTCAAGAAGTATTTCAGGACATCCCAGGGTTACCTCCAACTAGAGAAATTGACTTCTGCATTGACTTAGCTCCAGGCACAATCCCTATCTCTAAAACCCCTTACCGAATGGCTCCATTAGAAATGCAGGAATTGAAAAAGCAGATTCAAGAGTTGGAAGAGCGAGGGTTCATAAGACCAAGCTCATCACCCTGGGGAGCACCTGTATTATTCGTGAAAAAGAAAGACGGGACATTTCGTTTGTGCATTGAATACAGAGAACTCAACCAAGTAACAATCAAGAATAAATACCCGATACCACGAATTGATGATTTTTTGATCAACTGCAAGGTGCAACGGTCTTTTCAAAAATTGATCTAAGATCAGGATATCATCAGTTACTGGTAAGAAAGGAGGACATCTCTAAAACAGCTTTCAGAACTCGTTATGGACACTATGAATTTTTGGTAATGCCCTTTGGACTGACTAATGCCCCAGCTGTTTTTATGGATCTAATGACCAGAGTTTTTCGACCACATTTGGACCAGTTCATAATTGTCTTTATTGATGATATTTTGAGATACTCAAAAACAAGGGAAGAACATGAAGAACATCTGCGGATTACACTCCAGACACTCAAGGAATACCAGTTATATCCCAAGTTTAATAAATGTGAATTTTGGTTGGAACGAGTCAAATTCCTGGGCCATGTGATTTCTAAGGAAGGTATATCTGTAGATCCATCTAAAATTGAAGCAGTGATGAACTGGAATCAACCTGCAACACCCACTGAAGTTAGAAGTTTCCTTGGATTAGCTGGGTACTATAGAAGGTTTGTTAAGGGATTTTCACGAATAGCAACTCCACTCACTCGATTGACTCGAAAAGATGAAAAGTTTGTGTGGAATGAAAAATGTGAGCAAGCATTTCAGGAACTGAAAACAAGATTGACGATAGCACCTGTCCTTACAATCCCAAAGGATGGTGGTCACTTTGTCATTTATAGTGACGCCTCATACCAAGGACTTGGATGTGTTCTGATGCAAGACGACAAAGTAGTGGCTTATGGATCTCGGCAATTAAAACCCCACGAGCTCAATTATCCAACCCATGATCTGGAACTTGCAGCAGTCATATTTGCCTAAAAAATCTAGATGCACTATTTGTACGGAGAAAGATTCGATCTCTTCTCGGATCACAAAAGTTTGAAATATCTATTTTCACAGAAGGATCTCAATATGAGACAGAGAAGGTGGATGGAATTTCTCAAAGATTATGACTTCATCATTCAATATCATCCAGGCAAAGCCAACGTTGTAGCTGATGCTTTAAGTCGCAAACCTCGAGGAACGATTGCATTTTTAATGGCCAAAGAGTGGCGGATGTTGGAAACATTAGCAGAACATGAGGTACAACTATCATTTCAAGATGGGGCACCGTGTCTTTATAACTTAACAGCTCAACCTACATTGATAGTAAAAATTTTGAAGGAACAAGTTAAGGATGAAAAGCTGCAGATAAAATTTAGGAAAATGATGGAGAAGGAACCCATTACATGGAGTATTAGAATTGATGGAGGACTTCGATTTTGAGGAAGACTTTGCGTACCTCACCAACATTGTTTGAAACAAGAAATTCTGGAAGAAGCACATCGATCACGATTAACCATACACCCAGGTGGTACAAAAATGTACAAAAACCTTAAAAGAAGTTATTGGTGGGAAGGCATGAAACGGGATGTGGCAGAATTTGTGTCAAAATGCTTTACTTGTAAACAAATCAAAGTTGAACATCAGAAACCCTTTGGACTATTACAACCTCTACCAGTACCAGAATGGAAATGGGAACATATAATAGTGGATTTTGTTACAGGGCTGCTAAAGACTAGACAAGGTTATGATGCGATATGGGTGATTGTGGATCGCTTAACGAAATCTATACACTTTCTTACCTATCGCCTGACAGACTCAGTGGAGAAAATGAGTAGGTTGTACCTTCAGCAAATAATCCGATTACATGGTATCCCCGTATCTATCATAGCAGACCGTGATACCAGGTTTACTTCAAAATTTTGGTCAAGTCTCCAAAAGGCCCTTGGAACAACAGTAAGTCTGAGTACCACATTTCACCCGCAAACTGATGGGCAAACCGAGCGAGTTCATCAAGTTATGGAGGACATGTTGCGAGCGTGTGTTTTAGAATTTGAAAACACTTGGGAAACTCATTTACCTTTGATCGAATTTGCTTACAATAACAGCTATCACTCTAGCAGGTATGGCCCCATTTGAAGCTTTATATGGAAGACCGTGTTGATCTCCTATCTATTGGACCAAAGCAGGTGAAAGTGAACTCCTTGGACCAGACGTGGTCCGGGAAACCACTGAAAAGATTGCAATAATTAAAGACCGGATAAAAACAGCACAAAGCCGATAGAAAAGTTATGCTGATAACCGGAGGAAAGATCTAGAATTTAATATTGGGGAACACGTGGTAGTAAAAGTATCCCCAATTCGAGGGGTTATGAGATTTGGCAAGAAAAGAGGAAAACTATCTCCACGATTTGTTGGACCCTTTGAGATTTTAGAACGGATTGGAAAAGTGGCATATCGTCTTGCATTGCCTCCGAAATTAACGGGAATACACAACGTTTTCCACGTGTCAATGCTTAGGAGATACGTATATGATAAGTCACATTTCATTGACTTTGGTGATATCGAGTTAAATAACAATGCCACTTACAAAGAAGGACATGTACGAATCCTTGATCGTCAAATGAAGCAACTACGGACAAAAGAAATTGCTTTGGTCAAAGTTCAATGGAACCATCATGACGAAAACGAAGCTTCGTGGGAATTGGAATCAGAAATACAAGAAAAGTACCCGCATAGCTTCAATGAATAGGTACGTTGATTTCGGGGACGAAATCCTTTTTAAGGAGGGTAGAATGTAGTATCCTTAAAAAAAAATGTAACAGTCATACAACATACACAGAACACATATTAAATCATACATATCAAGGGATTGGGTAAATGCATACAATATATATATGTATATGTCTTATATTTGGTCAGTTGAGTCTAGCCGTACAAGCTAGCAAGACGTAGCCAAAACTAGTAAGATGAGATTATTTGGATTAGGACAATAGAAGCTTCTCCTATGTTTATAGGTTTGATGTGGCTGGATAGGTAAGATAAGTATAACAAAAAAATATATATATACAATCCCAGCCATGTATATCTAGGAATAGGAGGTGGCAAATTCTTGGGATAAAATCTGTTATAAACAATGATAAGAGAGAGAAAGAAGCAAGCAGGTGGTCTGTGTATAAATAGGTAATCATATTATTACACTACTTTTTATAGACGAGAAGAGGAAGAAGAAATACAACAAAAAAAAAAAGAAGGGATTTGTGGTTGCTCAATCAGGTAAGGATTTTCTACCCAAACATATATTTTATTAAGTTCTTAGCTAATGAAATTGGTACAATCAAATTTCAGGGTCAAGTGGGTAGCAAAATAAATTGGATTTTTGTTTTTGAGTTTGAGGCAACTAGATGTGTAAGGCTCATACGATCATTTTAGAAGTAACGGTATAAAAAACGGAGTAAAAATGAGCAATAAATAGTAAAATTTTAGTAACAGTCGCCGGAGAAGACGCCTGAATGAATTTGTAATATGTAATACTCCAGTATTTAGGTATTAGTATGTATTTTTGCAATATAGAAACTGAGAGTTTAGTTAGCCGAATGATCAGCTCAAATGATACCCAGATGATCATCCTAGGTTCGAAACTTGTTGTCTGTATTTTCTTGTTTTTGTCACCAGTAGCTCTCACAAATAGTATATAAGATTATCTTGGGCATTTCCAAAACAAAGAACTAGTTGATAGAGTGGGTTGAGCTGTTACCCCAAATCCTACAGATGGTGGGTTCAATACCTTGCACCAGCAATTGCCCCTCTAATTCTTAATTTTTTTTTCCCCTTTAATTCTCTTACATTTCCTTTGATGTTTTTAAAAAAAAAAAAAAAAAACCCATGAAGAGTTTTGGACCCTGACCAACACCTTTGACAGTTTTCCATAAAACCATCCAGCCTCATAGCCATGTTTTGAAAGTTACCCAGGTGAATATATCTAGTAGCCTGTCGTCTTAGTAGAGTTTCCGTGCTAAGGTTTGCTTAGTTTCATTTTGTTTCGAAATTTCCTATTACGAAATCCCTAGTGCATTTTGAAACTCATATCTAAGAACTGTTTGGAATTAAAGCTTTGGTTAGACCAAAATTTGAATTTAGGAAAATTATAAGGTAGTGCTTTACTATCTATGAATTATGATAAACTGTTATGAATATTTGTTAAAATTAAGGCCGAGGCCTTCAATAATGTAAGACTGAGATAGTCAAGTTGGGATGGCTAGGGACTGAGATAGTCCTACAGTTAGTGCGCTAATATACTACCTATTTCGAGCTGGGCTGGTAGGTAGTTTACACCTTTCGAGCTGGGCTGGGGTGCTGTAGCGTTAATGAGATAATTATTTTGTGCTTGGTTGATATAATCTTGATCTATTTTGACAGGATTGTAAAACTCAGGTATAATTTATACATGCAGCTGGTAAATGCAATATTAAGTTTGCAATTTATTTAACTTGTACTGATATATATATATATATATATGTATTAATCTTAACACAATGATTCCGTTTCAAAAAAAAAATTATATCCTTCCTGGGCCCATAGCTCATTATTTTATAAATAAAAATTACAGGGACAGGGACGGAAGGTGAAACTGAGGAAAATGGCTGCTTAAGGATCAAGATCGTTCATTTTACTTTATTTCTTTCTGTTTGGAATAAAATGCAATGTAATAAAAGGATTCTCTTATGGAAGTTGTAATGTGAAATATTAAGTATTTTATTCTCAATGAATTGGTGATTTCAATTTATTAACACCGTCATAGCCTCATTAATTTCACTATCTACCATAACCATGTTGGTATCTGTAATTAAATTTGGGGCGTGACATATTTCTATACATGCTTCCCATTTATGATTGGTATGTCTTAAGAAATCTTTTATAAATTATGCATAGCTCAGTTTATGGTTTCAATGTTTTTAAGCACTGTCACATCTCTTATCTGACAAATACTTGTTGTGATTGGACACTTAATTTCATCGCATTCATGACTAGAACTACTTAGATTTAGTTCTTTCGCATGAAATCTGTGGATATTCTAATTGGGTATGATAATTGGTAGAACTTAGGCGGATTCCCATATTCCCAACACTTCAGTAATTTAATAATTAGTTATTTTCATTCAATTATTTCTAGATTAATTTAGTTAAATTACTCCCTCCGTCCCATTTTATGTGTCCATCTTTCCTTTTTGGGATGTACCAAAATTATTGTCCACTTTCCTAAATTAGTATATAAATTTTACTTGGTTTCCTCATCTACCCTTCCTTGTAATCAACATCAAAACAAAATAAAAAAAAGAAAGTGCAATGATTATGGGCAATTGTGGAAAGTAAGTGTAGATTCTTTTTGTCCCCTTAAATAGTTGGATTCCCCAAGATGGACACATAAAATGGGGCGGAGGTAGTATTAGTTAATTAATCGATTTTAGGTAGTAAATAATTTTTTCACCTTAATCATCTTTTTCTTTCTTTAGGAAGTAATTTAATAAATTCTACGATCTATCCTTTCCTGTGGGATCGACCTAGACTTTCAATACTATATTACTTGCACGATCACCTACACTTGGGTGTTGCACACAAGAGCGCACAATATTTTATTCGCGTCAATGCATTCACACATTGTAGAGATGTTTGATGCATATGATATGTGGTTGTACATACATAAATTTTTTATTGTCATATATGCATAGCATTTATGCCTTATGGATGACAGGTTGAGAATTATGACTGACGAACATGAGCAATCACCACATGCACGTAAAGACCATCTGTCAGAAATGATGGAAAACATCAGAGATTTATTACGGAATATAGCAAAGCGATTATCTCCAACACCTCAATTTGAGCCAACACCGATAGCCGTTGTGCCTGCACCTAAGAATAGGGGTGGACGATTTGTATCAAAACAATTCACGAGCAAGAAATTGACAGATTTTCACGAGACATCTGACATGATGCTAGTAGAGCATTGAGTTATGGTTATGGAGAGGATTTTTAGATCTATTCTGATGTCTGATACACTAAAGATTGAAAACGCTAGTGATGTACTCAGGTGTGAAGCCCAGAATTGGTGAGTTATCGTGTTGGATCAAGGGGCACAACGTGGGAAGGGTTCAGGGGCGGAGTTTAATCGCCGATTCTTTCCAAGGGCTGCGTATAATGCGAAGAAGAGAGCGTTCGATAATCTTTGACAAGGAGACATGTCTGTTACTGAGTATACTTCCAAGTACAATGTCCTATTGAGGTTCGAAAAAGGGTTGGTATTGATGGAAGAGGATAGAGCGAGAAAATTTGAGGAAGGACTGAGGGAGAACATCTGTTTGAGGGTGGAGACATATGAACACTCGACTGATGCAGCGGTACAATAAATGACACTTGTGGCGGAGAGTGGAATGGAGAGGTCAAGATAGAATCAACTAGGGAAGAGGCATAATGAGGGTGGTGACCGGAGTCAAGGAGGAGCATTTAAGAGGCCGTTTGCACGAGGTTTTAGTGCTAGTTTCAGTGGACCTAGGAAGCCGACGAGTGGCATACCATTATGTCCATATGTAATCGACCACACACATGTCGATGTTTTATGACTAATTTCCAGAACAAGACTCAAGGGATGAACAGTGCAAGTGTTACGTTGGATTTGAGGGGCAAGTGCTACAATTGTGGTATGTTTGGACATCAATCCAAGGAGTGCCCAAGGAAGCGTCCCCAACAAGGACCTAGTTCTATGGCTTCCAGTGGTTCAAAGCCTAGATAGACTAACGATGGGAGACAAAGGATGGAACATCGTGAGGGGAGATCATTTCATATGAATCCTGGAGGTGTGGCTGCCACGGATACAGTGGTCTCAGGTATGGTGCCTATATGTTCACATCTAGCACACATACTTGTTGACTCAGGATCTACTCATCCATTTGTCTCGCATCATTTTGTTGAACATTTGAATGTTAGATAGGCGCCTTTAGGATATGAATTATCCATTGCACACCTCTTAGTAAGTCGGTAGTAACGTCTATGGTTTACAAGAATTGTGAGACCGAATTAGGCGAGAAGTTGATGACCGTGGACCTTATACCGATTGTTGTGAACCATTTCAACGTGATACTAGGAATAGATTGGCTATCTTTTAACCAAGACACGATAGATTGTGAATGAAAATAAGTTAACATTCGATCACCAGTACATGGAGAATTTTGTTTCCAAGGGAGTGGGGTTACACCGCCGCCGTATTTGATTTCAACTATCCGAGTGGGTAAATTGTTGAGAAAGGGAAGTCAGGGATTTTTGTGCTCAATAATTCACACTAGGGCAATTGAATTGAAAATAGAAGACATTCCAATAGTACAAAAGCATCCAGATGTATTCCCAGATGATTTACCAGATGTTCTTATCGAGAGGGAGATTGAGTTCACCATTGAGGTAATGCCAGACTCAAGACCCGTATCGAAAGCACTGTATCGAATGACACCTGTAGAATTGAAGGAATTGAAGATCCAATTACAAGAACTACTTGACAAGGGTTTTACTCAACCTATCATATCACCGAGGAGAGCTCCAGTGTTGTTTGTAAAGAAGAAAGATGCTTCAATGTGAATGTGTGTTGACTACCGGGAATTAAACAAGTTGACAATCAAGAACAAGTACATATTGCCCAAAATCGATGACTTATTCGATCAACTTCGTGGAGCACAAGTGTTTTCTGAGATAGACTTGAGATCGGGTTATCATCAGTTGAAGTAAAGGTTGAAGATGTTGAACAGACAGTTTTCAGAATGTGCTACGGACACTATGAGTTCTTAGTCATGCTGTTTGGGGTTACTAATGTACCAGCCGCGTTCATGGACCTTATGAATCGAGTCTTTAAAGAGTACTTGGACATTTTTGTGATCGTATACATAGATGATATTCTGATCTATTCGCCGAGTAAGATAGAGCTTGAATACATTTGAGATGTATACTACAGAGACTAAGCGAGAAACAACTATTTGGGAAGTTGAAGAAATGTGAATTCTGGCTACCTAGTATTGCTTTTCTTGGTTATGTGATTGACAAGAACGGCGTTCAGTTGATCCTTACAAGGTGGAAGCGGTATCTAATTGGCAAAGACCAACATCGGTGTCAGAAATTCAAAGTTTCTTGGGATTAGCTTGGTACTATTGCCGATTCATTGAGAATTTCTCTAAGATTTCATTACCGATGACAAAGTTGATGAGGAAGGGTATTACATTTGAATGGAGTTCAGAATATGAAGGCAGTTTTCATGAGTTGAAGTCGCGGTTGACAAGAGCACATATCTTAACGATACCATCCGGAATCGAAGGATTTGTAATTTATAGCGATACTTCGCATCAAGGGTTGGGGTGTGTATTTATGCAGAGTGGCAAGGTCATTGCCTATGCCTTAAGACAATTGAAAATACACGAGGGTAATTATCCAACTCACGACCTTGAATTGGCCGCGGTAATCTATGCTTTGAAGATTTAGAGGCACTACTTGTATGAGGAGAAGTGTGAGATCTTCACGGATCATAAGAGTTTGAAATACATTTCACGCAACGAGAATGAATATGAGACATAGGAAATGGCTAGAGTTGATGAAGTATTACGATCTTTTGATTGAGTATCATCCGAAAAAGGGTAATGTAGTAGCCGACGATTTAAGCCGAAAGATGACAGGGAGCTTAGCTGTGGGCTAACCAGGCAAAAAGAATTGGTCAGGGAGATGGTGCGTTTTGAGTTAGATGTAATTCCAGACACGAATGGTGGCTTACTGATGACAATCATAGCTCACCCAAACATTCTAGATGAGATTAAGGAGGAACAGTACAACGACTACTACTTGTGTAAAATAAGAGATGAGATACCTTTGGATAAGCGACCCAGATTTATTCTGGAATAAGGGGTGTTGATGCTTGGGAATCGACTGTGTGTACCGAATTTGAATGACTTGAAGGAGAGAATCCTAGAAGAGGCACATATTACTAAATATTCAGTTCATCCGATAAGTAATAAGATGTACCGGAACTTGCAAGAGTATTTTGGTGGAGAGGCATGAAACGGAAAGTTGCTAAGTATGTTTCAGAGTGTTCAGCGTGTCAACAAGTTAAAGCACAGAGACAAGTGTCGACAGGACTACTACAACCACTACCTGTGTTAGAGTGGAAATGGGATGAGATCATGATGGATTTTGTATCCAGATTTCCATGACCTCCTAATAAGAATGACAAGAATTGGGTTATAGTTGACCATTTGACAAAGTTAGCTCATTTCCTACCGATCAACATGACTAAACTAGCTAGACTAGTTGATGTGTTTTAGATGTTTGCATGAATTGTCTCATATGATTTTGTTTAGAATTGTACACTCAGTACATAACTGAGCAGTGGAGATTTACTCAATTGCAGGTGATAAGAAGAAAGGGAAGATGAAGCCTGAGGAGTGAAGTCGTGGGATTGACGGATAATCATCCCTGTCTATGTTTTTGTTTCCATTCCAAGGTTGAAATAATGAATTTTGTCAAGCTCGAACTTTATACTTAACTAGAGCTTCGGAATGGATGGTGGTGGTATAATAGGTGGTAAATTTTCCTTTGGGTGATGTTGTAACGAGTTCGAACTTATGGATTCGCATTTTGAATGTTTAACTTATCAATTTTGGATTTTGAATGAACATGGATAGAGTTTTGCGGATTGATCCAAATAAGTCCTAACTTGTTCTTTTTCGTTTCCGTTTCCGTTTCCATGTTTGCCAAGGCTTACACACGTCCTTATAGTCTAGTTATGTTTTAAAAAGGATTGGGTTCAAGGCTTTGGGGTTAAGGTTTATGTTGTGGAGTAAGGTTGGATGACTTCTAGGCAAAGTTCTGTCAGTGGTTCATTCAACCGGTTGAAAGGGTTAATTCGACCGGTCGAAGTACTCTCTGCCCAGAAGGAATTTTGTCGAGGGTTGTTCGACCGGTCGAAGGGGATAGTTTCGACTGGTCGAAATGACCACTGCATGAAATCTTTTTCTATCCATTCCGAAAATTATTTAAATGTTTTGATTGGTTCTTAGGGTACATTTAAGACATTTTTCAACATAAATTCATTCGTTTCAAAATATAGTTACGTTTTCAATTTTATACGGATTTTACAACTCGGAGGATATTGTTTCCAAAAGTTTTGAATCCTCAATGTTATATTTAAGTTTCTTTTTTTAATGAATTGGATGAAGCTTAGCGGTGATCCACGAGTCCTATTTCCGCCCGTAGCGAGATGGGTCACGACAGTTGCCCATCGCCCCATCCAATCAATTGAATCCCACTCAATCGATTGCACTTGATTGCCTGTCCCTAATCTATTGAACTCCATCCAATCAATTAGATGCGAGTGAACTTGGTCCCTAAATTTACTTTGTGTGGTTGTGGTATCTAAAATAACTAAAACATATCTCTAAAGTCAACGGGACTAAAATAATGGTATCTAACCTAACAAGATGATTTTTTTATTTCTCTAGGATATAATGATACCCATGAGGTGGAGAAATTATTCAATAGTTTGGGACCACTATTTCATCCATGTAACATGCTGGTCAGACCCAAATTAAAAGAACCATGTGTCATAAAAAGAATTAAAAAATAAAAATAAAATAAAATAAATTAAAATAAACTCGTTTCACTGGCAAAAAATTTGCATAATAAGCAAATACAATATTACTGTCAAACTGGTTTAATTAGTTAACTAAATGTTTATTAGCGCAAAAAAGAGAAAAAATTTGCATCACAAACAAATAAAAAAGACTATCGCAATTACTTATTGGAATAATTGCAATTTGCTCCCCTGAAATTTGGGTGATTTTGCACTCTGCACCCTAAAGTTTTAAAGTTGGCACTTTGGTACTAAAGTTTCACAATATGGCAAATAACTACAAATAGCCCTTTAGTGATGAATGATTTCATCACTAAACTAAAAATTTTATCGCAAAAAGTCTTGGAGGGACTAAAGTGCAACTCATCCCAAACTTTAGTGACCAAACTGCCAAATTTGAAACTTTAGAGTTCAAAGTGTAAAACCACCCAAACTTCAAGGGTGCAAAGTTAAATTAACCCTTATTTATTTGTACACATGACTCTGTCTCATCAGTCCGACGCTGGTCTGTTTGATAATCATTTTGTTTTTAGTTTTTTGTGTTTGTTTTCATTTTTTTTAAAATGGCAATAGAAGATGTGTTTGGTAATTAGTTTTTGACCAAGCGGGCTTTGCCTAAGTGGTGTGACATCTTTCTCCCAAGTGGGGCGATTGAGTGTTCGACTCCCCTTAGGGGAAATCTTTGCTTGCCCCATGTTTGTATTTCAGTCGAAATGAGGGGCCTTTGTTGGGCTTTGGTGTGGGATACTGTGGGGCTTTGGGGGTTATAGGTTGGGTTAAGGGTGTATGTGTGTCCAGCCATAATCTAAGTACAAAAAAAAAAATCAGTTATTGTTTTATTTTTATATTTTTTTCAAAATCAATTTTCTAAAAAGGGCCAACTGGAAGCAAAATGAAGTAGCTTCCAAAATTTTAAAATCGATTTTGAGGGGAAAAAAAAAAGAGTGAAAACACGAACTGTTATCAAATATAATTCTGTTTTAATTTTTTTAAATAAACACAAAAATTTCTAATACAAAAAAAAAAAAAAAAAAAAAAAAAAAACACAAATAGTTATCAGACGCCAATTTAATTTTCCACAAAGTGGGACTTAAAATTAGAAAAATCAATATAACAGTCGGCCAAATTTTTTTTCACACACACTGTCACACAGTCATTCACACACACGGAATAGTCCAGTCACCTTTTTGGCAGCAAACCACAGCTCACGGGACTTCTTCTGTTTGGTCCTTTTTGGGCAACTTGCAGTTGAGCCTATCCACACTGTATTATTGTCCAAACCGCGTTTGGCACAGCAAACAAGTGTATTTTTCATTCTGTCCACATCTTCTGAATTCTCATTTTCACTTCACCCACTTTAGTAAATGGTAAAATTTCTCTTTAATAACCAGCTCCACATGCACGAATCGTATACAGAGTTTTGGCGTAAGTTCGAACCGCTCAGTCACCTTCTTAATTTAATTGGTGTGTGCTATGAGGTTTGTTTCTTTTCTACTCGGATAAAAATGATAATAATTAAACTGTCTAAAATACTGGTGAGGATCCCAAAGTCACAGAGTACACAGACTATAGGATTTGTCCTCACCATCTGAAAAAGAAAAAATTAAAATTTTTTTTTCTGGAATTTTGGTTTTTAATTCCATCCAAGCCTTGCTGATCCCTCATCTTATATTCCATGAGAGTGTGAGATTACTAGGGCTGTTCAAAATTCATTCGATCACCCGACTCACCCGTAACCTAATTTTTGGTTTTTAAACAATGTGGGTGGAGTCACGAGTCTTGGGGGTGAAAATCCGACAGTTTCGGGTGGAGTCACGGGTCTAGGGGGATGGAAACCCGATTCACCCGACCCGACTCGAAACACACTTAATTTTTTTAAAAAAATATATGTAATATGTTTATATTAGTAGATACATTATGTATTATATAGTCTTTAACATATATATATGTAATGTACTTATATCAATATATGTATTATGTATTATATAGCCTTTAAATTATATGTATATATATGTTATATTCTTATATCAATAAAATATATATGTCACTAGTAGAGATATAAAAACATTAAAATCATCAAACTAGCACATGACTATATAGACAAAGGCATTCAAAGCAAACATAAATAAATAAAATACAGATAAAGTCATGTGTAAACCAAATACTTAATTGAGACAAATGAGATAGTCGGGTTTCACCCGACTCGACCCGACTCACCCGACCACCCGATGAGTCAGGTGCACTCGACAAAACGAGTGGATGACGGGTGGAAGGAGGGAAAATCCGACTATGTTTGGATGGATGAGCGGATGAAGGTCATACCCGACTCACCCAACTCGTGAACACCCCTAGAGATTACAGCTGAAAGGAAAATTCTGAACGGAACATCAGATAATTTGTGAAGTTGATACAAGTAAAATATAAAAAACGCTTTGTATGATAGATAGGTCGGCCATGTATAAAAGTATTAAGGCTGTTGTATAAGCTGGCTTGCAACACTTGGATTGCCTAGATTGCATTGAAATTTGAAATTAAAAAAAAAATCATATAAGCAATTTGTTTTTACGAGTAATGTTATTTTTCCCAACTCTGGTTTCCAAACACTTTAGCAGGTATGTATGTGATATCACCGATCACTTTCACACCCATTAAGTTATTTGAAAACAAAATTTAGGGTTCAAGTTTAAGAAGCGTAACATTACAATTTTTTGTTTTACTTGTAACTTGGAGAGTTCAACTCTTTCATTCAAAGAACAAGCTCATATCAACCTTGTCTCTTTGTTCATTACCACTCTCGAGTACTTTGTATTACTTTATCTGTCCTAAATTAAGAGCCATTGATTCTATTTTTTGATATACTATTTTAAGATATTTCATTAAAAGGTCAATGTACTTTAATATACATTTTTCAAGTTTTTCTTTATTATATACAACTCTTCCATCTCTTTCTTCAATATGACACTAGGATTTTAAAATTCAAAAAGGGGCAGCATTGGACAGTTAAAAATTTCACCTCAATCAAAGATATCCCCTTAAATAGTTGAAATTCACGAAAATGACGCTCAATTTGTGACAAAGGGAGTATGCTATCACACACAGACATAACTAAGATCATGATAAGTGGGTTGAAAGGACGAGTTTTAGGTAAGTATGAATCTTACATCCAATTGCCTTCGTGACTTATCTAATGCGTGTGTTATGGGATTGGTGCATGTGGACGGAATACTACTCTGAATAACGGTATCCGTGAACTGTTCAAATCCGGACCGGACAGTAAAAAAAAAATTTTAATTAAAAATTTGCCCAGTGAAAACTTATGAAACTACATTATGGGTGAATTTGTAGGCTTTTGTTTTGTTATCTTAGGTGGGTAGGCCAGATTTTGGATTTTACACCATAGGGTTTGAATATTTCGATTATGATTGCTCTCATTTTTTTTGTAAAGATCTGCCCACTAGTTTTCTTAAATTTGACTTTTAGCTCAATTACATATTTTTTGTCAAGGTTCAAAGAATTACAATATCTTCATTGTTTTGATGGGTTTTCAACCCCTTTTGACAGCTTTGATTGGTTAAGAGTCTTTCTTTCGGATGCCTCGAGGTATCACTCATTGAGTCAAATACAGTCATACATACACCTCATTGACTCAAATACATTCATGCATGCATATTAAATATATATATCTGTAAATTTATGTGTATATATAGCTGCATTGTTTGGTTCAGATTTGAGGCCAGTAACAAATCTTTATATATCAGCAATGGTGCTTCAAAGAGTTAGTTTTAGTTTTATCATACTTATGGTTTGTTGTGTTCTAGTTTGTGTTCTATCTTCAAAACCAAACATGGAAGTTGAAATTGAGGCACTAAATGAATTCAAGAACTCAATCACTGATGACCCATTTGGGTCATTAGTGGATTGGAATAAAACAAACCACCATTGTAACTGGTCTGGAATTGCTTGTGATTCTGAAACAAACCAAGTCATTTCAATTTCCATCCAAGCCAAACAGCTAAGAGGGAAAATCTCTCACTTTCTGGGAAACTTTTCTGCCCTCCAGGTTCTTGATTTAACTCAAAACTCATTTTCTGGCCAAATTCCACCCCAACTGGGACTTTGTTCACACCTTCAAGAGCTAATACTTTACCAAAATCTGCTTTCTGGTCCAATTCCTCAAGAACTTGGAAAACTTGGTAAACTTGAATCAATGGACTTGGGAGAGAATTTCTTGAGTGGAAGCATACCTGAAAGTATATGCAATTGTTCATCTTTGTTAGCACTTGGACTCATCTACAACAATCTTACCGGTCCGATTCCAGCCGACATTGGAAAATTGGGTAATCTTCAACTCTTTGTAGCTTATGATAACAATTTGGTGGGTTCTATACCTTCTTCCATTGGCGGGTTCAAAGCTATTCAAGCTTTAGACCTCAGTGTAAACCAATTGGATGGAACAATCCCTCCTGAGATCGGAAACTTGTCGAATTTAGAAATTCTTCATTTGCATTTGAATTTTCTTGGAGGGGATATCCCACCAGAAATTGGCCTTTGTAGCAATCTTCTTGTTGTGAACATTTTTAGCAATCACATCGTTGGAGCCATTCCTTCCGAGCTTGGAAATTTGTCTAACTTACAAGTTTTACGGATATACGACAATAGATTGCATTCCACTATTCCACTCTCTTTATTCCAATTGAACTCATTAACCCATTTGGAGCTTTCACAAAATGAGTTAGTTGGAACTATTCCATCAGAAGTTGGGTCCTTGAGATCATTACAAAAATTAACTCTCCATGCAAATAGGCTCACTGGGTCGATACCTTCTTCGTTGACAAACTTGACCAATTTGACATATTTGGCCTTGAGCTTCAATTTTCTCACAGGGTCACTTCCCCACAATATAGGATTGTTGCATAATTTGAATAACTTGACCTTGAATGATAACTATTTTGAGGGTCCTATTCCGCAAAGTATCATAAATTGTTCTCATCTTTCTACTCTGGGTTTAGCTCATAACAACCTCACCGGTGAAATTCCGAGTGGTTTGGGGCGTTTGGTAAATCTTACAGTCCTATCCGTTGTTTCGAATAACATGTCTGGTGATATTCCAGATGACCTATTCAATTGCTCTAATCTCCAAGTCTTGGTTTTAAGTCAGAACAATTTTAGTGGATCATTAAAACCAAGTATCGGAAAACTCTTCAATCTTCAGATTTTTAAGCTTCATCTAAATTCATTTGTTGGGGTAATTCCAAGAGAGATTGGGAATTTAAGTCAATTGATAACCTTATCTCTTGGTAGTAACAGTTTTTCGGGGCTAGTCCCTACCGAGCTCTCAAAGCTCTCTTTCCTCCAAGGCCTTTCACTGAATGGAAATCTGCTGGAAGGAAAATTTCCTGAGAAAATTTCTGAGCTGAAAAAGCTTACTAAACTTGAATTACAGAATAATAGATTCAGTGATTCAATTCCAGAAACTATCTCTAAACTTCAAATGCTTTCATTCTTGGATCTCAGTGGAAATAAGTTCAATGGGTCAATCCCGAGAACCATGGGTCAGCTTACCCGTTTGACGACTTTGGATTTGTCACATAACATTCTCACCGGATCCATTCCAAGCCAAGTGATTGCAAGTTTGAGAAATCTACAGATTTATCTGAATCTATCGTATAATCTCTTGGACGGCATGATTCCCAATGAGCTCGGAATGTTGGAAATGGTACAGGAAATTGACATCTCAAACAATAATCTTTCGGGAACCATTCCTGTGACTCTTAGAGGCTGCAGAAATTTGTTCCTTCTTGATCTGTCGGGGAACAAACTTTCTGGTCCAATTAATGGTGAAATGTTCAGTAATAAAGATACGCTTATGAGTTTGAACCTTTCTAGGAATGAGTTAGATGGTGAAATTCCGGAAAACTTAGCGAATTTGACGCATTTAACCTCACTAGATCTTTCTAGGAACAAGTTCAACGGCACAATCCCCGAGAGTTTCTCAAGAATTTCCACCTTGAAACACCTCAACCTGTCCTTCAATCAACTTGAAGGCCATGTACCCGAAACGGGAATTTTCAAAAACTTGAGTTCATCGAGTTTGGATGGAAATTTAGCTCTTTGTGGAACCAAATTTCTTAGCCCTTGTACCAAAAAGAGCCAAAAAGCAGTTTTACATCGGTTTTCCAAGAAAACCATTTTGATTCTTGCAGTCATTGGATCTGTTTTCTTGCTTTTAGTTCTAGTTTTTGCAATTTCAATACTTACCCGTTACATGAAGAAGGAAAAGAGAGAAGGGGTGGAAAATTCAGAACCAGCCTACACTTCTGGATTGACCCTTAAGAGATTTGTTCAAAAGGATTTAGAACAGGCCACTGAGTTCTTCAATGAAGATAAGATTATCGGAGCCAGCAGTTTAAGCACTGTGTACAAAGGTGTTTTCAAAGATGGGAAAACAATGGCAGTAAAGAAATTGAATTTACACCAATTTTCCGCAGAATCTGACAAGTGCTTTGATCGAGAAATCAATACTCTGAGCCGCCTAAGACACAGAAATCTAGTGAAAGTCCTGGGATATGCTTGGGAGAGTGGAAAGTTAAAGGCCTTAGTTTTGGAGTACATGGAAAATGGAAATTTGGAGAGTGCTATACACGACCCTATGGTGGATCGTTCGAGATGGACTTTTTCAAAGAGGATCGATGTTTTGGTTTCTATTGCAAGAGGGTTGTTTTATTTGCATTCGGGGTACGATTTCCCCATAGTTCACTGTGATTTGAAGCCTTCGAACATTCTTTTGGATGGAGATTGGGATGCCCATGTGAGCGATTTTGGGACCGCTCGAATGCTCGGTGTTCTTCTTGAAGATGGAAGTGGCATATCCTCAACATCTGGATTTGAAGGCACTATTGGCTACTTGGCACCGGGTAAGATTTTTAACTATCCTGTTCTTACAAAGTTATAGAGCTTTTTCTTGTGTGTTGATTGTTGCAATTACTTGAATATTTGTCTGTAACCAATCAACCACATGGAATATAAAGAACTATCAGCCATTAAGGGGCTTTTTGGGAAGGCTCAAAATCGGTTATGTGGTTCATAAGTGAACCGATTCTATAAGTCAAGTGTTGGGTAGATAACTTTTTACTGTATAGGAGTCCTTGTCTGATCTAAAATCACTTTTACAACAGGTCTTTTGTAAAATCTTACACGATGGTAGTTTTCATGAAAACTAGATAGGAAATGAGATTGTGGTTGAATCTCATTCTATTGTATGCATATTCCCAAACAAGCCCAAATATTAGACATAGCCTAGATCAAATTTTAATTGAGCTCATACATCTTGGGTAGATAACGCTAACTTATATGGTCACATGACACATCTAAGCTTTTGTTCCAATCAAAGGAAATAAGTAGAAAATCCAAGAGTTTAGCCTGAAATGTGATTATGGATTTGTTTTATCTTTGTTAGCACTGACATGTTTGATTCATGGATTTAGTGAAGAAAGGAAAATTTTTTGATGAAAACACTTCTTGTTGTTTGGTTATTAAGAAAGACACTGACAAAAATAGGGTGGAAATAAAAAAATAGAAAATTTCTTGAGTTCTCATTACATTCTAAAAGTTTTTCGTTTCTAATATTATTTAAACACGCAGGAAAACACTAGGAAAATAGTTTTCCTTGGCATAATCATTTCCCCTTCTAAATCTGCAAACCAAACAAAGCCTTATAATTACTAGAAATTATGGTGCGTAGGCAGATATGAATGCCCTATTTCTCATAAACTATGCAGGGCATATCTAGCCCTGGGCTGACCTGGCCCCTTGTGCTATAGCCCATGGTAGCGTTAAAATAAATAAATAAATGAAATAAAATAAAATAAAATAAAAGTTTACTAACATACTAGGCTCCAGATGTTGTAGCTTAGTGGATGAGGCTTGTGATTCCTAAGTGGAATGTCTTATAGGTTCGAATCTTAGTGCTCCGACCTTTTATTTTCACAAAAAAAAAAAAAAAAAACCAGCCCACTAGCATTAAATAGCCCCGCCCACTAGCATTAATGCTTCTTCAGCCTAGTCAATATTCATAGTTCAGCATAGCAGTACTTCATATGATATGTTTGTTATTTCAAAAATGTTCTATTGCATGCCATTTATTTTCTTTTTTCCTTTTTTTTCAAAATTTTCTCTCTGCATGTGGTGTAATTTATTAAAATGTTGATGTAAACTATAAAACGACAAAAATCAAAATTAGACAATACTATTTATGATGCAAAAAAATTAAAAATATATGCATAAATAAACCCAAAATATCTTTTCTTAACTCTTAAAACAACTAAAAGCAAAAGTAAACTATAGCATTTATGATGTTAAAATTCAGAATATAAACATAATTTGACCCAAAAGAAAAAAAAAAATTTGGGGGCACTACCCGAACCCCCGCAGACCCACACGTACTATATGTATTTCTAACCCACCCCAAGCTACCATCCTGGATACGCCTTGCATGCAGGGCAAATCACTTACATTCTGCTTGTTTCATAATCTTTTTACTGCTATATATAGTCAAGGTCCTTACTGGTTATCTAAATGTTCCCATGTTTATTGGCTATCCCATACATACACACTAATATATATTAATATATATATGAAATATTCATGTTTTACTCAGAATTTGCATACATGAGGAAGGTTACAACAAAAGTGGATGTGTTCAGCTATGGTGTGATAGTAATGGAGTTGTTGACAAAGAAGAGGCCAACAGGAGTCGCAGAAGAGAATGGACTTTCCATCACTCTGCGACAACTCGTCGAAAGAGCTCTCTCAAGTGGATTGAACCGACTAATTCAAGTTCTTGATCCACATCTAGTTTCAAATGTCTCAAAAGATGAGCAAGAAATTTTGGAGGAGCTATTAAAATTGGCCTTGTCTTGCACCTGCACGGATCCAGAGGACCGCCCCGACATGAATGAAGTGTTGTCTTCTCTCATTAAGATGTGTAAGCGCGGGATGGTAAATTTAACTTGACATCAATTAATTGTTTCTATGTGGAGAGAGGGGCATGAAATGGTGAATCAGAATGCAGACATCGCGCGAAAGTTGTAAAAAATGGGCAATATTGTCTTTTATTACACACTTTTCAAATTTGTCATTTATTATATCCAACTCTTCTCTTTTTTTTTTTTTAAATATATATGTGACACTATAATTTTGAATTTAAAAAAGGACAATATTGGAAAGTTGTAAATCTCACCAAAATCAAGGTTATCCCCTTAATAAGTTGAAATTCCCAAAGAGACTCTTAATTTGGGACGGAGGGAGTATATACTATCTTGAACTTTGAATTAGTATTATTAACCAGTAGATATCCCGTGCTATGCACGGGTTACAAAATTGTTTTTTAAAATTTTAAATACTTCACAAACACATGTAGCTTACATTGAGCATAAATTGAATTGTAAGAAATATTGTGTTGAAGATTAAAAAAATGGTAGAAAGTAAGGGGATAAAAGATTGAAATACACCAAAATGCTATGAACAATTTTGTTAAACTCAAACATAATATAGATACAATCAAATTCAAAAAGAATGATGCAACAAATCGGAGAGACTGAGAAGAGAAGAGAAGAGAACTATAATAAAATATTAATAAAATGACCAATATATCCTTAATGTTTAATCTTATTCTAATTTATTGCCATTAGTTAATAGAGGATAAAAGAGTAAATTGATTTTAAATTCTTTCTCTTCTCTTCTCTTCTTCTCTTACGAAAGCAAAACAAACAAGAGAATCTTATGCTTCTCTTTTCTTCTCTTCTCTTCTCTCCATCCAAACTAGCATTATTTCTCTTCTCATCTCTTCTTCTACTCTTCTTTTTTCTTAATGAGGTTCTCTTCTCTTCTCTCTAACTCTCTCAATCCAAACACAGTGTAAGGAGACAAAAAGAATATACACCTACTTTTTACAATTGCCCCTAATTATTACAATTTAGGAAAGTGGAAACTAATTTTGGGACATCCCAAAACGAAATACATGACTCAAAATATGGGACGGAGGGAGTATATAATAGATAGAAGTTATGGGAATTCATGCCACATACTCTCTCCGTCCCATTTTATATGTCCCTTTTGGGGAATCCAATTATTTAAGGGGACAAAAAGAATCTACATCTACTTTCCAAAATTTCCCACAATCATTGCACTTTTTATTTATTTATTTATTTATTTATTTTTATTTTGTTTTGGTGTTGATTGCAAGGAAAGGTAATTTGGGAAACTAAGTAAAATTTGCATGCTAATTTAGGAAAGTGGACAACAATTTTGGGACATCCCAAAAAAGAAAGGGGACACATAAAATGGGACAGATGGAGTAGAATTTTTCAAAAGATGATGTGGCTTATTGTGGATGCTTCATTTGTTTCAGCCTTCATATATATATACTAGTCGACAACCTGTGCTATGCACCGACTGGTTTCAACCTAGTATATGTACAATGCAAATTATGGGTTTGTTGGAGTTAAAAGAGCTTTACAAATTGTAATTTAATTGAAAATGTCACATCTATTACGCTACACAATAAATAATAATAATAATAATATTAATAATAGAATTTTAGTCAAAAATACCTCATAATGAAACATACTAATTAAAAGCCCAACCCGTTTTTAATTTTAACCTACACTCCATGTATGGGAAACTCAATCCCATCAGATCCTTTGACCACACAAATAAAAAATTGTAAAGACCAAACTACCCCTCACCATCCCATGTTCTAAATTAATACAAACAAACCCTAATTATAGAACGATTTCAAGTTCAGATCAGAGAGAGAGAGAGAGAGAGTCATCCACCGTCATCGTCGTTGCTGTGAGAGAGAGAGAGAGAGAGAGAGAGAGAGAGACCACGCCGGTGAAGCAGCGGCCGTGAATCGGCGACTGGCGAATTGGTGGTCAGCCAAGCAGCATCTGACGGAGGTCACTTTTGATCCATGGTCATCGTCGCCCATTCATTGTCATGGCTGTAAAGCAGAGATTCTACTATCAAATTAACTCAAATCTGGGGAGAGCACAACGAAAATAATGAAGCTTTTGGAGTTTCAGACATGCACTGATGATTCCACCATGGTAACGATTATGATGATGTGGGAAGGTGGGAGAAAAGATGATATGGTTGATTCGTGGAATTAGGTAACTGATGCCTGATGGGAAGGTATTTGGACTTTTAAGGCTTGTTTGGTTGAGCAAAGAGTGAGTTGGAAGTTTAAGGTTAGTTTGGGTGAATATAATTTTGAGTGGAGAAATGTACTTTTCTTGTTGGAAGCAAAGTAGCAATATGAAATTTCACACAACTTTTTTTAGTGTGAAATTTCACATAACAAGATTATAAAAAGATGTGTGAAATTTCACACTGTAAAATATTGTGTGAAAAATTAAGGTTATCCAAATAGTTGTGTGAAATTTTACATAACTATGTTTATATGAAATTTATGTAGCCTTTTTGATCCCTCTTTAATATTGGATGTTTATAAAATTTTTTTAATGATTCTTTTATGTGAAATTTCACATAATCAGTTGTGTGAATTTTCAGATGCTAAGTCTCTCTTTCGCTAATTCTGGAATAAAATTTCACACACTAAAAAAAAGTTCTGCAAAACAAAAAGTTATGTGAAATTTTCGCCTAAAAGACTACCACATCTCTCTCTCTCTCTCTCTCTCTCTCTCTCTCTCTCTGGAACAAAATTTTACACAGAAAAAAGTTATGTGAAATTTCACATAACCTTTTTCTGTGTGAAATTTCACATTACTTCTTTTTGGAACAAACTTTCATACAGAAAAAAGTTATGTGAAATTTCACATAACTTTTTTCAGTGTGAAATTTCGCTTAACTTTTTTTCTCAGAATTTCATAACGACAATGGTACTTGTTTGATAGATCTTGTCGAGTAGGTTCCGAAAATATTAATTTTACAAAAAAAAGATTTCTAAATCAAAAGTTATGAATTTTTAAAGTTTGAATTTTTTTGAAAAGTTTGTTAGGGAAGTGACGTTGTCACAGTTCGCTCAAAATGAAAGAGCGTGCGTGAGTTTCACGAATTGGGCAATTTTGTCCAAAAAATTTATATGGAGTTTTCATTAAATTAATTTGTTGACTTGATCAAACACCAAAAAAGTTTCTAAACATGGAGTTTCGACTAAATCTCCCTAATAATAAACAATGAGGAAGCACAAAAAGGAATTTTCAACAAAGCTCATATACACTCCTAAGTCATATAACATTCCAAGCCAAATGATTTATTCAGATGCACTTACCATTTACCATATACATATATACCAGAGGCTAGCTAGGCGTATTCAAGTTATGTAAAATTACACAGTTGCTTTTCTATTTTAGAAATGCATATGTTAATGATTAACTCTACATCTACACTTTAAAAATTGATCTACGTGAACCTACAAAGATACATGATTTTGTTCTCTCATTTTTTCACAAGATTAGGATAACGAAAGATGAAAATGGTTATCCTTTTCTTTTAAAAAGAAAATTCAACAGACAAAAGACTAAACTATAGTTATAGCAAAAATTTAAGAAGCAGAGCAATACACTAAATGTTGAGACTCCAAAGAACAATTTCCATATAAAGCAAAACAGAAAAGTAATGAATATAAACAGAAAGGTCAAAATAGAGAAAACTATTCCTTGTTGGGGTAAATGAATTTAAAAATTTGCATCATTAAAGTATATAAATTGAGTATCAACTATTACTCAGTAAGTTATGCGTTCACAAGAATGATAAATCCTAGTCTGCAGCTTGTTTAGTAAAATTCGTTTGTGATAGACAGAAAAAGAAAAGAAAACCGAATGCACTTATAACACAATGTCACCTAGCATGTAACAAATATTGGATGCCCCAGCCTACAAATTTCAGAAGGAGGGAAATAAAAAAATTGGACTCAAAATATATTGACTTCATATCAATAACTCACATCAGAATGTGATACGCTCAGAAATATTCTGCTGCAGTCCAACTTCCACGTCAGCAGCAAAGGACTCGGATTATCCGGGAAGGGAGCTTATGGCCCACCGATCCTGAGGTCGTTCGAGGGCAACCGCTCGGTATGCTCGCACAGCCCGGGCATGCGGCACAGCAGCTCTCCACGATGTGCAGTTAGACAGCTAAGCATCTCAGCAGTTTTCTAAATCAGTTAGAACACTAATGGAAAGTGTAAATAGTTTCCAAAGCCATTTAGGAAACCTCCCATGATTTATGCTCATCAACTTGTCATTAGATTGGGTTTCCTTATCTAATCAGTTGCCTTTTGCGGGTGGACTCTTGCACCTATAAAAGGGACCACTCACCCCCATTAGGGGGGATCGCATTCTTAACCAAAAGAATAGTTGTATACTAATTTCATACGCATACACCCGGCCGGTATTACTGGTAGTGTCGCCCAGTTGTTGGCTCACCAGGCCCGCCGGTGATCTGCTAGTAAAGCGCACTAACGCACACCCGTGGACGTAGGTCACCTCATTAATAGGGCCGAACCACATACGATTGATTGTGTCACCGTATCTTTCTTTTTAATTTCTCATACCAATTTTCGGCATCATCAATTTGGCGCCGTCTATGGGAAACGATAAGTTCTTCACCAACAAATTCTTTGACTGATCAACATGCCACCAAAGACGGGTAAGAAAAACACTGCTCCGATCGGTTAGGAGAACTTGCAGCTCGAGCAGAAGGCCGCCTTCATGACCTCCGAGCAGGTGACAGTGGTGCTTGCGCAACTCCTGGAAGGCCAGCGGCAAACCCAACAGCGAATCGAAGCGTTGTTGGCCTTGCAGGAGAAGCGTCCTCAATCAGAGAACTAGACCAGGAAGAGTGCCCCTTGTCCGGGAGCCCGGAAGAGTCCGGAACCATACCCACTCCGCTCTGGTATCCCCGTCAGATTAGGAACAAGCCCGGGATGGTGACCATAGCAGAGCGCCCAGGTGCACCAGGCGGCGAGCTCGTACTAATCCTCATCGGGTGGAAGACGCCAGAGACATCATCAACAGGCGCCGCGCCACTAGGGAGAAGGCCCCGGGAATCAGCCAAAGACCCTCCAGACCAGGGTGAGATCTTAGGCATACGATTACCCGAAGCCGGTGTCGGATTCTATCCCTGAGGTCTGCACACTTCGAAGAGGAAGCCTCGTCGTCTAATCTGACTTACCACTCGGACATTGAAAGGAAGACCGAGCGGGAAGACGTGAATGCTCAAATCCAGGGCTTATAGAAACAGATCAAGCAATTGAACCGCAAGCAGCGTCCTGACCATACCAACACGGAGACCGAGCTGCCCCATACCGCACGGATCACCGGATTCCCCATTCTGTGGAAGTTTAAACCACCGCATCTCAGTTCTTATGACGGGATAGGGAGCCCAGTGGATCACATTCGCACCTACAGGGCCCAGATGGTGTTGGTCACCACTATTGATGAATTAATGTGACTGGCCTTCCCCAGCACTCTCAAGGGGCCAGCCATGCAGTGGTTTCACGCCCTCAAGCCCCGAACGGTTGATGACTTTAAGACGCTGAGCAAGCTGTTCATCAGCCACTTCATAGGGATGCTCGACCGGCGCAGTCGGACACTCAGCTATTGACTATCAAGCAGCGCAAGGGCGAATCCCTAAGGGAATATGTGGACCGCTTCAATTGCCAGAGGCTCCAGATTCGCAATTTCAACAAAACAGCAGCCATCATGGCCTTCTGCTCGGGAGTTCAACACACCAAGGTCGCTACATCGTTCCGTCGAGACAAACCGGCAACCCTGGTGGAGCTCTGGGAGAGGGTCAGAAAGTATATAGACAAGGAAGAGTTTCTGAAGTCCAAACGCGCCGGTTTTGCGGGAGACGAGTCCCCGAAAGCCAAGGGAAGGCGTGAGGGCTCTGAGAAGGGCCCGGTAAAAAAACCCAGACAAGACCAGCAGAAAGGAGGTGGGGATCAGCCCCAGATCGCTTTCACACCTCTGTCTCGACCAATCCACGAGGTCATGGCCACTGCCGAGGCACAGAGGGTACTTCAACAACCAGCAAAACTAAAAGCCCCGCCCGGGAAGAGGAAACGAGATAAGTTTTGCCGCTTCTATAGAGACCACGGTCATAACACAGAGGATTGCTTCAAGTTGAAGATAGCCATAGAAAAATTGATCGAGCAGGCTCATCTTGCAGAATACGTTGTGATAGATGGACGGCCTATGCAAGGAACCCTAGCTCTCGGTCAAATACAGCCTCTTGGTCAAATCAACGTGATCTTCGGAGGAGCATCGGGTGGTGGGGACTCACAGTCAGCAAGGAAGAGGCATGCTTGGGCATCCCGGGCAGATGTCTGGCAGGTCCAATCCACCGGCTCCCCACCAACTTACATCGTGACGTTCACCTCCAACGATTTGCAAGGTGTCCACTCCCCCCATGATGACCCGTTGATTGTGACGCTCTCCATAGCCAATTACGTGGTCAAGAGGGTGTTGGTGGACACGGGCAGCTCGACCAATATCATGTTCATTTCAGCATTCGATCAGCTCGGGATGTCCAGGGATCGGCTCCGCCCAGTTGCTACTCCCCTGGTGGGTTTCAACGAATCAAGCACCCAACCGCTCGGTACTATGGAGCTCCCCGTGCTTCTGGGGACTTACCCTCAGCAGATCTCCCTGCTGTCAAACTTTGTAATCGTGGAGGCTACATCTGCCTACCATGTCATTCTCAGGATGCCTACACTCAACAAAGCCAGGCCACCGTCTCTACTCATAGCTTAACAGTTAAGTTCCCGACCCCTCATGGACCCGGCAGTCTGCGCGGAGATCAAGCGATCGCCCGGAGTTGCTATGTTAGTTCCCTTCACCGGAAAGTCATCACAGAAACATTGAACTTCCAGGAGATGGACCCGAAGGACCAGAATGATAGAGTGGGCCCGATCGAAGAATTGGAACAAGTGGCGTTGGACCCACAACTCCCAGACCGAACGGTCAGCATCGGCACCCTGCTGGAGCCCCGGCTTAGGGAGAAGCTGATTCAATTCCTGCAGCAGAGTCAAGATGTGTTCCCCTGGTGACATGAAGATATGCCCGGGATTGATCCCCGGGTAATGTCTCATTGGCTCAACGTCGACCCAGACTCCCGGCCAGTTAAGCAGATGAGACGGGGCATGGCCCCCGAGAGACAAAAAGCAGTGTGTGAGGAGGTCGAGAATCTCATCAAAGCCCAATCCATACGAGAGGTCCACTATCCCGACTGGCTAGCCAATGTAGTACTTGTCAAGAAAAATAACGGGAAGTGGAGGATGTGCGTGGACTTCACCGACCTGAACAAAGCCTGCCCCAAGGACTACTATCCGCTGCCCAGGATAAACCTTCTTGTGGACTTCACAGACGGCCATTCGCTCCTCTCGTTTATGGATGCCTACTCCGGGTACAATCAGATCAGCATGTACCCCGGGGATGAAGAAAAGACCTCATTCATCACGGATCAGGAGACTTTCTGTTACAAAGGTATGCCTTTCGTCCTCAAAAACGTCAGGGCAACTTATCAACGCCTGGTCAATCATATATTCAAAGACTTGATCGGAAATCAATGGAGGAGTACGTTGACGATCTGCTGGTCAAAAGCCGGGATGAGTCTGACCATCTGGAACATTTGGCCGGGGCCTTCAGCATTTTGAGAAAGTTCGGGATGAGGTTGAACCCGGCCAAGTGCACATTTGGCATCTCATCCAGAAAGTTCTAAGGGCAGCTGGTCAGCTGGCGGGGAATTGAAGCAAACCCCGAGAAAATCCAGGCCGTCATCAACATGCGATCGCCCAGGTCTACCAAAGAGGTACAGAGTCTGGCCGAACGGGTTGCCGCACTTAACAGATTTGATTCCAGAGCTACCGACCGGTGCCTGTCATTCTTCAAGATCCTCCGTAGGGCATTTCAGTGGTCTGAGGAGTGTGAGGGGGCGTTCTAGGAACTCAAAAAGTACTTGGCATCTCCCCCTTTACTCTCAACACGTGTACCGGGGGAAGAATTATTCCTATACCTGACAGTATCAACCTCAGCGGTCAGCTCAACACTCATCAAGTAAGAGCACAAGATATAGTTCCCAGTGTACTATACCAGCCAGGCACTCCAAGGCGCGGAGAGTAGATACTCCCACATCGAAAAACTTGCATTCGCTCTCATCACCTCCGCCCAGAGACTCCGTCCGTATTTTCAGGCCCATGTCATTGTGGTCCTTACTGACCAACCTCTCCGCAGGATCTTAAGTAGGCCTGACATGTCTGGGAGACTTGTCAAGTGGGCCACGGAGTTAGAAGAATTTGAAGTGGCCTACCGCCCCCGGACGGCAATCAAAGGGCAAACAGTAGCAGACTTTCTGGTTGAGTTCACATATGCAGAAGACCCAATTGAAGAGCTACACCCACCGGTCCTACCGCCTGGTTTACAGGCTGACATCCCTACCTGGGTGCTATATGTGGACAGTTCCTCAAGCCAACAAGGCAGTGGGGCAGGAATCATCTTGACTACTCCCAACGGCATCCAGTTCGAGTATGTCCTAAGGTTTGGGTTCCGTGCCTCCAACAATGAAGCTGAGTATGAAGCCCTATTGGTCAGATTCAAGTTGGCCACTTCTATGGGTGCGCAACAGGTCCAAAGTTACAGCGACTCTCAGCTCGTGGTCAGTCAAGTCAACCAAGAGTACAATGCCCGAGGAGACAACATGGTAGCCTATCTAGCCCTTATCCGAGCGGTTTCCAAGAAGCTTCAGGGTTTCTCCATCACACAGATACCTAGAGAAAAAAACACCAGGGCTGATCGGTTAGCCCGCCTTGCTTAGTCTTCTGAGTCGGACTTGCCCGGGATAAGGGTAGAATACCTGCCCGAGCCAAGTGTGATAAACTCAAAATGCATAGAGGTTGAACCAAACGCATTAGGACCCAACTGGATGGACCCCATCGTGGTATTCCTCACAACGGGCATGTTACCAAACGAGAGGGAGGAGGCCCGCCGGGTCAGGTACCGGGCAGTCCGATATCACTCCCAAGTCATATAACATTCCAAGCCAAATGATTTATTCAGATGCATTTACCATTTACCATATACATATATACTAGAGGTTAGCTAGGCGTATTCAAGTTATTTAAAATTACACAATTGCTTAAACCAAACACAATTAAGCACTGCACAGTTGCTTTTCCATTTTAGAAATGCATATGTTAATGATTAACTCTACATCTACACTTTAAAATTTGATCTACTTGAACCTGCAAAGATACATGATTTTGGTCTCTCATTTTTTCACAAGATTAGGATAACGAAAGTTGAAAATGGTTATCCTTTTCTTTTAAAAAAAAATTCAACAGACATCAGACTAAACTATAGTTATAGCAAAAATTTAAGAAGCAGAGCAATACACTAAATGTTGAGACTCCAAAGAACAATTTCCATATAAAGCAAAACAGAAAAGTAATGAATATAAACAGAAATGTCAAAATAGAGAAAGCTATTCCTTTTTGGGGTAAATGAATTTAAAAATTTGCATCATTAAAGAATGTAAATTGAGTATAAACTATTACTCAGTAAGTTATGCGTTCACAAGAATGATAAATCGTAGTCTGCAGCTTGTTTAGTAAAATTCGTTTGTGATAGACAGAAAAGAAAATCGAATGCACTTATAACACAATGTCACCTAGCATGTAACAAATATTGGATGCCCCAGCCTACAAATTAAACGAGGGAGAGAATAAGTGGGAAATAAAAAATTGGACCCAAAGTGCATTGACTTCATATCAATAACTCGCATTAGAATGTAATATGACGAGAAATATTCTACTGCAGTCCAACTTCCACGTCAGCAGCAAAGGACCCAGATTATCCGGAAAGGGAGCTTATGGCCCACCGATCTCGAGGTCGTTCGAGGGCAACCACTCGGTATGCTCGCACAGCCCGGGCATGCGGTGCAGCAGCTCTCCATGATGTGCAGTTTGACAGCCAAGTAGCTCAGCAGTTTCCTAAATCAGTCAGAAGACTAATGGAAATTGTAAATAGTTTCCAAAGCCATTTAGGAAACCTCCCATGATTTATGCTCATCAACTTGTCATTAGATTGGGCTTCCTTATCTAATCAATTGCCTTTTGCGGGTGGACTCTTGCACCTATAAAAGGGACCACTCACCCCCATTAGAGGGGATCGCATTCTTAACCCTAAGAATAGCTATATACTAATTTCATACGCATAAACCCCGCCGGTATTACTGGTAGTGTCGCCCAGTTTTTGGCTCACCAGGCCCACCGGTGATCTGCTAGTAAAGCGCATTGACACACCCGTGGACCTAGGTCACCTCATTAATAGGGTCAAACTACATACAATTAATTGTGTCACCGTATCTTTCTTTTTAATTTCTCATACCAATTTTCGGCATCATCAGTTTAGCGCCGTCTATGGGAAACGATTAGTTCTTCACCAACAAATTCTTTGACTGATCAACATGCCACCAAAGACGGGTAAGAAAAACACTGCTTCGGTCGGTTAGGAGAACTTTCAGCTCGAGCAGAAGGCCGCCTCCATGACCTCCGAGCAGGTAACAGCGGCGCTCGCGCAACTCCTGGAAGGCCAAGGGCAAACCCAGCAGCAAATCAAAGCACTATTGGCCTTGCAAGAGAAGCGTCCTCAATTAGAGATCCAGACCAGGAAGAGTGCCCTTGTTTGGGAGCTCGGAAGAGTCCGGAACCATACCCACTCCGCTCTGGTATCCCCGTCGGATTAGGAATACGCCCGGGATGGTGACCATAGCAGAGCGCCCAGGCGCACCAGGCGGTGAGCTCGTACTAATCATCGTCAGGTGGAAGACGCCAAAGACATCATCAACAGGCGCCGCGCCACCAAGGGGAAGGATTAAGGCCAAAGCCCCGGGAATCAGCCAAAGACCCTCCGGACCAGGGGGAGATCTTAGGCATACGATTACCCAAAGCCGGTGCCGGATTCTATCCCCGAGGTCAACACACTTTGAAGAGGAAGCCTCGTCGTCTAATCCGACTTACCGCTCGGACATTGAAAGGAAGACCGAGCGGGAAGACGTGAATGCTCCAATCCAATACTTGCAGAAACAGATCGAGCAATTGAGCCGCAAGCAGCGTCCTGACTATACCAACACGGAGATCGAGCTGCCCTATACCGCGCGGATCACCGGATTCTTCATCCCGCGGAAGTTTAAGCCACCGCATCTCAGTTATTATGACGGGATAGGGAGCCTAGTGGATCACATTCGCACCTACAGGGCCCAGATGGTGTTGGTCACCATTGTCGACGAATTGCTGTGCCTGGCCTTCCCTAGCACTCTCACGGGGCCAGCCTTGCAGTGGTTCCACGCCCTCAAGCCCCGAATGGTTGATGACTTTAAGACGCTGAGCAAGCTATTCATCAGCCAGTTCATAGGGATGCTCGACCGGTCGCAGTCAGACACTCAGCTATTGACTATCAAGCAGCGCAAGGGTGAATCCCTAAGGGAATATGTGGACCACTTCAATCGCCAGAGGCTCCAGATCTGCAATTTTAACAAAACAGCAGCCATCATGGCCTTCTGCTCGGGAGTTCAACACACCAAGGTCGCTACATCGTTCCGTCGAGATAAACCGGCAACCCTGGTGGAGCTCTCAGAGAGGGTCAGAAAGTATATAGACACGGAAGAGTTTCTGAAGTCCAAACGCGCCAGTTTTGCAGGAGACGAGTCCCCTAAAGCCAAGCGGAGGCGTGAGGGCTCTGAGAAGGGCCCGATAAAAAAGCCCAAGCAAGACCAGCAGAAAGGAGGTCGGGATCAGCTCCAGATCACTTTCACACCTCTGTCTCGACCAATCCACGAGGTCTTGTCCACTGCCGAGGCACAGAGGGTACTTCAACAACCAGCAAAACTAAAAGCCCCGCCCGGGAAGAGGAAACGAGATAAGTTTTGCCGCTTCCATAGAGACCACGGCCATAACACAGAGGATTGCTTCAAGTTGAAGATAGCCATAGAAAAATTGATCGAGCAGGGTCATCTTGCAGAATACGTCGTGGTAGATGGACGGCCTATGCAAGGAGCCCTAGCTCCCGGTCAAATACAGCCTCTTGGTCAAATCAACGTGATCTTCGGAGGAGCATCGGGTGGTGGGGACTCACAGTCAGCAAGGAAAAGGCATGCTTGGGCATCCCGGGCAGATGTCTGACAGGTCCAAACCACTGGCTCCCTGCCAACTGACATACTGACGTTCACCTCTGACAATTTGCATGGTGTCCACTCCCCCCATGATGACCCGTTGATTGTGACGCTCTCCATAGCCAATTACGTGGTCAAGAGGGTGTTGGTGGACACGGGCAGCTCGACCAATATCATGTTCGTTTCAGCATTCGATCAGCTCGGGATGTCCAGGGATCGGCTCCGCCCGGTTGCTACTCCCCTGGTGGGTTTCAACGGATTAAGCACCCAACCGCTCGGTACTATGGAGTTCCCCGTGCTTATGGGGACTTACCCTCAACAGATCTCCCTGCTGTCAAACTTTGTAATCGTGGAGGCTCCATCTGCCTACAATGTCATTCTCGGGAGGCCTACACTCAACAAAGCCAGGGTCGCTGTCTCTACTCATAGCCTGACAGTAAGTTCCCGACCCCTCATGGACCCGGCAGTCTGCGCGGAGATCAAGCGATCGCCCGGAGTTGCTATATTAGTTCCTTTCGCCGGGAAGTCATCACAAAAACATTGAACGTCCAGGAGATGGACCTGAAGGACCAGAATGTTAGACTGGACCCAAAAAGAATTGGAACAAGTGCATTGGACCCACAACTCCCAGACCGAACGGTCAGCATCGGCACCCTGCTGGAGCCCCGCCTTAGGGAGAAGCTGATTCAATTCCTGCAGCAGAGTCAAGATGTGTTCGCCTGGTGCCATGAAGATATGCCCGGGATTGATCCCCGGGTAATGTCTCATTGGCTCAACATCGACCCAGACTCCCGGCCAGTTAAGCAGATGAGACGGGGCATGGCCCCCGAGAGACAAAAATTAGTGTGTGAGGAGGTCGAGAAGCTCATCAAAGCCCAATCCATACGAGAGGTCCACTATCCTGACTGGCTAAGCAATGTAGTTCTTGTCAAGAAAAACAACGGGAAGTGGAGGTTGTGCGTGGACTTCACCGACCTGAACAAAGCCTGCCCCAAGGACTACTATCCGCTGCCCAGGATAAACCTTCTTGTGGACTTCACAGACGGCCATTCGCTCCTCTCGTTTATGGATGCCTACTCCGGGTACAATCAGATCAGCATGTACCCCGGGGATGAAGAAAAGACCTCATTCATCACGGATCAGGAGACTTACTGTTACAAAGTTATGCCTTTCGGCCTCAAAAACGCCGGGGCAACTTATCAATGCCTGGTCAATCATATATTCAAAGACTTGATTGGGAAATCAATGGAGGAGTACGTTGATGATCTGCTGGTCAAAAGCCGGGACGAGTCTGACCATCTGGAACATTTGGCCAGGGCCTTCAGCATTTTGAGAAAGTTCGGGATGAGGTTGAACCCGGCTAAGTGCACATTTGGCATCTCATCCAGAAAGTTCTTAGGGCAGCTGGTAAGCAGGCGGGGAATTGAAGCAAACCCCGAGAAAATCCAGGCCGTCATCAACATGCGATCGCCCAGGTCTACCAAAGAGGTACAGAGTCTGGCCGGACGGGTTGCCGCACTTAACAGATTTGTCTCCAGAGCTACCGACTGGTGCCTGTCATTCTTCAAGATCCTCCGTAGGGCATTTCAGTGGTCTGAGGAGTGTGAGGAGGCATTCCAGGAACTCAAAAAGTACTTGACATCTCCCCCTTTACTCTCAACAGGTGTACCGGGGGAAGAATTATTCCTATACCTGACAGTATCACCCTCAGCGGTCAGCTCAGCACTCATCACGGAAGAGCACGAGATACAGTTCCCAGTGTACTATACCAGTCGGGCACTCCAAGGCGCGGAGAGTAGATACTCCCACATCGAAAAACTTGCATTCGCTCTCATCACCTCCGCCCGGAGACTCTGTCCGTATTTTCAGGCCCATGTCATTGTGGTCCTTACTGACCAACCTCTCCGCAGGATCTTAAGCAGGCCTGACATGTCTGGGAGACTTGTCAAGTGGGCCACGGAGTTAGAAGAATTTGAAGTGGCCTACTGCCCCCGGACGGCAATCAAAGGGCAAAAAGTAGCAGACTTTCTGGTTGAGTTCACATATCCAGAAGACCCAATTGAAGAGCTAGACCCACCGGTCCTACCGCCTGGGTTACAGGCTGACATCCCCACCTGGGTGCTATATGTGGACAGTTCCTCAAGCCAACAAGGCAGTGGGGCAGGAATCATCTTGACTACTCCCAACGGCATCCAGCTCGAGTATGCCCTAAGGTTTGGGTTCCGTACCTCCAACAACGAATCTGAGTATGAAGCCCTATTGGTCGGATTGCAGTTGGCCACTTCTATGGGTGTGCAACAGGTCCAAAGTTACAGCAACTCTCAGATCGTGGTCAGTCAAGTCAACCAAGAGTACGATGCCCGATGAGACAACATGCCTGAGCGGTTTTGAAGAAGCTTCAGGGTTTCTCCATCACACAAATACCTAGAGAGAAAAACACCAGGGCTGATCGGTTAGCCCGCCTTGCTTAGTCTTCTGAGTCAGACTTGCCCGAAATAAGGGTAGAATACCTGCCCGAGCCAAGTGTGATAAACTCAAAATGCATAGAGGTTGAACCAGACGCATTAGGACCCAGCTGGATGGACCCCATCGTGGCATTCCTGACAATGGGCATGTTACCAAACGAGAGGGAGGAGGCCCGCCGGGTCAGGTACCGGGCAGCCCGATATCACTCCCAAGTCATATAACATTCCAAGCTAAATGATTTATTCAGATGCATTTACCATTTACTATATACATTTATACCAGAGGTTAGCTAGGCGTATTCAAGTTATGTAAAATTACACAGTTGCTTAAACCAAACACAATTAAGCACTGCACAGTTGGTTTTCCATTTTAGAAATGCATATGTTAATGATTAACTCTACATCTACACTTTAAAAATTGATCTACTTGAACCTGCAAAGATACATGATTTTTTTCTCTCATTTTTTCACAAGATTAGGATAACGAAAGTTGAAAATGGTTATCCTTTTCTTTTAAAAAAAAAATTCAACAGACATCAGACTAAACTATAGTTATAGCAAAAATTTAAGAAGCAGAGCAATACACTAAATGTTGAGACTCCAAAGAACAATTTCCATATAAAGCAAAACAGAAAAGTAATGAATATAAACAGAAAGGTCAAAATAGAGAAAGCTATTCCTTGTTGGGGTAAATGAATTTAAAAATTTGCATCATTAAAGAATGTAAATTGAGTATAAACTATTACTCAGTAAGTTATGCGTTCACAAGAATGATAAATCGTAGTCTGCAGCTTGTTTAGTAAAATTTGTTTGTGATAGACAGAAAAGAAAATCGAATGCACTTATAACACAATGTCACCTAGCATGTAACAAATATTGGATGCCCCAGCCTACAAATTAAAGGAGGGAGAGAATAAGTGGGAAATAAAAAATTGGACCCAAAATACATTGACTTCATATCAATAACTCGCATTAGAATGTGATATGCCGAGAAATATTCTACTGCAGTCCAACTACCACGTCAGCAGCAAAGGACCCGGATTATCCGAAAATGGAGCTTATGGCCCACCGATCCCGAGGTCGTTCGAAGGCAACCACTCGGTATGCTCGCACAGCCCGGGCATGCGGTGCAGTAGCTCTCCATTATGTGCAGTTTGACAGCCAAGTAGCTCAGCAGTTTCCTAAATCAGTCAGAAGACTAATGGAAATTGTAAATAGTTTCCAAAGCCATTTAGGAAACCTCCCATGATTTATGCTCATCTACTTGTCATTAGATTGGGCTTCCTTATCTAATCAATTGCCTTTTGCGGGTGGACTCTTGCACCTATAAAAGGGACCACTCACCCCCATTAGGGGGGATCGCATTCTTAACCCAAAGAATAGCTATATACTAATTTCATACGCATAAACCCCGCCGATATTACTGGTAGTGTCGCCCAGTTTTTGGCTCACCAGGCCCGCCGGTGATCTGCTAGTAAAGCGCATTGACGCACCCGTGGACCTAGGTCACCTCATTTATAGGGCCGAACTACATACAATTAATTGTGTCACCGTATCTTTCTTTTTAATTTCTCATACCAATTTTTGGCATCATCAGTTTAGCGCCGTCTATGGGAAACGATAAGTTCTTCACCAACAAATTCTTTGACTGATCAACATGCCACCAAAGACAGGTAAGAAAAACACTGCTTCAGTCGGTCAGGAGAACTTTCAGCTCGAGCAAAAGGCCGCCTCCATGACCTCCGAGCAGGTAACAGCGGCGCTCGCACAACTCCTGGAAGGCCAACGGCAAACCCAGCAGCAAATCAAAGCACTATTGGCCTTGTAGGAGAAGCGTCCTCAATCAGAGAACCAGACCAGGAAGAGTGCCCTTGTCCGGGAGCCCGGAAGAGTCCGGAACCATACCCACTCCGCTCTGGTATCCCCGTCGAATTAGGAACACGCCCGGGATGGTGACCATAGCAGAGCACCCAGGCGCATCAGGCGGTGAGCTCGTACTAATCCTTGTCAGGTGGAAGATGCCAGAGACATCATCAACAGGCGCCGCGCCACCAGGGGGAAGGATTAAGGCCAAAGCCCTGGGAATCAGCCAAAGACCCTCCAGACCAGGGGGAGATCTTAGGCAAACGATTACCCGAAGCCGGTGCCGGATTCTATCCCCGAGGTCAACACACTTCGAAGAGGAAGCCTCGTCGTCTAATCCGACTTACCGCTCGGACATTAAAAGGAAGACCGAGCGGGAAGACGTGAATGCTCCAATCCAAGGCTTGCAGAAACAGATCGAGCAATTGAACCGCAAGCAGCGTCCTGACCGTACCAACATGAAGATCGAGCCGCCCTATACCGCTCGAATCACCGGATTCCGCATCCCGCGGAAGTTTAAGCTACCACATTTCAGTTCTTATGATGGGACAGGGAGCCCAGTGGATCACATTCACACCTATAGGTCCCATATGGCATTGGTCACTAGTGTTGACAAATTGCTGTGCCTGGCCTTCCCTTGCACTCTCAAGGGGCCAACCGTGCAGTGGTTCCACGCCCTCAAGCCCTGAACGGTTGATGACTTCAAGACGCTGAGCAAGCTATTCATCATCCAGTTCAAAGGGATGCTCGACCGGTCGCATCCGGACACTCAGATATTGACTGTCAAGCAGCACAAGGGCGAATCCCTAAGGGAGTATATGGACCACTTCAATCGGCAGAGGCTCCAGATCCACAATTTCAGCGAAACAGCAGCCATCATGGCCTTCTGCTCGGGAGTTCAACATGCCAAGGTCACTACGTCATTCCATCGAGACCGACAGGCAACCCTAGTGGTGCTCTCGGAGAGGGTCAGAAAGTATATAGACACGGAAGAGTTTCTGAAGTCCAAACGCGCCGGTTTTGCGGGAGACGAGTCCCCAAAAACCAAGCGGAGGCGTGAGGGCTCTGAGAAGGGCCCGGTAAAAAGGCCCAGGCAAGACCAGCAGAAAGGAGGTGGGGATCAGCCCTAGATCGCTTTCACATCTCTGTCTCGACCAATCCACGAGGTCATAGCCACTGCCGAGGCACAGAGGGTACTTCATCAACCAGTAAAACTAAAAGCCCCGCCCGGGAAGAGGAAACGAGATAAGTTTTGCCGCTTCCATAGAGACCACGGCCATAACACAGAGGATTGCTTCAAGTTGAAGATAGCCATAGAAAGATTGATCGAGCAGGGTCATCTTACAGAATACGTCGTGATAGATGGATGGCCTACGCAAGGAGCCCTAGCTCCCGGTCAAATACAGCCTCCTGGTCAAATCAACGTGATCTTCAGAGGAGCATCGGGTGGTGGGGACTCACAGTCAGCAAGGAAGAGGCATGCTTGGGCATCCCGGGCGGATGTCTGGCAGGTCCAATCCACCGGCTCCCTGCCAACTGACATACTGACGTTGAGGAAGAGATAGCCATTGTTGAGGAAGCCATTGGGGAAGCTAAAGAAAAAGCTCACTGAAAGAAACTAAGACTTCAAGGAGATGTTGAAAATCTGTTTGTGGGTTGAGTTTCATGGGCTTTCAGTGCTTGTATTAATATGAGTTTGGAGGCCCAAGGTCTTCATCTTTGGAGATCTGTATCTCTGCTCTTATTGGCTAGTGAGAGTGCATATCCATTTGGCAATCTCTATGCCACTAACTAGCTTTGGTTGTATCTACCAATCATGCTATGCCACTTGTAATGGGTGATGGGGAATGCTTGTACATATCAGATGCCTTGAAAATTGTGGGAGAATGAGAGAGATCTTGAAAATGTCAGACTATATTACAAAGTCTTTGTCTCTACCAAAAATGTCATGCAACATGTGCTATTGGATATTGCTACATATGTAACATATCTTCATGTTAAATAGATGGTAATGTTGTATATTCCTATACAGTATACTCATCACACACTGTGAGATAATAAAAGTGTTACAAATATGGCTGCGACTTGTCGTGTAAAATTAAGCAATATAAAATAGTACAACAAATAAAAAATATTTTCACTTCTGAAAAATTGATTCCTTCAGTAATAACTTAGTTTTAATATAAACTTAGACTCTAACCTCATCTAATGATACTGGCACACAGGTTTCAAATGTATACAAAATGTGGTATGAGTATACATAGGGTAAGTATACTTTTCACCTAAGCAATAAAAAATAGTACAACAAATCAAAAAAATTTCAACTTCTGAAAAATCAATTCCTTCATTAATAGCATATTTTCAACATAAACTCAGCATCTAACCTCATCTCATAATATTGGCACTCAGGTTTCAAATGTATACAAAATGTGGTATGAGTATACATAAGGTAAGCTATTCTTTTCACCTAAGCAATATAAAATAGTACAACAAATAAAAAATATTTCAACTTTTGAAAAATTGATCCTTCATTAATAGTTTAGTTTCAACATAAACTCAGTCTCTAACCTCATCTCATGATACTGGCGCTCTAGTTTTAAATGTGTACAAAATGTGGTATGAGTATGCATAGGGTAACTTATACTTTTCACCTTTTAACTTTGGGATCGATTTTACTTTATTCCCCATATTTTCAATTTCCTTAATTTAGTATCTCAAGTTCAGTAATTGTTTAAATTTGGTCCAACAACAAACATTTTGTCTCAAATAGTGATCTTTAACAACAAACATTTTGTCACATATGTTACTATTTGCGACGAAATGTTAGATGTTGGACCAAATTTAAACACTTACCGAATTTGATGGACTAAATTAAGAAAATTGAAACTATAAGGGATAAACCAAAATTGGAGGCTGAAAAGTGTAATTAATATTCTTCTTTTTTATGCAATAATGACATGCAAGGGTTCAGGCTAGTTTAACCATGATCTCTATATCTCAGGATGTTGTGGCAGAGTTGCTCTTCTAATGTAGAATTGTGCGCTATCACAACCATAACATTATTGATTATAGTTTAATAAGGTAAGTTATACTTTTCACCTAAGCAATATAAAATAGTACAACAAATGAAAATTTTTTCAATTTCTGAAAATTCGATTCCTTCATTAATAGCTTAGTTTCAACATAAACTCAGTCTCTAACCTCATCTCATGATACTGGCACTCAAGTTTCAAATGTATATAAAATGTTGTATGAGTATACATAGGGTAAGTTATACTTTTTGTCTAAGTAATATAAAATAGTACAACAAATAAAAAATATTTCAACTTCTGAAAAATCAAGTCCTTCATAATAGCTTAGTTTCAACATAAACTCAGTCTCTAACCTCATCTCATAATACTGCACTCTGGTTTCAAATGTATTCAAAATGTGGTATGAGTATACATAAGGTGAGCTATTCTTTTCACCTAAGCAATATAAAATAGTACAACAAATAAAAAATATTTCAACTTCTGAAAAATTGATCCTTCATTAATAGCTTAGTTTCAACATAAACTCAGTCTCTAACCTCATCTCATGATACTGGCGCTCTAGTTTTAAATGTGTACAAAATGTGGTATGAGTATGCATAGGGTAACTTATACTTTTCACCTTTTAACTTTGGGATCGGTTTTACTTTATTCCCCATATTTTCAATTTCCTTAATTTAGTATCTCAAGTTCAGTAATTGTTTAAATTTGGTCCAACAACAAACATTTTATCTCAAATAGAGATCTTTAACAACAAAAATTTTGTCACATATGTTACTATTTGCGACGAAATGTTAGATGTTGGACCAAATTTAAACACTTACCGAATTTGATGGACTAAATTAAGAAAATTGAAACTATAAGGGACAAACCAAAATTGGAGGCTGAAAAGTGTAATTAATCTATTTTTTTTTATGCAATAATGACATGCAAGGGTTCAGGCTAGTTTAACCATGATCTCTATATCTCAGGATGTTGTGGCAGAGTTGTTCTTCTAATGTAGAATTGTGCGCTATCACAACCATAACATTATTGATTATAGTTTAATAAGGTAAGTTATACTTTTCACCTAAGCAATATAAAATAGTACAACAAATGAAAATTTTTTCAATTTCTGAAAATTCGATTCCTTCATTAATAGCTTAGTTTCAACATAAACTTAGTCTCTAACCTCATCTCATGATACTGGCACTCAAGTTTCATATGTATACAAAATGTTGTATGAGTATACATAGGGTAAGTTATACTTTTTGTCTAAGTAATATAAAATAGTACACCAAATAAAAAATATTTCAACTTCTGAAAAATCAATTCCTTCATAATAGCTTAGTTTCAACATAAACTCAGTCTCTAACCTCATCTCATAATACTGCACTCTGGTTTCAAATGTATACAGAATGAGGTATGAGTATACATAAGGTAAGCTATTCTTTTCACCTAAGCAATATAAAATAGTACAACAAATAAAAAATATTTCAACTTCTGAAAAATTGATCCTTCATTAAAAGCTTAGTTTCAACATAAACTCAGTCTCTAACCTCATCTCATGATACTGGCGCTCTAGTTTTAAATGTGTACAAAATGTGGTATGAGTATGCATAGGGTAACTTATACTTTTCACCTTTTAACTTTGGGATCGATTTTACTTTATTCCCCATATATTCAATTTCCTTAATTTAGTATCTCAAGTTCAGTAATTGTTTAAATTTGGTCCAACAACAAACATTTTATCTCAAATAGAGATCTTTAACAACAAACATTTTGTCACATATGTTACTATTTGCGACGAAATGTTAGATGTTGGACCAAATTTAAGCACTTACCGAATTTGATGGACTAAATTAAGAAAATTGAAACTATAAGGGATAAACCAAAATTGGAGGCTGAAAAGTGTAATTAATCTATTTTTTTTTATGCGATAATGACATGCAAGGGTTCAGGCTAGTTTAACCATGATCTCTATATCTCAGGATGTTGTGGCAGAGTTGCTCTTCTAATGTAGAATTGTGCGCTATCACAACCATAACATTATTGATTATAGTTTAATAAGGTAAGTTATACTTTTCACCTAAGCAATATAAAATAGTACAACAAATGAAAATTTTTTCAACTTCTGAAAATTCGATTCCTTCATTAATAGCTTAGTTTCAACATAAACTCAGTCTCTAACCTCATCTCATGATACTGGCACTCAAGTTTCAAATGTATACAAAATGTTGTATGAGTATACATAGGGTAAGTTATACTTTTTGTCTAAGTAATATAAAATAGTACAACAAATAAAAAATATTTCAACTTCTGAAAAATCAATTCCTTCATAATAGCTTAGTTTCAACATAAACTCAGTCTCTAACCTCATCTCATAATACTGCACTCTGGTTTCAAATGTATACAAAATGTGGTATGAGTATACATAAGGTAAGCTATTCTTTTCACCTAAGCAATATAAAATAGTACAACAAATAAAAAATATTTCAACTTCTGAAAAATTGATCCTTCATTAAAAGCTTAGTTTCAACATAAACTCAGTCTCTAACCTCATCTCATGATACTGGCGCTCTAGTTTTAAATGTGTACAAAATGTGGTATGAGTATGCATAGGGTAACTTATACTTTTCACCTTTTAACTTTGGGATCGATTTTACTTTATTCCCCATATATTCAATTTCCTTAATTTAGTATCTCAAGTTCAGTAATTGTTTAAATTTGGTCCAACAACAAACATTTTATCTCAAATAGAGATCTTTAACAACAAACATTTTGTCACATATGTTACTATTTGCGACGAAATGTTAGATGTTGGACCAAATTTAAACACTTACCGAATTTGATGGACTAAATTAAGAAAATTGAAACTATAAGGGATAAACCAAAATTGGAGGCTGAAAAGTGTAATTAATCTATTTTTTTTATGCAATAATGACATGCAAGGGTTCAGGCTAGTTTAACCATGATCTCTATATCTCAGGATGTTGTGGCAGAGTTGCTCTTCTAATGTAGAATTGTGCGCTATCACAACCATAACATTATTGATTATAGTTTAATAAGGTAAGTTATACTTTTCACCTAAGCAATATAAAATAGTACAACAAATGAAAATTTTTTCAACTTCTGAAAATTCGATTCCTTCATTAATAGCTTAGTTTCAACATAAACTCAGTCTCTAACCTCATCTCATGATACTGGCACTCAAGTTTCAAATGTATACAAAATGTTGTATGAGTATACATAGGGTAAGTTATACTTTTTGTCTAAGTAATATAAAATAGTACAACAAATAAAAAATATTTCAACTTCTGAAAAATCAATTCCTTCATAATAGCTTAGTTTCAACATAAACTCAGTCTCTAACCTCATCTCATAATACTGCACTCTGGTTTCAAATGTATACAAAATGTGGTATGAGTATACATAAGGTAAGCTATTCTTTTCACCTAAGCAATATAAAATAGTACAACAAATAAAAAATATTTCAACTTCTGAAAAATTGATCCTTCATTAATAGCTTAGTTTCAACATAAACTCAGTCTCTAACCTCATCTCATGATACTGGCGCTCTAGTTTTAAATGTGTACAAAATGTGGTATGAGTATGCATAGGGTAACTTATACTTTTCACCTTTTAACTTTGGGATCGATTTTACTTTATTCCCTATATTTTCAATTTCCTTAATTTAGTATCTCAAGTTCAGTAATTGTTTAAATTTGGTCCAACAACAAACATTTTATCTCAAATAGAGATCTTTAACAACAAACATTTTGTCACATATGTTACTACTTGCGACGAAATGTTAGATGTTGGACCAAATTTAAACACTTACCGAATTTGATGGACTAAATTAAGAAAATTGAAACTATAAGGGATAAACCAAAATTGGAGGCTGAAAAGTGTAATTAATCTATTTTTTTTATGCAATAATGACATGCAAGGGTTCAGGCTAGTTTAACCATGATCTCTATATCTTGGGATGTTGTGGCAGAGTTGCTCTTCTAATGTAGAATTGTGCGCTATCACAACCATAACATTATTGATTATAATTTAATAATGTAAGTTATACTTTTCACCTAAGCAATATAAAATAGTACAACAACTGAAAATTTTTTCAACTTCTGAAATTTCGATTCCTTCATTAATAGCTTAGTTTCAACATAAACTCAGTCTTAGGGGTGGCAAATGGGTCGTGTCGTGTCTAATCGTGTCGTGTCAAGGGCTGATTATAACGCTAAATGTGTCAACCCGAACACGACACGATTAATTAATCGTGTCAAGAACCTTAACCCTAACCTGACTTGTTTATTAAACGGGTTGACACGACACGACACAGCTAACCCGTTTAATAAACAGGTCGTGTTTGGGTCAACACGATTAACCCATAAACCTGATAACATAAAACACATATAACCTGTAACAGATAACCTATAATACATAACCTGTAACATATATATAATAGGTAAGACAAAACACATAACCTGTAACACATATAACCCTGTAACATATATAACATGTAACACAAAAAAAAAACACACACACACACACACACACGCATATATATATATATGTATATATAGCAAGAACATCAAAATATGATCATGGATTCATGAGTAATTTCATATTCATACATACTAAAGTCTAAAACCAAAATATTAAAATGATATTGTCAACATCAAAGATTCAAAATTTAACAAGTTCTTGTTCCACAAAACTACAAAAGTATCTTCCACTTCATTTTCATATTCAAGCCACCTGCAAATTTAAAAACGTAAAACTATAAGGAAACGGTGTATAAATGTAAAATGACTACAATTTACAAAGAAACAAAAATGTCTAACCACCATATTGGCCTAGTTGGTATAATACTATCCATCAAGAATCAAGATTTACAACTTCATTTGAACATCCAACTGATCATAATTCATCCTCCTTATTGTTATTCAAGTTCATCACATCTTCAGTAAGCTCATCTAGAAGCACTTGCCCATATCCTAAATGAAAAGGAAAAATTAAACACAAGACAAGTTTCTTCCTAAAAGTATTTAGGCAGCCCATTAATAAGTTTTATTTTGTACCTTTTCCTCCAAACAGCCAATCCCTAGTGCAAACTAAAGCCTCAACAACTTGAGGTCGTAGCGCACTACGATATTGATCAAGAATTCTACCTCCGGTACTAAAGGCAGACTCGGATGCAACAGTAGAGACAGGAATACTTAACACATCACGTGCCATACGAGCAAGTTCAGGATATCGAAATTGATGAGCTCTCCAATAGGCAAGGACATCCAAGTTTACTTCTCTTTTAACTTTTGGTTCGTCCAAGTATAATTCCAATTGGGTCTTTTGAGCACTAGTAACAAATTATGTACTTTCAAATGTATCAAATTCCTAATGTGAGAACAAAGATTAATTATTAGTGACATACTAGTCAATAATACACGAGCGAAAAAAAGAATATAATGTAATATACAACAATTATCATGAGGACATTTCTTTAGGTTTTCCATCGTACCTTAAAAACATCTGTGAAGTCTTTCTCATGATCCTTGTCATAGTTACCATGCGAAGCAGCATTGCTAATGGCTTGAGAACTAGATGAGCTTGAAGTGACTTTAGAAGCGTTGCACATGTACTCATTAAAGAGAGAGAACATTTTTTCACGAACACAAATGCACTCCAAAGAATTCTCACCATATAGCATATTGTAACAAAATTCAACAAATTGGATCTTATAACGAGGATCAAAAATCACAGCTATAGCTAAAATCAAGCTATATTTCGACCAATACTTATCAAATTTACTAAACATTTGTTTTGCCATTGCACGCATGAAGTCATCCGAACTTTGCATTTCTTTCGATAAACTTAGTTGAACCTTGAAAACAAGTGGAAAGTATAAGCTTGCGGTGGGATACTTCACTCCTGAGAATATACAAGTAATTTCATAAAAAAAAACCCCCCAAAAACTTGTAAATCTTCTCCGCTTTACCCCATTCTTCGGGAGAAGGATAATGTTTGAAATTAGAGTCACTTAATTGCAAATGGAAAAAAGCACGACGGTAATAAAGTGCGCTTCCAAGCATACGAAATGTTGAGTTCCATCTTGTAGGGACATCTTGCCGCAAAGACTTGGTACCATTTAAGGAAACTTGTGCAAAACATTCTAAGAACTTTTGCTTCCTTACTTGTGACCCTTTAACATACTTAACACACTCTCGCATCTTGCTTACCGACCCATCAATTTCTTTCAATCCCTCTTGCACTATTAAATTAAGAATGTGAGCACAACACCGAATGTGGAAGAAACTACCATCACTCAAGAGTGCACCTTTCAAATTCAATTGACTCTTTAACATTTCAACAAATACATCATTGGAAGAAGCATTGTCCAAAGTAATGGAAAATAACTTATTTTCAATTCCCCAATCACATAATAGCTTGTAAACTTTTTCGGACAAAGCAATGCCACTATGGGGAGGAGGCATGTAACAAAAATTAAGAATTCTTTTTTGTAATATCCAATCTTTGTCAATGAAATGGGCAGTGAGGCATATATAACCATCAGTTGCTATGGAGGTCCACAAATCAAAAGTTAAACTAATTCTCCCAGGGCATGAACGCAACAAATTAGAAAGTTTATGTTTCTCTTTGCCAAATAACTTCAATACATCTGCCTTGCATGTATTTCTAGCAACATTCTTGGCACCCACATACAAGTAAGTGAATATTTCCCTAATGCCTTCGTACTCGACAAATTGAAACGGAAACTCATGCCTAATGATTGCAACAGCGACTAGATCCCTAAATATCTCTTGATTAAAATTCTGAGACCGCATAGACATAGACCCATCAGAATTAGATACAAGATATTGGCCTATGTCAACACCGTTCCGTTGACACTTTACCACATGACGTTTCAAATTGCCGGTACCATACTTACTATTAGAAATATATGACACCTTACATTTTTTACATCTTGCTTTTTCAACCCCTTCAGCATCCATGGGAAGCAAATCAAAAAAAGCCCATACCTTTGAAGTTTTTCTTCTTTGGCGCTTTGAACCAATTTTGCTTTCAGCATTTTGTTCATTTTCAGTTGTATTTTCAACATCCACACCATCTTCATTCTCACTATCAAGGTCAATTTTCATCTACAAATACGAAATGGTCTAAGGGTAAGGTACTGGAAGTTTGGAAAGTGGAAACTGGAAACCATAATAAAATGATAGGTAACCATAACAAAAAAAAGAAAAAAGGAAAAAAAGAAAGAAAAAAAAAAGGATAGATTTACTAATTAACTAGAATGGGTGAGCAAAAATTAGTGAGCAAAAATGGTGAACCAAAAAGGGGTGAACAAAAATGGGTGAGCAATGGTGAACCGAACATGGGTGAGCAAAAATGCTCTCATTAAACAAGGCTAAATTAACTACATTTATAAATTCAACAAAGAACTAAATAAAAAATAGTTAAATAAATCAAATGACATAAATAAATAATTAACTATATTATTTACTTTCATAAAAAAAGCCCTAATTATTTTACTTTCATAAAAAAAGCCCTAATCAAATGAGTTTGGGCATCACGTTTGGGTTCTCTAACTCTGCCATTTGATGAGCAAAAGTGGTTGGTGAAGACTAAACTTTAAAGAGTGTTGATGATGATATATGTATATATATATAGACTGATAGACAATTAGACATATATGATTGTTATATATAAAGGTTTAAACTTTTGGGGGTATATAACAACGCCCTAATTAGTACTAGTGTACTATACCACTAATTAAACATCTACAATCAAAAATATTGACATAGGCACCACATGGTCCACAGTCCACACCTCCACGGACCATATCTGATAGAAAATTGATAGGAAAAAAAGAAGAGAAAAAAAAAAGAGAATCGATATGTACAGTACAGAGCCAACTCTAAATCGTCTGATATGTATGAACAATGAAGAAGAAGAAGAAAGTAATGAGAGAGTTTTTCAGTTACCTCTTCAATCTGCGGGAGGTTTCGTGATTCCATATTTAGTGGGTGATATGGTGGCCGGCCGGAGAGGAGGGCGACGACCGTGAAGTGGCGACGACGGTCGGAGGGTGAGACAATGAGAGTCTGAGATGATAGTGAAGATTCTCTCTGTCTCTCACTCTCACAGTCTCTAAAGTCTCAAAATTTCAAAATGGTGAAAAATGAAGTGGGCGGCTAGGGTTTCTTCAACTTAATGTGTTTATTCAATTTCTTAATAGGTAAATAAATGGGTAAATGGGTTCGTGTTTAAACGGGTTGACCTGCCTAATTAAACGGGTCAATTCGTGTTATACGGGTTGACACGATTATAACACGAACACGACCCATTTATTAATCGTGCTAAACGGGTTGACCCGTTTACGACCCGAACCTATTGAGGCCAAACCCAAACCTGCTTAAACCGTGTTGGGTTCGTGTCGAGTTATCGTGTCGTGTCAAAAATTGCCACCCCTACTCAATCTCTAACCTCATCTCATGATACTAGCACTCAAGTTTCAAATGTATACAAAATGTTGTATGAGTATACATAGGGTAAGTTATACTTGTTGTCTAAGCAATATAAAATAGTACAACAAATAAAAAATATTTCAACTTCTGAAAAATCAATTCCTTCATAATAGCTTAGTTTCAACATAAACTCAGTCTCTAACCTCATCTCATAATACTGCACTCTGGTTTCAAATGTATACAAAATGTGGTATGAGTATACATAAGGTAAGCTATTCTTTTCACCTAAGCAATATAAAATAGTACAACAAATAAAAAATATTTCAACTTCTGAAAAATTGATCCTTCATTAATAGCTTAGTTTCAACATAAACTCAGTCTCTAACCTCATCTCATGATACTGGCGCTCTAGTTTTAAATGTGTACAAAATGTGGTATGAGTATGCATAGGGTAACTTATACTTTTCACCTTTTAACTTTGGGATCGATTTTACTTTATTCTCCATATTTTCAATTTTCTTAATTTAGTATCTCAAGTCCTGTAATTGTTTAAATTTGGTCCAACAACAAACATTTTGTCTCAAATAGAGATCTTTAACAACAAACATTTTGTCACATATGTTACTATTTGCGACGAAATGTTAGATGTTGGACCAAATTTAAACACTTACTGAATTTGATGGACTAAATTAAGAAAATTGAAACTATAAGGGATAAACCAAAATTGGAGGCTGAAAAGTGTAATTAATCTTCTTTTTTTTTATGCAATAATGACATGCAAGGGTTCAGGCTAGTTTAACCATGATCTCTATATCTCGGGATGTTGTGGCAGAGTTGCTCTTCTAATGTAGAATTGTGCGCTATCACAACCATAACATTATTGATTATAGTTTAATAAGGTAAGTTATACTTTTCACCTAAGCAATATAAAATAGTACAACAAAAGAAATTTTTTTCAACTTCTGAAAATTCGATTCCTTCATTAATAGCTTACGTAAACTCAGTCTATAACCTCATCTCATGATACTGGCACTCAAGTTTCAAATGTATACAAAATGTTGTATGAGTATACATAGGGTAAGTTATACTCTTTGTCTAAGCAATATAAAATAGTATAACAAATAAAAAATATTTCAACTTCTGAAAAATCAATTCCTTCATAATAGCTTAGTTTTAACATAAACTCAGTCTCTAACCTCATCTCATAATACTGTACTCTGGTTTCAAATGTATACAAAATGTGGTATGAGTATACATAGGGTAAGTTATAATTTTCACCTAAGCAATATAAAATAGTACAACAAATAAAAAATATTTGAACTTCTGAAAATCGATTCCTTCATTAATAGCTCAGTTTCAGCATGAACTTAGTCTCTAACCTCATCTCATGATATTGCCACTTAGGTTTCAAATGTATAGAAAATGTGGTATGAGTATACATAAGGTAAGTTATACTTTTGATGCAGTAGCAAAAGAAGCATTAATGCAGATTTTGGAGTCTAACTGTCAGCTTTGACAGTTGGTTGTTGGAATGTTAATAGACCCCAAAGCCTTTAAAGCTTTGACTGGTGATCCTATATTGAAGTCTTTTGTTATCTAGGAAAGTGTGATATTTTTGGGAAGGTGAAGAAGTAATTGCTTGAATTTGTTTGACTATATATTATGAGTAGAATGGAGAGATGGGCAGATCTGATTGTTTTTTTTTCTATTATGAATGAAAACTAAGTAGAGCTTAGCTCTCTGTTTTCCCTCATCTTTTCTTTGTTGCTACTATAATTTCTTATCTCTTCCTCTTCTTCTTTATCACCGCATCAATTGGTATCCGTGCCTATAAAACGCTCTTGGTCTAGCTTCTTCTTTAAGATCGGTATGGCGGCAAGAAGAAGTAGAGGACGTCGTGGTAATCCAATTATGGTTGATATAAGGAATGAAAGAGATGATGAAGTTCAGGCTCTTCGAAGACAAGTTGAACAACTTTCCATGCGTCTTGAAAGACAAGAAGCTCGCAGTAAGCGTCTATCAAGCCATGACTATTCTACTGATGATACTGATAACATGAATCCTTTTGCCAATCTGCAATGCCATGAGGATACAATGTTGGGAAGATCTTTCCATGCTTTGGATGCCATAAAGGTTGATTTGCCTGAATTTCATGGCCGTTTACAGCCTAAGGAGTTTCTTGATTGGCTTAGTGCTTTGATAAATTCTTTGATTTTAAAGATATTCTAGAAAATCAGAAGGTGAAATTAGTCGCCACAAGACTGCGTGGTTATGCTTTAGCGTGGTGGGATAAAGTACAGGAGATGCGCCTTTCGCAAAGGAAATCCAAAGATTTCTTGTTGGAAAAAAATGAAGTATCGTCTCAAAGAGAAATTCCTTCCGCTGGATTTTGCTCAGAATGTCTTCTTCTCTTGTTTTAACAATCTTCGTCAAGGTAGCAAAAGTGTTATCAGTTACACTGAAGAATTCTACAAACTCTTGGCACGAAATGATGTCCAAGAAACTGAGCATCAGCTTGTAGCGAGGTATATTGGTGGATTAAGATTGCAACTTCGAGATGAAGTAGAGATGCATAGGTTTTTGAAGGTGAATGATACTTATCAACTAGCTTTGAAGGTAGAGACTAAATTGATGCGTGGAGGTGCCGAGAAGTATATTGATGCTCACAACATCTATCCTTCCGCTAAAGATAATTCTTTCCGTGGTGGAACAAGTGGATCCAATTCTGGAAGTTTTGTAAAAAAAATACATCCAAATCAGCCATTGTAAGCCAAATGGGAGGCTAGACAAGTCGCACTAACCAAGTCACTTGTTTCAAATGTGGAGAACTCGGGCATCGTGCAAATGAGTGTCCAAAGCGGAGAGTGAACCTTGTTGATGAAAAAAATGGTGAAGCATGTATAGATGACTCCATTCAACCTGTTTATGACGATGATAAGATGGAACATGAGGAGATTTGAGCTGAAGAAGGAGACTGTTTGGTGATACATAGAACACTTGCTGCTCATCAGGAAGATTCTGAAGAGGATTGGCTCTGTAACAACATTTTCAAATCAAGATGCAATTCTGAAGGAAAAATTTGTTCAATTGTCATAGATGGTGGGAGTTGTGAAATATAGTTTCTCAAGAATTGGTGGACCAACTCAAGCTCAAAGACTGAACCTCATCCAAAACCTTACCGAATTTCATGGTTTAAGAAAGGAAACGAGGTAAAGGTGACTAAAAGTTGCCTTGTCTCCTTTTCCATGGGAAAGAACTATAGAGACCAAATTTGGTATGATGTTCTTCCTATGGATGTAAGTCATATACTACTAGGAAGGCCTTGGCAATTCGATAGGCATGCTATCCATGATGGTCGCAAGACCTACACTTTTATGATGGGAAAAGTAGAGATTGTTCTTTTACCATTTAAGGAGGAAAGAACTTCTAAATCCTTAAAAGCGGAGAATAGCAATTTTCTCATGTTATCAAGGTTTGTAAAGGAAAGTGAAGAGAGTGGCATTATGTACATGTTGGTGGCCAAAGAAAAGGGGCAGCAGTAGAAGCTCCAAGAATGCTGAAACGACTCTTGGAAGAATTCAAAGATCTCACTGCGAATGGGTTACCGTATGGCCTTCCTCATTTTAGAGATATTCAACATTAAATTGATTTGATCCCTGGTTCTAGTTTACCTAATAAAGCCCATTATTGAATGAGTCCCAAGCAGTATGAAGAATTAAATAGGCAAGTTATGGAGTTGCTAAGCAAAGGATACATTAGAGAAAGCATGAACCCTTGTGCTACACCTGCTTTACTTACCCTAAAGAAGGATGGAACATGGCGTAAGTGTATCGATAATCGAACCATCAACTGAATTACCTTCAAATATAGATTTTCTATCCCAAGAATTGATGATTTGTTTGACATGCTTGTCGGAGCTCAAGTGTTCTCCAAGATCGATCTTAGAAGTGGCTATCACCAAATTCGAATCAAGCCTGGTGACGAGTGAAAAATTGATTTCAAAACATGTGAAGGCTTATATGAATGGCTGGCCATACCATTTGGTCTTTCCAATGCGCCAAGCACTTTCATGAGGGTAATGAATCAAATCCTTTGCCCTTTTATTGGCAAGTTTGTAGTTGTCTACTTTGACGATATCCTTGTATATAGTCATGACAGAACTGAGCATATATCCCATTTAAGGGATGTTCTAACCACATTGAGTGGTGAACAACTTTATGTAAACCTTAAAAGGTGTTTCTTTATGTCTAGTAGTGTTGCTTTTCTTGGGTTTATATTAACTGCCACGGGAATTCAAGTTGACGAGGAAAAGATTAAAGCTATTTAGGATTGGCCCATTCCCAGAAGTATACAAGAAGTCAGAAGTTTTCATGGATTGGCATCATTTTATCGCCACTTTATAAGGAATTTCAGCATTGCTACAGCACCGCTCACTGAATGCATAAAAAATGGTGGGTTTGAATGGACACGGGAAGCTAAAAAGAGTTTTCAAATCATCAAAGAGAAGCTGTCCAGCTTCCTAGTCCTTGCTTTGCCAAATTTTGAAAAGGTGTTTGAAGTAGATTGTGATGCCTCTCGTGTAGGCATTGGAGGTGTGCTTTGTCAATAAGGTCACCCTGTTGCTTTCTTTAGTGAAAAACTTAATGTAACCAAGAAAAAGTACTCTACCTATGATGCAGAATTCTATGCTATTGTTCAAGAACTTTGACATTGGCGGTCTTACGTAATTTAAAGGGAGTTCATTTTGAATTCAGACCATGAGGCTCTCAAGCACATCAACAATCAAGCAGGTTTGAATCGCAGACATGCGAAGTGGGTTTCTTTCTTGCAAGAATACAATTTTACGTTAAGACACAAAAGTGGGCAATGTAATCGAGTGGCAGATGTGCTTAGCAGTCGAGTAGCACTCTTAAATACCATGACTGTTCAACTTGAAGGCTTTGATTCCATTAGAGATTTGTATAAGGACGATGAGGACTTTAGTAACATATGGATACAATGTAAGAAAGGGCAGCATAAAGATTACATTCTCCAAGATGATTTTCTCTTTCGGGGAGCTTGCTTGTGCATTCCAAAATGTTCCCTTAGAGAGTATATCATTAAAGAGCTCCACTCCGGGGGATTGGGAGGACACTTTGGAAGGGACAAGACTGCTTTGTTAGCAAAGGAGAAATACTTCTGACCAACTATCTACCGTGATGTAGCACATTTTGTGAAAAGATGCCGAGTATGTCAAACTTACAAAGTTCAAGCTCAAAGATACAAGTGCCTACACTGTACTACCGATTCCTAATGCTCCATGGGAAGATATTAGCATGGATTTTTTGTCGGGTTGCCAAGAACTCAAAGAGGTACTGATTCCATCTTTGTGGTTGTTGACCGCTTCTCAAAAATGGCACATTTCATACCATGTAAGAAGACAATGGATGCTTCAAACATTTCTAACCTTTATTTCAATGAGGTGGTTAAGCATCATGGCATTCCCACGAGTATCACTTCTGATCCAGACACCAAATTCCTCAGTCATTTTTGGAGATGTTTGTGGAGAAGAATTGGGACTAGCTTACTCTATAGTAGCGCTTACCACCCCCAGGCAGATGGGCAAACAGAGGTGGTAAATCGAACATTGGGTAATTTGTTGAGAAGCCTAGCAGCAAAAAGACCTAAGCAATGGGATTTGGTGCTTCCTTAAGCTGAATTTGCTTATAATTCTGTGATAAGTCGATCTGCTGAGAAAAGTCCATTTGAGTTAGTATATGGCCATGCTCCAAAAAATCATTTTGATCTTGCACGACTCCCAAATTCTCCATTATCAAATAAAAAGGCTGAAGATTTTGCTTCTATTATGAGAAGAATTCATAAAGAAGTTAGAAGAAGCTTGAAGAGAGTAATGAAAAGTATCGGAAAACTGTAAATACTCATCGCCGGATTAAAATATTTAATGAGGGTGATCTAGTGTGGGTTTACTTGAAGAAAGAAAGCTTTCCTTCTGGTTTATACAATAAGCTCAAGGAGAAAAAGGTTGGTCCATGTCGAATTCTCAAAAAGATCAATGACAATACATGTTTAATCTTACACCAAATATTCACTCCCGCTCAACTTTTAATGTCCAAGATCTGTATGAATATCATGGAGAGTTGGAAGAAAACTCGTGGGCGAGTTCTTATCCACCCGGTGAGGATGGTGCAATAGCCAAAGAAGCATAAATGCAGATTTTGAAGTCTAACTGTCAGCTTTGACAGTTGGTAGTTGGAATGTTAACAGACCCCAAAGCCTTTAAAGCTTTGACTGATGATTCCTATATTGAAGTCTTTTGTCACCTAGGAAAGTATGATATTTTTGGGAAGGTGAAGGAGTAATTGCTTGAATTTTTTGACTACATATTATGAGTAGAATGGAGAGATGCAGATCGGATTGTAATTTTTTCTATTATGAATAAAAACTAAGTAGAGCTTTGCTCTCTGTTTACCCTTATCTTTTCTTTGTTACTGTTGTAATATCTTATCTCTTCCTCTTCTTCTTTATCACCGCCTCAACTTTTCACCTAAGCAATATAAAATAGTACAACTAACGAAAAAAATTTCAACTTCTGAAAAATCAATTCCTTCATTAATAGCTCAGCTTCAACATAAACTGATCATTCTCTAACCTCATCTCATGATACTGGCAATCAGGTTTCAACTGTATACAAAATGTGGTATGAGCATACATATGGTAAGTTAGACTTTTCACCTAAGCAATAGATAATAGTACAGCAAGTTAAAAAAATTTCAACGTCTGAAAAATCGATTCCTTCATGATAGCTTAGTTTAAACATAAACTCAGTCTCTAACCTCATCTCATGATACTGGCACTCTGGTTTCAAATGTATACAAAATGTGGTATTAGTATACATAGGGCAAGTTATACTTTTCACCTTCTAACTTTGGGATCGATTTTACTTTATTCTCCATATTTTCAATTTCCTTAATTTAGTATCTCAAGTTCGATAACTGTTTAAATTTGGTCCAACAACAAATATTTTATTGCAATTAGAGATCTTTAACAACAAACATTTTGTCACACATGTCACTATTTGCGACAAAAAGTTAGATGTTAGACCAAATTTAAACACTTGCCGAATCTGAGGAACTAAATTAAGAAAATTGAAAATAAAAGGGAGAAAGTCAATTCTACCCCAAAATTGGAGGCTGAAAAGTGTAATTAATCTATTTTTTTTTATTCAATAATGAAATACAAGGGTTAAGGCTAGTTTAACCATGATCTCTACATCTCAGGATGTTATGGCAGAGTTGCTCTTCTAATGCAGAAATGTGCAATATCACAACTATAATATTATTGATTACAGTTGTGGATACCAGCATTTGGGCCCACTTGTGGATATCGCAATTTTCTCCTTACCCACAGTTTTTCTTTTAAAATTCTTTTAAATTTCAAATTCAAAACAAATAAGTCACCACTTAATTTTTTTAAAGGGAAAATCAAGTAACCTATATTAAAGCAACTGATCTTTTTGTGAAACCATAGATTAAACTAGGTCCGGGGATTTTGGAATGAGAAGGGAAGGAGTCCATCGGACTAAAACACCCCTTCTCATCCTATCTCGCGATAGGCCTCTACTTAACATCCTTTTAATTGAATTATTAATTTAAATGTGCCCTCCACTAATACATATGTATAAATATACATTACAAAAGCATGTCTCTAAAGGGTGTAAGATTGCAAGTGATAAAATATCATTCAAAAACCACATAATTTACGTAGCAAGCAATATGATTTGCAAATAGGAAACTACAGAACTTACCCGGGATCCATGCCGTGAATATTAAACGTGCAATGCATGCAAATAGAAAGATCCTAAGAAAAGGTCTCTCATCACATATACACATAAGGCAAAACCTAATTCTAATGTGTCGCGCATGAGGTCATAAAATCGATAAAATCAAGGAAAAGTTATGCTAAAGGAAAAGTTGAAAAGTCAAACCTCATCAACGCTACAAAACAAAGGGTTAGTCGACATACTTTAAACAAAATACATTATTGAACTCCTAAGTAACTAACTCTAACACAAGGTGAATTCTATTTACAAGTATCAATCTACATAAATGAATGCACATGAACATATGAGTATGAATGCAATAAAGCTATGAACATTTCATTGATTTGGATCATTTAGTCTCTGGTTTAAGCTTGACTAATCACTATTAACGCATAGTTTAAGCCTTAGGTCATGGAAAGATCATTGGGACCATTGTTTGCAAGATATATCAAAATCATGACAGAATTATGAAAATTGCTGAGAGTAGATCAGAATTTTAAGGAAATAAAAAGCATGCTTCCAGTAGTTTGATCTTGATGATTTTGGACAGAAGATGTCTCTGTGAGTCTAGTTTCTAACCTAAAAAGAAAATCAAGGTTTGAACGGTTAGATCTCCGGGAATTGGACAAACACTAGACATCACTTAGGGACTTACAACTCTCTGTCCAGAGTTTTTGCATGATTTTCTAAAAATAGTAAAAAAAACATAAATGCTTTGGTCTTTTTAGGGTAACTTCCTAACACATTATACTATCTGGAAAAATTTATTTTGGGCCAAGAACACTTTATTAAGGTTCTGATCTGCTTATTTCAAAAGAGTATTACTATTCTGAAATTCTGGACAGATTATAGTTGTTCCACAAAACCATTGACCAAACTACACTAAACATGAAGCTTCCTTAAAACAAAAATTACAGTGGTAGAACTTTGAGTTATAAACACTTTCCCGTTGGTTTCATTTAATTCCATTGGTCTGATCTTGAACTAAAAATCCTTGATCAAAAGCGGTCACTGAATTCACTGCACCGTTTGTTCAAGTTCAATTTAGTTGGTTAATTCCAACTACTAAACCATGAAGTTGGGCTTAATCCAAATTACTTATCCTACCATGTGATGGTCATTGGAGACTAAAGACATACATGTTTGTGGATTTTGATGAAATATGAAATGACTTTCACAAAAATTCCCAAAACAATTAACTCAAACTTATGGACAAAAGCTTGGATTCATATTGTTACTCCTACCACTTGATGGTCATTGGAGGCTAAAGATACACACGTGTAGATTTTAATGAAGTGTGAAGAGGTTCACAAAACCTAAGAAAAGGATTATCCTAAGCCATAGAGATGGACTTAAACTAAGCTACTTCTCCTACCGTTTGATGGTCATTGGAGATTAATGACACTTGAACTTATGGGTTTTAATGAAGTATAAGGAACTTCACAAAACCTTGAAATAATAAGCTCAATCTTTATACAAGTGCCATACTTGTGGAATTCTCATGAGTTTTCCAGATTCTCCCTTTCTCTCTCTCTTATTATTCATTTTTGCCATTGTCTTTCATTATTATTACTCTGTTCTGCTTTTTCTTTCTTGTTTCATTTACTAATCTTGAATCTTTTAACTTTTGCACCTGTCGAAGGATGTGCTAAAGGGGCACGATAGCTTGTCTCATGGGTTTTGCTTGGTACGGGGAGTTGAGCGAGGCTGTGCAGGGATTCGTTAGGGCTACCAGTTTCGGGGACTTCGTCAAACTTTTGACGAAGTGCTCTAATGACTTGAGGCAGATTCACGCATTGGCAGAGCGGTGGTGGGATACCACCAACACCTTCCACTTTACTTTTGGGGAGATGAAAATGACTCCCCTCGACTTCATCATGATTACGGGGATCCCATTTGGCGGAGAGCTCCTACGATATCTAGACACCGTCACAGAGTGGGATCGGGTGCAGGAGCTTCTAGGAGTGGTCCCAGAGTAGCCCTTGGTTATAGCCAAGTGGTTCATGGACAGTTTTAGATGCCGACAGGGTTTTACAGACGAACAGATGGATCGGGGCTTTATCATGTATATGCTGGGGTGCTCTCTGCTGAGCACTAAGGGAGACCGAATATCCGTGACGCTGCTAGGGTCCTTGGAGCGCATGGACTAGATATACCAGTATGACTGGGCTAGTGCAGGATTAGCCATCCTGTATCAGCACATGGGAGAGATATCCCGGGATTGCCCAGCCTCTACTGGTGGCTTCTGGAGGGCTTGGGAGGTATACTTCTTCTCTTTTATTAATTGCCAACTCTGAATTAAATTTTGCATTCTTATTTCAAATTTCTTTATTCATGCTTCTCAAAACTTATGCTCTTCTCTCTTTCTTGCAGATTTGGTCCCATGAGTACTTGCATATGATGTCGCCCGACACACGACCGGAGGATGTCCTCATCATGCCCCAGGGGCTAAAGTGAGCGAAGGATCGGGTCGGGCGGAAGACCGGGGATCATGATTTTATCTCGTTCAGGAACTTCCTGATGAATCTACGATAGCAGCACGTCCGATGGCAGCCCTGGCTTGATGTGCTTCCGGAGGCCTCCCAGTGGATATGGGACTCGGTTGGGTATGACCCATAGAGGATCTTGCTGGACAGACCAGAGGCTCGAGAATGGTACCTTGGAGAGAGGGTGACCAGACAGTCATTGGCGGCCGAGTCTTTCTTTGTGCCATATCCTCCGCCGGAGTCCATGAGAGCTACGGATACCCTCCAGGGCTCTGCGCTCATGGTTGCCCTAGCCGGTTTGTCTCTTCAGGGTTTCGTGGAGCCTCCAGTGAGATACGCAGCTTTTCGTGCTGCGAAGCTGATGGGGAACTTCCCTCTGATGGAGGTGACCCAGGTGAGTTTCTTTCAGTTTCTTCAAATTTTATCTTAATTTTGAAAACATGCGTGTTTATCTCATTATTGGATTCATTCTTCTTTGCAGCCCGTTCCTGCTGTAGCTCGGGCTCTGACTTTACCGCCTTGGGATTGGAGCCTTAGGATGGTCTCTTACGGTGAGCAGACTACAACTATGGTCCCTAGGTATTAGGCAGGTGATCCTACCGTTCCACTCCATTATGATCATGTCCCACAGGATTATGCGGAGGAGGGCTTGATCTATGCTCATAACGTGAGAGAGTGGATTTATGGCGGAGAGTGGAAGGTAATTTCTAAATTTTCCTTTTGTTTTAAAACTGTATTATTCTGATATTCTAACCTTTCTTCCTTTGACTCAGGCTGACTGGGCGCGAGCAGCTGCTGAGGTTCACGCAAGAGCTCTAACAAAACAAATGCTCCTTTTATTTTGCTCTTAGCCTTCCAATCAATTCTATTACAACTTGGTAATTTGATTTGTTCCCTTCGTCTCAGAGGAACAGGTTGGGGCTCTGTCCCGGTAGGTGAGAGTGCTCCAGTAGTGGCTTCAGCAGTTTGGCATCCCTCTCAGCGATGCCCCTGGAGGTAGCGGCGCTAGACGTGGTGGAGGTGGTGGTGTGGGCACTAGCAGTGGCAGAGGCGGAGGCAGAGGAGGAGGCGATCATGGCGGGAGTGGCACAGAGTCAGAAAAGGAGCCTCTCAGACGCGTCACTTGCCAGACTCGAGGCCGGGGCTGGGGCTGATCACTTTCCTTTTTTTGTGCTTTAAGTGCTTCTGGAGAGAACTCATACTTTTATTTGGATGATTGTACATATATGTACATACTTATTCTTGATGACGGCTTCAGGATAGACGGTAGGATAGGCACTTGCATTACCTTTATTATGATTATTATTTTTTGCTTTTCATTGCTGCTCACCGTATGTGTGACCATAGCTTGGTCCTTTTTTTGCCGTATGTGGGACCATAGCTTGGTCCCCCTTTTATTTTAACTTTGAATTCTTCTATCTCCTTTATTTATTTTGAAATGAATGAATGTATGCAACCTGAAGGAAAAAGTGGTTTAAAGTTAGAGTTTAAACGCGCAGCGGAAATAGGTTAAGTTATAAAACTTTTGGTATTCCAGGATCTACTACTCGTCAATTCCATAGATGCGTACAAGGGGGTGCAAGAATTATACCTTAGTGTCTTGAACCCAATTCTGAAACTTTAACTTCCAGCAGCCTCCACTAGATGATCTTCACCCTTATGACTCCTGTGGATGCCTGCCGGAAAGACTAGGGTTGGTGGGAACCCTAATAGAGAGGATAGGAAGGTTTTGGGAAGACTATGATAGTTTCTGCAGCTTCTGCGTATAAAACAACGATCACTTACTTCCAGAACGCAGCTGCCCTATTTATAGATTTCCAGAACCGACCTAAACTTCGATCGATCGAAGTGACTTCGATCGATTCGATCGATCGAACCTTCGATCGATCGAACCTGCTGACTTCAATCGATCGAACATACTTCAATCGATCGAACTTGTCTTAACAGCTTCCTCAAGTGTCTTTCCAAGCATCCTAGCGGAGCTAAGAGTGGGACCTCCTAGGCTCTTTATTGTTGGCTCAGACCAGTTTGTTAATTACCATGACCAAACTCTTTGATCAGCAAACTAATTAACTGGTCAGTTAACGTTTATTCCACTATAAAACGATAACTGAACTCCAACACAAAAGAACATATCCGAAGCGATAACTAGACTTGTATGGTGTACTAATGTCCCTCTACCGTCAGCATTCGTAATCATATTCCTGTAGTCGGATAACTGTTACTGTCAACCTAAATCATGATTACTTCTTGTATTCCTTGAGTCCCATTCACTACTCATGATTACCAAACATGTTGATAACTCTTATCAACAAGACTGCAGTACTCAGTAATCAACTTGGTGACATTCTCAAGGGAATGCTTACTCTGAATCAGAGGGTAGATTCTATCTTGACAATATATTTTCACAACCCTATGGACATGACATACCCAAGATACCCAGGTGTTGATCTTCTATAGACCTCACTGATTGGTAAGTCAAAGCAGCCATATCCATAGTCTGTGTTCATAATCATCTCAAGATTGAGAACACGTACCTTATACAAGTTATGAGTTCCTGTTGACTGTTGACAGCCTTAAGCGTCAATAGGAAAGCTCAGGTCCATCAATGCACTATAAGCACTAGCATATCAACTAAGAGCTACACTCTAGTGATTGAGATTAATCACTCCATCCAATGGTAGTTAATTATGCTACAGTGTAGACCTGATGAGGTATCCAGTCTCATCATCCACTGTGATATATTCTAAGTATCAAAGAATAGTAATTCGTATCTCACTTGTGTGTATCTCATACACACACGAATTGCTTACTATGATACTTAAGGACAAAACAATCATCTCATGAAAGAAACATACACAATGAAATGTAAAGCTGATATCCATATATTATAATGCTAATGTCTCATACATAAAGTAATGGTTTGAGGGCACAAACCCAACAAACTCCCACTTGCACTCACAACCATTCAGAACTACATCTAAGACCTAGACTATCTAGATGACGATCAAAGACCTTCTGTGGTAAGGCCTTTGTAAACGGATCAGCAAGATTGTCAGCGGTGGCAATCTTGGTGACAGTCACATCTCCACGTTGAACTATATCTCGGATTAGGTGATATTTCCGCTCTACGTGCTTTCCCTTCCCGTGGTTCCTTGGCTCCTTGGACTGAGCCACTGCCCCAATATTATCGCAGTATAGCGTAATAGGTGACAACGACGCTGGTACCACCTCGAGTTCCATAAGGAACTTCTTGAGCCAAACAGCTTCCTTTGCGGCTTCACAAGCAGCCACATACTCAGCTTCTGTAGTTGAGTCTGCAATGCATTTCTGCTTAATGCTCCTCCAACTAACAGCACCACCTCCGAAGGTAAAGAGATGTCCGGATGTCGACTTTCTCGAATCTTTATCTGACATAAAGTCCGAGTCAGTGTATCCTACTGGAATTAACTCACTACCGCCGTACATAAGCATGTAATCTTTAGTTCTTCTCAAGTACTTAAGAATGTGCTTAACGGCTGTCCAGTGCTCTGGACCAGGATTCGATTGATACCTGCTAACCATGCCAACGGCAAAGCAGATATCTGGTCTAGTGCATAACATCGCATACATGAGACTTCCCACTGCCGAGGCATAGGGAATTCCTGCCATGCGATTCCTCTCCTCTAGTGTCTTTGGACACTGGTCCTTGGAGAACGCTAAACCATGCCTGAAAGGTAACAAACCTTTCTTCGAATTATCCATTAAAAACCTAGTTAGCACTTTCTCGATATAACCAGCTTGAGATAATCCCATTATCTTTCGCTTGCGATCCCGAAAGAGCTTTATCCCAAGAATATAGCTCGCCTCTCCTAGATCCTTCATATCGAAAGTACTAGCTAGCCAAACCTTGACCGTTGACAGCGCCGCTACATCATTCCCAATGAGTAGAATGTCGTCAACGTAAAGTACAAGAAAAGCCACTACTTTCCCTTCACATTTCTTGTATACACAAGGCTCATCCAGATTCTGTATGAAACCAAACGACTTGACCGCTTGGTCAAATCGGATGTTCCAACTTCTGGATGCCTGCTTAAGCCCATAAATGGACTTTTGCAACTTGCATACCAAGTTACCTTTCCGACCAGCTATGAACCCTTCTGGTTGTTGCATATAGATGTCCTCCTCAAGATTGCCATTCAAGAATGCAGTCTTGACGTCCATCTGCCAGATTTCATAATCTAGGCATGCAGCAATGGATAAGAGTATTCTGATGGACTTGAGCATGGCTACCGGCGAGAAGGTTTCCTCATAGTCAATGCCCTCCCTCTGAGTATAGCCTTTCGCCACAAGCCTTGCCTTAAAGGTCTCAACCTTTCCATCAGATCCTCTTTTCCTCTTATAGACCCACTTGCAGCCAATGGGTTAAATATTGGCTGGAAGTTCTACAAGATCCCAGACCTGATTGGAATCCATAGATTCTAATTCAGCCTTCATAGCTTTAATCCAATGAGCTGAATCAACATCAGCCATTGCCTCTTCGTAAGTGGTAGGATCAGTTTCAGATTCAGATTCTATGGAGACAACTTCAAAAACTTCTCCTAAGAACATGTATCTATCAGGCTGGCTGATAATCCTCCCACTACGACGAGGTACCGGTGCGGAAATGGGTGAAGAAGTGGTATTTTCTTGATTTTCATCGTTATCAACTGCGGGTTGGACTGAGGGCTCTCCTTCTATCTCTCTAAGATCTATCCTTCCCTTAGGTTTATGGTTCATGATATAATCATCCTCCAAGAAAACAGCATTTGTACTAACAAACACTTTCTGTTCTCTTGGATCATAAAAATACCATCCATAAGTACCCTTTGGATACCCTACAAAGTAACATACTTCCGATCTAGAATCCAACTTGCTCATCTTTCCTTTAAGCACATGTGTCGGACACCCCCATATCCAGAGATGTTGCAAAGAAGGCTTGCGCCCAATCCACATCTCTCGTGGTGTCCTAGGAACAGATTTGCTTGGTACTAGATTTAGTATGTATACAGCGGTTTCCAAAGCATAACCCCAAAGGAATAATGGCAACTCTGAATAACTCATCATCGACCTAGTCATGTCTAAAAGAGTCCGATTCCTTCTCTCCGCTACACCGTTCTGCTGAGGCGTACCAGGTGCAGTCAACTGTGACAGAATCCCATTCTGTACGAGGTGATCAATAAACTCATTAGAGAGGTACTCGCCACCTCGATCAGATCAAATGGCCTTGATATGTGTGCCCGATTGCTTCTCCACTTCAGCCCTAAACTCTTTGAACTTTTCAAAGGCTTCAGACTTGTGCTGCATTAGGTACACATATCCATACCTAGAGTGGTCATCGGTAAATGTTATGAAATACTCATAACCACCCCTTGCTCTAATATTTATTGGTCCACACACATCAGTATGAACTAATTCCAACAATGCATTGGTCCTATTGCCCTTTGCAGGAAAGGGCCTTTTGGTCATCTTACCCTCCAAACAAGACTCGCAGACTTCCATTGGTTCGAGAACCAAATCGCCTAAGACCCCTTCTTTGACTAGTCTGCCAATCCTATTCAGATTGATATGGCCAAGCCTCATATGCCAAAACCTTGTTGGATTAGTGGAAGGTTCCTTTCTTTTAGATGGTAAAGTTACCACTGAGTTATTAAGTTCCAAACAAGAATCTTTTGAAATATTGGGAGTAATCACATACAAACCATTTGATTTAACACCAGAACATGTAAAAGAACTGTTTCTTTTAATGACAACTTCAGTTCCAAAATGAAAGGAATAACCATTATTCGTTAAATTAGAAACTAAAATTAAATTACGTCTCATTAAAGGGACGTAAAGTACATCTGATAAAATCAAAACTTTATTGTCTGAAAATTCTAAAACTATGACTCCTATAGCAACCGCAGATACGGTTGCGCTAGAACCTAGAGTAAGCACGATCTCCCCATCACTGCATTTCCTGGTTGATCTGAACCCCTGCAATGAATTACAGATATGGTTAGTCGCACCAAAATCAATGCACCAAGTGTTTGAAGTATCCGTAATAAAACTTACTTCAATCACATGTGATTCAATCATACCTTGAACTCTTGTAGCTAAGAATTCTGGACAGTTCCTCTTCCAGTGGCCCTTCTCACCGCATTGGAAACACTTTCCTTTGCCTTGGCCACCCACCTTCCCTTTGCCCTTACCTTTTCCCTTAGATTTTGTAATCTTAGGGACCGGTCCAATACTTGAACCACCAGTGCCAGCCTTCTTCTTTCCTTTCTTACCTTTCGGTGTAGATCGGGAAGAAAAAGCGCTTTTCTCAACGTTTAAAACGCTGCCCCCAGGTTTGATCACCCCTTCTGCTGCCAGTAAAGAACTCATTAATTCGCTCATTGAAAAATCCATTTGATTCATATTATAGTTAAGTTTGAATTGAGCGAATGATGGCGACAGTGAGTTGAGGATCATATCAACTTGGGTCTGTGCATCGATGTTGGCTCCCAAGGTCTCCAGTTCGTTTAAATAACCAATCATTTTTAAAACATGTTCTTTGACTGGAGTACCTTCCGACATCTTTGCACTCATTATCTTCTGCATGGCTACCTGTCTGGCAGGCCTGCCATGCTCCCCAAACATCTTTTTCAGGGATGTGATAATGTCACTGGCAGAATCGTTCGATTGGAATTGGTGTTGTAACACACCAGCCATTGAGGCTAGAATGTAACAACGGGCCATTCCATTCGACTTCTTCCATTTGTCGAACTCGCGTCTGGCAGCTGCCGAAGCATTTGTCGCGGGTTCTTCAGGGCTTGGGGTGGTGAGGACATATATGTGATCCTCCGCAGTTAAAACGATGTCAAGGTTACATTTCCATTCAGTGTAGTTATTTCCAGTTAACTTGTTTTAAGTGAGTATGGTGGCAAGTGGACTAAATGCAGATCCAGACATTATGATTACTGAAAATCAAACAAACAAAATAAATATGGATATCAGAATTGACAGTTTGAAATAAAAGAATCCTTAAAACTCTTATTTAAAAACAAATTCGCCGGAATATCGAAACGAAAGAATAAAGCCTCCGTGTGGTGGTCAATGTTCGATCTTTCGATTTATCATGACTTATCCGCTATGCAACTCTTGCAAAATAGCCATGACTCCCGAACCTATTTGATCTCTAAGTTTCTGAATAATGCCCCGTGTGGGATCCCTTATCCATAGCTTAGCTAGTGTGTACCATTAACTAGGATCCAATCACAACCGTCTCAAGTAGCGCCTCCGTGTGGTGGTCACCCTCTAACACGTCTGATTGATCCTATCCATAGGAAGTTCACATCTAGTAACCAATGAGCAGTGTACCCTCCGTATGGAATGATCACCCCTGGCGAGGTGACACAGAATACACTACTCATCTTACAATGAACCGTTAATGGAAGATCGTGGGTGTTATTTGATAAGACCCTCTCCCACTAGATTTAGTAAATTAAGGATTTTGCTTTTGAAAAATGTTTCCACACACTACCCATAAACATCCAATGTTTACTAATCTGTTGAAAACGGTTTTTGAATTTTATTTTAGAAAACTTGTTTTAAGTGCATGCAACAATGTATTATACGCCAATCACAAAACAAGCACATAAAACAAAAAACTAAAATGAAATATAGGCATTCAAACAATGCCTCTATCTCCCATGGCTCTATTTCTATAGATCCACCTTCTTGGTTTGGTCGCCTCCGGCTCCATCTTTATGGACAACGGCTCCTTGCTCCATCTTCATGGAATTTCTAATTCTATTACATTGGACCTATGCTTCTTTTGAAGCTTACAATTTATCTAGAAAAAAGGAAATAGCAAAAAAGAAATAAAAGGCTAGGAAAACCGGTGCGACTTTCCTTTTCGTAGGATTGAAGCCGCAGCGCCCTTTACATACGCCTTAAAACCAAACCATTAATAAATTACAACATGCACCAATCTCAAACAATTTAAATATAAATATTTAAACGACTTGGTGCCATGGGAGATAGCGACTAATTTTGCTGCAAAAGGGTTAGTCGTACACGCATCCACACATACATAACAAATATATATAACGATTGGAACACTTAATTGATTCACACAGTATATAAACACTTTACATACTGAATTAGAACTTAAAACAGCATCTTACTTCTCTGTCACAGTTCGATCGATCGAAGACCGTTCGATCGCTCGAACCTTCGATCGATTGAACACTGTTCAATCGCTTGAACATTCTGTTTCACAGAGTGATTTAAAAATTTTACAGAAATAATTTAAGATTAAAGTATAATTTAAAAAACTTTTACAACTGTGAACAGAACACCTGGACAGAGAATCTGTCTCGATCGATCTAACACTATTCGATCGATCGAACACCAGAAGGCTTCGATCGATCGAAACTAGTTCGATCGATTGAGAACAGAATGTTCGATCGATCGAAACAAGTTCGATCGATCGAACCCACCTTGCATCCTATGCAATCACAGTTTTGTATTCTGCTACGATAACACTGCAGAAATAGATCTGTGACGATGCAGTTTTGAAAACAGTTCTAAAATCAACATGCAAATCAAAACTAGGGTTCCAAAAACGCATCTATAGATCCAAACGAGCGTGGCTCTGATACCAACTGAAGGAAAAAGTGGTTTAAAGTTAGAGTTTAAACGCGCAGCGGAAATAGGTTAAGTTATAAAACTTTTGGTATTCCAGGATCTACTACTCGTCAATTCCATAGATGCGTACAAGGGGGTGCAAGAATTATACCTTAGTGTCTTGAACCCAATTCTGAAACTTTAACTTCCAGCAGCCTCCACTAGATGATCTTCACCCTTATGACTCCTGTGGATGCCTGCCGGAAAGACTAGGGTTGGTGGGAACCCTAATAGAGAGGATAGGAAGGTTTTGGGAAGACTATGATAGTTTCTGCAGCTTCTGCGTATAAAAAGGACGATCACTTACTTCCAGAACGCAGCTGCCCTATTTATAGATTTCCAGAACCGACCTAGACTTCGATCGATCGAAGTGACTTCGATCGATCGAAGTGACTTCGATCGATCGAACCTTCGATCGATCGAACCATTCTCGATCGATCAAACCTGCTGACTTCAATCGATCGAACATACTTCAATCGATCGAACTTGTCTTAACAGCTTCCTCAAGTGTCTTTCCAAGCATCCTAGCGGAGCTAAGAGTGGGACCTCCTAGGCTCTTTATTGTTGGCTCAGACCAGTTTGTTAATTACCATGACCAAACTCTTTGATCAGCAAACTAACTAACTGGTCAGTTAACGTTTATTCCACTATAAAACGATAACTGAACTCCAACGCAAAAGAACATATCCGAAGCGATAACTAGACTTGTATGGTGTACTAATGTCCCTCTACCGTCAGCATTCGTAATCATATTCAGGTAGTCGGATAACTGTTACTATCAACCTGAAACATGATTACTTCTTGTATTCCTTGAGTCCCATTCACTACTTATGATTACCAAACATGTTGATAACTCTTATCAACAAGACTGCAGTACTCAGTAATCAACTTGGTGACATTCTCAAGGGAATGCTTACTCTGAATCAGAGGGTAGATTCTATCTTGACAATATATGTTCACAACCCTATGGACATGACATACCCAAGATACCCAGGTGTTGATCTTCTATAGACCTCACTGATTGGTAAGTCAAAGCAGCCATATCCATAGTCTGTGTTCATAATCATCTCAAGATTGAGAACACGTACCTTATACAAGTTATGAGTTCCTATTGACTGTTGACAGCCTTAAGCGTCAATAGGAAAGCTCAGGTCCGTCAATGCACTATAAGCACTAGCATATCAACTAAGAGCTACACTCTAGTGATTGAGATTAATCACTCCATCCAATGGTAGTTAATTATGCTACAGTGTAGACCTGATGAGGTATCCAGTCTCATCATCCACTGTGACATATTCTAAGTATCAAAGAATAGTAATTCGTATCTCACTTGTGTGTATCTCATACACACACGAATTGCTTACTATGATACTTAAGGATAAAATAATCATCTCATGAAAGAAACATACACAATGAAATGTAAAGCTGATATCCATATATTATAATGCTAATGTCTCATACATAAAGTAATGGTTTGAGGGCACAAACCCAACACAACCATGGCCTGGTTTTGCTTGTACGTGCTGTATGATGCGCACGTTTTATTGTTCTTTATTTAGTTTTTTGTTTGTAGGTGGGCTGAAAATGTTACAAACAGACCTTGGCCAAAATAAAACTCAGAATGACACTCGGTTAGGCCTTTATGGCACTCAGTGACTGTTGCAATGACAGTCAGTGAATGCCGCAACGCCATTCACGGACTGCCGCACGGCACTTCACGGAGTGCCGATCTACTTTATTGACTGTCGCGGGCAGGTAAGCAGCTTTCTTCTCCTATTTATACCACTTTTTTCCCGCAATACTCCGAAAAACATGATTTTCTCCTCTTCACTTCTTCCCAAAATGGCCCCCATCAGTTCTCAAGTTCTCTTCCCATGGATGGATGCTCTCTCGGGCATTGATCGGCTACATTTCGAGAATTTTAGACTAAACGATCTCTTATCCTTCTGCCGAATGTTTTTGAATGAAGGCTTGCTTCGAGCTACGATTCAGTGCTGGGATCCCTCCCTTCATGTCTTTCACTTTGGTTCCCATGAGGTCTACCCTTTATTTGAGGAATTCAGCGCTATTCTCCACACTGACCCCTTTGCGGATCTGATAGTTCCCCCGGTACAGGCGGGTTATGTTTGCGACTTGGCCATCCTACTTCGCATATCCCGTAGTGCTGCGGGCTCTTTCATATGTGACAGGCAGATTGACTTTGAGCAACTTTTTTCTGTGTATGTCCCCATGGGGGATCCTTATGACGGCGGATATCAGATTATCTGGCTTTATGCATTATCGATTACCATGCTTTCTTACTTCCTCTTCCAATTGTCTTCCGACATTCTCATACCCATTGCCTGTGGTCTGCGAGAGATGAAGAGTGTCATTATGCTAGTTCTCGACGAAACCTTGATAGGTTTGGATCGGGCTCATACCACTGGGGCCATGTTATCTATGGGAGCCCCCTTCGTCCTGCAACTTTGGCTTATGGAGCGCTTGGATCTCTTTGTGCATCCTTCACACCTTCGTGGGTCGCTTCCCTATGATCGCATTGAGGTTCACCATTTGTTCCGTTCGGATGACGCATGGCTTAATTGGCTCAAAAACCCCTCTCTTGGTGATATTCACTGGTTTTGCCCAGATTGGTCTTATCGCTCTGTTGCAGTGCAGCTTCCCGGGAAGCCTGGTATCTGGTTGCCTGGTTTGGATGACACTACTTTCTACATTCCTGGTCGGATGGTCTGTCAGTTTGGACTCTTGCAGGATATTACTGAGGCTCTTGCTATTGATTTTACTAGAGGTTCGATCATGCGCACTTCCACTGTGAAGGCTTTCATTGACGCTTGGCATGACAGAGTGTCAGCTCCTTTCCAGAGGGTCCCTGTTTCAATTGTGCCTACTATTGAGTGCCTTCTTCAAATCCAGACCCTGGTTCAGGGACGGACTTTGTAGACATTCGTGGACGAAAATAAAACAATAGGACAGAGCTTTATTTTGCAACATTTTAGACAAGTCCTACCAATCTTTTTACGCTTTTGAATGTGATTTTCTTATTTCCCTTTTCAAAAAGTGCTTTCATACTTTTAGAAACAGTTTCGACATGTTCAATCAAAGTGTTCACTCTTCCGATTAACCCTTTACAAAAAATTTTCCTTTTTAATGTCTTTTCTTGGCTCTTTATCTTGCTTTGTATTTTGCTTGAAGCTTTACTCATTTTATGCCGTGAATTCATGTTTGCCTTTTTTTATAGTACTCATTATGATAGTCAAGAGATCCAAAGATAGGTTCAAGGTAAATATTTGGGTTCTTTGGATAGCAAACGAAGTTTGCCCCTGGTTTTGGGGCTTCGAAGTGGTTTGGGGCAAACGCTAGTTTGCCCCTAATTTAGTACAGGGTTCTTCAGGGTTTTTTTTTTTTTTTTTGGTTTTGGAGGACCGAAGGCTCTTGGGGAGCCCTCCTACTTATCCCCAAACAGGCATCAGGTCTGCAGTAGTTCGACTTTTTAAGGCTCGACGAAAGGTGATTTTTTGAGGAAATTATTAATGACTGAACCGAGCAGGTTGCCTACGTATGCCCTAGTGAGAATCAGGTCGAGCATAGTTCATCTACGTCAGAGGTTTTGAAAGAAGCGGTTTCAAGCAAAGTATTTCTTGAGGCGATCGAGGTTGATCGGTTGTTTGAATTCAACCCCGTCTAGGTCTATGAGATATGCCGCTCCTCCAAAAAGGAGAGTCTTAATGATGTACGGCTCGACCCAGTTGGGTTTAAATTTTCCTCTGGGGTCATAAACGGGCACTTTCAGTTCTTTGAGGACCTGGTCACCCTCAGTATGCTTCCTTGGGCATTGTTGAAAGCATGAGCTATCCTCTTTTGGTACCCCCGAGTATGGTTTATCACAGCCAACCTTTTCTCATCAATCAACATTAGTTCCTCGTACCTCCCTCGCATCTATTCCAACTCAGTCAATTCATACTCTGCCAAAATTCTCAAAGAAGGTATTTCTACTTCAATCGAAGGAACAACTTCCATCCCGTAAACCAATGAGTATGGCGTAGCTCCCATGGAAGTTCTTACAGAGGTGCAGTATCCCCATAATGCAAATGGTAACTTCTCGTGCCAATCTTTGTATGTATCGGTCATTTTCCCCAAGATTGCTTTTACATTCTTATTTGCTGCTTCTACCGCTCTATTCGTTTGAGGCTTATAGGGGAAGATTGATGGCAGGTGATTTTGTACTTTTCTTGGAGTGGGATAACTGCTCCTTGGAAATGGCTACCATGGTCAGAAATGAACTCATTCGGGACTCCATATCTGCAAATTATGTTCTTTTCTATGAAGCTCACCACATCCTTGGCCTTCAAAGTGGCGTATGATGCTGCCTCTACCCATTTGGTGAAATAATCGATTGCCACAATTATGTATCGATGTTCGTTGGATACCTTTGGAACTATCTCACCGATGATATCAATGCCCTAAATAGAGAAAGGTCACGGCGTGGTCATGCTATAGAGCTGGGAAGGTGGAGTATGCATTAGATTTGCATGGATCTGACATTTATGGCATCTTCTGACGTACTCACATCAGTCTTTGTCCAAAGTGGTCAAGTAATACCCCTATCAAATTATCTTCTTGGCCAGCATATGTCCATTCATGGGGGGCCCACAGACTCCCTTGTGTAGTTCTTCCATCATTCTCCTAGCCTCCCTTCTATATAAACACTCTAAATTGAATCCGGTATATGACTTCTTCCACAACTTATCTGCATAGATCATAAATTGGGCAGAGAACCTTTGGATCGCCTTTCTGTCCTTCCCTGAAGCTCCCTCGTGGTATTATCCTTTCTTAATGAAATTCCAAACATCCGTGTACCAAGGCAACTCATTTCCCTCCTCTATCATTGTGATCATCTCGAATGAAGGTTGGTTTCTGATTTCTATGGACAACGGTATCATGGTGACTCCGAAAGGGATTTGTATCATTGAGGCCAAGGTTGCTAGGGAATCGGCCAAACTGGTTCTCTTCACGGGGAAGGTTGTAGAATGATATCTTTTTGAATTGTACTTTTAGGCTCTCTAGGTAGTCATGGTAAGGCCTCAACTTCTCATGCTTCACCCTCCAAGCACCTCGCACTTGGGATATGATCAGGTTAGAGTCACCAAAAACGTCGATCCTTCTAACATTTCGGGCTAAGGATACTTCCATCCCAATTATGAATGCTTCGTACTCTGAGGTGTTATTAGTCAAGTCATGCCTGAGTTTGACGGCCAGTGGGGTAGGGGTTCCATCGGGTGCTATGAGAATGATTCCAACCCCGTAGCCTAATTTGTTGGCTGCTCCATCGAAATACATTTTCCACTGATCCTCTCTCAACTCCATTACCCCTTCATCGGGAAACTTAAACTCCCCTTTCTCCTCAGATTCTATGGCAAGGTCGGCTAGGTACTGCAACGACTCTTCCTTTAACAGATTTAGAAGTTACATATCTGATCTCGAATTCGGACAGCATCATGGTCCAACGGGAATTTCTACTGGTCAAGATAGGCTTTTTGAACAGGTATTTGAGTGGGTCCATTCGGGAGATTAGGACAACGAGAAAGGCTAACATGTAGTGCCTAAGACGACGGGTGCACCAGACTAGGGCCCAACAGGCTTTTTCTACGGGTGAGTATTTCAGTTCGTATCCGGTCATCCTCTTGCTCAAATAATAAATGGCTTTTTTCACATGCCCCTCTTCCCCTTGTTGGCCCAACATACACCCCATTGAATCCTCGGACACAGAAAGGTACAGCAATAAAGGCCTCCCGGGTGAGGATGGTGATAGGACAGGTGGATTTTGGAGGTAGGTCTTGATCTTATCAAAGGCTTGTTGACACAGGGTATCCCATTCAAACTTTTCTCCTTTTCTGAGTAACCTGAACAACGGGTCACAAGTTAAGGTGAGATTCGAGATGAAACGACTTATGAACTATATTCTACCCAAAAATCCCCTTAGCTCCTTTTCGTTCTTGAGCGGCTGCATTTCGACTATGGCCCTTATCTTGGTCGGGTCTATCTCTATCCCTCTCTGAGTGATGAAGAATCCTAATAGCTTTCCGGTGGTGACTCCGAAGGTGCATTTCTGCGGGTTTAGCCTCATTCTATATTCCCTTAACCTTTCGAAGAATTTCCTCAATGCCCCTAAATGTCCTCTTCTCTCCTTAGATTTTACAATCATATCATCTACGTACACCCTTACCTCTTTATGGATCATGTCGTGCAACAACGTAGTAGTGGCCCGCTGAAATGTAGCCCCTACATTCTTAAGCCCGAATGGAATCACCCTATAGCAATAAGTCCCCCATGGTGTGATGAAAGTGGTTTTCTCCCTATCCTTGGGCGCCAATAGAGTCTGGTTGTACCCTGAGAACCCATCCCTGAAGGACAGAAGTTTATGCCCGGTGGTGTTATCAACGAGGATGTCGATATGTGGTAAAGGGAAATCGTCTTTAGGGCTGGCTTTGTTTAGATCCCAGAAGTTGACACAGACCCTAAAACGACCGTCCTTTTTTGAGACAGGCACTATATTGGCGATCCATTCTGGATACTCGGTGACCATTAAGAATCCGGCTCTTAATTGCTTTTCAACTTCCTCTTTGACTTTGAGTGCCCATTCAGGCCTCATTTGCCTTAATTTTTGTTTTACAATCTTGGAATTGAGGAAGATGGGGATGTGGTGTTGGACTATTTCTGGATCAATGCCTGACATATCATTATAAGACCATGCAAAACATCTTTGAATTCACTTAATAGTTTGAATAGTTCTTTGTTTTCTTCTTTGCTAAGTGTAGAGCCGATAAAGACATTTTGAGGATTATTTTCATTCCTAGATTAATTGTTAGAGTGTCCTCGATGATTTTACATGCAGATTCTTTTTCTTTTTCAATTAATTTTTGCAATTCAATGGGTATTTCATGATCATCACATTCATCACATTCATTAAGCGCATTCGAGTAGGCAAAATTAGTCATGCTTTCATTGATTTTCTTTAGTGTGATTACAACAGACATGGAAATTGAAGGACGCCTCATTTGGGCCATTATAGACTCTGGGTGTGGGGGATACCTATCACTAGACTCAAAAACCCACTCTTTCTTGCTTTTTCCTCCCAAATCGGTGATGAAGCGTTCTTCCAGATCCCCAGTTTTGGTAATCTCCTCCATCTCTTCTTTCTCAGGTCCTCCTTTGTCGGTGTTCTCTTGATCTTCCTAATTTTTTCCTCACTTTCAGCTGCCTCCTTAACCAGACCCTCAATGTATTCTTCTTTGGCCTTTTCATGACCTGCTTCCATAACTTCTGTGCTCCTTTCGCCCAGTAGATCATTCATGACCGAGCCATCTAGCACACCAATCCAATCTTTAGCAGTTACCAATTTAACAGGCATCTGCAAGTATGGATCTTCATACGCAGAGAACTCATGGGGAAGAAGATCTCAAACCCTAGCTTCAAACACTTATCTTTCTGATCCACCCATGGTTCTGGGAAGCCGCAAAAGGGGAAATCTTTTCCTTCCTTTACAAAGTATCCATTGAGTGTTTTTAGGTAAGGGTCCAATGGTGCATCAGTCGCTTTCTTCTTCTCTCTCAGTTCCTTTTTTGACGGTTGATACCACAGACCATGAGTGCGAGTCTGAGTGGCGATACTCGAAAATTCTGGCAGACCTTGATAATTCTTACCCAATCCCATGCCTGGAAAGAAACCCATCTTCTTCATGATCCCTGCGACCAATGGGCTTGCATACTGATCGAAGTAAAGTGGCAGGAACTCTCTTGGCTTTTTACCTTCCAACATATTAATGAATTCGAACCCTCCCAGACCTGTCTCTTTTTCTTGGAACTGTACCTCCAAAACTGGCATGCTTGATGAAGCTTCAGACGGACGAACCCAGCTATCCCCGAGAATATCACAGACCTTGCTCCTCCAAACACACTTGACTTTTTGATGAACCGTAGATGGTATGGCGCCCAAACTGTCCAGCCACGACCTTCCCAGTAGTAAATTGAAAGAAGCAGGTATGTCGATGACTTGAAATTCAGCTTCCTTTTCTATAGGCCCGACAGCTAAATGGAGGAGAATTATTCCCATGATCATCCTCTGAGTGTTGTCGTATGCCCTTACCTTTTTCTCGGATGGCACAAACGTTGTTTTATCCAAACCCATGCGCTTGGCTATTCAGAACGGACACACGTTTAGAGCGGATCCATTATCAACAAGATAGGCAGGTACAGTATTCCCCAGGCACTCAATAGTGACATACAATGGAAAGGTCGGATTGGTTCAAAGCATCAAAGACTGCCTGCCTGTGACGTTTTGAAGTGATCAGTAAACCCCAAATAGTGATGTTAGCCTGAGTTTTCTTCATTTGCTTCAGAACCCTGTCTTCGGCTGCTTCTTCATCTATTTTTCCTTTTCCCTTATCTAGTTCCCTCCCTGGGTGGTCTTCCTCCAGTTCGTGCGGCTTAAAGTGTCTGCCTGATCTGGTCAGATGACTGACTTCTTCTTTCATCCGTGGATTGTCGGCCTCCGAAACCCTTCCCGAATTCTCATTTTCGATTCCTACCTCTTCATCACTCTTGTACCATAAATCATCCTCTATCTGATCTATATTGCCTATTTCCTGAACCCACCAATCAATCTGTTCTGCTCTTTTCTCTTCACATCCCTTCAAAATACTCTCCAAGGTACAGATTGTTGGATTCTCCATCAGCTGATAAGGCATTCTTGGTGTCCTAGCCCTAGTGATTAGCCTGGACAGATCGAAGATGGTTTCTTCTATCCCCAAGAAATAGAGGCTTTGCGGTGGTGGTACAGCATGGTGATTCGGTAGCGGATTTCTTGTGACATTTGGAGCTCTGACGGGCGGTTCTGATATCACCTTGTTATCGATTAGATTTTGGATTTTGTGCCTTAAACTCATACACCGATCCGTTGAGTGGCCCTTCTATTGGTGAAATTTGCAAAAGAGATCCCCTTAAAAATTTGGAGGCGAATTCGGTAGAGGTTGAGGTTGAGGTTCCAACTGATGGAGATGCCCTTTTGCTAACAATCTGTCGAGAGCAGTTGACAGCGACACTCCTAGATCTGAGAATTTTCTCGGTGCTTTGTCCCCCCCTCTCCTCGGTGTTATGTCAAATTTTTTCTCTGGCCCGTTCAGTGCGTTGACATCGGTGGGGCCAGAATGCCCTCCCGACTGTCCTCCATTGGATCCGTAGTTCGGCCTTCTGTACCGGTTTGGTCGTTCCTCCTTTTTTATTACTCACTCTTGGATTGCATCTTCGATCCGAGTCCCCACATCAAATACCTCAGCAAAAGTGTTGATCGACTGGAATCTCATCTTTTTTTAATAGACAGGTTGAAGGTTCTTCATCAACATTTGGATCTGGTCTTTCTTGGACGGCCTCTGTACCATTTTAGCCGCCTTCCCTCTCCAACGGCTCAAGTATTCAGCGAAATACTCTCTATTTCCCTACCTGGTAATCTCCAGATCTCTGATGGTAACGTCCAAGTCTTGATTGTACTCATATTGTGCCATGAATGCTTTAATCACTTCATCCTAAACCCGGGTCTTGCTTGGTTCGAGAGTGAGGTACCAAGATAAGGTAGCTCTAGTTAAGGTTTGTTGGAACAAGACGGCCATCATGGTGGTGCTTAGTCCGCTTGGTTGGAAAGCCCCGATACACATCCTTACATGACTGCGAGGGTTTCCCGTTCCGTCAAACTTATCAAAAACTGGCATCTTAAAGTCGACTGGTAGTGTCTCATGGACTCCATCGTACAATCCTTCCAACTCTATTAGATAAGTGTCGACCCCTTGAGCCTTACGCATCACCCTTTCCAGTTTCTCGATCTTCTTGGTCAGTAGCCTCTCTTTCTAAGCTTTCTCCCTTTCCCTGTTGGCCTACAATGCATCAGTCCACTGTGCCTCCTGATCATCAAACCAATCTCCTTCCTCCCCTAGAGGTGGGTCCACAACCGGTGGAATTACAAGCGGTGGTCGGCGATTCAGTACTTCTATCATTCCCATCATACGGTTCATATTTTCGACTTGCCGCCTCATTTGCTCTGCTGCTTGTTCTACCAGTGTTCTCAACCCGGCTACTTCCTCATTGTTCCTTTCTTCTGCCATTTCAGCGTCTTCTCTTCTTACCAGCCTCGCTGTGGGATCCCTAAACCAGGCTTGATTTGAACTTGATGCTATTTTTGCCCCCTCTAACAAAGTTAGAATTTTTTCTTTTAAAAACTTTTTATCTGCTTCCTTTTATCACACACATATATTTTGTTTTTAAAAGGCATTTGGTAAAAAAAAACTTTCTCTTATATGTCATACGGATGCAATGCATGTGTGTGTGTGTGCCTATTCTATATGCCAAAGAAAAGAAAATCCTAATCCTAACACATAAACACATTAGCACATGAGATCCTTACCCATGTCAAGTGAGCCAACTTCTCCTTTCATTGTGATCTTCACTACCCTCTCAAAGGTTGGATATTCAAAAAAAAAAAATTCGAAATTCATTTTGAAAAGCATTTCTTTAAATGACAAGATCTTTCAAAAACGATTCTCAAGGATTTCTAATATTTCTCAATAAAGATGATTGGGTTAAAATTTTGAATTTCATTTGAAGAGCATTTCTTCCAAAAACAATTCCCAACATTTGGGATTTTTTAGAAGATGATCATGCAAAAATATACCTTAACAGAGGTTAGTTTGGAGCTTTGTTCCGTTGAAAAATAATTTGGGATAAAAGATGGTGGTTTATCGAAATCTCGTTTGTTCTCAAAGGTGAATTTTAAAACTTTTGGGTAGAAGGATCACAAGATAGGGTTGTCACCGTACTTTACTTGAATTTGGATCCATACAAGGTCAATGATGCTTAGCTAACATGATATAAGAGATTATACATCTTTCATTAAGTAAGCATCGTCATCATCTCAAGTAATTCCTTCCGGGCAAACAAAGGTTCCTAGCACATAAATCCTATTCAAGAATTGATTTCCTAAGAATTGAAAGGTTCTATGGAAGCTACTATGCAAGAGCTGGGTTTGGGTCAAATAAGGGACCCTTGACACACACCCGATAGGATGCTTTATATACTAATACATGGTACGAGATCAAGGGTGATCACACGGCCCCCTTGATGGCTTGACCAATCGAGCTGCCCCAAGTCTATAAGGTCATAGTTCCGTGCAATCGACTGGCAAAACATGCAAGTGTAATGCAAGAGACACACAAAAATTAATTAATTCGATTAAAAGGATGCTTTCAAGTCTAATCCTTGAGTGAACCCAAAATCAGAAATTTTTGGTCTGCGAAACCAGAGATTCTGGGTTCGATACCCAGCAGAGTCGCCAGATTTATGGATATCGCAATTTTCTCCTTACACACAGCTTTTCTTTTAAAATTCTTTTAAATTTTAAATTCAAAACAAATGAGTCGCCACTTAATTTTTTAAAAGGGAAAATTAAGAAACCTATTATAAAGCAACTGATCTTTTTGCGAAACCATAGATTAAACTAGGCCCGGGGATTATGGAATGAGAAGGGAAGGAGTCCATCGGACTAAAACACCCCTTCTCATCCTATCTCGCGATAGGGCTCTACTTAACATCCTTTTAATCGAATTATTAATTTAAATGTGCCCTCAACTAATACATATGTATAAATATACATTACAAAAGCATGTCTAAAGGGTGTAAGATTGCAAGTGATAAAATATCATTCAAAAACCACATAATTTAAGTAGCAAACAATATGATATGCAAATAGGGAACTATAGAACTTACCCGGGATCCATGCCGCGAATATTAAACGTGCAATGCATGCAAATAGAAAGATCCTAAGAAAAGGTCTCTAATCACATATACACATAAGGCAAAACCTAATTCTAATGTGTCGCGCATGAGGTCATAAAATTGATAGAATCAAAGAAAAGTTATGCTAAAGGTAAAGTTGAAAAGACATACCTCATCAGCGCTACAAAACAAAAGGTTAGTCGACATACTTTGAACAAAATACATTATTGAACTCCTAAGTAACTAACTCTAAGATAAGGTGAATTCTATTTACAAGTATCAATCTAAATAAATGAATGCACATGAACATATGAGTATGAATGCAATAAAGCTATGAACATTTCATTGATTTGGATCATTTAGTCTCTGGTTTTAAGCTTGACTAATCACTATTAACGCATAGTTTAAGCCTTAGGTCATGGAAAGATCATTGGGACCATTGTTTGCAAGATATATCAAAATCATGACAGAATTCTGAAAATTGCTGAGAGCAGATCAGAATTTTAAGGAAATAAAAAGCATACTTCCCGTAATTTGATCTTGATGATTTTTGGACATAAGATGTCTTTGTGAGTCTAGTTTCTAACCTAAAAATAAAATCAAGGTTTGAACGGTTAGATCTCCAGGAATTGGACAAACACTAGACATCACTCTGGGACTTATAACTCTCTGTCCAGAGTTTTTGCATGATTTTCTAAAAATAGTAAAAAAAACATAAATGCTTTGATCTTTTTAGGGTAACTTCCTAACACAAACTATATGGAAAATTTTATTTTGGGCCAGGAACACTTGATTAAGGTTCTGATCTGCTTATTTCAAAAGAGTATTACTATTCTGAAATTCTGGACAGATTATAGTTGTTCCACAAAACCATTGACCAAACTACCCTAAACATGAAGCTTCCTTAAAACAAAAATTACAGTGATAGAACTTTGAGTTATAAACACTTTCCTATTGTTTTCATTCAATTCCAACAGTCTGATCTTGAACTAAAAATTCTTGATCAAAAGTGGTCACTGAATTCACTGCACCGTTTGTTCAAGTTCAATATAGTTGGTTAATTCCAACTACTAAACCATGAAGTTGGGCTAAATCGAAATTACTTCTCCTACCATTTGATGGTCATTGGAGGCTAAAGACATAAATGTTTGTGGATTTTGATAAAATATGAAATGACTTTCACAAAAATCCCCAAAACAATGAACTCAAACTTATGGACAAAAGCTTGGATTCATATTGTTACTCCTACAACTTGATGGTCATTGGAGGCTAAAGATACACACGTGTAGATTTTTATGAAGTATGAAGAGCTTCACAAAACCTAAGAAAGGATTAGACTAAGCCATAGAGATGGACTTAAACTAAGCTACTTCTTCTACCAATATTTGATGGTCATTGGAGATTAATGACACTTGAACTTATGGGTTTTAATGAAGTATAAGGAACTTCACAAAACCTTGAAATAATAAGCTCAAACTATGGATAAAGTTTGGACTCATTGACTCAACATACTAAGATCAACCTCAATCCCTTTTATGAATCATATGTTCATAAGAATATTGAGGTATTCTAAACACAAAGGTTCAAATAAGGCATTGAAAGCCTCATGAACCTAAGAAATAAACATAATCAAAGAAAAGGGACCAAGGTTTTATTTCAAGATTTATTTAAGCTTAAAACACTAAGCCATTTTGATCCAAACTAATGACATGAAAGCTCAATCTCAATATATATGTGGTGTTTGATGAAATGAGGTGGGAGGAGAGGTTTTGAAAATGTGTAAAAGGTCCTAGGTATCTAAATATTGTGATTGAGCTACTAATAAACTAATTAGTTTAGAGTTTTACCTCTAAGTATCCTCAACTTCTTGGTTGCTTTGAGACCTTCCAAGTGATGATCAAACTCTTCTTCCAACTCCACTACTCTTTCTCTAATTAGAAAATTTTGAAGGAGAATCAATATTGGGATCCTAACATTCTAATATTCCAACCCTAATAATGGAATATACACTTTCAATATATAGGTAATCATTAGGGGGGTTATTTTGGGAAATTCGCAGCCAAAACCCTAATTTCCAGCTCCATTTGATGGTATAAATTGACCTACTTTTGGACAGATTGTCACAAAAAGGCGGCACTCCCTGGAGATGGAAGCGGCACTCACTGAATGCCGGAACGGCATTCAGTGATTGCCATTGCGGCATTCACTGAATGCCGATGCGGCACTCAATGAATGCCGCGGACAACTCCAGGGACTGCCGTTTTTTTTTTATAAAAATTCATTTTTTGCGGCACTCGCTGAAATTCGCGGCATTCACAGAATGCCGTCCGGTAGTACAGAGACTACCGCAGCAGCAGCCTGTGACTGCCGCAAATTTGCTGAAGTGTTGTTCTGCCTCTTTTTTTTTTTCTTTTCATCATCATTTTTTGTTTTTTTTTTGTTTAGGTTGGAGAGTCTTTCGAAGAGCTTGAATCATCTTTGAAAGTCCTAGATTAGCTAGACACTTGTCATCATCGGATCTTAGAGGTAGTACTCCCCTTAACTCGACGTTTGGTCAAAATCAGGGTGTCTACACCACTTTGATTTAAAAACAATTTCTTATTCAAAATTTCAAATACAAAGAGTCGCCACTTAATTTTTAAAAGAGAAAATTAAGAAACTATTTTAAGACTAACTGATCTTTTGCAAAACCAAAGATTAATTAGGTCCGGGGATTATGGAATGAGAGGGGAAGGAGCCCGTCGGACTAAAACACCCCCTCTCATCCTATCTCGCGATAGGCCTCTACTTGACATCCTTTTTAATCGAATTAAGAATCTAAGCATGCCCTCAACTAATACATATGTATAAATATACATTACAAAAGCATGTCTAAAGGGTGTAAGATTGCAAATGATAAAATATCATTCAAAAAAACAATTAATTCAAATAGCAAGCGATGTGATATGCAAATAGGGAACTATAGAACTTACCCGGGATCCATGCTGCAAATATTAAACGTGCAATGCATGTGAATAGAAAGATCCTAAGAAAAAGGTCTCTAATCACATATACATATAAGGCAAAACCTAATTCTAAGGTGTCGCGCATGAGGTCATAAAATCAATAAAATCAAGGAATTAAAAAAACTAGAGAAAGGGTTGAGAAATTGTACCTCAAAGGCGCTATAAAACAAAGGTTAGTCCATATGCTTTAGAAAGAATGTATAGTATCGAATAATTATTCCTAAACGTCTAGCGTAATTCTACAGCTGGCTATTATAAAAATGCGGCACTCAATGGAGATGGAAGCGGCACTCACTGAGTGCCGAAATAGCCCTTGGTGAATGCCGGTACGGCATTCTCTGAATGCCGCAATGGCACTCATAGAATGCCGCGGACAATTCCATGGACTGCCGTCTTTTTAGGATTTTCAAATTTAGCGGCACTTGAAGTATTTTAGCGGCAGTTAATGGATGTCGGTGCGGCTCTCCTCGAATGTCGTTCCGACAGTTAGGGAGTACTGTATCAGCAACCCGTGACTGTCGTAAATTTGCCCAAGTGCCGTTTTGCCTCTATTCTGCTCTTTTGGTCTTTTTTGCTTTTTGTTTAGGTTGGAGAGTCTTTCGAAGATTTGAATCATCTTTGGAAGTCCTAGATTGGCTGGACATTGTCATTATCGGGTCTTGGGTTATCTATAGTTTGCTCATCTTCGACGGAGCTCGTGGAGCAACGCGAACCACAAGTGAACGTCGAAGCCTGTGTGAAGACAAGCCTTTGACCAAACGGTCGGATTCAGGTAAAAGCAAAATGCGTTGCAAAAAGAAAGCCAACGCGCAGCAAAATTACAATTAGTCGTGCTCCATGATGAGCTACCTACGTATCCCCTCAAGAATCAAACCAAGACGTAGTTCGGGCAAGAGTCAAAAATACGTAACCACAAGTAATCATACGGATGAATGCTCATATCCTGTTGTGATGCACATGCTCATATGATGGTATTTTCAAATAAACTCGACTGAGCAAGTGCCATGCTTACTCTATATCATGTCTTCTCTATATGTGACGCACATTTCATGATGCGCAAGCCAGAGAAGATTACAAAATGTTGACCGATGTAAAGATTCATTTGCAAGGGTCGAGAAAATGCATTTCTAACTTCCCAAAATGAGGGTTAATACAAATCTGTTGCGAGAACCGGGAGCACAAATCTATTACATTCTAAAGGATAAACATAAATATGTCACGAGGATCGAGAATATAAATATGTTATATTCCCATAATGAGGGTTAACGCAAATCTATTGTGAGAACCGAGAGTGTAAATTCGTTACACTATATAAGATCAATGTAAATCTGTTACGATCCGTTATATTCCTAGAATGAGGGTTAACGCAAATCTGTTGTGAGAACCAAGAGTGCAAATCTGTTACACTCTAAAGGATTAACGTAAATCTGTTATGAGGATCGAGAATATAAATCCGTTATATTCCCAGAATGAGGGTTAATGCAAATCTGTTGCGAGAACCGAGAGTATAAATCCGTTACACCGTAGAGGATCAATGTAAATTTGTTATGAGGATCGAGAATATAAATCTGTTACATTCCCAGAACAAGGGTTAACCCAAATCTGTTGCGAGAACCTAGAGTGCAAAATCGTTACACCCTAAAAAAAAGCCAAGAAATCATATTCGGATGAATAGACTCAAATTCAATTCAATTTTCAAAATTTTGGAGTCCAGAGACTCGAATTTATTTCAATTTTCAAAATTAGTCCACAGACTCGAATTTATTTCAGTTTTTCAAAACTGTGGAGTCCACAGACTCAAATTCATTTCAATTTTTGAAATTCGGAGTCAACAGACTCAAATTCATTTCAATTTTAAAAATCTAGAGTCCACGGACTCCAATTCATCTTAATTTTCAAAATTTGGAGTTCACAGACTCCAATTCATCTCAATCTTCAAATTTGGAGTCCATAGACTCAAATTCATTTCAATTTTCAAAATTTAGAGTCCACAGACTCAAATTCATTTCAATTTTCAAAATTTGGAGTCCACAGACTCAAATTGATTTCAATTTTCAAAATTTGGAGTCCATAGACTCCAATTTATTTTAATTTCACAAAATCGAGGACCAATCTTGTCCTGAAAACCATATCCAGGGGTCAAAAGCATAATGAGGGAAAACTTTTAGGGGTTAGAATTTAATTTTTGGGTCCCAATTTGAATTTTGGGGAAAAAATGAAAGGTCTGGTAACCGCCTCAAACGCGGCACACTGTAGAATTTGCAACAATCCGTGACTGCCATACGGCACTCACGGAGTGCCGCTGCGGCATTCAGTGAGTACTGCACGGCAGTACACCAACTGCCGCGTACAAAAATTGAGTGCCGCGTTTGGCGGGCGGTAGCTTATACCGAGAGTTTCATTTCATTTTCATTCATTCTCTTAATCTCTCTCAAACTGAATCCTCTCTAAAGAAATTTTCCCCCATCCCCTCTTTTCTTTTGTATTGATCTCCGATACTCACATGTTAGTTCTGCTCGATCAAAATCTATATCATTTGCATTATTTTTATTATTTTTCTGAACTTTTCATGAATCTAAACACGAATTCCCCTTTTTTTTCTTTGACAGATTATGGCGAGTGGTTCAGGTAGTAGGAAGAAAGCGAAGTATCGAGCCACCCCCAACCCCGATGCCACACTCTTACTCCGGGATCCGGACAAGCATTTATCTGTCCGCGCGTTCAAACGTGAGGTAAACGTGCCCCTCTCTTTTCTCCTTTTGCAATTCTTATGCCATATGAGCTTTATGAATGCAATGTAATCAACGCAACTTCAAATGCCTTATTTCTAATGCAAATGCTATGCTTGTAGTGCTCTTGAGCGTCTCAAATGCTTTAACCGACACTCATTAAATTTTGTATTCTTTATCCTATTTCTTATGAACTTTACAAGACTTCATATGAAAATGAATGCTATGCTTATGAATTTTTGGGTGTCCCATCTGTATTTGCGTACATTTAGTTTCGTTAACTTTTCTCAAAAGACTTTTTGACTGCGATGTACGCCAATCAAAACCTCGTTATTCATTCATCCTTCATTATCGCTTCCCTTTTTATTATTCTACAAATGATGACCACTTTTCATGAATGTGAAATCCATGCTTGTGAAGTTATCTCAAAAGCTCTTTTTTATTCAATTGTACCTCATGGCTATGCTATTTTTCAAAACCTCATGTCTTGAAAATGCGAATATTGTTTTATTGTTATTATTATTTTTGTATACATTTTCTTTTCTTTTGCTTTTCTCTCCTCATCTTTTTGTTTCCTATTTTTTCTTTATTTACTGACATCAAATCTTGTGATTCTTTCTTGTAGTTATAGCCCTAGGTGCTAAAGGGGCACGGCAGTTTGGCCCATGGCTTCGAGTGGTACGGGGAGCTGAGTAAGACCGTACAGGGATTCGTCAGGGCTGCAGGTTTTAGGGACTTTGTTAAACTCTTGACGAAGAGCTCCAATGACCTGCGACAGATCCATGCATTGGCGGAGAGGTGGTGGGATACCACCAACACCTTCCACTTCGATTTTGGAGAGATGACGATGACTCTGTTGGATTTCAACGTGATCACAGGGATCCCGTTTGGAGGAGAGCTTCTTCGATATTTGGATATAGTCTGCGAGTGGGAGTAGGTGCAGGTGTTACTTGGAGCAGTCCCGGAGGATCCCTTGGTCACGGCCAAGTGGTTCATGGACAACTTCAGAGGCCAGCCGGTCTTTACCGACTAGTAGATGGCTTGAGGTTTCTTGATGTATGTGCTGGGGTGCTCTCTATTGAGCAGCAAGGGAGATCGGATCTCCATGGCACTTGTGGGGTCTTTGGAGCGCATGGACTGGATTTACCAGTATGATTGGACTGGTGCTGGGTTGGCCATCTTGAATAGGCACATGAGAGATATCCCGGGATCACCCAGCCTCTACTAGCGGTTTCTGGAGGGCGTGGGAGGTATACAACACTTATTTCTTTTTCTTTCTTATTATATTTTTCTTTTTAATAAATTCTCAAAAGAATATAACCCTCACACTTTTATCTCTTTTGTTTTGCAGATTTGGTCCCACGAGTATCTCCATATGATGTCACCTAGGACGCGACCAGCGGACGCCCTCATCATGCCCCAGGGGCTGAAGTGCCCGAAGGACAGGGTGGGGCGAAAGACTGGGGCCCATGATTTTATCTCGTTCAGAAACTTCCTGACGACTTTATGAGTATAGCACATGGAGTGGCAGCCCTGGAAGGACATGCTTCCTGAGGCTCCGGATGGGATACAGTGGTCGGGTGGGTACGACCCGATGAGGATCCTATTGGACGGCCCCGAGGCTAGGGAGTGGTACTTAGGCGAGAGAGTGACCAGGCAGTCACTGATGGCTCCGGACTATTTCGTGCCACATCCCCCTCCTGCTTCCATGAGGGCCATGGATACGCTCCAGGGCTCCCAGCTTATGGCTGCTTTTGAGGGAGACTCGATTCAGACGCTCATGGAGTCTCCTGATGGATACGCAGCTTTCTGAGCTGCGAGGCTAATGAAGAACTTCCCTTTAATGGAAGTGACTCGGGTGAGTCCTCTTTGCTCCTGCACTCTTTCTTCTACTTTGGGTTTCCAAGTGTTTTATTATTGATTACATTTCTTCTACTTGTAGCATGTTCCTCCTGTAACTCGAGCCCCGGCTTTGCCGCCTTGGGATTGGAGTGTCGGGATTGTTTCCTACGGTGAGCAAGTCACGATTGAGGTCCCCCGGTATCCTGCGGGCGCTCCCGTCATTCTACTCCAGTATGATCATGTCTCACGGGACTATGCAGAGGAGGGCCAGCTTTATGCTCATAGCGTTAGAGAGTGGATCCATGGCCGGGAGTGGAGGGTAAGCTTATAGGACCTTATTTCTGATTCTTGCATCCTTATTCTGCTTTCACTAATCCCTTTTCATTGATTTTTTGGTTCAGGCTGACGGGGCACAAGGGACTGCCGAGGCTCAGGCGAGAGCCAGGGTAAGTCGAGTTGATTCCCTTTTATCCACACGTTTCACTTTTACTTAAAAACAGACTGTCATTCACCTTTCCTTTTTTTTTCAAGATGATGAGGTCAGGAGAATGACTCTGCGAGTGAGGGAGCTTGAGCAGCGACTTTGGCAGTTTAGGATAGATCCCGACGGAGATTACGGGTAAACTCCCGGGGGTAGCAGCACCGGACGAGGTAGAGGTGGTGGTGGAGGTACCAGTGGCGGAAGAGGCAAAGGCGGAGCAAGCGTTACTGGCGGTGGCAGAGGCGGAGGCGAAGCGAGCGGGACGGAGTCAAAGGAGGAACCCCTCAGGCGCGTGACCCGTCAGACTCGAGGCCGGGACCGGGGCTGACCTCACCCTTATCTCTATTTTCTTTTTATCATTTGAGTGTTTTGGTGGGGAGACATATACACTTGGATGACTGTATATATATACACACACTTTTATTTGGATGTTTATGTCACACACGTTTACCTTTGTTGATGGCTTTTGGATAGCCGTGGTAGGATAGGTGCCTGTATGCTTTACGACTATTTTTTATCTTTTTTGCTTTTACTATTGCTCTCCGTATGTGTGATCATAGCTTGGTCCTTTTATTTTAACCTTGAATGCGTCTATCCTCTTTATTTATTTAAAACGAATGGACGAATGAATGGATGTATGTGACCATGGCTTGGTCTTGTTTGCATGTGCTGTATGATGTGCACTTTTATTATGTTTTCTTGTTTGCAGGTGGGCTGAAAATACTACAAACTAACATTGGCCAAAATAAAACTCCAACGGCACTCGATTTGGCCTTTGCGGCACTCAGTGAATGCCGTGACGGCAGTCAGTGAATTTCGTAACGGCATTCATGGACTGCCTCGCGGTACTTCGTTGAGTGGCGTTCCGCTTTATTGACTGTCGCGGGTAGGTAGGCATCTTTATTCTCCTATTTATACCACTTTCTTCCCCCTATACTCCGCAAAACATTCTTCTCTCTTCTTCACTTCTTCTTGAAATGGCCCCCATTAATTCTCAAATCCTCCTCCCATGGATGGATGCTCTCTCGGGCATTAACAGGCTAAATTTTGAGTGTTTCAAACTGAACGACCTCTTCTCTTTCCAACGAATGTTTTTGAATGAAGGCTTTCTTTGAGCTGTGATTCAATGTTGGGATCCCTCCTTTCATGTCTTTCGCTTCTCTTCCCATAAGGTCTGCCCTTTATTTGAGGAGTTCAGCGCTATCCTCCACACCGACCCCTTTGCGGATCTGATAGTTCCCTTGGTGCAGTGGGCTATGTTCAAGATTTGGCCACCCTGCTCCACATATCCCGTAATGCTACGAGCTCTTTCATATGTGACAAGCAGATTGACTTCGAGCGACTTTTCTCGGTTTATGCTCCCGTGGGAGATCCTTATGACGGCGGATATCAAATTATCCAGCATAGTGCACTATCAATTGTCATGCTCTCTCACTTCCTCTTCCAGTCGTCTTCTGACATTCTCATACCCATCGCCTGTGGTCTTCGAGAGATGAAGAGTGTCGTCATGCTAGCTCTTGGCGAAACCTTGATAGGATTGGATCAGGCTCATGCCACCAGCGCCATGTTATCTGTGGGAGCCCCTTTCGTCCTTCAACTTTGGCTCATAGAGCGCTTGGATCTCTTCATGCATCCTTTGTGCCTTCATAGGTCACTTCCCTATGATCGCATTGAGGTTCACTATTTGTTCCGCTCAGATAAGGCAAGGTTTAATTGGCTCAAAAACCCCTCTCCTGGTGATATTTGCTGGTTTTTCCCAGATTGGTCTTACCGCTCTATCGTAGTGCGGCTTCCTAGGAAGCCCGGTATCTGGTTGCCTAGCTTGCACACTACTACTTTCTACATTCCCGGCTGAGTGGTTCATTAGTACGGGCTTCTCCAGGATATTACTGAGGCTCTTACTGTTGATTTTACGAGAGGTTCGATCATGCGCCCTTCCATTGTGAAGGCTTTCATTGAAGCTTGCCATGACAGAGTGTCAGCTCCTTTCTAGAGGGTCCCTGCTTCAATTGCACCTACTACTAAGTACCTTCTTCAGATCCAGACTCTGATCCAGGGACAGACTTTGTAGACATTCATGGACGAAGATAAAACAACAGGACATAACTTTATTTTGTAAAATTTTAGACAAGTCCTGCCCCTCCTTTTACGCTTTTGAATGTGATTTTCTTATTTCTCTTTTCGAAAAGTGCTTTCATACTTTTAGGAATAGTTCTAACATGTTTAATCAAAGTGTTCACTCCTCCGATTAATCCTTTATGAAAATTTTCCCTTTTAATGTCTTTTCTTGGCTCTCTATCTTTCTTTGTATCTTGCTTAAAGCTTTACTCATTCTATGCCATGAATTCACGTTTGCTTCTTTACAGTACTCATTATGATAGTTAGGAGATCCAGAGATGGGTTCAAGGTAAATATATGGGTTCTTCAGATAGTAAATGAAGTTTTCCCTTAGTTTTGGGGTTTCGAAGTGGTTCGGGGCAAATGCTAGTTTGCCCCTAGTTTAGTACAGGGTTCTTTTTGGGTTTTGGTGGACCGAAGGCTTTTGGGGAGCCCGCCTATTTATCCCCGAACGGGTATCAAGTCCGCAGTAGTTCGATTTTTTATAGCTCGACGAAAAATGCCTTTTTAGGAAATTATTAGTTACCGAACCGAGCAGGTTGCCTACGTATCCCCTAGCGAAAATCAAGTCAAGCGTAGTTCATCTATGTAGGAGATTTGGAAAGAAGCGGTTTCAAGCAAAAAAAATTTTGAGGCGATCAAGATTTATTGGCTGTTTAAATTCAACCCCATCCAGGTCCATAAGATAGGCCGCTCCTCCAGAAATGAGAGTCTTAATAATGTATGGCCCGACCCAGTTGGGCTTGAATTTTCCTTTGGGGTCATAAACAGGCACTTTCAGTTCTTTGAGGACCAGGTCACCCTCAGCGAGCTTCCTTGGGCAGACCTTTTTGTAGAAAGCATGAGCTATCCTCTTTTGGTACCCCCGAGTATGGTTTATTCCAGCCAACCTTTTTTCATCAAGCAACATTAGTTCCTCATACCTCTCTCGCATCCATTCCAACTCAGTTACTTCATACTCCACCAAGATTCTTAGAGAAGGTATTTCTACTTCAATTGGGAGAACGACTTCCATCCCATAAACTAATGAGTACGGCGTAGCTCCCGTGGAAGTTCTTACAGAGGTGCAGTATCCCCATAATGCAAAAGGTAGCTTCTCGTGCCAATCTTTGTATGTATCTATTGTTTTTCCCAAGATTGCTTTAACATTCTTATTCGCCGCCACTATTGCTCCGTTCGTTTGAGGCCTATAGGGAGAAGACTGATGGCTGGTGATCTTGTACTTTTCTAGGAGTGGGATAACTTCTCCCTGGAAATGGCTACCATGGTCTTAAATGAACTCATTCGGGATTCCATATTTGCAAACTATGTTCTTTTCTATGAAGCTCACCACATCCTTAGCCTTCAAAGTGGCATATGATGCTGCCTCTACCCATTTGGTGAAATAATCAATTGCCACGATTATGTATCGGTGTCCATTGGATGCCTTTGGAACCATCTCACTGATGATATCAATGCCCCAAACAGAGAAAGGCCATGGCATGGTCATGCTATAGAGCTGGGAAGGTGGGGTATGCATCAGATTTGCATAGATCTGACACTTGTGGCATCTTTTGATGTACTCACAGCAGTCTTTGTCCAAAGTGGTCCAGTAATACCCCTACCAAATCATCTTCTTTGCCAGCATTTGTCCATTCATGTGGGGTCCACAGACTCCTTCATGTATCTCTTCCATCATTCTCTTAGCCTCCCTTCCATTCAAACACTGCAGATTGAACCCGGTATACGACTTCTTCCATAACTTATCCGCATAGATCACAAATTGGGTGGAGAACCTTCGGATCGCCTTTCTGTCCTTCTCTGAAGCTCCCTCAGGGTATTCTACTTCCTTAATAAAATTCCAAACATCCATGTACCAAGGCAACTCACCTCCTTCTTCTATGATTGCAATCATCTTGAATGAAGGTTGGTTTCTGATTTCTATAGATAACAGTATCATGATGACTCCTGAAGGGATTTGTATCATTGAGGCCAAGGTTGCTAGGGAATCGTCCAACTGGTTCTCTTCACGGGGAAGGTAGTAGAATGATATATTTTTGAACTATACTTTTAGGCTCTCTAGGTAGTCATGGTAAGACCTCAACTTCTCATGCTACACCCTCCAATCACCTTGCACTTGGGATATGATCAGGTTAGAATCTCTGAAAACGTCAATCCTTCCAACTTTTATGGCTAAGGCTGCTTCCAATCCAATTATGCAAGCTTCGTACTCTGCGGTGTTGTTGGTTGAATTATACTTAAGCTTGACGGCTAACGGGGTAGGTGTTCCATCAGGTGCCACGAGGATGATTCCAACCCCATAGCCTAGTTGGTTGGCGGATCCATCGAAATACATCTTCCACAAATCCTTTTTCAACTCCATTACCCCTTCGTCGGGAAAATTGAACTCCCCTTTCCCCTCAGATTCTATGGCAAGGTCGACTAGGTATTCAGCAACGGCTCTTCCTTTAACAGATTTAGAAGTGACATATCTAATATCGAATTCGGCTAGCACCATGGTCCAATGGGAAATTCTACTGGTCAAGACAGGCTTTTTGAATATGTATTTGAGTGGGTCCATTAAGGAGATTAGGGCAACAGGAAAGGCTAACATCTAGTGCCTAAGGCGACGGGTACACCAGACTAGGGCCCAACAGGCTTTTTCTAAAGTACAAAACACGGTATAGTTTGAGCGTGTAAAATGCAATTTACCCTAAAAAAAAACTTAGGATGATAAGTGGATAAACCCAGGTCGTCCTGCATATATAGATATAAAAAAATAAAAATTAAAAATTAAAAAAATTAGCATACGATGATAAAGAGGACAAACTCAAGTCGTCTTACACCGAAATATATGTTGGAAATTTAACACGCGGAACCAAATTCCCCCAAATAAACACACACATGAGCAGTAATTAAACATGCACACCAAAGAAAAGACACACAGATTTCTACGTGGTTCGGCCAAACACCTGCCTACGTCCACACCTGAGAGATCCATTCTTTCACTATTGAGTAAAACATGGTACAAGTTACATGAATTAAATTCCATAACCCAAATACAAAACCCTTGTACTCTCCCCACTCAATACCCCAAAGAACCTGGCACAATTAATCACTGTAACATAGAGAAATCACAGAGATAAAGAAATACACATCCCTACCTCACATCCCTATAATGCTTTGAACACCTCAATGATTAATATCTCTCTTACCCTAGACCATGCACCTCCATGAGGGGAGACCCCCAACTTGGTACATCAAGGGCTCTCCTAAATTCCTATACAACATCCATATATATAGAGTTTAAAACACATTACTTATTGGACAAGTAATACAACTCTATCATAAAGGAAACCAAATCACAATAGGAATCTAGTCAAATCACAATCCCTAAATTAATGGCCCACATGTGATATAACCCCAACAATCACCACCTCTATAACTTGTGGGGAAACTATCCAATCAATTTATCACACATGATCAGCACCCCCTCAACTGGAGCACCCACAAAGCTGACGACTTTGTAACCGTTTTCCATTGACTGTCTTTCCGTACCAACGTGCATACCTCGAATCAATATGGTCTCAACACCTCCGATTCGTCAAACCGCGACCAATACATGTGCAGCTGCGCCGAGTTGATTATACCCATTAACTCCACCAGAGAAGAGTCTCGAGCTCTCTTTCTCCCAAAGCAGCATTTCCCCTCACCATCGTCTGAACCGTGAACAGACCATCCACGCACTCACTTATATAAGAATTTTTCATCGAGGACTTGGGAGTACAACTCTACCAACCAGACGACACAAACCATCCACATTTCTCTCAACCGCTGTGTGTGATTTCAGCAACAATATTAGATTCCTCCGCAACTTTGGGATCAATATCACACCACCCAAATAGCGAACCTGCTCCAAAAATATTTGATCAACGTTCCTACGTGCAGTATCCTAACAATTACCTCTGTCGGATAATTGCGCCTGTGTCTCCCCCCGTCTTCTTGGAACCCATCAAATTATTTTCTCCAGAAGCACATACTTACCGTACCCGGAATGTAACAACCCAAGAGAAATGTCCGTATGAGTGGAATGTGAGAACCTCTCCACCATACGCAACATGGTACAATCACAGTAACATCAAAATTATTTTTCGGCCCTAGATCCCAACCTACTACAATATATATAGAATCTATCACTAAGAAAAATAAATTTCAATCTAATGCAGAATCTCACAAAACTGCACCCACCGATGAATCTGTAGCACCTGAAAACCTTAGGAACCATCTCTGACCCAAATTCAAAGCAACATAGATTATCCCCACAAGCTCCTTGAAATTTCAACCAATCATGATTCAAGTTTCGCTACACTATGTCACATGGAATAATTTACCATGACAAACTTGTAAAAACAAATCCGAAGTCTATCATTTACGAGACCATGACCATGACCACCGTCACCACGTTACTAATATGTTCACTTGTTTTTTTTTTTTTTCTTCATCCTTTGTTATCTTTTAACCACCGTGCTGCTAATCTCCACTGTCACCGTGCGCCTCTGTCACCATGATCTGACCACCATAGCTTTGATACCACTTGTTGGGAATTTAACACGCGGAACCAAATTCTCCCAAATAAACACACACACATGAGCAGTAATTAAACATGCACACCAAAGAAAAGACACACAGATTTCTACGTGGTTCGGCCAAATACTTGCCTACGTCCACACATGAGAGATCCATTCTTTCACTATTGAGTAAAATTAGGTGTGGCAATTTTTGACACGACAACCCGTTTTACTGAGACAACCCAATTATGACACGACACGACACGATTAAATAAAAAAAGTTAATATTTTTTATTGAATAATACTCAAAACTAAAAATCAACCCAAAATCACGCAACCCGTTTAGGACCCGATTATGATCCATGTAACCCGAATTGCCACCCCTAAGTAAAATATGGTACAAGTTACATGAATTAAATCCCATAACCCAAATACAAAACCCTCGTACTCTCCCCACTCAATACCCCAAAGAACTTGACACAATTAATCACTACCATGCACCTCCATGAGGGGAGACTCCCAACTTGGTACATCAAGGGCTCTCTTAAATTCCTATACAACATTTATATATATAGAGTTTGAAACCCATTACTTATTGGACAAGTAATACAACTCTATCATAAAAAAAACCAAATCACAAAAGGAATCAAATCACAATCCCTACATTAATGGCCCACATGTGATATAACCCCAACAATATAGAGAGAGAAAAGGCTCAGGACGGAATCCGGAAGATATCAAGACGCCCTACTTCAACTCTAACGAGAGAGTTAAATTTTTGTTGGGATGGTAAGCGGGCGAAATAAGGGCGTCATTTATCAGTTAATAGGTATGAATAACTTGGGTATGATGCTATCCGGAAGACATCTGTGTCATTAACAAGAGAAAATGTATTGAAAAGAATGATATCCAGTCCTATCAAGGTTGTACACATAAAGTCCAAAAATATCATAAGTTTTTGCAAAGTTTGTAGCATATTTAAAAGAAATGGATAATTATTGGAAGTTAATGCCTAATATTGTAACCTGATTGAAAATGATATAAGAAAAAAAAAATCATTAATCAGTTATCTTACCTAATTTTTCTTCACTTCATATTCTATAAATTTTAAACTTGAATGACAATGGAAATAGGAATACCGAATGTGTAAGGTAACATTTATTGGCTTAAGGTGGAAAGAAAATACGTGATGGCACTTATGTTACAATATCTTCCAAAGCTTAGCAAACTTAGGGCCCGATGTCCAAACTATATTGGTGGAAGACGGTTTTGGCAGCTCCTCCCTCAGTCGGCTCCCTTTCGAGTTTACACCACAGACAGTTTCATCCGAGATTGGGGAGGTTTGCAGATCAGCTATTGAAGTTTGTGTGTTCAATTTTTTCTTTTCTTACTTCTGTAAGCATGTGCTGGTTCTTTTTTTAGAATCTGCCTTTGTGAATGAATGAAGTTCATCGTTTCATATTTTTGGATAACAAGGACTTACTAGTAAGATGACTTTGTAAATTCAACTGCTAAGAATGTATTCTGAAATTCTACACATATAGCATAATTGAACCATTAAAACACAAAGTTCCATTGATCTATAATCGTATTGTTTGTTGCGAGATTTGAATGTTTTGAAAGTAATAAGTAACTTTCCAATCCCAGTCAACAAAGAAAACAAAAATGGGGAATAGGGATATGCAATTTAAATAATGTTTTTGGAAAGAAAATAAAAACTATGTGCTAACGGAAGTCATAAAAATAATAAAGAAAGGAAAGAGAATAATATTTTTGGAAGATGCATCCCCAATCCTTATATTTTAACCTTCAGGTTATGGGAGTTTGGATAATCCATCCTAGTAGTGTAGGATGTATATACATCTCAAGTTACAACATTTTAACATTATTTTAATATTCTAATTTGGTGCCAAATAGTAGTAAAAAAAAAGTAAAAATAATAATTAAAAAAAAAATCACTTTGCTTTTCACAATCACGATTTAGTAATTAGTACAATATTTTAACACTCAATTACAATATTTTAGTACCGAAACTATTAGAATTTAGAATGTAAACATCCTAAACCACTAGCATACATCTAGAATTTTTCCTCGATTTAGGTTTCAAAGGACATATTAGTAAAAGGTTTCTTAATTTACAAGCATTCATACGCATTGAAGCAGGATTTTATTATTATTATTATTATTTTTTTTTTAGGAGACATTGAAGCAGGATATTGAAATCATAGATATGTCTTCTGTTTTTTTTTTTTTTTTTGCTAGAACTCTTTTACATAGATATGTCTTCAGCTTTCAACAAAAGGTGATAAGATATCAATTAATATCTAAAGCTACAAATGGGACACCCTCATTGGCTAGAGCCCAAACGGCAAAATCTTAGATGACTTGGTGGCTTAGAGAGTGCCAAGTGGAGAGACGCACCAACGAAACACTAGCTATCTTGACACCCAATGAGAAGAGAGATGTAGATTTCATAATTCATAAGATAAGGAGGATTGTAACCCTTAAGCCCTGTATAAAACTACCACCTACCTTTACCATTCATTAACTCAAACAACTTCATAACTTTCATCAATATAGTCCCCTCTTCTTTCAATCATGGCTGCTTCAACAATGGCTCTCTCTTCCCCATCTTTCGCCGGAAAGGCGGTGAAGCTCTCACCAGCAGCCTCTGAGCTTATCGGCAACGGAAGAATCACCATGAGGAAGGCTGCTACCAAGTCTGTCTCCTCAGGTAGCCCATGGTACGGCGCAGATCGTGTCAAGTACTTGGGACCATTCTCCGGCGAGGCCCCATCCTACCTCACCGGTGAGTTCCCAGGTGACTACGGGTGGGATACTGCTGGACTTTCAGCCGACCCAGAAACATTCGCCAAGAATCGTGAGCTCGAGGTGATCCACTGCAGATGGGCCATGCTTGGAGCCCTTGGTTGTGTCTTCCCTGAGCTCTTGGCCCGCAATGGTGTGAAGTTCGGTGAGGCCATCTGGTTCAAGGCTGGATCTCAAATCTTCAGTGAGGGTGGACTTGACTACTTGGGAAACCCAAGCCTGGTCCATGCCCAGAGCATTTTGGCCATCTGGGCATCACAAGTTATCTTGATGGGCGCAGTTGAGGGCTATCGCATTGCTGGTGGTCCACTCGGAGAAGTGATTGACCCACTATACCCCGGTGGAAGCTTCGATCCATTGGGCCTTGCTGATGATCCTGAGGCTTTTGCTGAGCTAAAGGTGAAAGAGATCAAGAATGGCAGACTTGCTATGTTCTCAATGTTCGGGTTCTTCGTTCAGGCCATCGTGACCGGAAAGGGACCATTGGAGAACCTTGCTGACCATCTTGCTGACCCAGTCAACAACAATGCCTGGGCTTATGCTACAAACTTTGTCCCCGGAAAGTGAGCTTGAGAAGAGTGACTGGTCTTACAATCTCATTTTTTGAGGAGAAATATGTAAAATTGATGTGAATTAATGAAGATAACAATGTCAATATATATTGTGTCTAACTAGAGAGTGAGTGTGCTATTTTCATTTGTGGTTGCAAAATTTTCCATTGTTTTTACTGTCTCAATTACCATGGTAAACAACACATTAGGTCAAAGCTGAATTACAACCCTTGGCAATTCTTTTATGATCGAGGACCCCGGCATTAGGTTAAACACATTCATAACCCTTCTTCTAAAAGTAGAACATCATCCAAGACTAAGAGAGAGAGAGAGAGAGAGAGAGAGAGAGAGAGTGAGTTTCCCTCTACCCGCAATACCCCACACACCTCCTTTAAATACCGGCATTAGGTGCCAATTACAATATGGCACCATAAGGCTTACATCCATATAGAAATACAATAAATGGTCTGCTTGGGAATGCGTCTAACAGAATCATATCTACTCCCACTCTTTAATGAATACCAGAGCCCCGTTTGAGGTTAGCTGAAATTCTTAAGCGCCAAGTGCTGAAATTAGCTTAACTACATTTTACACCCTCTCAGTTTGTCCTTTGTAGCATATTTAAAAGAAATCGCCAATTATTGGAAGTTAATGCTAAATGTTGTAACCTGATTGAAAATGATATAAGAAAAAAATTCATTAATCAGTTATCTTACCTAATTTTTCTTCCCATAATATTCTATAAATGTTAAACTTGAATGACAATGGAAATAGGAATACCGAATGTGTAAGGTAACATTTATTGGCTTAAGGTAGAAAGAAAATACGTGATGGCACTTATGTTACAATATCTTCCAAAGCTTAGCAAACTTAGGGCCCGTTGTCAAAACTATATTGGTGGAAGACAGTTTTGGCAGCTCCTCCCTCAGTCGGCTCCCTTTGTAGCATATTTAAAAGAAATGAACAATTATTGATAGTTAATGCTATATGTTGTAACCTGATTGAAAATGAAATAAGAAAAAAAAATCATTTATCAGTTATCTTACCTAATTTTTCTTCACTTCATATTCTATAAATGTTAAACTTGAATAACAATGGAAATAGGAATACGAATGTGTAAGGTAACATTTATTGGCTTAAGGTAGAAAGAAAATACGTGATGGCACTTATTATGTTACAATATGTTCCAAAGCTTAGCAAACTTAGGGCCCGATGTGAAAACTATATTGGTGGAAGACAATTTTGGCAGCTCCTCCCTCAGTCGGCTCCCTTTCGAGCTTACACCACAGACAGTTTCATCCGAGATTGGGGAGGTTTGCAGTGCAGCTATTGAAGTTTGTGTTTAATTTTTTCTTTTCTTACTTCTGTAAGTATGTACTGGTTCTTTTTTTGGAATCTGCCTTTGTGAATGAATGAATTTCATCATTTCATATTTTTGGATAACAAGGACTTACTAGTAAGATGATTTTGTAAATATAAATGCTAAGAATGTATTCTGAAATTCTACACAGATAGCATAATTGAACCATTAAAACACAAAGTTCCATTGATCTATAATCGTATTGTTTGTTGCGAGATTTGAATGTTTTGAAAGTAATAAGTAACTTTCCAATCCCAGTCAACAAAGAAAACAAAAATGGGGAACAGGGATATGCAATTTAAATATTGTTTTTGGAAAGAAAATAAAAACTATGTGCTAACGGAAGTCATAAAATTAATAAAGAAAAGAAAAAAAAAAAGATTTTTGGTAGATGCATCCTCAATCCTTATATTTTAACCTTCTGTTTATGGGAGTTTGGATAATCCATCCTAGTAGTGTAGGATGTATATACATCTCTAGTTACAACATTTTAGCATTATCTTAATGTTCTAATTTGGTTCCAAATTGTAGTTATTTTAAAAAAAATAAAAAAATAAAAAAAGCCAACTTAAGAAATAAATAAAAAATCACTTTGCTTTTCATAATCACGATTTAGTAATTAGTACAATATTTTAACACTCAATTACAATAATATAGCACCGAAACTATTAGAATATAAACATCCTAAGGCTTAGTTTGGCCCCCACGTGGTGCTTCTCTTTTTTTAAAACACAATTTCATGTAAATTCATTTGGTAACTAGTTTATGAGCTTTACAAAAATTGAACTTAGGGCTTTTTTTTTGGGAGAGGGGGGGGGGGGGGGGGGGGGGGGGGGGCTTTTAAAAGATCTAGAATTGAGCTTTTAAAAGCTCAAGATTGCTTTTTAGTTTCATGATATCTTTTTGGAAGAGTAGTGTATCACTTGTATAAAATTATCAAAGAACTTATTAATAAATTTCATAAACTCCTTTTAAAAAGCCACGTGGGGCCAAACTAAGCCTAAACCACTAGCATGCATATAGAATTTTTCCTGGATTTAGGTTTCAAAGGACGCATTAGTTAAAGGTTTCTTAATTTATAAACCATTCATACGCATAGAAGCAGGATAGTGAAATCATAGATATGTCTTCAGCTATCAACAAAAGGTGATAAGATATCAATTAATATCTAAAGCTACAAATGGGACACCCTCATTGGCTAGAGCCCAAACGGCAAAATCTTAGATGACTTGGTGGCTTAGAGAGTGCCAAGTGGAGAGACGCACCAACTAAACACTAGCTATCTTGACACCCAATGAGAAGAGAGATGCAGATTTCATGATTCATAAGATAAGGAGGATTGTAACCCTCAAGCCCTGTATATAACTACCACCTACCTTTACCATTCATTATAACTCAAACAACTTCATAACTTTCATCAATATAGTCCCCTCCTCTTTCAATCATGGCTGCTTCAACAATGGCTCTCTCTTCCCCATCTTTCGCCGGAAAGGCGGTGAAGCTCTCACCAGCAGCCTCTGAGCTTATCGGCAACGGAAGAATCACCATGAGGAAGGCTGCTACCAAGTCTGCCTCCTCAGGTAGCCCATGGTACGGCCCAGATCGTGTCAAGTACTTGGGACCATTCTCCGGCGAGGCCCCATCCTACCTCACCGGTGAGTTCCCAGGTGACTACGGGTGGGATACTGCTGGACTTTCAGCCGACCCAGAAACCTTCGCCAAGAACCGTGAGCTCGAGGTGATCCACTGCAGATGGGCCATGCTTGGAGCCCTTGGTTGTGTCTTCCCTGAGCTCTTGGCCCGCAATGGTGTGAAGTTCGGTGAGGCCATATGGTTCAAGGCTGGATCTCAAATCTTCAGTGAGGGTGGACTTGACTACTTGGGAAACCCAAGCCTGGTCCATGCCCAAAGCATTTTGGCCATCTGGGCCTCACAAGTTATCTTGATGGGCGCCGTTGAGGGCTATCGCATTGCTGGTGGTCCACTCGGAGAAGTGATTGACCCACTATACCCCGGTGGAAGCTTCGACCCATTGGGCCTTGCTGATGATCCAGAGGCTTTTGCTGAGCTGAAGGTGAAAGAGATCAAGAATGGCAGACTTGCTATGTTCTCAATGTTCGGCTTCTTCGTTCAGGCCATCGTGACCGGAAAGGGACCATTGGAGAACCTTGCTGACCATCTTGCTGACCCAGTCAACAACAATGCCTGGGCTTATTCTACAAACTTTGTCCCCGGAAAGTGAGCTTGAGAAGAGTGACTGGTCTTACAATCTCATTTTTTGAGGAGAAATATGTAAAATTGATGTGAATTAATGAAGATAACAATGTCAATATTGTGTCTAATTAGAGAGTGCGGGTGCTATTTTCATTTGTGGTTGCAAAATTTTCCATTGTTTTTACTGTCTCAATTACCATGGTAAACAACACATTAGGTCAAAGCTGAATTACAACCTTTAGCAATTCTTTTATGATCGAGGACCCCTGCATTAGGTTAAACACATTCATAACCCTTCTGCCAAAAGTAGAACATCATCCAAGACTGAGAGAGAGAGAGAGAGAGAGAGAGAGAGAGAGAGAGAGTTTCCCTCTACCCGCAATACCCCACACACCTCCTTTAAATACCGGCTTTAGGTGCCAATTACAATAGGGTACCATAAGGATATATGCCATATAGAAATACAATAAACGGTCTGCTTGGGAATGCGTCTAACAGACACTTTTTAATGAAAACCAGAGCCCCATTTGTGGTTAGCTGAAATTCGTAAGTGCCAAAAGTGCTGAAATTGGCTTAACTACATTTTACACTCTCTTAGTTTGTCCATTGTGTCAATTTAGTCTCTGTAGTTTAGAAAGTTTCATTGTAATCCTTGAGTTTCATAAGTGTGTCCTTAGTCCCTCAGACACTTTTTTGTGACATTTTTACTTACAGTGACAAAATGATTTGTCACTAAAGGACTTATTGGACTTATTTGACACACTTGCATAAAAGGATTTATCATTTATGGACCAGAAAGTAGTTTCAAGCATCCACAAACAGCCCCCAAGGAAAAGGATGACTGAAATTACCCAATGATTTCATGCATGATGACTTGATTGTTTACTGATTTTGTTTTCTAGAGACACTTAGTTTTGCGTTCCAGCTAAATTAAGAAAAGTAAAGTACAGGATAAAAAAAGAAGATAACATGCAAGTCACTATCTTACTCTTTAACGATTGTTTGGTTCATGAATTTTGTGGGGAAAAAGGAAAATGTTGTCCTATGGTTTATTTATATGGAAAATAGTGCAAAAGATATAAAGGAAAATAAAAATATCGTAAGATATAAATCAAATGTTTTGAATTCTTTTGAGTCACTTCAAGTTACATTTTGTTAATTTTTAACTTTTAATATTTTTAAAGCATGGAGAAAACACAAGGGAACACACCACAGCTAAAACTAGTTTTCCTTCGCTTTTCTTTTTCGTTCAATGAATCTACAAACTAAAATGAGTCTAGAGAGGCATTGCCGACCCCCAAACAGTTGCTTTGAAAAGTCACCAGGTTTAAATATTCTACCCTCCTATCTAAGCTATCCATTATTGGAAAATTGGTAGAAATGCTTTTGAGTTCTCTGGTTCTCTTGGCTCCCCTTTTCCAGCTATTAGAAAATTTATCTCAGATGAATAAGTAAAATAAAGAAACAGGTAAAACACACAAACAATAGGGACAATTGATATCTAATAAAAATTGACTTTAGAATTATTAGTGTACATTGACATAATTAATCCATGAAAACTTGTACATGTTTATGAATCAATGTATCTTGTATTTACCATGTTTGACGGTACAAGAATATCACTTCCAAAAACAAAAGAAAATTATTTACATCAGCTGCAACTCACCAGTTTCTTGTATGTACAAATGAATTGTATGATTATGTGCATCAACTGAAATTATGCGAAGACACGCGGAAAGCCATCTCTTAACTCAGCTTCAGCCCTACTTGGAATCCGAGAAATCCCAAATGTTTTTGCTCTCCAATTGTAGATATATAGTGTTGTCACCTCATTTTCTCGATTCCAAATCACACCTTGTGGATCCAATAACTGAGTACGAGTTCAATCCAAAACAATCCTAATCAGTTCAGCAGTAGAAACTTTGAAGAGAAAGCTCAAGTTCGATTTGCTGCTCTGGCTCTGGTCACGGACTTGTCGTAAAGTTCCTCATATTGTGTTGCTGAAGACTCCCAACTAAAGTCTATACTCATGTCCTTCTGAACAAGCTGTTTCCAACTCTCACTATTGTTCTTAAATTGATCAAATGCACGCTCCAAAGCACCGTTAAGTCCCTGTCAATTTAAAGTATTAGATTGGTCAAACAACTGAGGAAACAAAAGGAAAAGATTGCTTAATTTGCTGGTAAAACACGGAGAAAAAAAGGATACTATCTATCGTGACTTTGCAGGGTTAAGACCGTTTTGTAGAAGCAGCTCTTATTTACTATATCTCGACCGATTTGAGCAAACAAATAAATGCTGGAAAAGCCGATGATTTTTTCAGAGAAACCAGTGCCTTCCGGGGAAAATGTGAGTTTTCGTATAATTCAACTGAATCAAAATTATGAAATTGAAAAAAGACGAACCATGTATTTTCTAACAAGGATGGCAAAGAAAAATGACGTATACAATGCTTCAATGCTTGTGGTTGACATGAACTATGTTACAAGGAGTCGGGTACACATATCGGGTGTGAGTGAGTGTCTATGAGTCGGACTATCTAAACTCCAAATCTTAGGGGCTGGTTAGGAATGCAAAGAACCGATCTGTGGTTCATAAGTGAACATGCTCAATAAATTCGGATCAAACTAACATAATCTTGTTTCTCATAAAAATCAGGTAAAAAGTGAGATTGGATTGAACCAGAACCTAGGGGTGATAAAAAAAAAAACCGCCTAAACGGAATGAACCGATCGAAAATTTCGTTACTGGTTCGGTTTTCTAAGCAGGCAGTTGGTTTCAGTTGTTATGGGAAAAATTCAAGTGTCGGTTCGGGTACGGTTTATGTGCTTTTCTCCACCGAAACCAACCGAATAAACCAAAAAACTCACTTTCATTCGCTACACTTTCAGCTTAGAATATGCCCTCCCTCACAGGATAATTTCTTATGTTAAAAAACCTAAAACACGCCCCATTTCTCACCACTCTCTACACGTTCTAACCTTAGCCTCAGCCACTTCTTCTCCTCCTCCATCCACATCTCTCTCTATAGCAGTAGCCAAGCGAAGGACGGTCACACAGAGAAAAGTTCAAAGGCTCCTTCACCATGGCGATCTCTCGAAGGTTCCATCATCGTTGTGATCTAGATCTCAAAAGGATCCGTCACCGTGTCGATCTCTTGAAGGCTCTGTCACAGTTCAATTTCTCCATCAGGTAACTCTCACATCTCGATCTCTATTTCTCTCTCTAAATCTCAAATCGATTTCTCTCTTTTCAATCTCAGATCTGGTAGTTATATTTCTCTCATGCTTGATTTCTAGATTTGTTTGATTTCTTGTTTGATTCGTTTGATTTCTCTTTCAATCTCAAATATCTCTATCGATTCAGACTTTTGCTTTCTATTTGAGTAGTAGAAAACCAAAGCCGAATCGAAACTGACCGCCGCCGGCATGGTCGGTTCCACACTGACTCACACTAAGTTTGGTCAGTCTCGGTTACTGATATAGTAAAACCGAAAAATTCGGTTCGGTGGAAGATTGGCCTCAAAAACTGACCAAACCGAACCGATAACACCCTTACCAGAACCTATTAATTATTCCCAAAGAAGCCCTTATGATACAGGGATTCAGCTTGAAATGTGAGCAAAAATTGGACACGGATCCGTGGACACCAGGGTTTAAAGTATCAACCGGCATCGAATCGTATCGGTATCAAGGGGGACCGGACCAATATATACTCCGGATATAATTTTGTCCCCAAATAATGCTGCATCGCTTGCAGTATCGGCTGATACAATAAGAGATGTTGTCGTATGCTTGTAGCCAAGGAACAAAAATTCGTTTCGTTTCGGTCGAAACACACGAAACTTTTCGGTTTCGTGGGCCACCGACACAAAACAGTAGAGGAATCTCGAAAATCCATGGTCTCGACAAGTTTCGAGTGTTTCGCTGTGTTTCGTAGGAAACACTTTTGTTTCGACCGAAACATTCACGTGATTCGACAGGGCAGGAAAAAGAGGTGGAATCAAAATGAACAAGAAGAGAAATTTGGGGGAATCAAAATGATTCAAGAAGAGAAAGAGGCAACAGACTGTATAAAAACACTTCCTTGGGCTTCTTCTTCTTCTTCTTCTTCTTCTTCTTCTTCTGCTACTGCTGCTAATCTAGGGTTTCCATGACCTCTTCTTCTTCTTCTTCTTCTTCTTCTTCTTCTTCTTCTGATGATGATGATGATGATGATGATGGTGATGAATCGATGATGGTGATGAATCATCGAATCGATGATGGTGATGAATCGATGATGATGATCTAGGGTTCCATGTGGGTCTAGCTCGAGACTGTCTCTCTCTCTATTTATCAGCATCACCAGTGGTATGTAATATAGGAGTAGACTGAGTAGTATGTAATATTATAGTACTTATATATTGTTATCACTATATTAGTTACATCTTTATAAAAATGTAAAATATTAGTCATACTTTATTTATTAATTGAGTTCACATTTGCTCACCCTGGATGAGCATAACCCAAGCACCCCATTGGCCAATGCAGTGGGACCCAGGATTAAACAATTGTGCATTGGTCAATGGGGTACTTGGGTTATGCTCACCCAATCATTAAATGTGCATTGGCCAATGTGGTGCTTGGGTTATACTCACCCAACCATTAAATAGGTGAGCAAAAATGCACTCTTATTAATTAGTCTTAAAATTTGTTTTAAAAAAAATATAGTTTATAAATCTGCTAAAAAAAATCATTACAGGTTATAAATATATTAGTGTTATATAATTATATTGTTATTACTAGATGAGTTATGTTGTTTAAGTACTAAAAAAAAAAATAGTATTATGTGGTTTAATTATTAAAAAAAAAATTAGTCATACTTTATTTATTAAGTTTAAATTTTTTTTTTTTTTTAAAAGTACCATTTATAAATCTGTTAAGCCTGAACCAGTTTATGCACCTGCTCGACACTCTACAGCCGGTTGGATGTGAATTTGTTGGATGAACAACCATTTATATTTTAGAGATGTCTTATTAGCTCCTTATGTGCTTATATGTAACTTTTCTTTTCTATGAATGGTGTTTTCTGTATTCTATGAACTGCTTGACAGTAGATTGACGCCTAAATTATCATGTATTTTCAATTTGAACTATATATTATTGGTATAACTACATATATAGACCACTCAAAGGTTCAATTAATCAATTATAAGTTTTACATATGCATACAGTTTACTTTGAAGTAATGTTTCCACAAGTTTCTTTGTGTTTCCAGATTTTTCCGGTGTTTCCACATGTTTCCGAAACGTTTCCGTTTCCGGGAACACCGAAACACTACTCCGAAACGAAATTTTGATCCTTGCTTGTAGCATTGGCCGATGCATGCCGAGATATTTTAATAATATATCCTTTGTAAACTAATATGAGACAATTGTAATATATATCAAATATAACTATTAGTTTTTATGTACATTATGATAAAAACTGAATTAAAAAATTTTAACAATACTGTTTACCTTGAAATTTAGTTAGATATCTTCAAAATTTGAGATTTTTTGTGTTGAACAATTGTTACCCAATTGTACATATTATTCTCAGATAATAGATCGACGACGTGTGCATTGGATATTTATGTGATGTTAAAATTGGTAGGTTGTATATTGTGGTAATCTATTGGACCTATTTTGTTATCCATATTCTTTTAGAATTTTCCATTATTTTATCAAATATTTTTTAATCTTAAATCTAGCCTATCATTGTGTATCGCCCGATATTGAGCCACAACACCGCGACGGTGTCCGGGACTGCAACTTTGAACCATGATGGACATTTCCTAAACACAAAGACATTAAGAAGGGGCAAACCTAGTTCACAAGGCCCCGCCACTGCGGGTCTGTGAGGGTTAGATGCACACAGCCTTAACTCTGCATGCGGAGAGACTGTTTCCACTTTTCAAACTCGTGACCTCCACGTCACAAAGTGTGATAATAATAATGTTCATGATTAGAATTTTCAATTAAGGTTACCAAAAAGAGAAAATAAAAGAATTTTTAATGAAGACGTACACTGTCTATCTCTTTGCATGAAATGCTAGAAACCATCGTTGCTCTTTAATTTTGAGCTTATTCATACTTTTCCGAAATCACCTAAGGGGGATCCAAGTGTTAAATTTGGGCATGGATGTCGGACACATATCTAGTACCTATACTCGAGTATACGTCCTAACTTGGAACTAAACTCAAAGACACAACTAATTGATTGTAATTAAAAGACCTAAAATGGATGTAACTTAGTTAAAAACTTGAAACAAAATGTGGTAGTTGACAATTTCGGCATGGGTGTGGAGACATATCTAGTATCTATACTCGAGTATACACCCTAACTTGGAATCAAACTCAAGACCCAGCTAATTAATTATTGTAGAAAGCCCTACAGGGCCTGACTCTCCTACAAAAAACGCCTTATGAGGGGAGGATTGCCCAGGCTTATAAGAAGCGTATACGGAGTCTCTACCCGGGCGATGTGCGACAATTCAACAATTACAATTACAAATCCTAAAACGAATGAAAATTAGTTAAACTTGAGACTAATATATGTTAGTTGACAATTTGGCACGTGTACCATAACTTTACCTGTTCATCAGGTGTCAAAAATGTAAACCCATTTCTAAACTGAACTGGCACCGTATCGTCATCAACATCAAAAACACTGCATGAGAGTTCAAAGTTTTGTGTGAAATTATCCGAGTAGGGTAACTTCAAATCAAAAGGGGAGCTAAATAGAAAACTCAGGCAGTGACCAACCCACCTGTCATTTAAACCCCCTGTTTTTCTTGCAATTGGTATAGAGCCGTACCTCATTGCTATCATCTACAAAAGAAACACAAAAGGGTTAATAAATTCAATGATTTATTGTTGTATCTTTCACATAGCAATCCCTATTTTGTAAAATACTTCAATATAAAAATCTATCATCTCGAATTATTTTATTGAGAAAAATTTGAAACTTGATGATATTTCTTCATATGTAGCATGGTTCGAAGTATCGGCCGATACCGAGTCGTATCGGCCGAGTTAACTCGGTATCGTGAGGGTCTGATACGAGATATAGGCCAATTCAAGCTGAGTTAAAAAAAAATTGAGGATCGTTCTATATATCGGCCGAAACGGCCGAGTTTTCTACATCTCGGCCAAGATGACTAGCGATATGCCCGAGACGATGCACATCTCTAAAAAAAAAAAAGAAAAATCTGAAAGGAAAAAAAGAAAAATCAAAGGAAAAGTGAAAAAGAGAAATCTCAGAAAGGAAAAAACTTACAGATCTGAGAAACAGGTATGTTTTTCTTATCTTTCTTTCTCGTTCTTCCTCCGTCGTCTTCTTCTTCTTCTTCTTCTTCTTCTTCTTCTTCTTCCGTCGTCTTCTTCTTTCTTTCTAGTTCTTCTTCCTCCGCCTTCTTCTTCTTCAGTCGTCTTCTTCTTTCGTCTTCTTCTTCTTCTTCTCTGATCTCTCTCTCTCTCTCTCTCTCTCTCTCTCTCTCTCTCTCTCTCTCTCTCTCTCTTCTTTTTTTTTTTTGGTGTTAATCTGGGTTTGGACGAGACTAAAGGAGTTAAGTTGTTTTGGGATTTTATTCTGTGTAACATGCTTTTGTGTGCATGTGTTTTCATTTATTAAAATTTAGATTTTATTGGGGGGTGTGATGTGCAATTTTATTTTTTACTTATTTGTTTAAAATGTTTACTTATTTATTAAAAAAAATGTTTGTTTGTAAAAAAATGGTTACTGATTTGTTTAAAATGTTTGTTAAAAAATGTTTGTTTATAAAAATAAAATAAAATATAAAATAATAATAATAATAATAAAGTTTACTTATTTGTTTAAAATGTGTATGTGTAATAAAAAAAAATGTGTACTTATTTGTTTAAAATGTGTATGTGTAATAAAAAAAAAAGTTTGCTTATTTGTTTAAAATGTGTATGTTGTAATAAAAAAAATGTTCAAACAATCGATCGGCAGCGTGTGAATTGAATAATTTTTTATTTTATAGTTGGTACATTGGATATTGTGACAATCTATTATGCAAATTTTGTTATTCTTATTATTTTAAAATTTTTGGTTATTTTTTCATATTTTTTTGAACCTTAAATCTAGCGTTTCGTTGCGTATCGCCCGATACCAGGCCGATTCCGCGACCCCGAGTCATCACAACGGACTCCGATACCGCGACCTCGAACCATGATATGTAGTCATTATGTTTTGTCTTAATATGATGTACTTGAATATTTAAGCATAACTTTTTACATAAAAAATCATTTTTTCCAAATAGACTAATTCAAATCGATGAATTTTCACATCAAAATGCTTTACAAATTGAGAATTGGCCCATTAAAAGTAATGAGACTCGCAGATGGGCCATTGCTTTTTTTAACAAGAATATGGTCACCACCTCCGGAACTTTATCTTTTTTCCAGTCGATTTGAGCATTTGCCGTCATTATTATTACAACTACTATGATTACAGACAGAAATTTTTTTCCCCAGAAATGGTTAATTAAATAAAAAGAAAAGGCCAAAAGGCAATGTAAAAAAGTACAAGGGGCATACCCCAGGTAATACATTGAGCTCAAAAGGCAAAGAGAACTACGTAAGCATGGGATGGAAGACTATCTTATTTAGCAAGAGTGCAGATTGTACCTGTGTAAGGCCACAAGGCTCAAAGATAGATGGGATGATAAACATATCAGATGCTGCATATATTGAATGGGAAAGAGACTCGTCATACTTCAATATCAATCGAACATGTTCATGACTCTGAAAATGATTGGCAATCTCCTCAAATTCCCTCTAGAATAGAACAAAAGCCTTGTCAGTCAATAGAAAATGTTATACACAGTCAGCACACTTGACAGTGATGAAAAAATAAAAATCCTTGCTTTTTTTAACAAGCACAATCAACACTCTAGTAAATAATGTTATGTTTACAATTTATATCTAGTAATATTTGAGGAACCAATGTGATTGAGGGTAGATGCTTCTAAGAGTTATTTTGTATAATATTGGACTAATGTTTTAACAAGCAGTAATGGCCTTAGTAACAACTAAGGATGCAGCGACGCAGATGAAGTATAAAGGCTGTACGTAACAAATAATACTATCGGAGCCATGAATTTTTTTCCATCTGCATAATGCCAGTCAATGAAGTGATGGCCTAATTTGAACAGCCAGATTTCACAAATATACAAAATTGAAACTAATAACTCGTAACTATATGTATGTGTGTGTGTGTGTGTGTAATTCACATAAATAATTAGATAGTGACAAAATTACGCCTGACATTTGCTGGAAATGAAGATAAAAGAGTAATTTCGAAGAACGGAGGTTGTCGCACTGTATCCACCTCTCACACCCTCTTTCAAGAGTGAAGCAGCTGATGGTAACCGGAAGGAGGGTAATGTGAGCTAGGAACACAGGCATTACATGCCATTCTGAAGTACAATAAGAATAAAACTGCAGATGAATTCTTTTGATAACTATGTATTTTTTTTTCCTTTTTCTTTTATAACTAAAAACTACAGATATCCACTACACTGTTCTTCATAGACTACATAAAAAATTTACAAAAAAAAAAATAATAATAATAATAATATATAAAATAAACCAAACCAAAGCAAATTCATTACATTGAGTTATCACTTATCATTGATTTCACACTAATCGATGCTTATTTTATTAAGATTAGGACTTTAATCAGATTACATTACATATCAAATGCAACAGATGAGTACCAAATTATGGGAAAATAAACAGCACTGGTACCTGAATGTGGGGCACTGGGCTTGAACCAAGAAGTAGAAACTGTCCTCCCAGCTCCACTGTCCGATATATTGCATGTCTAATAAGATGCACACCCTTCTGTGGCACCAATCTCGTTATGCAACCAACCTATTCACCAGGATTAGACAGTGTCAAGTAAGATAACTATCTTCATGCACGTATATAAACCATAAGGCAGGCTAAGGTAAAGGGGAAAAAAAAAAAGAGCACGAATTCCAGTATTATTCATGGTATTAGTCTCCATCATGCCACTATGGAATAGATCATCACACATTTAGTGGAAATAATAATAATAATAAAGAAAACTTCCATTCAACCTTTTTCCCAATGTTGTTATGGTTTAATATTCCCTGCTTTGTATGCTAATGGTCCTTGGCACTTGTGTGTTTATGTAGCATTTACTCTTTTCTTTCAAAATTTTGTGTTTCCTCTTTTTCGCAAGTGAATTGGTAAAAATTAGCATAACTGGAACATTTCAAACTAATGGCATACGTCAAACCAACAGTCAAATGAGAATAAATCATAAGTATGGTCGCAGACATAAGATAGTTTAACATGGCATTCCACTTCTATAGAATCGGAGTCACTCACACATAAGATAGTGGAAGAAACTAAGAACCTCTATGAACCAGAGTACAAAATAACCATCTTCAATTAAAGACGGAAAAAAATGGGCAACCCAACTCTAAATGGACCCCTCACTTCTTTTCAACAAGTCCATCCCACAAATATCCCTACTTCTAGTCCTCCATTACCTCCACAAAATCCACTCTTTTGAGCATATGTCCGCTTCCAATTCCCAATCAAAGCTTTGTTAACATTTTGAAATCTCTTCGCTTTAATGTTGGAATATTCGTAATTAATGTCTCTGTGATTTATGGATCATGTAGTTTTAGGATTAGATTGATTTGATATTATCTGTATTTTTTCCTTTCTTTCCTTTTCTTTTCTCTACCTCGTGTATATAAATAGTGTAACATTCTTGAGGAATAATACATCAGAAAATTCTCCATCTCTTTCTTCTTGGTATCAGAGCCAAAAACAAAGGAGAAAATGAAAAACCCTACCCACTACCTTCCAGCCTCACCTTCCATCACCACCCAGCCCCTCGCCGAGGCCCCCACCACCTCCTAGCCCCCTTGTCGCAGCCCCTCCCCTCTGCGGCTGCCCCTCCTTGGCCTTGGTCTCTCCTTGGTTAGCTGCGGCTAACCCTTGCGCAGCCTCTATGCTGTGCCTTGCTCCATATGTGGGTCTTGTGATGATCTAGAGCCTTTTCCGTGCTCTCTTTCCCTTCTCTTAGGCTACCCGTGAGTCTAGGTAGCCTCTATTTTTGCCGTTGTCTCTGTCCGGCAGCCTTTATATCATCCTTCTGCGCCTTGCCGTTCGGTTCACTGGGTTATTTATTTCTACTACAATGACCAAGGATAAGGATACTGAGCAGCCTCCTACTGGTTCACAATCGTGTCCAGATATCTCTCTGTCTCTCTGTCCTTGACTCCACATTCTCCTGTGCAAAGGGTTACTATTGTTCTCTTGGATGGACAAAATTTTGCCGCGTGGTCTCATTACCTTCAACTCTTCCTTGGTGCCAAAAGGCAAGTCTAGTTGGCTTCTTGGCACTACACCTAAGCATGCTCCTACCTATTCTACCTTTGATCAGTGGAATATGGACAACTGTACTCTCTTGGGTTGGTTGTTTAATTTTGTGGAGCATCGTATTATCATATGTTTATGTATCACACTTCTGTTCATGGTTTATGGAATGCTTTAACCCAAATTCTATGCGCATAAGTGCAATGAGTCCCAGATTTATCAACTTCATCGCGAAGTTTCTCAGTCTTCTCTAGATTCTCTCCGGCTGAGGCTCTCTGATTATTTTGGTTATCTCTAGTCCCGTTGGGACAGTATGAGCCCCTTGGTGATATTCCTGCTGACACCACTACTATTATTGTCCAACGCCTTGACCGTCTGCACACTTACCAATTCGTGATGGGTTTGAAATATGAGTTCAAATCTCTTCGCACTCAGATTTTGAACACATCCCCTAGCCTTCACTCTACAAGGCCTTTGCTATAATTGATGGTGATGAGTGTTGCCGACAATTGATTCAAGCTTCTAGTACTCCGGTTTCTAATCCTTGCAAGTCAGGAGAGCTGGTATTTAATCCAGCTTCTTATCAACATCTTGTTGGTCGTCTCATTTATTTGACCAATATCAGACCTAATCTCGCTTTTGTTGTAAGCGTAGTCAACCAGTTTATGCATGCTCCACATACTTCTCATATGAACGTTATTCATCATATTCTTCAGTACCTGAAAACTTGCCCAGGTCTGGGTCTTTTCTTTGCTGCAGGACACAACATGTGGTCACATGTTTTACAGATGCTGACTATACTGGTTCCAAGAGTGATAAGCGTTCAACTTTAGATTTTGCACATTCTATGGTACACACCTTATTTCTTGGAAAAGCAAGAAACAAGCAGTTGTTTCAAGATCATCAACTGAAGCTGAATATCGTGCTATGGCACAAGGTACCTGTAAGCTTCTTTGGCTTCGATCTCTTTTACAAGAATTGGGGTTTCCAGTGTCTGAGCCCTCTACATTGTTTTGTAAAAATAAGCCTGCAATAATGCTTTGTTGTAACTCTGTTCTTCATGAGCATACCAAGCATGTTGAGGTCATATCTATTTTATCCGTGAGAAAGTTCGTTCTGGTATTATTTCTCCGTGCTTTGTTCCCTCTTCAGATCAGACTGTTGATGCACTTACAAAGTCCGTTGGACTGTTGCTCTTGAAATCATCTATTGTCAAGCTGGGACTCGTGAATGCCTTCGCTCTAGCTTGAGGGGGAGTGTTGAAATATTCGGACTTAATGTCTCCGTGATTGATTGATCACGTAGTTTTAGGATTAGATTGATTTGATCTTATCTGAATTTTTTTCCTTTCTTTCCTTTTCTTTTATCTACCTCTTGTATATAAACAGTGTAACATTCTTGAGGAATAATACACCAGAAAATTCTCTATCTCTTTCTTCTTTTAAAACAGAGGTTTGCATATTCCCCACCCCACCAAATGATACTCTCGCCTGTAAAAGTACCTCTTCTAACTTCTCTAGCCTATCCACCACCCAACAAAAGGATGAAAGCAATATCAAAATTTCAAGTTTCGAAATTCCATCCCAATCCTAGTATCAATACCTCTGCACACTTAGAGAAAAATGGAATCGGGTATTCACATTTACACAGTACATATCCGATGTAAATTTTTCTAACTAATGCATGATTCAAAGAACATACAGCTACCAAAACTTGAACTCCACTTCAGAAAACAATTATTCCATGGTTGATGCACTATAAAAATCAATTTTGACTCTCCATGTTCAAGGTTCTCTCACGGATCATGACTTATGTACCATAGAACGTGATTGCAGCCACTTCTATTGTTTCAAAATTAAAGGACCCTAAATTTGTAATAACCCCTACAATTATCACATACGGCCTCATAATGAAAAGAAAATTTGATTTAAATTGAAAATTCCTAAAGTTACTTCAGTCTCTAGCATAACAATATTAGTCATCAAAGAACTGAAGAAGTAAAATTACCAATGGTCGCCTGACATCAGCAAATGAAAGCCCTAGACTCCTTTGTATTGCTACTTTATTTTCTGCTTTCCCTTGAAGATCATTGGCACTGTACTGGACTTTGAGAAAAGTATCAGTTGCGGGGTTCCATGTATCGGTATCAATTCCGTTCAAAATTCCTATGAATTTTTTAGAGTGAGAATTAAGGGTTGCATGAAGGCCTCGTCCACCCTGTAACATTAATGAAAACTATATGTAAAGCAGTCATGAAATATCGAGGATATGGAAATATGAACTGAAAGTTCGGAACAATATTCTGTAACTCTATGGTGAATTTATGACCCTGAATGACTTTGAGACTTGTATCATAGAAAATATTTAGGTTTTTCCTTTGGTATCAATTCAAAACTTAAAACGATTTACATTTTTTGTAAAAGTATATTTAAATACACTAAAAGCTTCAAAAACCTTCTGATAGAGCCGAAATGTTTTACATCTGGAAAGGCCAAAGAAAGCTAATAGGGCTGATCAACCCATCTGATAGACGCACAGGCCACAAGTATAAACAGAGATTAAAGTTAATCAATGTTATTCAGGGAAACCCAAAGGTCAGGAGGCAAAGCCTACAAACACCATTGAGAACTCAAGGCCTCGAAAAGGAACATCAAGACTGCCAAACCTTGCGGAATTCATAAAGTGACAAAGAAAATAATAGGACATCTGATACAAATGAATACAGCATAGCCAAATGTAGAGTTATACTTGACATCAATTTAGAGAAAGATGTCCTGTGCACATTAGCTGAATAGATAGATGAACTGACATATTGGGATCTTTTACACTGATGCTAATAGGAACCAGCTGATAGGAACCGACATAACCTCAGATAACAGTACTTGGTGACCTACTAAATCAACTGTATCAAAATGTACACTGATCCCACCCTTGAGAAGATAAGCTAAATATCTAAGATTCTTCAACAAACCAAGAAACAGAAAACTTTTGTTCTAATTTTGAAGTTCACATAGGATACATTTTCAGACCCTCTTCAGAGACACTCACCAAGATGTGAGGCTGAGAACAAAGGCAACAATGATAGCATTCTGACAGAAAAATAAAAACAGAAAACTATACTTCTAACTAGGAAGTTCACATAGAAAGCAATTCAAGCCCTCTTCAGAGACACTCTCTGATCAAGATGTGAGACTGAAAACGGAATCAACAATGGTAGTATTCCAATAAAAAAAAGTAATTAAGTAACAGGAAGATACAACTATGGCTATATGCATACCTCAGCTGACCGCACCTCTTGTGCATAGGTTGGTGAAACTGTCGTTACAATGTTAGAGAACACAATTGCACCCTAGAAACAATAAGAATGTGTAATAAGAAGTGGCAGAAAAAGTACATACATATATACATACATAATATTCATTTATATAATGGGGTTACAATAATTCTGCTACCTTAACAGGATTGACCATGTCATGTGCAGAGTTGTCTTGCATCCTATCTGGTCTGTTTAGCTGGTGAACATCAAGACCACACGATGATAGTTCTGAGGCTGGTGCAGTCCCTTGGTACTCAAAATTGTGGCATGTAAAACAAATTCTCGCAGAATTCAGTCCTTTTGGTGCGTATAGATCCCAATAAAGTGGTGCCTGCAAAAGTGAAAAACATTTAGTTGAAATGCAGACTAAGAGCCTGTTTGGGACTTTTCGAGGCCAACAGTGACTTATAAGTGATCGTTAAAAATTGTGATCGTTTGGATTACTTTTTATAAATTTAATTCCTTTTTAAGACCTAGTTTGGAATAGCTTTTTCGCGGCAGCCTCTAAACATTTTGATTAGCTTTTGACAGCTTTTTAAACAATCTAATTCTTTTTCAAAGCTAAAAAACAGCTTTTTTAAAAGAATAATGCTAAGCTTCCCAAATGCTATAACAGTTGTACCACATGCTGTGGCAGCAATCGGTGATGCGACACCCCCACACGTAGTATAACTATTTAAAATAATCACTCTCCCGAAAGTGATTTATTCTAAACTCCCCGAACGAGCTGCAAAGCTAATAAATAGGTTTTTTAAAAAGCTATCATTTGTAGTTTCTTTACAAAAAAAAAAACTTGTTCCAAAAAGTGATTTGTTGTAAAAGTTATAACCTAAACAGGCTCTAAAGCAAATAAACAGCTTTTTTAAAAAAAGCTCCAATTTGCAGCTTTTCCAAAAAAAAAAAATCTCTTTTTCCAAAAGATGATTATTTTCAAAACTAGCCAAACGGGCTTCTAACTAAGTCAGGTGCTAAAGATGGGAAAAGTAGAGAACTGAGGTTTAAATTGATCGTACAACAAACGCTGTCTGCCAATCGTGGCAATGGATTATGTCAGGTTTCTTGCCAGCTTGAAGAAGGAATTCAAGCGCTGCCCTGCTAAAGAACGAGAAACGTTTAAAATCATCATGCTCTCCATAAAACTGCCCTCTCCAGAAGAAATTACCAGGATGTTGAGGCTCAATAAAATAAACTGGAAGGCCTGCAAACAAGATAACACACAAATGAAAAACCAATTATTGTAGATGTATATATGTACAAACAATGGAAAGCAAATAACAGGGAGAGAATAAGATATTTAAGAGAGATTCAACTTAACAAATTCAGAGATATGATAAGTATAACATCATTATCTCTAACACCCTCAATAAGCATGGAACATATGGTAATGCTCATCTTGAATGTAAGAAAATTTTCATTCTTGAGCCTGCAAATGAATCTTGGAGTGCAACATAATTCTGCAAAAATGTCGCTTGGAAGCAAAGCTTTAGAAAAATCACTCGCAGTCAATTGCACCACTTTCTCTGGCTTGCATCTTTACAGAGTTGTGAGTTCAAGAAAAAAGATGATCATCACAACACGCGGTGTCAAGATCCTCAAAAGAAAAATATTGCATTGCAACAAAGAGGCAAGAAATAAAGTATGGAGAAAATTCTATTGACTAAGATATTCCACAGGTATCTGACATTTTCTAATAAAAAAAAAATTTTGAAAAGAAGGAGAATGGATGGATATGAGAAATTTATGACAATGATTATTACAGAAAACTGAAAATAAAATGAGTGGATGGTCATGAGAAACTGATGGAAAAAACGATAGTGGAAGGACCAATTAGCACAGGGTCCAATCGACCATTCCGATACCATGATAAATTTTCAATTTGTATAAAATGGAAACCAAATAAGGGAGAAAGATCAAGAGATTTCCGTGGTTTGGCCAAAGGCCTACGTCCATGGGAGATGACAAGTCTTCACTAGTGGTAATGCCAATAATTTTAAGGAACATAATAATATAAATTTGATAGTATTGTTGGTGCCTATTTTGTCTCTCTATAGTTCTCTTAAGAGATATTCAACAAAAGAAACTAGTAGATATGATAAGATACTATACCATTATTTCTAACAAATTTATGTCTTTTGATCTAGGAAGCACCGACACTTCAAAGAAGGTTACGTGTCGCATATCGTGTTGTGTCCGACACACGGACACGACACTTCACAGACACTTTTCCTGCAGTGTTGACGTGTTGTCGTGTCGTATCCGTGATGGTGTGTTCGTGTCCGTGCTTCATAGCTTTTTTGATAAATAAAAAAGACATTGAAACTATAAGCTATCCAAGTAAAGGTGAAAGATTCTTAACCTTCAACAATGCCAGCCCAGATTTTATTTCTGAATAGGCGTCCATCAAAGTATGACTCTACAACTACGTCTAAGGCCTGTAAAGCATAAGAAATAAGGTTATAATGCAAAGATTCAGGAATCTAAGATTCTGGATAATCAAATGAACAATAACATACCCTTAAGCCACGAATACGTTCATATTGCACACAATCATACTTCGGAAGGACAATCTCCACTAGGTGACCTCTCTTTTGCAGCGCTTTACCAAGACCGGCCACAACATCACCCAAACCACCAACCTTTAATGCAAAAAAAAAAGAGAAAAACTTTAAACAAATTCTAGACTATCATACTGACATTATGAGAGATAAAAATAAAAAATAAATAAATAAAAAAAACCCAATATACATATATATATATATTAAATAATACAGTACAGATGTTTTTCTTTTTTTCTCTTTTTAAATAAAAAGCACATGTTAATTTCTAGGTACATGCATGTATAGTACCTACTAATAGCAACATGATGCTGGATACCAGTTGCAATAAGAAAAAATAAAGATAGTAATCAATGCAAAATGTAGAGTAGATAATTCTATAACCATTCTTGAGGAGTATCTTAATTACCGGATACGCTTAGACTACCGTGACGAGAAACTCATTTGTGAGAAGTCTTAATTATGAGAAATTCAATATAATTATCACATGTAACTATGTGAGTTTGTAGAATAAGGAAAACATTGAACGGGACAAAGGAAAAGTTCACCTTAGCAACTGGTGCCATCTCGGCTGCAATATGAATGACATGCAATCCTGGACTAGAGATCAACAAGAAGCACAAATTAGACAATAGCATATGTGATGCGCAATTCACAAATTATAGATTAATACCAAGCTGCTGTTGATGTCAGCCTGAGAAATGCAGAAATAGTTTCACGCATTCTTGTCTTTGGATTCCACGTATGCATCACGAACACGTCCATCTCTCTTCCAAACCATTTCTCTTAACAATTTTGCCTCGTTAATCGATATTTTCTTTTCAATCAACCAACCATCAATCATGAGCAATAAATGACTCCAAAATTCCCAAGGCATATCATCCACAGGTTCATCCACTGCCCTCCTCTTGCTTTCTTCTTTCAACCTATTAAGCGTATCTTGAAATTCCTTCACAGATTCTTGATATGATTGAATATAAGATTGAATCTCGTCATCAGACCTTTCAAGACGCTCTTCCAGAAGTTTTATTTTTTGTTGCATTATTTCATTATGCTCTTGCAGTTTCTCAGTTGATAACTTGTAGACATTGGCGCCTTCAAGAGATTCTTCCAACCTATCAACCTTCCTTCGGAGCTCCTGGTTTTGTTGCAATACTGAAATAGCTTGATCTGCCTGTTTAGTTGCCTTATCTAGCAATTCTTGCAAATTTTCTACCCTCTCGTACAATTGTTTACATTCAGATTTCAAAGTGGAAAGTTTTGAAACATCTTCCTGAGAAACAGCAAGTTTATGCTCCAACTCCTTCCGAGAAGATTCCAATAATGACCGTTCTTTCTCAAGCACTAAAACCCTTTCATCTGTTCCCTTGACATTACCAAGCTCAGCCTTCAATGCTTGTATATCAACCTTCAAAGACATATTTTCTGTTCTCAATACACTAAGTTCCTCACTAACAGAGTTACTTCCACTACTATGTGAAAAGGGAACCACATTATTCGTGCTACCCACATCACCTCCTCTACTAGACACTTCGCTCCGTAGCTTCTCCAACTGCTCTTCCAAGAGCTCCACATGTATCTTTTGTTGGGCAGCCACTTTCATCCTTGCATCAGTTTCTGCCAGTCTCATCTCCAAAGCGTTGATTTCTCCTTGTAACGCCTGCTTCTCATTGAGAGTACTCTCAAGATCATCAAGTGCACGAATCCGGGCTTGGTTGAGAAGAAGCATATCTATCATGTAATGGAAAAAGAAAAAAGTACAATGCAGTTAAGCAAACTCTGTAAATTGAAAAAGAAAATGCACAAATAAGTTAGCATCATAAGGCCCGTGTGGATTGAATGAGCCTTTTACGTTTAGACAGAAGCAAAGGCCATAATCACATGGGCACCATGGGAATTAAGAAAATTTCATTATAACCCAAATCTGCTTCATGCATCACTTTGGACGGAAGCACCTCTGAGGCCTGCTTTAGCCAAAACGTACTTTTGGGGTTCTAAATGGCGTCTCAAGATTTATCCAATCATATGCTAATATATGCATTTTGGTCCCCAGAAGCACGTTTGGGCCCAAACGTGCATTTGAGACGTGATTCCACACAGGGCCTAAAATGAACTTAGACTTTTAGGCGGGAAAGCCCTACTTTTCTCTGCGCTTCTTATCATGCCAATCAAATCCTGAAGATGAACACTTGAGAGCTGCTCTCCACCATCTGCATCCAGAGACTGTTAAACGAAAGATAACCTCATTATTTTTTTCAAGGGTTATGTTCTTCTCATTTAGATGAATAGAGAAAGGTGAAAGGGAGAGAGTTTAAATTGATGATTGTTAAAACTATAGAATTGAAGCAGAAAATGTCTCTTTTATTGGCCGTTGTGCAGTCTATAAAGAAGGGATTGGCATTATGTAGTAGAACTTAGTTTTTGGAGAAGTTGAATAAGAGTCAATCAGCTTTCTTAAGTCTTGAGATACTTAATAGTAACGATACAAAAAAGGCTTATTGATGCAGTATGGTGTTGTACAAGTACAAGGTGCAACAGTTATAACATGATCAGTTATTTTGTTTAGTGACGTCTACGTGAGGGTAGCGTAGTGTATTAGGGTCATAGTTACTAGTTGCAAGCTCAAGCTGGTAGAGAATGCCAAACAATGTATAACAAGTTTTATCCCCGCTCACCCTCAAGCGTAACCTTGTCTTGTACGTGGAGAGGCAACAAATTAAACAAACAAAGCTCCATTAAAATGGAGACAAATAACAAACTACAAACATGAATATTAAAACGGGGATGGAGACCTCACACGAATAAGGCTTTGTTACCATGTTAAGTCACCAGTTGCTCCAAAAGTTAAAAATGTTAGAGAATGGGCCAACAAAGTGTATCAAATTTCTACAGCTTTGAATAATGGAGTCTGAGAGGTTGGATTTTGACTTGAAACAGAAATCTGGTTGAATATCAAAAGAGCCTTGAGCTCTTGGTCGTCCATTCCAATCCCGAACCCTTAGGTTTTTTATGTCCTCTTGATTTCATATGTAATTGAACATCACATGCATTATGTCTCCATGCTACTATTTCGTATGCAAAGTGTTTGGGGGTAAACATGGCATCATTACATTCTGGAATTTATCAAATTGAATTTACAGATTTCAGAACATATTCATTGCATAATCTGAGATGATGTGTCTTATTATTTTAAATAAATTCCACATCCATCAAATGTTTTATTAATGTAGAAAAATACCCTGTTACTATTTCCAGGGTAGGTAACTTGACAACTAGTATTCAATCCAAGTCACATAATTATGGAAATGCTGAACAGCTGCTGAACATGTTGCATAAAGATACATCTAGCAATGGGGAGAAACATAACATGGAATTGACTGATAACTTTCGTTAATAAGAGAGAGTATATAGACAATGCCCATAACAACACAATCTACTATGCCTTAAAACAACTATTACCACATAAAAGATTCGCATTAACGAAACATTTGACCAGTTAATAACTGTGCATGTTTATCACAATATCGGAATGATTGGACAACTTCATTTCTTGGATGATTTGTCTCGTCAGTTGAGGATGCAATTCCCAGAGAAAAAGTTAAAACAACCAAAAAAAAAAAAGAATCAAGAAGTGATGCATGTGTGAATTTCAGTGTTAATAAATATATATTGACATGTACCGAGGATTGAATCTCGTTCAGCAGGGATAGACTATTCAAATCCTCACTTGTATGCTCAACAGCTATTATGGTGTCAACATCATCATGAGATATAGTTTCGTGGTTCAGACTCGAGATGCTATCAGTGGAAGACTTTTCTGATTCAGAGTCTTTATCACCATCTGGCAAAAAGTTTGCATTTGTTGGGATCCGTTCAGGGGAGATTTTCTTTGGTTGTTGTCTCCTATGTTGCGAACTGCAAAATTCCAATGTACAATGATTATAAGTGCATAACCGACAATATGATATATCTTAATCTCTGAAATCTGCTGTGTCATTTCGAATAGAATTTCCATACAAATATATTTTCAAACAAGTACCCAGTGGTGGTCCTGCTTACACATGGTGCTGGGAGGGGCAGACTGGAACAGACTTAACGTTTAGCAATTTTGCACAAAGTGACTATCTCAGACTCAAATAATTCAAAGAATGGCACAAAGTGACTATCGAGTGCATGGGTTTGCCTGATCAACAATATAATTCATAAATCTTTCCCCTTTCTCATATTTAGCATAAAATTGTGAGATAGACACAGTAAGTTCTCCTAAATACAATCAATAACTTGATAAGGAAGGAAGATCCTTCCAAAAGAAGGCATCGAAAGACAAAATAAACAAATCAGAAAAAGTACACAATCTCAATGTGTCATAGCACATCGCACTTATTCATAACAACGTAGACTCCTCTCACAATGTAATTTTAGGTTTACTCGATGGATCTCAATAGGAACGTCTAATATGGTAGTTAACTTCTTATTATTTGGCTAGAAAACAAAAGAAAAAGAAACCACTTTATTGAGCTTAATGGCTAATACAAGCCGGTTTAGAAACGAAACATGGTGGAAGTAATAACTAAAACTTTCTTGTATACGAGGATTTCTAAGCAAGCCTACTGCTTCCACACTACTCAAGGTCAAGCAGGTCTGCCCATTACCATTTTTAAATGTGAAGAAGACAGTACTTGGCTAACTATTCCATCTGCTAAAGAATTATGCAAAAGAAAGTATATAAAAGAAAATTTGCTATGAAAATCATTGTATTCACATATCTCTTATATAACAAAAAGAGAACACATTTAGCCCCACGGCCCCCATGTTATTTCAATACATTACAGTACAAACTGTTCTGGAGTAAAGTTGCACACAGCTTCAATTTCTCAACATTACATGAACCATGATTATAAGCCAAAATAATAGAGGATGTAGTTGATGGCCCATTAAACAACAAAAGTTGTATAACACTCTAAGATACTCTGTTTATGAGCATTGAGCACTAAACTTGCTTAAATGGTTAACTTAAGAATTCTTTCTTCCAGAAGAATTCATAGACAACCACAACTTTTACTTGTATCCTGTTAGAGCTTGACGTACATTGTTGGGCTCATTCTCTAATAGTTTAAGCTTTTGGAGCAACTACTGACTTAACATGGTATCAGAGCCTTGTTTGTGAGAGGTCTTGGGTTCAAATCTTTGTCCTGGTTCTTGTTTGCATGCTGCCATTTGTTGTTGGTCTCAATTAAATTAGGATGGACAAAACCTTTTTTGAGATCTCATCATTCTATCCTCAAACGGTGTCACTTACTGTGAGAGCTAAATTTACATTAGTGGGCTTGGGCCCAGTACTTCACGCTAATAGCTTTGTTGCATTTATTTGCAACCCACAAACAAGGCAGGGTAGCATGTGAGAGAGGGTGTTACAATTTTAAATGCATTGTTGAATGACTTAAATCCATTCCCAACAGTTTAACCTTTTGAGAGAACAAGTGATTGGACATGGTATGAGAGTTTAAGTGTGGGATGTCTCGAGTCCAAGTCTCTCCATCTGCATATGTCCTCCAATTTTATTAAGCTTGTGTAAAGTTACACTTTGTTATTTTATCTCTATCTTTCTATATAAGGCAAGAGCGCAAGTTTATAGTTTGGTTCTCTTGAAGACCCAAGTTGTCATCGCAATGGTAACCTCAAAAAAAACATTCAGTTTAAACCTAAAGTGATATCAAATATAGTCATATTTGCATACAACAATTCAAATAATTCACCGGAAACTGGCTGATCTCAATCAAATTTATACAGGAAAAAACGAAAAAATGTTGAAAGTGGAATTCCTTTCCCAATCAAACAGAACAATTAACCTATACAGTGAATAGAAAGACCAATGGACATGACTCACCCTCAAAAGACGCCTTATGAGGGGGAGGATTACCCACGCTTATAAGAAGCACTGACGAGGGCTATGCCCGAGCGATGTGGGATAATCCTACACACCCCGTGGACCACATCAACAGGGAAAGCCCACAAAGGGACGTAGCCCAACTCAGCTCGTATACCAAATAGAGAGAGAATAATAATATGTTGTATAATCTCAGAATAATATTCCCCTATAAATATATTACAAGGGAAAGACAAAAGGAGGAAAAAATAAATAGGAAATGAATAATTAATCAGTAAAAAGCATTCATTGTCAACAGGAAATCATTAAATTGTAGTTGAAATTCAACCAAAACGCCCAAAATTAAATTCAGAGACACATATCATAGAATCAAAAAAAAAAAAAAAAAAACATCCCAAACACAAAAGTTAAATCACATGAAGGAATTTAGCTTCAAAATAAATAAATAAATGACAGAAAATTTCGAAATGGGAGTGAAAAATGCAATAGGAATGTCGATGATGTAATGAGAGAAAGTCACCTGAAATTACGCTGCCGCATCTTACAGCAGGCAGAAAGCAAACGCCGAGAAGGCAAGGGGCAAAAGCGTCCATTTCCATTCGATTGTTTACAGTCGAGACCCGTCCATCCATGACTCAAAAAGCATGTGGATAGCTTGGCCGCCATTGAAGCTCTCTGCAATTCTGAGAGAGAGAGAGAGAGAGAGAGAGAGATAGAGAGAGAGAATCTAGAGAGAACAAACCGTTTCTTGGCCCCAACGACTACTAGTAGTAAGAAAATGAAAAAGAAAAAGTGAAACCTTTTTTCCCTGCAGGAGAGTTCGCATCTTGTTGGAGAAATTTGGGTGATACGTGCGGGTGTAGATAAATGTAACAACTCAGTGGCCACTGCTAAACATGTGGCAATGGACTATATGATCTTATTATCCCTACGCAACGATGATTAGACTGTGGAGCACCCACTCTGTAAGAGTCCAATCACCTTTTTTTTTTTTTTTTTTTTTTGAATAACGGTGCATGTTCGGGCCATCTTGCACGCACCTTAATTAATCCCACAAAGTTATGGCGTCCAGGTGAATCATCTGTGGCCCCCTCATGAGATTCAAACATAAGACCTCTGGGTATAACACCCAAAAGCATTGCCATCCGACCACAAGAGAAGTGGTTAATTTTAGGGAATTAGATAATTTTAGGGAATTGTTACGTACACTCGTGTATTTCCTTTATTCAAATCAATTTTCTTCAAAAAAAAATTCAATTTTTGTATAGTTAAGCAGTGTGCATAGTAAAATTAGCGGGGTACATAGCAATTTCCTAATTTTAGCCCAATTTGGCTCTCAAATCTCATTGTGCATTTTTGCTCACTCAAACTTGCCCACCCATTGCTCTCATTGGCTAATGCAATGATTAAATGGGAATTTATTAATGGTGTAAACTCCTAAGTCTCACTGCATTAACCAATAGGAGTAATGAGTGAACAATTTTAAGATGAGCAAAAATACACTCCAAATCTCATGTGTTTTGGGAATGATAAAAATGGGTTTATGTTCAAATCAACTCTCACATATTTGGGAGTGCTCCTCCATACAACATAGGAGAACTCTTCGGTGCAGTAACAAATATACTGTGCAAACTGTGTCTCTCACAGTTTGCATAATATTTTACGAAAAATAAATTTTTTTTTTTTTTTGAAAACTTTGCAATTACTGTGCAAACTGTGAGAGGCACAGTTTGCACAGTATATTTCTTACTGCACCGAAGAGTTCTCCCAACCAAACTAATACTATACACATGGCATGCATGGATGGGTGCGGGGGGGGGGGGGGGGAAACTGCCACGAATTTGATGAGGGCAGATGACATTTAATGAGAGGCAAACCCGTGATAACACAACAGTCATGACAACACAGACTTCCCATCTCTCATTTGATAACCAGGAAGATATTGCTGAAATTCACCCCCTCTATCATCATTATAATCCGATTGTTGATAGTTAAAAGCCAAGTTTGGATCCTCTTCAATCTCTTGTACAGTATAGTCGAGATAGTCATAATTCTATGTAATCGTAGTTGCATCTATTGAAAACTCTTGAATCATCATTTCTGTGACCTGATCGATGTCCCTATATATATACTAATTTTGCATCATATCAGCAAAGTGAGCTCTCGATATATACTCGTAGCACGTGCCAACGACAATATACTTTAGTCTCACGCCTTGTGTTAAACAATTTTGGCCATCTTAGATCATCTCCAATGACAATTGCATTGTTTAGCACTTGTGCATGAGCTTCACGAATGATGGCGTAGCCAACATCTGAGATTGGGAGATGGGTATTTATTGGGGTGTTGACAAAAAGATGTCTTTCACCATACCAAGTTTGGCAATTAGGATCTGTGTAAAAGCTACAGGTTGCTATACCGAAGACATTATACGACCATTACTAGCACCAAGGACCATTAATACTAGTATGATGATGCTATTTGAAGTTGAAATTTGCTGATGATTTCACGTATGTATTGATCAAGACATCATTTGGGGCAAATGTTTTTGTTTCTTTATAACTTTTTGTTTACTGGGTAGATGACTCTTTACTCTCCTTCTGTGTGATTGTATAAACTTTAAACTTCCTTCTGTGTGATTGTATAAACTTGATTGTATAAACTTGATTATATAAACTTTAAACTTCCTTCTGTGTGATTGTATAAACTCGGTATCATTGTATAAACTTTAAACTTCCTTCTGTGTGATTGTATAAACTTTGACAGTAATCCAGGGTATTCATGTGATCCAACTTGCTGAGGCTTTGAGGAAATTTGATTGTGATGCTCTGGGGGGTTGTTGGTGTTCTATGGAGATGGAGTGTACTGCAACTATGTTATGTTGTGTTGCCTTAGGATTTTGTTCTGAGATTGTGTAGGGTGCTTGAGTGTATGTGGTAGTGGATGCTCTCCTAATTGGGTGGTTTTGTAAATTTTGTTTTATGCTCAGGATGTTGAGATTGCTTGTTTCACATCGGAGACTTATAATCTAACTACTCAATAGATAAGTTCAAGGGGCCACTCCACCCATTTCCAATTGGTTTTGGGTTGGATTTATTGAGTAGCTAGGTTATAAGTCTCCGATGTGAAACAAACAAGATCCTCAAGCGTGAAATTGAGGAGCTCATCAAGCGAGGAAAGCTTCGCCAGTATATTGTCGGTCGCAATGACAGAACAGGACGGTAAGAAGATAGAAGAGATGGCCGAGATGACAGAAGGGATAGGAACCAAGATCAATTCCCTCAACCACAGCGCGACCAGCCCAACGTAATATATGTTGTCCATGGAAGGTCTAGAAATTTGGGGGACTTCAACAGGTCCCGAAAGAGGTTTGCTCGCAAAGCCCGGTATCCCCCTATGCAAATTTTCAGTTTCGAAAAGGAGCCTAGGATGGAACCATGTATCACCTTCACCGACCAGGATCTGATCGGAGTCCACCTCCCACATGAAGATGCTCCGGTCATTTCCTTAAGAATATCTAATTTTGACGGCAGGAAAATCCTTGTTGACAATGGGAGTGCAGTTAATGTTGTTTTCCTCTCTACCTTGAAGAAGATGGATTTTGATATGCGAAGAATGGAACCGGCCAAATCTAATTTGACTAGCTTTAGTGGAGAAGTTAAAATTCCAGAAGGTCGAGTAATGTTGCCAATCACCGTAGGCGAAGAGTCTAACTATATCACCACCCTGGACGAGTTCCATGTGGTGAACTCCTTCTCTCCGTATAACATAATTATGGGGAGGCAATGGCTCCATGACTTGGCGATAATACCTTCCTCATTCCATCAATGTATGAAACTGCTCATCCGGGAAGTTATTGTTACTATCCGTGGCGATCAGAAAGAAGCTAGAGAGTGCGGCTGCATTGCTCTCATGTCGTCTACCGCCAAATAGAAATCACCGAACCCTCCCCGCTCCGAGCAGATTGGTTCGCATCATCTAACCTCTCAAGTGGATGAGGACCTGGATACGGAGAGGCCCTTGGTATTGGAACCCAATGAAGAAGTGGAGGAGGTTTCAATCAGCAAAAGCCACCCTCTCAGAAAAGTGAAGATTGGAACGCAGCTCCGTGACAAACAAAGGCAGTCACTCATCTCTTTCCTAAAGGAGCAGATGTCAACCTTTGCCTGGTCAGCAGAGGACCTTGTTGGGATTGATCTTCAGACCATAACACACTGCCTCTCTATCGACCCTAATCATCCTCCGATCAAGCAAAAAAGGAGAACTTTTGCCCCTGAAAAGAATGAGATAATCAATGTAGAGGTGAGCAGACTTCTGGAAGTAGGACACATCACGGGAGTCCACTACCCAGCATGGCTAGAAAATACGGTAGTGGTCCCTAAGAAAGGAGGAAAATGGAGAGTCTGTATAGATTATACTGATTTAAACAAGGCCTGCCCGAAGGACAGCTTTCCCATTCCCAAGATAGATCAGTAAATCAATTCGACGGTAGGGAATGAACTGTTGACTTTTATGGATGCGTACTCAGGCTAAAACCATATCAAAATGGATCCTTCGGATCAGGAGAAAACTTCTTTCATCACCAATAGAGGCATGTATTGTTACAAGGTCATGTCGTTCGGATTGAAGAACGCAGGAGCCACCTACCAGATGCTGGTCAATATGATGTTTGCAGATCAGATTGGCAAGACAATGGAAATATACATCGATGACATGCTGGTGAAAAGCAAGCACGGCAAAGATCACATCAGCCATCTAAGGGGAACATTTGAGGTCCTCCAAAGGTACCGCTTAATGCTTAACCCGGCCAAGTGCATATTCGGGGCCTCAGCAAGAAAGTTCTTGGGTTTTCTGGTGTCTCAAAGGGGAATAGAAGGAGATCCAGCCCAAATCAAATCCTTGATGGAAATGTAATCCCCCAGGACGAGGAGGGACATCCAGTGCTTGAATGGCAGACTAGCAGCATTGAACCGTTTCATCTCTAGGGCCTTGGACAAATGTCTTCCTTTCTTCAAGGCCTTAAAGGGAGGAGCAGCATCAGAGTGGACAACGGAGATCGAAGCCGCGTTTCAGGATCTTAAGACCTATCTGGGCAGCCCAGAACTACTGTCGACGCCTGAGCCTAACGAGCTGCTGTACCTTTACCTGGGTGACTCAAACTACGCCGTCAGCTCGGCATTAGTCAGAAAGGTGCAAAAGGTACAAAAGCCATTCTATTATGTGAGCAAGACATTCTTGGAAGCTGAAAAAAGATACACACATCTCGAAAAACTAATTTATGCCTTGGTAGTATCAGCGAGGAAACTCATACCATACTTCTAAGCGCACACCATCGTCGTTCCCATGGATCATCCCCTTCGATCTATACTCCACAAGCCAGAGATATCCGGAAGAATGGCTAAGTGGGCGATAGAACTGGGAGAATTCGATATCCATTTCGAGCCTAGGATAGCCATAAAAGTTCAGGCCCTGGCTGACTTCGTAGCAGAGTTCACCAGAGAAGGCTCCGTTATAGAGTTAACGCTAGAACTTCAGCAATGGGAATTATACACTGACGAGGCCTCAAACAAGAAGGGCTCTGGAGCTGGTATCGTCCTAAAAACCCCAGACAGCGAGATATTGGAGAAATCGGTGGCCTTCAGATTCAAGACTTCAAATAATGAGGCAGAGTATGAAGCGTTAATTACTGGTATGCAATTGGCCAAATTATGCGGAGCCCAAAACCTCAGTGCCTACTGTGATTCACAGTTGGTGGTCGACCAAGTAAGTGGTGAATTCGAGGTAAAGGAAGAAAGTATGGGAGCCTACCATTTAATTGTTCAGAGATTGACCCAGGACTTCCAGGGGTTCATTCTGCAGAAAATTCCAGGCCAAGAGAACGGTCGGGCAGATTGTTTAGCAAAGCTAGCGGCATCTGGGGAACCATCCTATGATCCAGCCATCAAGACCGGCTTCCAGGAAGCGCCAAGTACTCAGTCTCCAAGAAGAATACATTTTAGCAACGATGAAGGCCTCTCAGGGTCATGGATGGAGCCAATCTTTGGCTCTATCAGAGACGGGACGCTACCTGACGATAAGCAACAAGCAAGGAAACTTAGAATCAGGGTTGCGCTCTACGTGATCCTTGATGGGGTGTTATACTGGAGGTCCTTTTCACATCTGCTTCTCAGATGCGTGACTCTATATCAAGTGGATTATATCCTCAGGGAAATTCATGAAGGGGTCTGTGGGAACCATGTTGGTACTAGGACTGTAACACCCTGTATTTTATTTTCATTTATAAATAAATACCGCTTTTCATTTCCATGAATTTTTGATTTAATTTCTGTTTATAACAATATCTGGGGTCAAACTGTAATTTCCATAAGTATAGAAAATACTTTCTATGGTTTTAAAATCAATATCTATATTTTTGTATAACCGGGAATTTAATTCCTACACTAATAAAATTTTCTGTATTTTATTTCCAACCGTTAAATACCAGTTTTATGTTTCAATCTGCGTCTATACCGCGTTTTGGTGTGGGAGCACGTGAGCTCAACCACACCGTGTAATATCCATTAGTTACTTGGAGCCCAATTTGGACTCTCCCTATAAATATATCTATATCACTCTCAGATTCTCAATTTTCTAACTCTCACAGTCTCTCAATTCACTCTCTATCCCTCTCAATTTCTCTTTGATCTCTCTCGAGATCACACACACACTTTCAGATTATATATATAATCAGTCACATACATAGACACACATATATATTCATATATTGGGCTACCAAAATCAAGAACGGAGAAGTAGAGATTGGACGACGGATTATTCGGCGGAATTATCGATCTCAAAACTCTCTGTGTAATTAGACTCGGTGAGTATTATAAACTCACTCTCAACGTATATATATATGTATAATTCAGTGTTTATGTGAGTGTATATGTGTATATATATGTGATACACCATGGAAGCTTAAAATTGGAGTTTTATAAAACTCAACCAAATTCAATTCCGTGAATTGATTATGGAAGATCTTTGTCCCAATAGGCTATGGTTCAAATCCTACGTTGTAATTCATCCGTATCGCGACGTACCATTGATTTAAAGTTTTGACACCCTTACTTTAATCGCGAATATCTAGAGATATAATCCGTAATTGTTTAAATTGATTGCATATTCGTAATCTACGCGGAAAACCGAAGAGATCCATATATTGCACGACATGTTTGAGACAGAATCTGAAAATGGGTAAAATTCAGTTTAAAACCAGAAAACAGGGAAAAACGAAGAAGATGACATTCTGCAAGAACTCGCGCGACCCGCTCGCGCGAACCAATCCCCCCCTCGTGCGCGCGACCTGCCCGCGCGACCTGTTCTGCCTCTTCGCGCGCGCGACCCGCTCGCGCGATTTGTTCTCCCCTTCGCTCGCGCGACCAGGCAGTTTGAGCAGTTTCTGTATTTTTATATAAGGGACTGTTTGGAAAAGGTTTTAAAAGTTTTTACAGAACTGTTTGACAAATATACTGTTTTAAAGGCTCCCTGTTAGAAATTGGACTTGTAAGAACGTTTCACACTGAGATTTATGTTGAACGAACATTCAGGTTTGATATAAATAACTGTTACTGCAAACTGTGAACATTGACATACATATTAGGGTCGAGGTTGTGTCAACATGCATGTGTGTGAGAAAGCGTGAAAAGAGTACAGAGTGGTGGTCTGGTGTGCGACCTCAATATTGATCGGATATTATTGAGGTATTGGAGGCGACAGTGTTGTGTACGGCTTAGATATCGATCGGATATTATTCCTGGTATCTAGGGCGCTTGTTTCGGATATCGATCGGATATTATTCCTGGTATCCGAAATGATGGTATTGAGTTACGGCTTAGATATCGATCGGATATTATTCCTGGTATCTAGGGCGCTTGTTTCGGATATCGATCGGATATTATTCCTGGTATCCGAAATGATGGTATTGAGTGCGGCTTAGATATCGATCGGATATTATTCCTGGTATCTGAAGCGGTGGTATGGTGTGCTGTTTTGGATATCGATCGGATATTATTCCTGGTATCTGAGGTAATGGTTTGGTTAAGTCGGTTTTTGGTTGAGAGAAAAGAGTCAGAAAGATGAGATGTTACATTGTTCATGTACGGTTGCATATTTATTGCTTACTATATTCACTCGTTACTTATGTTGGAATTGGAACCTTGAATCTATTGCTTTTAAAGTTTAATTGCACTGCTATTTATTTTCTTATATATACATTGCGAGCACTTGCTTATTTTGCTCACCAGCTTGCATAAGCTGACGGCGTTGATGCGTCCTGGACTGTATGTCCAGATTTTCAGGGTCAGGAGCAGCCAGGGTATTTCGACTATGCTAGTTAGAAGTAGGAGACTTTCCAGGAGGCCGCTTTATATTTCTCATGTCTTTTATTTTCGGGTTGTAATAAACTAGCTTCAGACTTTTGTTTTAGGGCGTTTGTGCCTAAGACCTGAACTTATGTAATAGTTTAGTAAGTTTTAATTATTGGAGCTTATGTTTTATTACTAACCTTTCTTTAGAAAGGTTGTTTAAGTTAATTGTTGCAGGGACAATTGGTCATACTCACTTGTCACGACCTACGAGTCCATAAAGGAAATTAAATGATTTCCTGTATTATGCTACGTCGGGGCGTGACAGGCTTTTTGGTATCAGAGCTAGGTTATGGCTCGACCAATTATCAGAGCCAGATAGAATTAGGATAAGATAGTTCGACTTCATTCCGTGTTTAGTCGCTTTCTATCGTTTAGAATTTTCTTTCTTCTCGAGAGTTTGACCGAATTCTGTTGATTGATGGATAGGTACCTTTCTCTTGAGATATGGCTGGAAGAAATCTCAGGAATCGTCCCGCTATTGAAGATGCACCCCCGGTAATAGATCTAACTGGAATGTTTGAGGCTTTTGTAAGAAGATTGGAGAGGGTTTGTGATCAGAATGCGATGAACAATAATCAGAATGGGAATCTTAACGGGAATGGGAGGCAAGCCCACCAGACTGGAGACAAGCTTCTCAAGGAGTTTCGCACCCTGCGACCTGAGTATTTTGCGGGGACTGATGAACCCTGGCAAGCGTAACAGTGGCTACACCAGATGGAGCGTATCTTTGAGACCATAGAGTGCACTGATCCGGAGAAGAAGCGTCTGGCTATCTTTCAGCTGTCTTATGCAGCGGCTGATTGGTGGGATGCAGAAAAGGCGACCATAGGGGAAGAAGCTGCAAGGAGAATGCCGTGAGTGGTGTTCAAGGAAAGATTTCTCGAGAAGTATTTTCCTGAAGAAGAGAAGGACAAGAGAGAGAAAGAGTTTATGGAATTGACTCAAGGAAATCTGACTATCCGAGAGTACACTTGTAATACCCTTAAAAATTAGGAGATACGGAAATAGATTTCTTAAGTCTAGTTCTGTAATTATCCGTATACCCCGTATATTAATATCGTATTTTAATATTATCGTCATTAAATTATAACTATAGATTGTGGTTAATAATTATTATTGCTTTAACTTATAATATAAATTATATTCCTATACTAGTAGTTGCTTAACTTTATAACTATAGGTTATAAAATATTTTGTAGTCGCTGGCCGGTTAATAATAAATATAGATTATTTTAATAATCATATCCTCTAAGTTTTATAACAATAGGATATTCATATATTCGTTGTCACTTAGTTTAATAACTATAGGTTATATCGTATAGTAATATTTTAATATTATTCGCAGTCATTTAATATTTTAATATTATAGGTTACACTATAATTCGGATCCGATAGTTGTGACCACAATCAGAATTTGCATATTTGACGCTAATTAACTCTGTAATTATAAGTTGTAATTATTACTATATTATTGGTATTCTAATCCCCCGACTATTATTAAGGATTATATTGTTATCAGTATTTTTATCTTAACTCCGGACATTAAGATATAGCCCGTGACTATAGTAGTAATCTTTATGGGGATATTGATATTTATTTTATTTTAGACCCGGACTAATTGAGCACGCGAATCCGTAAAATCTGTATTGAACTTAGACTGCACGGCACAAGTTTCCTGGCGACGACTCAGCTATACATTTATGGTACTAAAGAATCTTACCTAAAGTATCTAATGTACTACCACACCACCCTTTACCCATTGAGTATTTACTCTACCCAAACACCCCCTCTTGGACCCCCGGTCACTCCCCCTCACCCCTAACCGCCGGATCACACTCTCAAATCCCCCTCATTAGACATCACCCCTGCCACCCATCACTCTCACCCTCACCTCACCACCCCATCACCCACTTCACCCTCACTGCCACACACCACCGCCAATAACACATGCACACACCCACATTTTGTATGTATGTTATGTGTTGTATATTTCCTTGTATGTGGTGTGGTTTATGTACTGTGTGTGTATATATATATGTAGCATGTGTGTTGTGTATATTATATAATATATATATATATATACCGAGAGAGAGAAGAGCAGAAAATAAACAAATAAAATCCCAAATATCCCTCACTACCTTCTCTACCTCCCTCCACCTCCTCACCTCAGCACACGCATACACACACACACAACCTGCAGCAAGTAGAAGAAGAGGGAGAAGAGAGAGAGAACTGGAGAGAGAAACCACCGAAGGCTAGAGAGAGAGAGACCGAGGCAAAGTCGCGAGAGACGCCGAGACCGAGGAGGTAAGCTCTGCCTGGACCCCCTCTGTAATTTCGATGCATCATAAACTCACACACACACTCACAGACCACTTCTCGCAGCCTCAAACGGAGCTCCGAGCTCCGGCCATGGCCGAACGGCCATTAAAGCTCAAACGAAGCTCGGGTTTTTGGACAGTCGCTATAACACACAAGACCAACGCCAAAATGACCCTAGTGACCCCCTTAAGGCCCCCGACGAATAGCTCGAAGCCTAGGCATCGTTTAGTCGACCAACGAGCCGATTATTCTTATTTGGCCGGATCTGTTTTTGCCCCCGTACGGACATACCGCTAAGAGTCAGGACCCGAGACCTGCACCATTGGATCGGGTTCGTCGAGACACTCGATTTTGACTTAAAGTTTGCGAGTTTTCGTTGAGAAATGAGAGAGTTATGACCGTTTGTATAATTGTGTACAAATATGATACATATACGTATGTGTATATGCTGCGTGTACTCACGCTGGGAGAAGAAGAAGTTATCATGAGAGTTCCTAGGGTGCATTATGTTAGTTCATTTGCACGGTATGAGTAGTTAATTAGGTTTATTATTTATTAAGGTTTAAATCATGTTTAATTAGTATTAAATATATAATTAGTGACCTTATATTACAATTTATTAGCTAATACTGTTTAATTAGATTATTGATTATTTTCGTAAATAATTAATGGAACTTAGTATTAATTGAACAAATGCTAATGTTTAATAAATAGTTACTATATATAATTTAATACTTATAAATGGTTTTAAATAGATTAAAGTATTAATAAAAGGGATTTTAAATTTTGGAATGTTACACTTTAAATATTTATTATATTTTGAAATTATATTTTATTATGTATTACATATTATTTATTTAGTTTAAATAAATAATAAAAGTTGGTCTTTAATGGTAATAATTAGGTAATTAATACCTAATGACTATTTTTAAAAAAAAAAAAAAAAAGTCTAGAAAATTATGTTGTTGATCCCAAGGCCGAATGCCCTTGTCATATAAATTACTTATTTATAAAACCCAAGCTTTAGCATTTATATATTATAGCTATTATTTATTTGGGCTTAAATAAATAATAGATATTTATACTCACTTAGATTTAAATAGATATTTAATATCTATGGCCATGTTAAATTCTAGAAAATTATACCTATCGTTTATAAAGTATTTAAGTCATGTTTTATAATTTACTAAATTATAAACTACATTCTGGATATTTTTTTAGTAATTATCGAGGAACCATTTATGTAATATTTTAATTCCACTAGCCTATTTTAAGGCCTAGTATTTAATGAAAATATTTATACGGACCAAAGGTCTCCCAAAATATATTTTGTAATTATAGGACCTCGTAGACTATAGTTATATAATTAGAACTTCAATAAATTGTAGTAAATAAACCGTATGTCAGAAAAATACGCGGTCAGTTCCAAGAGTCTTAGAATAATGTCTAGAACGTCCCCGTAAAGTTTGGTGACCTTTTGACACTGTCAAAAATACAGCTTATCTTTAGGGCCCAAACTGGTATAGAAAACCCAGCCTTTTATGCGACGGACTCCGATTTGAGTCTAGTCAATGGCGTTGGACTCAGAATGATGTCTAGATCATCATGTTGAGGTTTAGGGACCCATCCGGCACAATTACCATTATGCCCCTGATTTTAGTAAGCTTATTGATCAATGTTCTATGTAATCTTAATACTTTGTAGGGACCGCTACGCTTGTTTTTACGCAACCGCTTCGAGGTGAGTCGTCCTAACTCACTTGGTATATTATAGAATTATTCTTTGATCATGTATGTATGCCCAGTGCGTCCTGTGTGGACGATACTGATAAATATTAGTATTGTAAATGTTGAGATTATTTCTTATATAATGATCGCTTGTTAGTTAACTATACTCCATGCTTCGTTAATATTCGTTGATTTTCTCGTTTATCATAATTTCCCGATTTTATAGTCACATGAACATGGTCGAGTCATGATGTCCATATTGACGTCTGCATGGTTAGCCACGGGGGCTAACCCAGTCATATTGTTATACATGTTGAGTGGACCGTGGTGGTCCGAGTGGTACAGTCAAGTAAATGGGAACAACGATGAAACTGCTATAGGGCCCTGCTAGGCGACGATAGCCAGAGTTTCCATTGAAATCATTGAAGTTATGCATGAATTGATGATTGATACGCTATAGGGCCCTGCTAGGCGACGATAGCAATGTATCTATCAGAATACAATAGTTACCTTTCAAATGCTATAGGGCCCTGTTAGGTGACGATAGCTCTGTAACTATTCTATTCTCCCGGCAAGGTCACAAGGACCTAAGAGTACAATGATTACACTCTTTCTTTTTAAAACCAAAAACTGCTATAGGGCCCTACTAGGCGACGATAGCAACGTAATCATTCTACTCTGAGCTAACGGCGTTACACTGGTAATGTAACAAGTCACATGAGTCAGCTGTGGTGTCTGTGGTCGAGTAAAGTTGAACATATCAATGGTGCATCGTGTCTTATCTCATTCATATTATCATGTCATAAACCATACGTATTGAGATAATGCTTATCAAATGTTTAAGTTCGAGATATCTGTTGTGCTTGTATATTATTGTTTGTATTAGGAGTGATCGATTAGGTCAACTCACTTAGCTTCAAAAGCTAACGGCTCTCCTTCCTGCCCTGGACATATCACGTCTAGATTTCACAGGTGACGACTCTCAAGACGAGCTCTACCCAAAGGGACGCGGCAGATGTACAAGTTGAAGTGAAGGACTCCGATATAGTCTTATTTAGAATTACTTAACTTGCTTTATTGTCTTCTATCTGAGGTAATGCTTTAGATATGTATTGTATATAGATCGCCCTAGACTGCCTTATAGATCTTTTATTTAGACTCATGATGTAATAACTAGATCCCAGACATTTGAGTTCTATTGAAGAATACCAATAGGTGTTTTTATGCTTCCGCTTACTCTGTTAACCATGTGTAGAATGTAGAAATGACAATCAGTTAATGTAACTCGTCATTCCCTATGGGTCCAGAAAGGAAATTTTAAAATTTCCCTATTTTTGGCTACTCCGGGGCGTGACAGGATTTTTGGTATCAGAGCACTAGGTTTAGACGTGCTCGCTGATTGTCCTACACATTAAGTTATAAACGTTAGGGTATATCTGACTAGTACCAATACTAAGATAGCTTCTATTGAGCAAGTTGAACATGGACATCTTGTCAAATAGACGAGAAGAGAGATTAGTTGCTACGCATACCTAGTCGACCCTGCTTGAGAATAGAAATAACATAGAACCAATAAGGGTGACCAATTAGAATAGTTTCATGGAAACTTAGAAAGATGGATAGATGGATTCCATAGCATCTGTAAATAGTAGTAACCTTAACGGTATATCCTCAGAGCCGTACGCCAAAGCCTGATTCGTACGGGTAGATACTCTAAAGCCATAGCACCCTAGAATCAGTAGCCGTGTTAGGATACATCGAGACTTGGAACCCTCGATTTGAACTCATGAATTAGTACTAGTGTAAGATAGCTAATTCAATCAAGTTCGTACGAATATTCTGTTACATAGACAAACCATATATAGATTATCTAGTACCCTTAGACAAACCTCCTACAAGTAGTAACAAACCAGCAAGGACCGGTTATAGATAATAAGGAAGGTCTAGCTAAGGATTACAGGCAAACCTTACCATAGAAATGGTAGAAGAGTACCATAGTAGGTAATCATATCCCTCCTACTCATTCGACTCCTGTGAGTAAATCTATGCCTTCTCTCCTAATGGCCATTCTTCTGAAGAATGTATCTATATATTTTGTCAAATGGCTCTGATTTCCATCAATAATTATTGTGATACACTCCTTGGTGAGTAATTCAATTCCTTAAATTTTCAGAAATTCCCCAGTCAACAATTCCTGAGTATGTACTTTAATCATCCAAATTGTTGATAAATCCCTTTGGGAATACGCTTGATTTCTAATATTGTAAAGTCACTATCCTTGCAAATATCCTACGAATATTTAAGTCATTCTTTTTGACTTAATATTCTACTAACTAATTCTTGCAAATTCACTATCCTTGAAATAATCCTGAATGAGTTTGATCACTAATACCGTAAAGTCATTTTTTCGACTTATCATTCTTTGACTAAATCTTGAAAGTTCATTATCTTTAAAATAAAACTTCCACTGTCATTAAACTCTCGAGTATGTAACTTTGATCATCCTAATTCTTGACAAATCCATTTGGAAACAAGTTCGATTACTAGTATTGTAAAGTTATTCTTTTTGACTTATTATTCTTTGAACTAAATCGTGCAAGTTCATTATCCTTGAATTATTCTAAATGAACTTGATTACTAGTAATGAAAAGTCATTCTTTTTGACTTATAATTCTTTGAATAAATTCTTGCAAGTTCATTATCTATGAAATAAATTTAAATGAGTTCTCTGCCTTTGTTCATGCTACGAACTCATAAACGTTGTACTCGTTATGTATTTTGACCTCTTAGTATTTTATCTCAATTGCCACCTTATTCTTTATCAGTAAGGTTTCATTTGGACTATTTCACTCATGAAATACTTAGTTCTTCTTTCATAAGTTGCAGGCTTTATGCTATCAATTACGTACTTTCATCACCTATGAATCTTGCGATACTATAATTACTCCTAGAGTAATCAGTTATTCAATCATTGTGAGATCTACATTCTCCTCTTGAATGGATCATGCCTTTTCTACTATTGTACTTCTGTTTATGAGAGTTCATATACCTTTTTGGATTCAACTTCATTCTGGATCAATCTGTTCAATCATTTCAATCATCACATTCTAGTTACTATGATTACGTTGGATACTATCATGAGAAATGTAATAGATTGTAATTGCTTTGCATAAGATATGTTAGGAACCTTATGGAAACGAACTCTTATGTAGGAACGCAAGAACCTCCTCAACCTCTGCAATGGCTCAATCATCTCAAGCAATAGAGAACCAGTCAGAAAGACTCAGCAACATGATACCTAAGGAGATCGATCCCACTGGTGTATTTGGAAGACTAATACAAAGCTTATGGAAGACCGGTGACAGCGCCAGCGCGGGGGACTACGGAGACATGTTATTCAAACAACTCCATGTCGCCCATTCAGAATCGCTTATGAGATCACTCAAGCCACAACCTACTACACTACCAAGGCTAACCCTACTACAAGGGCAACACGGAATGCCGAACAACAATCACGGTGCCTGTTTCAACTGTGGAAACCCAGGACATCTAGCCAAGAATTGTCAAGCTCCCAAGATCTGTAACCAACCAAACGTCATCTATTATAACTGTCGCAAAAGAGGACATTTGAGCAAGAACTGCAAAACACCTCGAGACGGAAACTACAGAGCACATGCTGAAGGACAGCCGGACAAACCCAACTCAATACCACCATCCCCAATATAGCTGGATTTGGCAAAGAAGCTCAATGAAAACTGGAAGAACACATGAAGAACAAGAGGAAGTCCGACACAATAGAAGCATCAGTCCGACGCAAAACACACCAACGTTGTTTCAATTGTAGAAATCGCAGACATCACTTCAACGAATGCCCAGTACCTAGACAAATTAAAGGACAAGGATCGCAATGCAACTACTGCAGCAAGACGGACCACGTCCGCAAGGATTGCGATGCATTGAAGAACATCAATGAAGTCCCACTGATGAACTTGGAAGAAGAAGTGAAGGATAACCATCACAAATGTCAAGAGGACGAGGCTGAGTCAGACAACCAGTTCAGCATATAACAAGATGAAGGACCACAGATTCGAAGGAGGCTTTTCCCTTACGACTCGAACTTAGAAGACTTTTTGTGCTAGATATCTTAGGATCTAGTTTATGTTATATGTTTGTTCGGACTAGAAGTCTCGTTTCGTTTGTGTTTCATGTATGTTAGTAGAAATTGATACAATCTATGTAATCAACTATGTAATGTTTTGACTTGTCTATGAATCTACTCTTGTGTTTCTAGTATTATTGCGATGATTAGTGTCATGATATATATAATAGAGGTATGACCAATCGATGGATAGTACCTATAAGTAAATAACAAGCATCGCATTCCACCTTTAGACCAACGGTCAAACCAGACGCGTTAACCTGACAATAGAAAACGTATTACAAGCTCACGTCATCAACACATCTTCAACAACATCAAAAACATGTGGGAGAGTTTACACCATCAACTATGAAAGCTCGTGGCACATCAAGAACGAAAACACGAGAGAACGCACTTGTCGCTGATCAAGGTTCGCCAACTACGACGAAGTCAAGTATAGGCATGACGTCATTCGAGACCTTATACTGAAGGTCATGTCAATCTCTATCATGTCAGACAGATCGATAACGAAGGGAGGATACAAGCAACCCCAGAGTTGACACCAGAAACTACGCAGATTAATGAGGGACGAACCTACAGTTTGAAGTCGGAGATAAAATGCTATTGAAAGTATCAATCGCTCGAGGCAATGTGTTATTGGACAAAAAGAAAGGAAGCTATCACCGCGGCACATTAGACTATTTACAATAGAATTGTCTATCAACTCGCGTTACCGCCAACGATGCTAGAAGATCACAACACTTTTTTTTTAGTAAATACGTTAATCCACAATGTTCCTCGTACTGACGTACTGAGGGATACGTTCACGATCTCTACAAATTATGGATAACGACAACGCATGAGTCAACTACAACTTCGTTAACGGGAATGACGCAAATTCAACACACAACGACAACAAACGAGTCAACAAGACCATCGCATGAAATGAGAGGCCAACAGGAATTCTCAACATCGTGTCAAGAAGACTGAAAGATGAAGAGAGATCGCTCTAACAAAGGTCCAGCGGAGACACCACAATAAGGACGAAGCATCTTTGAAGACAAGAGTAAACGACGACACCCCGCCACGATTAGGACAAGCCAAATGAAGTTGACCAATAGGTTATCTTAGAATCCGTCACCGAGATTATAACCTTGTACACATAAGAACTACCTGCCTCAGATTTCGGGGACGAAATCCTTAATAGGAGGTGGATGATGTAATACCCTTAAAAATTAGGAGATACGGAAATAGATTTCTTAAGTCTAGTTCTGTAATTATCCGTATACCCCGTATATTAATATCGTATTTTAATATTATCGTCATTAAATTATAACTATAGATTGTGGTTAATAATTATTATTGCTTTAACTTATAATATAAATTATATTCCTATACTAGTAGTTGCTTAACTTTATAACTATAGGTTATAAAATATTTTGTAGTCGCTGGTTAATAATAAATATAGATTATTTTAATAATCATATCCTCTAAGTTTTATAACAATAGGATATTCATATATTCGTTGTCACTTAGTTTAATAACTATAGGTTATATCGTATAGTAATATTTTAATATTATTCGCAGTCATTTAATATTTTAATATTATAGGTTACACTATAATTCGGATCCGATAGTTGTGACCACAATCAGAATTTGCATATTTGACGCTAATTAACTCTGTAATTATAAGTTGTAATTATTACTATATTATTGGTATTCTAATCCCCCGACTATTATTAAGGATTATATTGTTATCAGTATTTTTATCTTAACTCCGGACATTAAGATATAGCCCGTGACTATAGTAGTAATCTTTATGGGATATTGATATTTATTTTATTTTAGACCCGGACTAATTGAGCACGCGAATTCGTAAAATCTGTATTGAACTTAGACTGCACGGCACAAGTTTCCTGGCGACGACTCAGCTATACATTTATGGTACTAAAGAATCTTACCTAAAGTATCTAATGTACTACCACACCACCCTTTACCCATTGAGTATTTACTCTACCCAAACACCCCCTCTTGGACCCCCGGTCACTCCCCCTCACCCCCAACCGCCGGATCACACTCTCAAATCCCCCTCATTAGACATCACCCCTGCCACCCATCACTCTCACCCTCACCTCACCACCCCATCACCCACTTCACCCTCACTGCCACACACCACCGCCAATAACACATGCACACACCCACATTTTGTATGTATGTTATGTGTTGTATATTTCCTTGTATGTGGTGTGGTTTATGTACTGTGTGTGTATATATATATGTAGCATGTGTGTTGTGTATATTATATAATATATATATATATATACCGAGAGAGAGAAGAGCAGAAAATAAACAAATAAAATCCCAAATATCCCTCACTACCTTCTCTGCCTCCCTCCACCTCCTCACCTCAGCACACGCATACACACACACACAACCTGCAGCAAGTAGAAGAAGAGGGAGAAGAGAGAGAGAACTGGAGAGAGAAACCACCGAAGGCTAGAGAGAGAGAGACCGAGGCAAAGTCGCGAGAGACGCCGAGACCGAGGAGGTAAGCTCTGCCTGGACCCCCTCTGTAATTTCGATGCATCATAAACTCACACACACACTCACAGACCACTTCTCGCAGCCTCAAACGGAGCTCCGAGCTCCGGCCATGGCCGAACGGCCATTAAAGCTCAAACGAAGCTCGGGTTTTTGGACAGTCGCTATAACACACAAGACCAACGCCAAAATGACCCTAGTGACCCCCTTAAGGCCCCCGACGAATAGCTCGAAGCCTAGGCATCGTTTAGTCGACCAACGAGCCGATTATTCTTATTTGGCCGGATCTGTTTTTGCCCCCGTACGGACATACCGCTAAGAGTCAGGACCCGAGACCTGCACCATTGGATCGGGTTCGTCGAGACACTCGATTTTGACTTAAAGTTTGCGAGTTTTCGTTGAGAAACGAGAGAGTTATAACTTGTGTACAAATATGATACATATACGTATGTGTATATGCTGCGTGTACTCACGCTGGGAGAAGAAGAAGTTATCATGAGAGTTCCTAGGGTGCATTATGTTAGTTCATTTGCACGGTATGAGTAGTTAATTAGGTTTATTATTTATTAAGGTTTAAATCATGTTTAATTAGTATTAAATATATAATTAGTGACCTTATATTACAATTTATTAGCTAATACTGTTTAATTAGATTATTGATTATTTTCGTAAATAATTAATGGAACTTAGTATTAATTGAACAAATGCTAATGTTTAATAAATAGTTACTATATATAATTTAATACTTATAAATGGTTTTAAATAAATTAAAGTATTAATAAAAGGGATTTTAAATTTTGGAATGTTACACTTTAAATATTTATTATATTTTGAAATTATATTTTATTATGTATTACATATTATTTATTTAGTTTAAATAAATAATAAAAGTTGGTCTTTAATGGTAATAATTAGGCAATTAATACCTAATGACTATTTAAAAAAAAAAAAAAGTCTAAAAAATTATGTTGTTGATCCCAAGGCCGAATGCCCTTGTCATATAAATTACTTATTTATAAAACCCAAGCTTTAGCATTTATATATTATAGCTATTATTTATTTGGGCTTAAATAAATAATAGATATTTATACTCACTTAGATTTAAATAGATATTTAATATCTATGGCCATGTTAAATTCTAGAAAATTATACCTATCGTTTAGAAAGTATTTAAGTCATGTTTTATAATTTACTAAATTATAAACTACATTCTGGATATTTTTTTAGTAATTATCGAGGAACCATTTATGTAATATTTCTTATATAATGATCGCTTGTTAGTTAACTATACTCCATGCTTCGTTAATATTCGTTGATTTTCTCGTTTATCATAATTTCCCGATTTTATAGTCACATGAACATGGTCGAGTCATGATGTCCATATTGACGTCTGCATGGTTAGCCACGGGGGCTAACCCAGTCATATTGTTATACATGTTGAGTGGACCGTGGTGGTCCGAGTGGTACAGTCAAGTAAATGGGAACAACGATGAAACTGCTATAGGGCCCTGCTAGGCGACGATAGCCAGAGTTTCCATTGAAATCATTGAAGTTATGCATGAATTGATGATTGATACGCTATAGGGCCCTGCTAGGCGACGATAGCAATGTATCTATCAGAATACAATAGTTACCTTTCAAATGCTATAGGGCCCTGTTAGGCGACGATAGCTCTGTAACTATTCTATTCTCCCGGCAAGGTCACGAGGACCTAAGAGTACAATGATTACACTCTTTCTTTTTAAAACCAAAAACTGCTATAGGGCCCTACTAGGCGACGATAGCAACGTAATCATTCTACTCTGAGCTAACGGCGTTACACTGGTAATGTAACAAGTCACATGAGTCAGCTGTGGTGTCTGTGGTCGAGTAAATTCGAACATATCAATGGTGCATCGTGTCTTATCTCATTCATATTATCATGTCATAAACCATACGTATTGAGATAATGCTTATCAAATGTTTAAGTTCGAGATATCTGTTGTGCTTGTATATTATTGTTTGTATTAGGAGTGATCGGTTAGGTCAACTCACTTAGCTTCAAAAGCTAACGGCTCTCCTTCCTGCCCTGGACATATCACGTCTAGATTTCACAGGTGACGACTCTCAAGACGAGCTCTACCCAAAGGGACGCGGCAGATGTACAAGTTGAAGTGAAGGACTCCGATATAGTCTTATTTAGAATTACTTAACTTGCTTTATTGTCTTCTATCTGAGGTAATGCTTTAGATATGTATTGTATATAGATCGCCCTAGACTGCCTTATAGATCTTTTATTTAGACTCATGATGTAATAACTAGATCCCAGACATTTGAGTTCTATTGAAGAATACCAATAGGTGTTTTTATGCTTTCGCTTACTCTGTTAACCATGTGTAGAATGTAGAAATGACAATCAGTTAATGTAACTCGTCATTCCCTATGGGTCCAGAAAGGAAATTTTAAAATTTCCCTATTTTTGGCTACTCCGGGGCGTGACAACACTACTCGATTTGAGCGTCTGTCTCGCTTTGCTCCACATATGGTGGACACACCCCAGAAGAAAATCAAGAAGTATCATCGGGGTCTCAACTTGTCTCTCTGACATCTGACTATGGGGCATCTGGGCCAGTCATTTGAAGCTCTGGTGAGATTGGCTACGGGGTTAGAGAATGATGGTTGTCAGAATTCGAAACCGTTTGGAAATCGACCTCCCCAGAAGGGTTATTCTGGACAGAAATCAGGGCACCCTCAGGGACAGAAGAGGACCTGGGATGGAGGGAAGAAACCTCAACAGACATAAGCAGTATAACAGTACCCGCCTCGAGCAATAGGAGGGAACAACAACAATAACTGCTTCAATTGTGGTAATCCCGGTCACCGAGCTAAAGATTGCAGACTGACTAGGCGTGCTGATCGTCCGGGAATTGTGTGCTATAATTGTGGCATGCCGGGTCACATAAGTCCGGAATGCAAGGCTCCTAGGAGAAGCAATTACGGACAGCAAGGACAGGCCCGCCTGAATGCTGTTATCCCCGAGGCTGCTGGTTATGAAGAAACAGGTTATGAAGAAGGTACTTATGAGGAGGGACTGCCCGAGCAACGAGCAGTGGAAAGTACTCTAACCTTGTTTAACTCTCATGTTAAAGTTTTATTTGACACGGGTGCTACATATTCCTTTATATCTGTTAAGATTGTTCGGAAGATGGGTATAGTACCGCAACGTTTAGATGAAGCTTTGAGTGCTGTCTCGCCCTTAGGGACCACCGTTAAGTTATTACATGTATGTAAGGACTGTCCTCTACGGTTAGGAGACCGTGAACTTTTGGCAAGATTAGTGGTTCTGTCGATGGAGGAGTTCGATGTAATCCTGGGAATGGATTGGCTCGAGAAGAATCATGCGAAGTTGGATTGTGCAAGGAAGAGGATCACATTTGCAGACAATGGGAATCGACTCTTCGATTTCCAATGTAACCCTTCGGGTGATATGTTCCTCACTAAATGCCTAGCAAACATTGAGGTTGTCAGTGCAGAGGTGACAGTATCATGAATACTGGTGATCAAAGAGTTCGAGGAAGTATTTCGAGATATTTCTGGATTACCACCTGAAAGGGACATAGAATTCTATGTGGAACTGGTACCAGGCACTCGACCTATAACCAAGGTTCCCTACAGGATGGCCCCTACAGAGTTATTGGAGCTGAAGGAACAAGTTCAAGAACTTGAGAAGTTGGGTTTTGTTCGTCCAAGTACTTCACCCTGGGGAGCACCAGTGTTGTTCGTGAAGAAGAAGGATGGGTCAATACGGTTGTGTATTGACTACCGAGAACTGAATAAGGTTACTATCAAGAATAAGTATCCTTTACCTCGGATAGACGATTTGTTTGATCAGTTGCAAGGAGCCATGACCTTTTCTAAGATTGATCTACGGTCAGGGTATCATCAGTTGAGAGTGCGTAAGGAAGACATACCTAAAACTGCTTTCAGGACGAGATACGGACACTATGAGTTCTTAGTGATGCAGTTTGGGATGACGAATGCTCCGGCTGTGTTTATGGACTTGATGAACAGGGTATTCAAGCCCTATTTGGATCAATTCGTTATTGTCTTTATTGATGATATTTTGATCTATTCCAAGTCAGAGGAAGAGCATGAACAACACATGAGGATCGCGTTGCAGACTCTCAAGGATCACCGCATGTATGCTAAATTCAACAAGTGTGAATTCTGGCTTCAGGAAGTTAAGTTCCTCGGGCATGTGATCTCACAACAAGGAATTGCAGTTGACTCCTCAAAGACTGATGCAGTGGCGAATTGGACTCGGCTGACCAATGCTACAGAAGTCAGAAGTTTTCTGGGACTCGCTGGTTACTATCGGAGATTTGTAGAGGGTTTCTCCAAGATAACAGCCCCGTTAACTGGTTTGACTAAGAAAGATTTGAAGTTTGAATGGACTGATAAGCATGAACGCGCTTTTCTGGAATTAAAAGAGAGATTGACAACAACGTCAGTGCTTGCGATACCAAAGGATGGTGAGAAGTTCACTATTTTCAGTGACACCTCGTATCAAGGATTGGGATGTGTCCTTATGCAAGATGGTAAGGTTATAGCCTATGGTTCACGACAGTTGAAGCCAAATGAATTGAATTACCCAACTCATGATTTGGAGCTGGCAGCAGTTGTGTTTGCGCTCAAGATCTGGAGACACTACCTCTATGGGGAGAATTTTGTTTTGTTCTCGGACCACAAGAGCCTTAAGTATTTGTTTACTCAGAAGGAGTTGAACATGAGGCAACGTCGGTGGATGGAGCTGATTAAGGACTACGACTTTGTATTAGAGTACCACCCTAGTAAGGCTAATGTAGTTGCTGACGCCCTAAGTCGGAAACCTCAAGGAGTGATTGCTTCATTGATGTTGAGGGAATGGAAAGCTTTAGAGACAATCGCAGAATTCGATATGCAGATTTCTGAGGGAAGTGACGGACATCACTTTGGATGCCTTGTAATACAACCAACACATGTGAGTCGAATCATCGAGGCCCAAAAGGAAGACGAGAAATTTCAAGCATGGTTCGCCCTGATGTCTGAAAAGGACCCTACAGAATGGAAGGATGGGACAGATGGAGGATACCGATGTCGAGACAGATTGTGTGTGCCAGATTTTGGAAATTTGAGAAAAGATATTCTCGAGGAAGCACATAAATCAAGACTGACAGTACACCCCGGAGGGACAAAGATGTATAAAGACTTGAAGAGAAACTTCTGGTGGGAAGGGATGAAACGAGAAGTAGCCGAGTTTGTGTCTAAATGTTTGACTTGTCAACAAGTGAAGGCCAAACATCACAGACCCTCGGGATTGTTGCAACCCTTACCTGTTCCAGGATGGAAGTGGGAACATATAACTATGGATTTTGTGGTTAGATTACCCCGGTCACAACAGAATCATGACGCGATTTGGGTAATTTTGGATCATTTGACGAAGTCTGCACACTTCATCACGTACAATATGACTTACCCAGTAGAAAGGATGAGTCGAATGTATCTACAGCAAGTGGTGCGACTGCACGGTGCACCTGTGTCGATTGTATCAGATCGCGATACACGTTTTACCTCGGGATTTTGGGAAAGTTTGCAGAAGGCTATGGGAACTTCGCTCAAGATGAGTACTGCTTTCCATCCTTAGACCGATGGACAGACCGAGCGTGTTAATCAGATTATGGAAGATATGCTGAGAGCTTGTGCAATTGACTTTGAAGAGTCTTGGGAGACGCACTTGCCGTTGGTCGAATTTGCGTATAACAACAGTTATCACTCGAGTATTGGGATGGCACCGTTCGAAGCCTTGTACGGACGACCATGTCGATCTCCGCTGTGTTGGGCTGAAGTGGGAGACACAGAATTGTTGGGACCAGAGTTGGTGAGAGAGACCAATGAGAAGATTTCACTGGTCAAAGAAAGAATGAAAACTGCACAGAGTAGACACAAGAGTTATGCAGATCGGCATCGAAAGGACTTGGAGTTCAGTATCGGAGATCACGTACTCCTTAAGGTTTCACCTGTTCGGGGAGTAGTACGTTTCGGTTAGAAAAGAGGGAAGTTGGCACCCCGTTTCATCGGACCATTTAAGGTATTGGAGCGAGTTGGAACAGTGGCTTATCGGCTCGCATTGCCACCAAAGATGTTTGGGGTTCATAACGTGTTCCATGTCAGTATGTTAAGGAAATACATACGGGATCCTTCACATGTGGTAAATTTTGATGATATTGAGACGAGTCAGAATGTTGTCTACAAGGATAGACCTGTGAGGATTCTTGACCAGAGTATCAAGAGGCTGAGAAGAAGAGACGTTCCTTTGGTTAAGGTTCAGTGGAGGCATCATGACGAGGGAGAAGCGTCGTGGGAGTTAGAGTCAGACATGAGGATTAGATACCCCGAGTTGTTTCAGGATTAGTTAGCTCAGATTTCGGGGCAAAATCTCTGTTAAGGTGGGTAGAGTGTAACACCCTGTATTTTATTTTCATTTATAAATAAATACCGCTTTTCATTTCCATGAATTTTTGATTTAATTTCTGTTTATAACAATATCTGGGGTCAAACTGTAATTTCCATAAGTATAGAAAATACTTTCTATGGTTTTAAAATCAATATCTATATTTTTGTATAACCGGGAATTTAATTCCTACACTAATAAAATTTTCTGTATTTTATTTCCAACCGTTAAATACCAGTTTTATGTTTCAATCTGCGTCTATACCGCGTTTTGGTGTAGGAGCACGTGAGCTCAACCACACCGTGTAATATCCATTAGTTACTTGGAGCCCAATTTGGACTCTCCCTATAAATATATCTATATCACTCTCAGATTCTCAATTATCTAACTCTCACAGTCTCTCAATTCACTCTCTATCCCTCTCAATTTCTCTTTGATCTCTCTCGAGATCACACACACACTTTCAGATTATATATATAATCAGTCACATACATAGACACACATATATATTCATATATTGGGCTACCAAAATCAAGAACGGAGAAGTAGAGATTGGACGACGGATTATTCGGCGGAATTATCGGTCTCAAAATTCTCTGTGTAATTAGACTCGGTGAGTATTATAAACTCACTCTCAACGTATGTATATGTATAATTCAGTGTTTATGTGAGTGTATATGTGTATATATATGTGATACACCATGGAAGCTTAAAATTGGAGTTTTATAAAACTCAACCAAATTCAATTCCGTGAATTGATTATGGAAGATCTTTGTCCCAATAGGCTACCGTTCAAATCCTACGTTGTAATTCATCCGTATCGCGACGTACCATTGATTTAAAGTTTTGACACCTTTACTTTAATTGCGAATATCTAGAGATACAATCCGTAATTGTTTAAATTGATTGCATATTCGTAATCTACGCGGAAAACCGAAGAGATCCATATATTGCACGACATGTTTGAGACAGAATCTGAAAATGGGTAAAATTCAGTTTAAAACCAGAAAACAGGGGAAAACGAAGAAGATGACATTCTGCAAGAACTCGCGCGACCCGCTCGCGCGAACCAATCCCCCCCTCGCGCGCGCAACCCGCTCGCGCGACCTGTTCTGCCCCTTCGCGCGCGCGACCCGCTTGCGCGATTTGTTCTCCCCTTCGCTCGCGCGACCATGCAGTTTGAGCAGTTTCTGTATTTTTATATAAGGGACTGTTTGGAAAAGGTTTTAAAAGTTTTTAAAGAACTGTTTGACAAATATACTGTTTAAAAGGCTCCCTGTTAGAAATTGGACTTGTAAGAACGTTTCAGACTGAGATTTATGTTGAACGAACATTCAGCTTTGATATAAATAACTGTTACTGCAAACTGTGAACATTGACATACATATTAGGGTCGAGGTTGTGTCAACATGCATGTGTGTGAGAAAGCGTGAAAAGAGTACAGAGTGGCGGTCTAGTGTGCGACCTCAATATTGATTGGATATTATTCCTGGTATTGGAGGCGACAGTGTTGTGTACGGCTTAGATATCGATCGGATATTATTCCTGGTATCTAGGGCGCTTGTTTCGGATATCGATCGGGTATTATTCCTGGTATCCGAAATGATTGTATTGAGTTACGGCTTAGATATCGATCGGATATTATTCCTGGTATCTAGGGCGCTTGTTTCGGATATCGATCGGATATTATTCCTGGTATCCGAAATGATGGTATTGAGTGCGGCTTAGATATCGATCGGATATTATTCCTGGTATCTGAAGCGGTGGTATGGTGTGCTGTTTTGGATATCGATCGGATATTATTCCTGGTATCTGAGGTAATGGTTTGGTTAAGTCGGTTTTTGGTTGAGAGAAAAGAGTCAGAAAGATGAGATGTTACATTGTTCATGCACGGTTGCATATTTATTACTTACTATATTCACCCGTTACTTATGTTGGAATTGGAACCTTGAATCTATTGCTTTTAAAGTTTAATTGCACTGCTATTTATTTGCTTATATATACATTACGAGCACTTGCTTATTTTGCTCACCAGCTTGCATAAGCTGACGGCGTTGATGCGTCCTGGACTGTATGTCCAGATTTTCAGGGTCAGGAGCAGCCAGGGTATTTTGACTATGCTAGTTAGAAGTAGGAGACTTTCCAGGAGGCCGCTTTATATTTCTCATGTCTTTTATTTTCGGGTTGTAATAAACTAGCTTCAGACTTTTGTTTTAGGGCGTTTGTGCCTAAGACCTGAACTTATGTAATAGTTTAGTAAGTTTTAATTATTGGAGCTTATGTTTTGTTAGTAACCTTTCTTTAGAAATGCTGTTTAAGTTAATTGTTGCAGGAATAATTGGTCATACTCACTTGTCACGACCTACGAGTCCATAAAGGAAATTAAATGCTTTCCTGTATTATGCTACGTCGGGGCGTGACAAGGACGTTGGCCCACCGAGCTTTAACGCTGGGGTATTACTGGCCCAATATGAAGTCCGATGCTCAGGAATTAGTAAAGAAATGTGATAAGTGTCAGAGGTTTGCTAAATACATACACCAGCCTCCGTAGCCAATGACCCCAATCCAAAGCCCTTGGCCATTTATGCGATCGGGTCTGGATATCGTGGGTCCCCTCCCAACGGCCAGAGGAGGAAAAAAGTTATTGGTTATCGCGGTGGATTACTTTACGAAGGGGGCAGAAGCAGAAGCGTTAGTGAAAATTGGTCAAGCTGACATGAAAAATTTCGTGTGGAAGAATGTGGTTTGCAGATTCGGCATCCCCCACGTTCGAGGGATCACTCTTCCAGCAGTTTTGTGAAAGCCTGCAGATCAAGCACCACTTTTCGTCCCCTGGGCAGCCCCAGGCTAACGGCCAGGCGGATGTCACAAACAGAACCATCCTTGACGCCATGGAAAAAAAAGGTTGGAAGGGGCTAAAGGAAGCTGGCTGGACGAACTACCTGAAATACTATGGTCATACAGAACCACTAGGAGGACTGCTACAAGGGAATCACCCTTTACCCTGACCTATGGGACAGAAGCGGTTCTGCCAGTTGAAATCGGTATACCGACCGTCATAACTAAATCTATACCTACCATGGAAAGACAGGGTCTTCAAATCGTTGCTGAGTCACAAAATAATGAGGGTTTACAACAGAATTTGGACTTATTGGAAGAAACTAGGGAACATGCCCTACTTCGTCTGGCAGCCTACCAGCAGAAAGTTGTAAGTTATTTTGATAGAAGAGCGAGGCCCCAGACGTTCGACCTCGGGGATTTGGTGTTAAGAAGGGTTTTTCCAAACACCAAAGATCCCACCGACGGGAAGATGGCTCCCAATTGGGAAGGGCCATATAAGGTGGTCAGGATAAACAGACCGGGAACGTACTGGTTACAAGATATGGAGGGCAGACCAATCCCAAGGCCTTAGCATGCTGAGCACCTAAGAAAATATTATGCGTAGTACACTGCCATCTTATTTTAGTCTCTTCTCTATCAAGAGTCTTAAACCAAGCTTTGATTCCTTTAAATGCAATAAAATGAGCAGTTAGCATTTTCTGCTTGTCAGTTATGAGTCAGTCGTGATTACTTGGTTTGCCAGTTCTAAATTCTGATGTACTCCAACCTAAGTATGCAGGCATTGGCGAAGTAAAAACAAACATTGCAAAGCACTTTATTTATGATAAGCTAATGCAAAAAAAAAAAAAAAAAGTCTTCAAGTCCCCTTGCCCTCCAGGGCCTTGATTTCTTCTTCCATGACGGTTATTTTGGCCACCAGCTCGTTGACAGTAAGCTCCAGAGCGTGGAAATCCACCTCCTGCATAGCAGAGTCCATCTACAGAAGGACACCTTGCTTTTCTACTTTCTGCAGACACTCTTCTAGGTTCTCTAAGGAGAGGCCTGTCCAGGAGCTAGGCACGTGAGGAAAAGCGTGCACTCCCAACCGAGCCGTTTTCAGTTGGGGTCGAGATTCCTCATCATTCACCTTTTCCTAGCCCTTCCTGGACGAAGCTGGTAGCATGCCGGTATCCCTTGACGAGGATGAATCAGCACTGGCAGATAAAGCAGTTGGCCCGTCACACGGGGCGGTCCTGCTCAACAAACGTGAACCGGAAGCCATGGACTGGGTAAATCGACGTGACCCAGAAGCAGCCGCAACAGGAGCTGTAATGGGAACTTCACCGCCAGCCTCACCAACAGGTCCTCCAACGGGAGCTGCAACGAGAACCTCACCACCCGCTTCGCTAACAGGTCCTCCAATCAAATCGGAAAACCTAAGGCCGGCATTAATGGCTTGATTAATCGCCTCATCATCAACAACAATGGCATCGACGTCACTGAAAGCAGCAAAAGATGTCTTGCAAAGTTCAGGATCAAAAGTGATAGGAGGGTGAATAGAGGGATCCACCAACCAGTTACCAGAGACAACGACCCAAGGGTATTGATGCCAGTTCTTGTTGGGAAAGTCCAGGCCCCGGATAAGATGTTTTCCTTCTACACTGATGCGTAAGTAGGGATCCCCACGGTCAATGTTCAAGGTATAACACGTGACGACATTGACAGAGCGAAGGAGTATCCCGAGTCGTTGGTTCAACGCCGCTATAGCCCAAAGAAGACGGGCAAGATTCGGACGACACTTGATCAACGTAAAGCATAATCCTTGCAGAAGATCACAAAAGGAGGTGGAGAAAGGAAAGCGTAACCCCACTATTAGCAGCAGATAACTGCTAACAACAACCGAAGGGAAAGTCACCTCTTTTCCCTCAACGAAAGGACGAATATCGACGTCAGAAGGGATTTCACAATCCCTCTTGAAAGCAGAAAGTCCCTCACTGGAAGTCAAGTTAATTCGAGAAGCCATGGGAGAAGAATCTGAAGCTAGAATTCAAAGAAGGTGTAAAGGTAATCAAGGACTTGCAACCAATTCCTGGAGCATAGGAACCTATATAAAGACTTATGAAACCTCCTAGGGTACATCTCCCAACGTGGGCAAATGATGATTGTATTAAACGGCACAGAGAACCCACATCATTAGATTCGTTAGCGTGCATTTGAACAGTTGGATTCAATGAATCTATTGAAAAATGTGGTGGTTGAGATCGTGGGGGATCAAGTGCGTTTAATGTGACGAGACAACCTATATTGGCGTGGGCCTACATAATAAATAATTACTCCAAGGTTAACTCTAAGTGTTCAGGCCAGGTCAAGTTTATACGCTTAGACCTGACCTCAAATCTAGAAAAACCAAGGTTAACTCTAAGTGTTCAGGTCAGTTCAAGTTTATACGCTCAGACCTGACCTCAAATCTGGAGAAACCAAGATTAACTCTAAGTGTTTAGGTCAGGTCAAGTTTATACGCTCAGATCTGACCTCAAATCTAGAAAAACCAAGGTTAACTCTAAGTGTTCAGGTCAGGTCAAGTTTATACGCTCAGACCTGACCTCAAATCTGGAAAAACCGAGATTAACTCTAAGTGTTCAAGTCAGGTCAAGTTTATACGCTCAGACTTGACTTCAAATCTAGAGAAACCAAGGTTAACTCTACGTGTTTAAGTCAGGTCAAGTTTATACGCTCATACCTGACCTCAAATCTAGAGAAACGAAGGTTAACTCTAAGTGTTTAGGTCAGGTCAAGTTTATACGCTCAGACCTGACCTCAAATCTAGAGAAACCAAGGTTAACTCTAAGAGTTTAGGTCAGGTCAAGTTTATATGCTCAGACCTGGCCTCAAATCTGTCGAAACCAAGATTAACTCTAAGTGTTCAGGTCAGGTCAAGTTTATACACTCAGACTTGACCTCAAATCTAGAGAAACCAAGATTAACTCTAAGTGTTCAGGTCAGGTCAAGTTTATATGCTCAGACCTGACTTCAAATCTAGAGAAACCAAGGTTAACTCTAAGTGTTTAGGTCAGGTCTAATTTATACGCTCAGACCTGGCCTCAAATCTGCAGAAACCAAGATCAACTCTAAGTGTTCAGGTCAGGTCAAGTTTATACGCTCGGACCTAACTTCAAATCTAGAGAAACCAGATAAATCGAGATTAACTCTAAATACTCCGAACAGGTAAAGTGAACACGCTCTAAACCCGACCTCGAATAAATCAATTCAAACTGTTTTCAATAGAACAATTGCATCCACCAATAAAAGAAACAAATTATCATCATCCACCAACAGACTGTTACATAGAGTCCTACAAACAAAAAGAAAACTACTGCTTAGGAGGAATTAGGTCAGCAATGTCAACATTCTCTTCAACAGGAGAAGCATTATCAGGACCTAGAGCTTCGACTTCATCAGAGTCTCCCGTAGCAGCAAATACTGTGCTGAAGTCAAGGTCGGGATATTGGAGCCTTAACTTATCTGAGATAGCTTGCTCGCACTCATGCCAGCCAGCATTATGGCCCTCATTCACTAGTGAGATACCCATGGCTACCAGCTCGTCTGTTTTTTCTTTAAAATAAGCGACAGTTGTAGCCTTCTTCTCCTCATCTATGTTCTCTCTCAGTTTGGTCACAACCTACTGTTCGGCTTTAAGAAGCGTCTCGGCCGCCTCAGCTCTTTTCAAATCCTCCTCCAACTTTAGTTGAACTGATGTAAGCTGGGAGTCCACTATCGCTTTCTCCAAGTTTACTTTGGAGAGCATCAGCCTGGAGAGCATCAGCCCTAGCTGTCTGGGCAGAAAACTTCGTTACTTGTTCTGCCAAGAGGTCTTCCATGATGGACCCCTCGAAATTGACCTTGCCAATGGCGCGGTCATAAAAGTCCCCTGAAGTAAGTAAAAGTTCAGAAAGCAATAAAGGAGAAGAGTGACAAAAATCAGGAAATACCTCAAGTTGAGCGTTGATGCAAGATTGAAGAAAACCCGGATTCTTGACCAGGTTCACTAAGCCCGCGAACTATGCGGCCAATTTTTTGCAATGCGCCTCGATATAGGCTTCAACAGACTTGTCTCCCCAGAGCACTGGCTGGGAGGCCACCTTCGATTTACCTTTACTCAGCCCCTCGGACGGGGCAAGAAAAGCGGTAGGGGCTTTTGACGAAACAAGACCCAAAGTCGTCACATCCGAGCCTTCACCCCTCCTTCGCAGAGGAAAGTACCAAATCGTTAGCAATTTTATGGGCTTTCTTCTTGGACTGAAGGGGAACAGCTTTAGCAGAACCCGACACGCCAGGAGCACCCCTCTTCTTACCTCCGGTGGTATCCCGGATTTTAGCAAGGATGTTGTCCATATGAATTAGCCCGGCGCCAACTAGGTTTCTACCAGATAGGAGGGTAGCCCGAGTCCTCACAAGTGGCTGAAAAAGGGCAGCCAACAATTCTTTTGTCACCCTGGATGAAGTTAGACTTCGGAGGGTGGTGCGTGCTATTAAAAATAATAAAAAATAGATAAATAAATAAAATATCGTCAAAACAACTCCCGAAATCAAAGCAGGGAACCTAAGGGCCTAAGGGCAATCCATCCTTACGCAAAGCCCCCGCCAGGCGAGGAACGTCCCCGATAAAGAAAAATTCATCCTTCCATTTCTTATGGGCTGACTCCAAGTCGTTTATGACATGGTGACCAAGCGCCATATTAACAAAGTATCCGGCCCCGGCTTGCTCCGGACAGTCATAATCGTCCTGAGAGATTTCAAGTCCAACTTTACCGAGTTCAAATGAGATAAAACTACAAGCCCTAATAGAGTCACCCAACTATTCGGCACAAGTTGGGAAGGGGCTAATCCAAAGAAAGTCAGGAATTCACAGAAAAAAGGGTGAAGTGGAAGCCTAACTCCTAATTTTAAAACATAAGGGTAAAATGCCGTCTCCCCTTCCTCCAAATCAAGCACGGTCTGCTTAGGACCAGGAATCCTACAGACCAGGTCGTCGAGAATTCTATACGTTTTCCTAAGAAGGTCCAGTTTCCTTTATTTTAAAGAGGATGCGTTCAAAGGACCATCAAATCTGGTTCCTCGAAACTAGTATGCTCCCCTTCAGTCCAAGAGGAAAGCCCATAAAATTTAACACGTACCAAATCAAGCTATCTTAGTATGAGGGGATGAACTAGATGGTTCCTCGAAACTAGTATGCTCCGAAGAAACTGATAAGAAAGACATGGCAAAAGGAGAGGAAGGTCTAACCTAGGTCGACAAGAATGCGAGGAAGTGAAATTCAGAAGATTGACTTCAAACGCTTGAAAGAATAATCTAAAAACAAACAAAGCGATGATCAAATCAAATAATCTCATTTTTAAACCCTAGTCTCGGGAACACCAAAAGGCATCATTACTCCTGTCACTTTGCACCTGCCCGAGGCATACAAAAAAAGTATACTACGTCATTAAGAATAAGGTCCCAATCCAAGGACTCGGATTAAGACCAGAGGGGGGAGTAGCTAATACGACATCGTTTAGACCCTCCATCAAAGTATGACACGTGGCAAAAGAGTCATGGGCCGATCGCACGGGAATACCATCTAGTTTGAATAAATCCACATAACCGTTGGACCAAGAAGACGTGGTCAGCTTCATTTCAAAAAGATAGGAAGCTGGTAGCCCATAATACGAAGGTATGGGACAGGTGGCAGGCTCTACAACGGCCCAACATAACGAGCTAGTGAGAGACTGCGCCGCAAAGGCAGCAGTTCGTTAACATCATTCCCTATTTATACCATTGCAAGCAAACAAATGAGGTACATACTCTTTCCTTAGCAACAAAGAGTATTGCTTACTCCTTTTCCTGATAACTAACTTAGTCATCGGAGGAGGCTCAAGGGATCATCATCAGCTATCCCCGCTCTTGCCGTACATCAACCTACCTAAAATCGGTCAACATCAAACATGTATCTAAATTTGCAGTGAGCTATCTCTATCAGTCACAGTGTTGGAGACTAGTCACTACACAGAAATGCGTCGTCACACTTTAGGATAATGGTCCAGTTATTTACAAACGAGTTATCACCGCAACGATGCTGACAAATCGTAAGGTTTCTATTATAAAGGTTAGTCATCACTAGTACAACGATTCTTCATCATAAAGGTTTCTTATCAGTGGTACAAAAGGTTCCTTACCATATGTACAAAGGTCCTTATTTTGTTCATGACAAAGTACTGAACACAAAACTTATAATATATCTTCAATGCACATTCCAAATAATTTTTACCATAACTCGAAGCCAAAATCAAACTTCGAAGATGAAACTACAAATCCGATAATGTTTATAAATAAACCATAACCCTAAGCAAAAAACTAATTAAAATAAAATAGGTCCCAATATAGGGAAACAAAATAGCATTCGTAAAATAATAATTACTAATATAAAAGACCCTTTCATAATAGCCCAACAAAGAGACTAATCACGAGTAGGAGAGGATGCATGATGATTCTCTAACAATTTATTAATTATTTTGATACTTGTATAGACGCTCTCAAACCGTCTATGGATGTTATCAAACCGTTTATTGAACTTTTGAATTTCGCCCAAGAGTGTCCCGAATTTGTCAAGACGTTTGTATGCACTCTAAATTAATTGATGTAAATCTCTCAAACTCACTGGCCTTTTGAAATTTTGTTCGAAAGCTTTCTTATCATTCTCACCCTCCATCTCCTCCCCTTGAACTTCCTCCTCGTCTTCTTTGTCATCTTCTTCTTCAACTTCTATCATTATCTGCCTTCATCTACTGGTCTGCTTCTTTGCATCCTCCAATAGCTTCATTTTTTTAAAGTGTTGCCAAATTGAATGGTTGTGGAAGCTTATCGAGTCCCATTCAACCTCACACCAAAATGTTTAATTTTTTTTAAACCCATCCTATATTGCAATGATCCACCCCTTTCCTCTAAAGTCACCATAAAATTGAAGATGATGTGCCCAAAATTTAGCAGCCACTCAGTCACTATTACATAAATCATCAATGGTTGGAGGGTTTGCATAGCCTCATAATGTCCAGCCCTCGGAACAACATTGTGACTAAGAATACGATTTATCATACAGACTTTGTCATTCAAGTACTTATGATGTGAAAGTTTTTTACCTCGCTAGTTTTCATTGCAAATAGTTAATATAACGGTACTGTGGTTTATTACATCATAGAAATCACCATCGGGCCAAATGCAGTGTTTTTCCTCGGTGTTGGGAATTTTAAATATGTCACATATAGATTCAACCATTAGTACAATTTCCATTCCATTTACAGTGCTTGTTATTTGATTCTTATCCCAACTAAGTATAAGATTACAGTAGAACATTCTAACAAGTTTCGGATAAGTTAACTTGCAAATTCTAGTAAATTCCAACAAAACAACCTTATCAAAGAGAGAATCAAAATTCCATCTTGCAAAGTTGGGCCAGAGTACATGCCTTCCTGAAAGAACCCCAAATTTTGAAATTAGGCCACCTCAAATTGGCTTCTAGAGATACAAAGGGGCTTAGTTAACATTCCTTGCTTGGTTCTCCTTTCCTTGCTTGGATGTCCTTACAGGAGTTTTTCTTAGGGCCATTTGTGAGTTTGATGTAAATGGGATGGAAAATATAGATGGGGGCTATAGGTTTTTAGAGAGACAAAGATGAGAATGGAAGTATGTGAACATGGAAGAATTTTGATGTTGAAGTAAAGGGGATGGAGGATTGTAGATGGACTAGGATTTCTAGAGAGAGAAATATGATCGTTTGTCTATATAGAGATGGTTTTAAAGGAACTTGTAGGATACCTTTGTTCTAGCATTTGGAGAGAGGGAGAGAGAGATAATGGACTAGGGTTTAGAGAGAGAGAGACGAGAATGGTTAGGGTGGCATGGGGGTGGTTAGATGAAGAAGTAGTACTTAATTTGTAATTAAAAAAATGATTTTTTTTCTTATTTAAAATCACTAAATTGGTCGACTGGAGACTTACCAGTCTTTTAGCTCCTTCAACTCTCTTCGGTCAACCATATTGAAATAGTCCTTGCATGCTTTTTGTTGCTTTGGCCGAAACATCAGTCGGTAAATATCCTGGCCAGCACATCTACCGACCTTAAGGAACATAAAGATTCTTATTATGGTACAGTCCAAGTATTATTAGGGTAGAATCATTGTTTTGTTTTGGTACAATCATTGTTATTTGATAGTACAATCATTTACAAATTAAGACTTTGGGATATGTCATATTTGTATAGGTCTAACTACAATGGCGGATGGTAAAAGTGGCAAGGTGGTGTATGCTAATTTAACTGATGATTTTGACTTGCAATTCACCAATGATGTTCAATTCATTTGCAATGGTAGTATCAATTTAACTAATGATGAGGACAATGAATACAACTTCTATGAGAATTGTGTGTTAGGAAAGCAAAACAGGGTAAAGTTTGGCATGACCACCCACTAAAAGAAGAGATATTTGATTATGTGCATACGGATGTTTGGGGGGAGGGGTCCCACGAAGACTACATCTTTGGGAAGAAGCTATTGGTTTATGACATTTGTTGATGAGTACTCAAGAAGACTTTGGGTATACACGATGAAGCACAAAGATGAGGTACTTGAAGTTTTCTTGACTTGGAAGAAGATGATTGAAGTTCAAATGGGAAAAAAGATATATGTATTGAGATCCGATAATGGTAGAGAATATAAATCGAATCCATTGCTAGAGTTGTACAAAATGGAAGGGATAATGATGCATTTTAACGTGAGGAAGACTGTACAGTAAAATGGTGTAGCAAAAAGAATGAATAGAGTGAGATATATACATGTTGTCCAATGCTAATTTGATGAAGAAATTTTGGGCGAAAGTTGTTACTTATACAGGTCATCTAATGAATAGACTTCCTTCTAATGCGAATGGAAGTAAGATACCCATTGAGGTATGGACTGATAAACCTGCTAATGATTATGATTCTTTACAAATATTTGGTTGCCTTGCTTACTTCCATGTTAAGGAAGATAGATAACTTGACCCAAGGGCAAAGGAAGCAATTTTTTTGGGCTTCAGTAGTGAAGTAAAAGGAGAAAAAATGGTTGTTAGCAGGGATGTTACTTTCAATGAAAGTAAATTGGTTACTAGTGAAAAGGAGAATCGGTCTAGTGAAGAGAACAAAATGGTAGTAATGTGCAGCAGGCAGAGCTTAATGATAGTCCAGCAGGTTCTAGTTCACAAGACACTCTTTCAAATGATGGAGAAGAAGAGGAGGTGGAGGCTTCTCCTCAAAGCCCCCCACCAAATAAGGAAATAATTGCAACTAGTAGACCAAGAAGATAGATAAATAAGTCGGTTTGGTTTATGGATATGGTTGCTTATGTCCTACCGATTGTTGATGAAGCTATTCCCTCCATATACAAAGAAGTTGTGCATAGTTCAAAAAAGGTGCAATGGAACAAGGCCATGGGTGATGGCACGCCCCGGAGTAGACCAAAAATAGGAAAAATTCAAAATTTCCTTTTTCGGGTCTGTGGATACGTAACTAGTTAGAGATCACCTATTTATCCTCAACAATAACATAATAGAGAGCATAATAGTAATAGGCATATTTCTAAGTTAATTGCAACATAAGTAATTAAACACAACTGATTCTTACATTATCAATATGTTACAGACCCATACGTAATTCAAAAGAGGCAAAACAAATAAACATAGTCTTGTGATATCTCGGGTCACATAATCCAACAGTTATCAGAGTTTTTACAAACAAGAAAAAATAAACAAAAGACTAGAGTTGTCGTCTTCAACTTGTGAAGCCATAGTAGTCTCCGTAGTAGTCTTTTCCATAGTACTCCTCTTTATAGAAGACTTCATCAGTGAATCCCTCAATGATGTATCCATCAATACCATAATTGGCCTCGAGTAGAACACCACCTGCTAAATTAGGACTCGTTGGACATAGGAGGTCTAGCGGTATAAAACATCATCAACTTGAATGCAAGTTGAGTGAGTATAAGTCCTCACAAACTTCCTGTAGTAACATCTAGTAAATAACTAGGTTCATTATCTTTGGTTAGCTTATAAACGTCTTTACTAGTTACTAAGAAGATAAGACCATTGGAGTCACAATAAAAAAAAAAAACCAAACTCAACTCAATTCAGGACTTATGACTGGGTAATGAAAGACCATAACCCAACTCTACCTACTACTACACCCTTCTAAGAAATCTGACATAAGCCGTTGGGATTAGAATATTGATGAGTAAGCTGTCGTGTCCTAATGGCCACAAGAGCATAGCAACATGCTTTAATGGATGACTCAGTCTAATGTTCAAGGTACATGACCTGCCTACAAATGGATATAAACGTGCCTTATCGGTTGCTTGATTAGTAAGTTGTCGTGCCCCAGTGGCCGCAAGATCGTAGCAACATGCCTTAACGGTCAACTTCATCAAGATATTCATTTACGGATACCATACGCATAAACAACCATCAACCTCACACTGACACTTAATAATTAGAACAGATGCGAATAACCAAAAGGACTCCCCTGGCTTGAAAGATGATCCGATGACTTGCGTTCAAACGCCTTTACCGAAATCAAGAAAGTTGGCCAAAGTGTAAGAGTATATTGTTAGTAGTTCCACAAGCAAAGTGCATAGTTATTTCATGAGTTTTGATATTATTATACGTATGTTATTCCCATTATTCTCAGTGGCGCGTTAGAACAAATGCGAATAACCAAAAGGACTCCCCTGGCTTGAAAGATGATCCGATGACTTGCATCCAAATGCCTTTACCGAAATCAAGAAAGTTGGCCAAAGTGTAAGAGTATATTGTTCGTAGTTCCACATGCAAAGTGCATAGTTATTTCATGAGTTTTGATATTATTATACTTATGTTATTCCCATTATTCTCAGCGGTGCGTTATTGAAGTCGTCATTGTTGTAAGGTTCATAAGTATAACTTATGAGGAAAACAATTACAGGTGGTTCAACCGATCAAGAAAACTTGAGCCCTTAGGCATGCGAGCACTTCACTAGGAGTGAGCACTTGAGTCTCGAGCGCTTTAAGAAAGCGGGAGCGCTCAGACCTGTATATTAAAGCATATAGACAAAACATATGAAGTGCATATTAAAGCATAGATTGTCATTTTAATGAGTGGATTAGTGTACATGTATATAAAACTAACATGCAAACTCCTAAGCATATAATTGATTATGAGAACCTAACATTCATGAGGTATAATTACTGACTTAACATCTTGGCATAAAAAACATAATAGATTTGTCACACTCGAGCACTTAAAGAGCTCAAGCAATCCAGTCCAACGCGAGCACTCAGACTTGATAATAGGCAGATTCTGAGTTTAGTTCACATACATGAACGTAAATAGATGTTTTCAGCACATGCAAGTTCATAAGAACATGTAAAAACTATTCCTAAGGGTATCTAAGTGAGAATCTATACTCACCAATGCATGGGTGGTGTTTGGATGATGAAAATGTATGTATATATGTTGAGAGAGCTTGAAATTGAGTAGAATAGAGGTCCTATCCTCTTCTCTTCTACTTGATCATGTAAAAGATCAATTTATGGAACTCATCTTCAAGTTCTCCATCTTGATTTTAGCAATGTAGTATGTGTATATGTAGATAGATGAAAGAATGTGTGTATATGCTTGGATTCAAGCATGCAAGAGATTTAGAGTATGTATAAGCATGATATGTATGAAAACTTTCTCTCAACAACTATTTTTCTCCGAGTTTTCTCTCAAAAACTGTTTTATAAAATATAGGAAATGAATGAGCATTGAAGCTAATTATAGGCAAACACTGGCTTACTTGAGTGCTTCAGTCAACACGAGCGCTCGGGGATCGAGCACTCCTATGGTTTGAGCGCTTGGGGTTGGCTTTTGTCTAAAGTTTCCCCCAAGGTTACAACATATCATACAAACGTTTGGTGCATTCATTTGATCAAAAAATGAATTTTGGCTTAAAAATTCAAAAAATTCACTCAGGACGACACTTAATGAAGATGAGGCGGCACTCAGAGAGTGCTGCAGCGGCATTCACGGACTGCCATTAGGGCACTCGGACTGCCACTGCACTGCAATTCAACACTATTCACAGCAATTCAACACCTTAATTTCATTTCATGTCATTAAGTAAATATTGTTTCATTAAATGTAATTAAGGAAATAGCCCCCATTTGGATTCAATAAAACTATCTAAAAAATCAAAATCCTTAAGGAAAAAAAGTCAACTCTTCCTTCGAAGGTAAAATTTCTAATTTCCTACAAATTTCTTCTTAAGGACCTTTCGATTTCTCAATGTTCCCTTTCATTTAAAAATTCTTAAAAATCATTTCTAGCTTAAGGGAGACCCAATGAACAATTATCGGGACTTTTCATCTTGAAATTCCAAAATTTTATAATCGACCCCCTTTTGACCCGTTGACTTTTCACTAGGTCAATTGTTGACTTTTTCAGGGTTCAGGCTAAATTTCTCTCCTTTTGAAAATAGTTTTAAGATGCTCCAAGTACAATGCTGTGTTTCTATACGTGTTCAAAACTCATAGTCTACAAGGTGACGGGTAGATGGGAATTTTGGTCTTTTTGGCTGAAAAGGGTGATTTTGGACCGAGATTCTTCTTGGAAGAGAATCAGGTTGCTTGTAAGAGTCTTGATTCCGACAAGACATATTCATCATTGATCTCCAGAGGTAAATCCCCCTAAGTTTAATAGTTTAGTCAAAATTAGGGTGTCTACAGTTTGCCCATCTTCAACAGAGTTTGTGAACCAACGTGTATCACAAGTGAATGTCAAAGCCTGTGTGAAGACAAGCTTTGACTGGGCTATTGAACATATGTAAAAAAAAAGTGCATTGCAAAAACATTACGGAGATGGTCGGTGCTGGTCGTGCTCAAACAATTAGCTGCCTATGTATCCTTGAAGGAATCAGACCAGGACATAGTTCGGGCAAGGGATAAACACACATAGTCGCAAATAGTCACACAGATAAGTGCTCCTATCCTATCGTGATGCACGTGCTCATGCAATGTTGGCTGCCAATGTACTACACAATTCGTGCTTTAGGCTATTTCAAATGTGAAGGTTCTAGGCCACGGTGTTTTGCTGTGCATAAATGCATTTCATGTCCTATACTTTCAATGCTTGGTTTTCAATATTCATCGTTATCCGTAGCTGTTCAGCCCTGTCGGATATGTTTGCTCTAAGTATCCGTAGCCGTTCAAACCTCGTCGGATATGTTTACTCTAAGTATCTACAGCCGTTCAGCCCCATTAGATATGTTTGCTCTTTCAAATGCAATTGACTGGAGTACGCTTCGCGTATTATGCCATGGTGCCAACGCAGGTTTGCTCTCTCAAAATGCAATCAACTGGACTACGCTTCATGCATTATGCCCCAGTGCCAATGCACATTTGCTCTCTCAAAATGCAATCGACTGGACTACACTTCGCGCATTATGCCCTGATACCAATGCAGGTTTGCTCTCTCAAAATGCAATCGATTGAACTATGCTTCGCGCATTATGCCCCGGTGCCAATGCATGTTTGCTCTAAGTATCCGTAGCCATTCGGCCCTATTGGATATGTTTACTTGTTTCAATCTTCAAAATTGGGAGCCAGTCAAACTCAATTCAATTCAATTTCAAAATCGAGAGTCAATCAGACTCAATTCAATTCAATTCTAAAATTGGGAGTCAAACAAACTCAACTCAACTGAATTCAATTCAATTTTCTAAAATTGGGAGTCAATCAGACTAAATTCAATTCAATTTCTAAAATCGGGAGCCAATCAAACTCAATTTAATTCAATTTTCTAAATTCTTGAGTCAAATAGACTCAATTCTACTCAATTCAATTCAATTTTTTTAAAATTGGGAGTCAATCATACTCAATTCAATTCAATTCTCTAAAATAGTGAGTCAATCAAACTCAATTCAATTCAATTCTCTAAAATAGTGAGTCAATCAGACTCAATTCAATTTAATTTTCTGAAATTGGGAGTCAATTAGACTCAATTTAATTCAATTCTCTAAGATCGAGAGTCAATCACACTCAATTCAATTCAATTTCTAAAATCGGGAGTCAATAAGACTCAAAAACATTTCTATTTCCCAATCGGGAGTCAATTTGACTCAAAACAAATTTCTCTTTAAAAAATGGGGAGTCAATCAGACTCAAAGAATTTTTCTTATTTCCAAAATCGGGAGTCAATCAGACTTAAAACAATTCCTATTTTTAAAATTGGGAGTCAATTCAACTCAAAACAATTTCTATTTCTAGATTGGGAGTCAATTCAACTCAAACAGTTTTTTATTTCCAGATCAGGAGTCAATTTGACTCAAATGAATTTCGATTTCAAAACTGGGAGTCAATCAGACTCAGAGAATTCAAATTTTTCAAAATCAGGAGTCAATTCGACTCAAATGTATTTATTTCTCAAAAATTCAGAGTCAATCAGACTCAAAAGAATTCCTTATTTCCAAAATTGGGAGTCAATTAGACTCAAAACAATTCCTATTTCCAAAATTGGGAGTCCATTTGACTTAAAACAATTTCGATTTCCAAGTCGTGAGTCGATCAAACTCAAAGCATTCAAGTTTTTCAAAAATTGAGAGTCAATTCGACTCAACAATAATTTTAATTTTACAAAATCTGGAGTCAATCAGACTCAGAAGAATCTCTAATTTCAAGATCGGGGGTCAATTAGGCTCAATTCGTTTTCCAAAATCGAGAGTCAATCGAACTCAAAAACAATTTGGATTTCCAAATTGGGAGTTAATCACACTCAACAGAATTCAAATCATAAGTCAATCAATCGAATTTCTATCTCCCAATAGGGAATCAATTCGACTGAAAACATTTTCGATTTTCTTCCAAATCAGGTGTCAATTCGACTCAAAATAATTTCTATTTCAAAAATCAGGAGTCAATTTGACTCAAATGAATTCAAATTTTCTAAAATCAGGAGTCAATTCGACTCAAAGCAATTTCTATTTCAACAAATCAAGAGTCAATCGGACTCAAGAAATTTCTTATTTCCAAAAATCATGAGTCAATCAGACTCAAACGAATTTCTATCTTCAAATAGGTAGTTAATTCGACTCAAAATATTTTCTATTTCAACAAATCAGGAGTGAACCTGACTCAAAGAATTTCTTATTTCCAAAATTGAGAGTCAATTTAGACTAAAAACATTTCAATTTTCTTAAATCAAGAGTCATTCAAACTCAAAAGAACTCAAATTTTAAAAAGCAGGGCCAATTTGACTCAATAAGAATCTCAAATTTCAAAATCGGAGTCAATTTGTCTCTACTAGAATTTCAAGTTACAAAATCAGAGTCAATTCAACAAGAAATTTCAAAATTTCAAAATTGGAGTCAATTCAACTCAACAAAAATCTCAAATTTCAAAATCGGAGTCAATTCGACTCAACAAAATTTCAATTACGACATCGGAGCCAATTCAGCAAGAAATTTCAATTCACAAAATCGGTGTCAATTCAACAAGAAATTTCAAATTTCCAAAATTAGAGTCAATTCGATTCAACAAGAATCTCAAATTTCAAAATCGGAGTCAATTCGACTCAACAAAAATTTCAATTTATAACATCGGAGTCAATTCAACAAGAAATTTCAATTCACAAAATCGGGTTCAATTCAACAAGAAATTTCAAATTTCCAAAACCGAAGTCAATTCAACTCAACAAGAATCTCAAATTTCAAAATTGGAGTCAAATCGACTCAACAAAAATTTCAATTTACAACATCGGAGTCAATTTGACTCAGAAGAATTTCAATTTTCAAAATCGAAAGTTTGAACGAGACTCAAAGAATCATTGAGGACTAATGTGAATGCAAGGTTGTCATTGAGGACTAATACAGATGCCATCGAGGATTAACAAGGATTGCCATAGAGGACTAATAAGGATCGCCATAGAGGACTAATAGGGATTGCCATAGAGGTCTAAAAAATTGCCATTGAGGACTAATATGCATTGCCATTGAGGACCAACATATTGAAGGAAGTTACCATTAAGGACTAGCGTTAATGTGGAAAAGTTGCCATCGAGGATTAACACTTATGAAACAAAATCTGCCGTTGAGGACTATCGCTTATGTAGAGAAGCTGCCATTGAGGACTAACGCTTAGGAAGGGAAGCTGCCATTGAGGATTAATGCTTAGAGAAGATGCCATTGAGGTCTAATGCTTATGAAGGGAACCTGCCATTAAGGACTAATGCTTATGAAGAGAAGCTGCCATTGAGAACTATCACTTAGAGAATCTACTATTGAGGACTAACGCTTATGAAGAGAAGTTTCCATTGAGGACTAACGCTTAGAGAAGCTTCCATTGAGGACTAACGCTTATGAAGAAAAGTTGCCATTGAGGACTAACGCTTAGAGAAAATGCCATTGAGGACTAACGCTTAGAGAAGCTGCCATTGAGTACTAACGCTTAGAGAAGCTGCCATTGAGGACTAACATTTATGAAGGGAAGCTGTCATTGAGGACTAACGCTTATGAAGAGAAGCTGCATTAAGGACTAACGCATGTTCGAGAGTCTCCTCGGACTCAAAGAATTTGAACAGAGCTAATTGAAAGAATGATTTTCTGCATTTACGAACCTTTGGAAGAAACATATCGATTCTATCAAAAGTGGGAACTCACCTTTGCCTCTAGTCTTGGACTCTTCTTATATTGCCACTTTAGCATTATGTTGTGATAGCATTCGAAACCTCTGTTCATATTGCTCTTTGGATGCTATCATAACCCATCCTAATACGCGTGGAAATAGGACACATGGCACTCTTTCACGCCCCGGAACAACATAAATAGAGAAAAATGAATTTCCTTTATGGGTTTATAGGGGATGACTGGTGAATGTCACTAACCTTCCACACCACGCAGTTCTAGATAATAGAAAGAACAACCCATAGTAATATAAAGAAAACCTATTATATTACCAACATCAGAGTTATTACGAAAGTAAAGCTACATCGAAAGTATGTAAGGTTTGAAAGCAACTTATGCCCAAGTACCAAATATAACAAAACAACTAAACAGAAATCAAAAAGTAATAACTATCTCTAATTCTTCAACTGGCATAAACATCAGCGTAGTATTCCTCCCTGGCATAGCCATCATCAGTGGGGCCACCCTCGGGGTATTCTTCTCCTGGATAGGAACTATCATTGTAAACTTTGTCACTGGTAAAATAAGAAACATGATAGTCTAGACGGGGAAAGTCCAGGCAATAAAGGCCGTCAGCTTACTGAGAGCAGAGTGAGTATAAACTGACAAGGTACCAGTTATCTGAAGTAAACACAAGCTTATGAAAACACGAGTTAACATCTTACTATAATAATAATAATAATAATATCTTGTTCCTTTATTCTGATGAAAAAATCGGTTTAAGTTAAAAGTTTAAACGCGCAGCGGAAAAGTCAAGTTATAAAAACTTAATGGTAGCCCAGGATCTACTACTCGTTAACTCCATAGATTCGCACAAGAGGAGACAAGAGTTATACCTTAGTGTCTTGAACCCAATTCTGATTTTCCTTTTCTTCCTTGGTGATGCAGCAGCCTCCACTAGGTTGTCTTCACCCTTATGTCTCCTGCGGATGCTTGCCGGAGAGACTAGAGATGGTGGGATCTCTAATAGAGAGGAAAAAGAAGGTTTGGGGCTCTGAAACAGTTTCTGCAGCTTCTGACGTTCTAAAACGACGAGCTCCTTTTCCAGAACGCAGCTGCCCTATTTATAGATTTTCAGAACCGACCTAGACTTCGAGCGATCGAAGATCTTAGATCGATCGAACATTCGATCGATCGAACCATTCTCGATCGATCGAGACTGCCAAGACTTCAATCGATCGAACATACTTCAATCGATCGAACTTGTCTTGACAACTTCCTCATGTGTCTTTTCCAAGTATCCTGGCGGAGCTAAGAGTGGGACCTCCTAGGCTCTTTACTGTTGGCTCAGACCAGTTTGTTAATTACCGTGACCAAACTCTTTGATCAGCAAACTAACTAACTGGTCAGTTAACGTTTACTCCACTATAAAACGATAACTGAACTCCAACGCAAAAGAACATATCCGAAGCGATAACTAGACTTATATGTTGTACTAATGTCCCTCTACCTTTAACATTCGTAATCATATTCAGGTAGTCGGATAACTGTTACTGTCAACCTGAATCATGATTACTTCTTGTATTCCTTGAGTCCCATTCACCTCTCATGATTACCAAACATGTTGATAACTCTTATCAACAAGACTGCAGTACTCAGTAATCGACTTGGAAACATTCTCAAGGGAATGCTTACTCTGAAATAGAGGGTAGATTCTGTCTTGACAATATATGTTCACAACCCTATGAATATGACATACCCAAGATACCCAGGTGTTGATCTTCTATAAATCTCACTGATTGGTAAGTCAAAGCAGCCATATCCACAGTCTGTGTTCATAATCGTCTCAAGATTAAGAACACGTACCTTATACAAGTTATGAGTTCCTATCGACTGATTGACAGTCTTGAGCGTCAATAGGAAAGCTCAGGTCCGTCAATGCACTATAAGTACTAGCATGTTAACTAAGAGTTAAACTCTAGTGATTGAGATTAATCACTCCATCCAATGGTAGTTAATCATGCTACAATGTAAACCTGATGAGATATCCAGTCTCATCATCCACTGTGACACATTCTAAGTAACAAAGAATAGTAATTCGTATCTGACTTGTATGTATCTCATACATACACGAATTACTTACTATGATACTTAAGGATAACAATCATCTCATGAAAGAAACATACATAACTAAATGTAAAGCTGATATATATATATATATATATTAAAATGTCAATGTCTCATATATAAAGTAATGGTTTGAGGGCACAAACCCAACAAACTCCCACTTGCACTCATAACCATTCAAAACTACATCTAAGACCTAGACTATCTAGATAACGATCAAAGACCTTCTGTGGCAAGGCCTTTGTAAACGGATCAGCAAGATTGTCAGCGGTGGCAATCTTGGTGACAGTCACATCTCCACGTTGAACAATATCTCGGATAAGATGATATTTCCGCTCTACGTGCTTTCCCTTCCCGTGGTTCCTTGGCTCCTTGGACTGAGCCACTGCCCCACTATTATCACAGTAAAGCGTAGTAGGTGACAATGACGCTGGTACCACCTCGAGCTCTATAAGGAACTTCTTGAGCCAAACGACTTCCTTTGCGGCTTCACAAGCAGCCACATACTCAGCTTCTGTAGTTGAGTCTGCAATGCATTTCTGCTTAATGCTCCTCCAACTAACAGCACCACCTCCCAAGGTAAAGAGATGTCCGGACGTTGACTTCCTCGAATTTTTATCTGACATAAAGTCCGAGTCAGTATATCCTACTGGAATTAACTCACTACCACCGTACATAAGCATGTAATCTTTAGTCCTTCTCAAGTACTTAAGAATGTGCTTAACGGCTGTCCAGTACTCTGGACCTGGATTCGATTGATATCTGCTAACCATGGCAACGGCAAAACAGATATCTGGTCTAGTGCATAACATCGTATACATGAGACTTCCAACTGCCGAAGCATATGGAATTCCTGCCATGCGATTCCTCTCCTCCTGTGTCTTAGGACACTGGTCCTTGGAGAACGCTAAACCATGCCTAAAAGGTAACAAACCTTTCTTCGAATTATCCATGGAAAACTTAGTTAACACTTTATCGATATAACCAGCTTGAGATAATCCCATTATCTTTCGGTTACGATCCCGACAGAGCTTTATCCCTAGAATATAGCTCGCCTCTCCTAGATCCTTCATATCGAAAGTGCTAGCTAGCCAAACCTTGATCGTTGACAATGCTGCTACATCATTTCTAATGAGTGAAATGTCGTCAACGTAAAGCACAAGAAAAGCCACCACTTTTCCTTCACACTTCTTGTATACACAAGGTTCACCCAGATTTTGTTTAAAACCAAAGGACTTGACCGCTTGGTCAAATTGGATGTTCCAACTTCTAGACGCCTGCTTAAGCCCATAAATAGACTTTTGCAACTTGCATTCCAAGTTACCTTTCCAACCAGCTATGAACCCTTCTGGTTGTTGCATATAGATGTCCTCCTCAAGATTGCCATTCAAGAATGCAGTCTTGACGTCCATCTGCCAGATCTCATAATCTAGGCATGCAGCAATGGATAGGAGTATCCTGATGGACTTGAGCATGGCCACCGGCGAGAAGGTTTCCTCATAGTCAATGCCCTCCCTCTAAGTATAACCTTTCGCTACAAGCCTAGCCTTATAGGTCTCAACCTTTCCATCAGATGCTCTTTTCCTCTTGTAGACCCACTTACAACCAATGGGTTTAATATTGGCTGGAAGTTCTACAAGATCCCAGACCTGATTAGAATCCATAGATTCTAATTCAGCCTTCATAGCTTTAACCCAATGATCTGAATCAACATCAGCCATTGCCTCTTCATATGTGGCAGGATCAGATTCAGATTCTATGGAGACAGCTTCAAAAACTTCTCCTAAGAACATGTATCTATCAGGCTGGCTGATAATCCTCCCACTACGACGAGGTACCAGTGCGGAAATGGGTGAAGAAGTGGTATTTTCTTGATTTACATCGTTATTAACTGCGGGTTGGACTGAGGGCTCTCCTTCTATTTCTCTCAGATCTATCCTTCCCTTAGGTTTATGGTTCATGATATAATCATCCTCTAAGAAAATAGCATTTGTACTAACAAACACTTTCTGTTCTCTTGGATCATAAAAATACCATCCATAAGTACCCTTTGGATACCCTACAAAATAACATACTTCTGATCTAGAATCCAACTTGTTCATCTTTCCTTTCAGCACATGTGCCGGACACCCCCATATCCGGAGATGTTGCAAAGAAGGCTTGCGCCCAATCCACATCTCCCGTGGTGTCCTGGGAATAGATTTACTTGGTACTAGATTTAGTATGTATGCAGCGGTTTTCAAAGCATAACCCCAAAGGAATAATGGCAACTCTGAATAACTCATCATTGACCTAGTCATGTCTAAAAGAGTCTGGTTCCTTCTCTCCGCTACCCCATTCTGCTGAGGCGTGCCAGGTGCAGTCAACTGTGACAGAATCCCATTCTGTATGAGGTGATCAATAAACTCATTAGAGAGGTACTCGCCACCTCGATCAGATCGAATGGCCTTGATATGTGAGCCCAATTGCTTCTCCACTTCAGCCCTAAACTCTTTGAACTTTTCAAAGGCTTCAGACTTGTGCTGCATTAGGTACACATATCCATACCTAGAGTGGTCATCGGTAAATGTTATGAAATACTCATAACCACCCCATGCTCTAATATTTATTGGTCCACACACATCAGTATGAACTAATTCCAATAATGCATTGGTTCTATTGCCCTTTGTAGGAAAGGACCTTTTGGTCATCTTACCCTCTAAACAATACTCACAGATTTCCATTGGTTCGAGAACCAAATCGCCTAAGACCCCTTCTTTGACTAGTCTGCCAATCCTATTTAGATTGATATAGCCAAGCCTCATATGCCAAAGCCTTGTTGGATTAGTGGAAGGTTCTTTTCTTATAGATGGTATAGTTACCATTGAGTTATTAAGTTCCAAGCAAGAATCTTTAGAAATATTGGGAGTGATCACATACAAACCATTTGATTTAACACCAGAACATATAAAAGAACTATTTCTTTTAATAACAACTTCAGTTCCAAAATGAAAAGAATAACCATTATTCGATAAATTAGAAACTGAAATTAAATTACGTCTCATTGAAGGGACGTAAAGTACATCTGATAAAATCAAAACTTTATTGTCTAGAAATTCTAAAACTACGACTCCTATAGCAACCGCAGAAATGGTTGCACTAGAACCTAGAGTAAGTATGATTTCCCCATCACTGCACCTCCTGGTTGATCTGAACCCCTGCAATGAATTACAGATATGGTTAGTCGCACCAGAATCAATGCACCAAGTGTTTGAAGTATCCGTAATAAAACTTACTTCAATCATATGTGATTCAATCATACCTTGAACTCTTGTAGTTAAGAATTATGGACAGTTGCTCTTCCAGTGGCCCTTCTCACCGCATTGGAAACACTTTCCTTTGCCTTGGCCACCCACTTTCCCTTTGCCCTTTCCTTTTCCCTTAGATTTTGCAATCTTAGGGACCGGTCCAACACTTGGACCACCAGTGCCAGCCTTCTTCTTCCTTTTCTTTCCTTTTAGTGTAGATCGGGAAGAGGAAGCGCTTTTCTCAACGTTCAAGACATTGACCCCAGGTTGAAGAAGTGTGAGTTTTGGTTGACAGAGATTGCTTTTCTTGGACATATTGTATCAGCTAAAGGAATTTCTGTAGACCCTCAGAAGATAGAAGCAGTTACCAACTGGGCGAGACCAACGAATGTGACAGACATCCGAAGTTTCCTAGGATTAGCTGGGTATTATCGGAGATTTGTAAAAGACTTTTCGCGTATAGCAATGCCGATGACACAGTTAATGAGGAAAGATATTGCTTTTGTTTGGAGTCCAGAATGTGAAGAAAGTTTCCAAGAGTTGAAGGGTCGACTAGTAAAAGCACCAGTATTAGCCGTTCCGTCAGGGACTGAAGGATTTATTATTTACAGTGATGCTTCATATAGGGGTTTAGGTTGCGTTCTTATGCAAGGTGATAAAGTTATTGCGTATGCATCGAGACAACTTAGACCGCACGAGAAGAATTATCCAACACATGATCTAGAATTGGCCGCCGTGATTTTTGCATTGAAGATTTGGCGTCATTACCTATACGGGGAGAAATGTGAGATCTATACGGATCACAAGAGTTTGAAGTACCTGTTTACACAACGAGATTTGAATATGAGGCAAAGGAGATGGTTAGAGTTGATGAAGGACTATGACTTGTCAATTCAATATCATCCGGGCAAGGCGAATGTCGTCGCCGATGCTCTTAGTCGCAAAGTACCAACCAACACCGCATCAGATTTGACTTCTCAGAAAGAACTAATACGAGATATGGAGAATATGGAGCTTGAAGTGATACCAAGGATTGAAGGTGGATTGATGTCGACGATGGTGGCACAACCACTCTTGATTCACGAGATTGCAGAGAAATAACTTCAAGACGTGGCTTTGAAGAAGATTTGTAATGAGATTCCAATGGGCAAACAACCGAGATTCACGTTTGAGAACAATGTGTTGAGATTGAGGGGTAGAATTTGTGTACCTAGTGAGAAAGAGTTGAAGCGAAACATCCTAGAGGAAGCACACAACACAAAGTATACCGTTCACCCGGAAAGCACCAAGATGTATAGAGACTTGAGACATGTTTATTGGTGACCGGGAATGAAGAGAGAAATAGCACGTTATGTTTCGCGTTGTACTAGTTGTCAACAAGTAAAGGCCGAATGCCAAGTACCCTCAGGATTGTTACAACCGTTACCGATAGCCGAGTGGAAATGGGAGCACATAACAATGGATTTTGTTAGTGGGTTTTCGAGATCGAAGAGATCGAACACTATTATTTGGGTGATTGTTGATCGTTTGACGAAGTCGTCGCACTTCCTACCGCTTCGAACGACTAAGCCGATGACGTTAGCTAAGTTGTATATTCGCAAAATTGTGAGACTACATGGTATCCCAGTTTCTATCGTTTCGGACAGGGATAGCAGTTTTACATCGAAGTTTTGGAGAGCCTTGCAAGAAGCAATGGGTACCAAATTGCACTTTAGTACAGCTTTTCATCCTCAGACTGATGGCCAATCAGAGAGAGTAATCCAGATTTTGGAAGATATGCTTCGTTTATGTGTACTTGATTTTCAAGGTGATTGGGAAGACCACCTACCGTTAATTGAGTTTGCATATAATAACAGTTTTCAGTGGAGTATTGGGATGGCTCCTTATGAAGCTTCATATGGTCGTATATGTCGTTCACCGATTAGTTGGACGGAAGTCGGAGAAAAAAAGATTGAAGGGTCGAAAATTATACAAGAGACGACGGATAAGATAAAGGTAATTAGACAACGGTTACTGACAGCTCAGAGTAGGTAAAGAGTTATGCCGATAAGCGTAGACGACCATTGGAATTCGATGTAGGAGACTTAGTGTATTTGAAGGTGTCACCTTCAAAGGGGATAACCAGATTTGGTAGATACGGGAAACTCAACCCGAGGTTTGTAGGACCTTTTGAAATCATTGGGAGAGTTGGACCCGTAGCTTATCGTTTGAACTTGCCAAGCGAGTATGCTCAAGTTCATAACGTGTTTCATGTATCGTTGTTACGCAAACAATTAGTGGAAGATAGAGATCAAGTGATGACTCCGACATTGAATGAGATTCAGAGAGATTTAACGTATGTTGCGTATCCGGTAGAGATCTTGGATCGGAAGGATCAAGTCTTACGGAATAAAGTAATACCGAAAGTGAAAGTGTTATGGCGTAGCCAAACTACGGAAGAAATGACATGGGAGATAGAAGATGAGATGCGTACTCAGTATCCACACCTTTTCGAGACATGAGGTATAAGTTTGGGGACAAACTTCTTTTAAGGGGGAGAGTATTATAACACCCACATTTGTGTTATTGCATTTGCATTACATTGTCATGCATGATAATGTGATGTGGCGTGTCTTATGACACATGTTTGGGTGAGTTTTGACTCACGAGTTGATTTGGGTGTCTGTATTAGAGAACCCTCTGAGACTGTGGTGATTTAGAATTTGTTGTTGTGACATCTCTCCGAGTGTGAGACGGTCACTGTGGAACACTTTAAATGTTTATCTGAAAATAAATGTTTACCTGTGTATTTCAATATCTGTATTATTTTCTGGCTTAGAATATATTTTTGTTGTTAGATTTAGTATCCTGGTGAGGACGAATGAATACGCTATTAATTTGGTAGGCTAATTAGCAACTTCGGAAACGTCATATAGAAATTCGCGTTTTAGCGACCAAACGAATCTTAGTCGAAAACTTTTATAATTTTGAGGTTTCACTCGTAAAGCTATGAATTAGCTGTATAGAAAGTTTCAGAGACTGATTAGGAGTTTGGAAAACTCGGTGGGAGGTAAACGTAATTCCCAAAAGAGTTGCCTATATATAGATAGAGATGGATCTTTAGATTTTTGTAAATCTTAACCTAAGTTCAAGAAAGGAGGCCATAGGGAGATTTTGGGAGCTTGGAGCTTTGCGACGCCAAACGACGACCTTCCGTCAGTCTGGTTTCTCCCAGATTTCATATTCGAGCTCCTCGAGGTAAGAGCTTCGTTTTGATACCTATTAGGGCCTGTTTGGCTAAGTTTTCTGAAAAGTTATTTTCTAGAATTTTTCATAAAAGGTGATAAATGGAATTCTGATCCATAGGAATTGTACTAGACGGACTTCTGCACGTTCTTTGTGCACGGGTTTTCTTCAGATTGAATTATAGGAGCGTTATTCGGAGGTGAGTGATTCAACTATGTTTTGGAATGATTTCTTGGCATGTATTCATGTTATGTTTGAATAGCATGTATTAATTCATAGAGATATATTGTGTAGTTCATATTGGGCATTTATATTGATAAGTAGGCTCAATAGCACGATGATATGTTTCGATTACCGCGAGCATGGTGATATGTATTTGAGCATGTTAAGTTGCTTATTTGGGTCAGAAGGAGCACGTGGTCACCGTGCCATTTTGTGGAGCCGATATAGGCATTAAGGTCGCACGATTGTTTGTAGAATCGTGGGTCTTACCCTTTCGCGTGGACTTATTGGCGAGGAGTCGCGGATTGGGAGTATGGACGGGCACATGAGTCTCCGGCGACTAGTATGAATTGTAGAGATGTGAATGCGAACATGTTTATCATTCATGTGCATATGTTGTTTTATTCACTAAGCATTAGCTTAAACAAATCGAAATATGTGTGGTTATTCAAATAACCATTGCAGGTGTTAATGCTGGCGAGGAATCGCAGAAGTGAGCACGTGGGTTGGGAGTTCTTTTAGAAGGCAACTTGAAAGTTAATCTTGTAGTTTTGAGACAATAGGAAATGTTGTAATAAGAATTCTTATGGTTTTAGTTATGTTTAACTTGGTATGTTAGAACGAATCTAAAACGTTGCAATAGTTAGTAACATGTTGTAACTGTGCTTTGGTAATATGTTAATACAGTTAGAATTGCTTTGGAGTACGTTTGGAAGTGTGTGTTTGATCGCCGTTCGAATTCAAAAACTTTTAAACTTAGAAAACTCTGCAGAATGTGCTGCTGCCATAAATCAGTCGACTGGTTGAGGAAACAGTCGACTAGAGCCTCTGTTTTTAGCAACTCTCTGCATTGTTTCATAGAGGATCAGTCGACTGGGTCCCCGACACAGTCGACTGGATCAGGTTTTCAATTCAAAATATTTTGTTCAGGCCAGACTTCAGTCGAACGGACTTCATCAGTCGACTGAAAATTTGAAGCCCCAGTCAACTGGGTGTAGAAAGCAGTCGACTGGATGGTGTTTTAAAACCCAACTTTCTGCTAGACCAGGATCAGTCGACTGGGTCTGAGGATCAGTCGACTGGACGGATGGTTTTCAAAATGTCTTGTTTTATTCCGCTGTGTGTGTTCTTCAAACTAATTTTTGGGAACGTTAATGAATTGGTTTAGCCTCGGTGGCGTGCCACGGGCTCCGGTTCCGCTATTGTAGGACCGGGCTGTGACATTTAGTGGTATCAGAGCATAAGTTTAGAGCCTTGGGAACGAGTGACGTTATATATGCTGAGTGACGTCGAGTGGAGTATGTAATTGTGAAGATAATTGTTATCATTGTAGAAATGCTTCATGCATTAGCATTTGTTGATTGTGATGAACTGTGCACATATATCTATATTGTGGCATAGCATGCATGGTCACTATGCATTGAACTCAACAGGGGAAATATTTGAAACGTTATGGCTGATCCACCAAGAGAATTGTCACCGCATTCGCGAATGGACCAAATAGTGAATATGGTGGGAAATTTCATACAAGCGGTAAGTGAAAGAGAACAGATGAACGTTCAGCCTCCACAAGTGGAAATTCGTTATGTCAATGCACCATCAGCACCGCGACCTCAACACACAATCGTGGAACAGTTTCATAAGCAAAAACCGACGTTGTATCATGGGAAAATTGACATAGACTTGGCCGATCATTGGATGATGGACATGGAAAGACATTTCCGTCAGGTAATATGTACCGATGAGGAGAAAATTTTATGTGCTTCCGATACGTTGATGGGTGAAGCCTTGGACTGGTGGAACAACGTGCTTGAACAAGGGAAGCCAACCACGTGGGAAGCATTTAAGGAAGAATTCAACAAACGTTTCTTTCCGCAATCTGCTTATACTCAGAAACGTCAAGAGTTTGCAAGTTTGGTTCAGGGAGATATGACCGTAGGTGAGTATGTTTCTCGTTTCAATGCCTTGTTACGATTTGGGAAAACTACTATTCCGACTGATAGGGATAAAGCTCGTAAGTTTGAGGAAGGGCTTAGAGAGAATATCCGTGGCCGTGTGGACATGTTGCAACACCCGACCGTTTCTCTAGTCGAGGAAGCCGCCCGTATAGCTGAGAAGAGTGTCGACCGATATCGACAAGGGCAACAAGGGAAGAGAGCAAATGACAGTCGGGGTAAGAGTCAAGGGAATGCGAAGAAACCGTTTAAGCAAGGTTCGGGATCATATATGAGTAGCCAAGGAGGGAGTACGTTCATGGGGGACCCGAGACCGTTGTGTCCAACATGTAACCTGCGACACAGAGGAACCTGCTATCAATTGACCACTTGCTATTTGTGCAAACAATTGGGGCATGTGTCTAGGAATTGTCCTTTGAACGCGAATTCGACTACACCAAACACAACCTCGAACGCCAAGAGCTATAACCCAGAAATGAGAGGAAAATGTTTTGAGTGTGGACAACCGGGACACATAGCGAAGAATTGCCCGAGTAAAAGACAACCGGGAATGAGTACCGGTGCATCTAGTGTGCCAAGCGGGTCAAGGGTAGAGCCTCGAGTAGATAAAGGGAAAGGAGTTGCGCAACAACAAGGACGATACTTCCAGCTCAGGGCGGGGAATACGGATGATACCGTCGTATCAGGTATTCTTCCTATTTGTTCGTATCCTGCACGTATACTTATGGATTCTGGTTCGACGCATTCATTTGTATCACGTGATTTTGTTAAGCATTTAACTGTTAAGTCAGAACCGTTAGGATACGACCTGCGTGTATCATTGCCTAGTAGTGAACCACTAGTTACTTCTTCGATATTCAAGTCATGTGAGATCAAGATAGGTGATAAAGTCTTGAGCGTTGATTTGATTCCGTTGACGGTGAATTACTTTGATGTTATCTTGGGTATGGATTGGTTGTCGGTTAATCAAGCCAGAATCGATTGTGAACAGAAACGGGTTAGTTTCTATCCGTCAGGACGAGAAGAGTTTACTTTTCAAGGTAAGGGAGTGATCGTACCGCCGTACTTGATATCGGTGATTCAAGCAAGTAAGATGTTGAAGAAGGGTTGTTCGGGTTTCTTATGTTCAATTGTCGACACACGAGTTCTTGGACCACTAATAGAAAACATTTCAGTAGTTCGAGAATTTCCAGATGTTTTTCCCGATGAGTTACCCGACGTATTGACTAAAAGAGAGCTTGAGTTCACAATAGAAGTAGTACCAGGGTCACAACCGGTATCCAAAGCACCGTACCGAATGGCACCGATAGAGTTGAAAGAATTGAAAGTTCAGTTAGAAGAACTGTTGGAGAAGGGTTTTATTCGACCGAGTGTTTCGCCGTGGGGAGCTCCAGTTTTGTTTGTGAAGAAGAAAGATGGAACAATGCGTATGTGCATCGACTACCGGGAGTTGAATAAGTTGACCGTCAAGAACAAGTATCCGTTGCCGCGAATCGATGACTTGTTTGATCAGTTACAAGGGGCTCAGGTATTTTTGAAGATTGACTTGAGATCCGGTTACCATCAGTTGAAAGTCAAAGAGGAAGATGTTGAGAAGACAGCTTTCAGGACTCGATATGGTCACTTTGAATTTTTGGTTATGCCATTTGGAGTGACAAATGCTCCAGCTGCTTTCATGGACTTGATGAACCGTGTTTTCAAGGACTACTTAGACGAGTTTGTCATTGCGTTTATAGATGACATCCTAATCTACTCCAAAAGCGTAGAAGATCACGAGTATCATTTGCGATTAGCTTTACAACGATTGCGTGAAAAGAGATTATTCGGCAAATTGAAGAAGTGTGAGTTTTGGTTGACAGAGATTGCTTTTCTTGGACATATTGTATCAGCTAAAGGAATTTCTGTAGACCCTCAGAAGATAGAAGCAATTACCAACTGGGCGAGACCAACGAATGTGACAGACATCCGAAGTTTCCTAGGATTAGCTGGGTATTATCGGAGATTTGTAAAAGACTTTTCGCGTATAGCAATGCCGATGACACAGTTAATGAGGAAAGATATTGCTTTTGTTTGGAGTCCAGAATGTGAAGAAAGTTTCCAAGAGTTGAAGGGTCGACTAGTAAAAGCACCAGTATTAGCCGTTCCGTCAGGGACTGAAGGATTTATTATTTACAGTGATGCTTCATATAGGGGTTTAGGTTGCGTTCTTATGCAAGGTGATAAAGTTATAGCGTATGCATCGAGACAACTTAGACCGCACGAGAAGAATTATCCAACACATGATCTAGAATTGGCCGCCGTGATTTTTGCATTGAAGATTTGGCGTCATTACCTATACGGGGAGAAATGTGAGATCTATACGGATCACAAGAGTTTGAAGTACCTGTTTACACAACGAGATTTGAATATGAGGCAAAGGAGATGGTTAGAGTTGATGAAGGACTATGACTTGTCAATTCAATATCATCCGGGCAAGGCGAATGTCGTCGCCGATGCTCTTAGTCGCAAAATACCAACCAACACCGCATCAGATTTGACTTCTCAGAAAGAACTGATACGAGATATGGAGAATATGGAGCTTGAAGTGATACCGAGGATTGAAGGTGGATTGATGTCGACGATGGTGGCACAACCACTCTTGATTCATGAGATCGCAGAGTAACAACTTCAAGACGTGGCTTTGAAGAAGATTTGTAATGAGATTCCAATGGGCAAACAACCGAGATTCACGTTTGAGAACAATGTGTTGAGATTGAGGGGTAGAATTTGTGTACCTAGTGAGAAAGAGTTGAAGCGAAACATCCTAGAGGAAGCACACAACACAAAGTATACCGTTCACCCAGGAAGCACCAAGATGTATAGAGACTTGAGACATGTTTATTGGTGACCGGGAATGAAGAGAGAAATAGCACGTTATGTTTCGCGTTGTACTAGTTGTCAACAAGTAAAGGCCGAACGCCAAGTACCCTCAGGATTGTTACAACCGTTACCGATAGCCGAGTGGAAATGGGAGCACATAACAATGGATTTTGTTAGTGGGTTTCCGAGATCGAAGAGATCGAACACTATTATTTGGGTGATTGTTGATCGTTTGACGAAGTCGTCGCACTTCCTACCGCTTCGAACGACTAAGCCGATGACGTTAGCTAAGTTGTATATTCGCAAAATTGTGAGACTACATGGTATCCCAGTTTCTATCATTTTGGACAGGGATAGCAGTTTTACATCGAAGTTTTGGAGAGCCTTGCAAGAAGCAATGGGTACCAAATTGCACTTTAGTACAGCTTTTCATCCTCAGACTGATGGCCAATCAGAGAGAGTAATCCAGATTTTGGAAGACATGCTTCGTTTATGTGTACTTGATTTTCAAGGTGATTGGGAAGACCACCTACCGTTAATTGAGTTCGCATATAATAACAGTTTTCAGTCGAGTATTGGGATGGCTCCTTATGAAGCTTTATATGGTCGTATATGTCGTTCACCGATTAGTTGGACGGAAGTCGGAGAAAGAAAGATTGAAGGGTCGAAAATTGTACAAGAGACGACGGATAAGATAAAGGTAATTAGACAACGGTTACTGACAGCTCAGAGTTGGTATAAGAGTTATGCCGATAAGCGTAGACGACCGTTGGAATTCGATGTAGGAGACTTAGTGTATTTGAAGGTGTCACCTTCAAAGGGGATAACCAGATTTGGTAGATACGGGAAACTCAACCCGAGGTTTGTAGGACCTTTTGAAATCATTGGGAGAGTTGGACCCGTAGCTTATCGTTTGAACTTGCCAAGCGAGTATGCTCAAGTTCATAACGTGTTTCATGTATCGTTGTTACGCAAACAATTAGTGGAAGATAGAGATCAAGTGATGACTCCGACATTGAATGAGATTCAGAGAGATTTAACGTATGTTGCGTATCCGGTAGAGATCTTGGATCAGAAGGATCAAGTCTTACGGAACAAAGTAATACCGAAAGTGAAAGTGTTATGGCGTAGCCAAACTACGGAAGAAATGACATGGGAGATAGAAGATGAGATGCGTACTCAGTATCCACACCTTTTCGAGACATGAGGTATAAATTCGGGGACAAACTTCTTTTAAGGGGGAGAGTATTATAACACCCACATTTGTGTTATTGCATTTGCATTACATTGTCATGCATGATAATGTGATGTGGCGTGTCTTATGACACATGTTTGGGTGAGTTTTGACTCACGAGTTGATTTGGGTGTCTGTATTAGAGAACCCTCTGAGACTGTGGTGATTTAGAATTTGTTGTTGTGACATCTCTCCGAGTGTGAGACGGTCACTGTGGAACACTTTAAATGTTTATCTGAAAATAAATATTTACCTGTGTATTTCAATATCTGTATTATTTTCTGGCTTAGAATATATTTCTGTTGTTAGATTTAGTATCCTGGTGAGGACGAATGAATACGCTATTAATTTGGTAGGCTAATTAGCAACTTCGGAAACGTCATATAGAAATTCGCGTTTTAGCGACCAAACGAATCTTAGTCGAAAACTTTTATAATTTTGAGGTTTCACTCGTAAAGCTATGAATTAGCTGTATAGAAAGTTTCAGAGACTGATTAGGAGTTTGGAAAACTCGGTGGGAGGTAAACGTAATTCCCAAAAGAGTTGCCTATATATGGATAGAGATGGATCTTTAGATTTTTGTAAATCTTAACGTAAGTTCAAGAAAGGAGGCCATAGGGAGATTTTGGGAGCTTAGAGCTTTGCGACGCCAAACGACGACCTTCCGTCAGTCTGGTTTCTCCCAGATTTCATATTCGAGCTCCTCGAGGTAAGAGCTTCGTTTTGATACCTATTAGGGCCTGTTTGGCTAAGTTTTCCGAAAAGTTATTTTCTAGAATTTTTCATAAAAGTTGATAAATGGAATTATGATCCATAGGAATTGTACTAGACGGACTTCTGCACGTTCTTTGTGCACGGATTTTCTTCAGATTGAATTATAGGAGCGTTATTCGGAGGTGAGTGATTCAACTATGTTTTGGAATGATTTCTTGGCATGTATTCATGTTATGTTTGAATAGCATGTATTAATTCATAGAGATATATTGTGTAGTTCATATTGGGCATTTATATTGATAAGTAGGCTCAATAGCACGATGATATGTTTCGATTACCGCGAGCATGGTGATATGTATTTGAGCATGTTAAGTTGCTTATTTGGGTCAGAAGGAGCACGTGGTCACCGTGCCATTTTGTGGAGCCGATATAGGCATTAAGGTCGCACGATTGTTTGTAGAATCGTGGGTCTTACCCTTTCGCATGGACTTATTGGCGAGGAGTCGCGGATTGGGAGTATGGACGGGCACGTGAGTCTCCGGCGACTAGTATGAATTGTAGAGATGTGAATGCGGACATGTTTATCATTCATGTGCATATGTTGTTTTATTCACTAAGCATTAGCTTAAACAAATCGAAATATGTGTGGTTATTCAAATAACCATTACAGGTGTTAATGCTGGCGAGGAATCGCAGAAGTGAGCACGTGGGTTGGGAGTTCTTTTAGAAGGCAACTTGAACGTTAATCTTGTAGTTTTGAGACAATAGGAAATGTTATTATAAGAATTCTTATGGTTTTAGTTATGTTTAACTTGGTATGTTAGAACGAATCTAAAACGTTGTAATAGTTAGTAACATGTTGTAACTGTGCTTTGGTAATATGTTAATACAGTTAGAATTGCTTTGGAGTACGTTTGGAAGTGTGTGTTTGATCGCCGTTCGAATTCAAAAACTTTTAAACTTAGAAAACTCTGCAGAATGTGCTGCTGCCATAAATCAGTCGACTGGTTGAGGAAACAGTCGACTGGAGCCTCTGTTTTCAGCAACTCTCTGCATTGTTTCATAGAGGATCAGTCACTGGGTCCCCGACACAGTCAACTGGATCAGGTTTTCAATTCAAAATATTTTGTTCAGGTCAGACTTCAGTCGACCGGACTTCATCAGTCGACTGAAAATTTGAAGCCCCAGTCGACTGGGTGTAGAAAGCAGTCGACTGGATGGTGTTTTAAAACCCAACTTTCTGCTGGACCAGGATCAGTCGACTGGACGGATGGTTTTCAAAATGTCTTGTTTTATTCCGCTGCGTGTGTTCTTCAAACTAATTTTTGGGAACGTTAATGAATTGGTTTAGCCTCGGTGGCGTGCCACGGGCTCCGGTTCCGCTATTGTGGGACCGGGCTGTGACATGCAACACACCAGCCATTGAGGCCAGAATATAGCAACGAGCCATTCCATTCGACTTCTTCCATTTGTCAAACTCGCGTCTGGCAGCTGCCGAAGCATTTGCCGTGGGTTCTTCTGGGCTTGGGGTGGTGAGGACATGTATGTGATCCTCCGCAGTTAACACGATGTCAAGGTTACGTTTCCATTCAGTGTAGTTATTTCCAGTTAACTTGTTTTGAGTGAGTATGGTGGCAAGTGGACTAAATGTAGATCCAGAAATTATGAATTACTGTAAAAATCAAAAGACAAAATAAATATGAATATCAGATTTGACAGTTTGAAATAAAAGAATCCTTAAAACTCTTATTTTAAAACAAAGTCGTCGGAAAACTAACTAACACGATGTCAAGGTTACGTTTCCATTCAATGTTTGATCTTTCGATTAATCATGACTTGTCCGCTATGCAACTCTTGCAAAACAAGTTATGACTCCCGAACCCTTTTGATCTCTAAGTTTCTGAATAATGCCCCGTGTGGGATCCCTTATCCATAGCTTAGCTAGTGTGTACCATTAACTAGGATCCAATCACAACCGTCTCAAGTAGCGCCTCCGTGTGGTGGTCACCCTCTAACACGTCTGATTGATTCTATCAAAGGAAGTTCACATCTAGTAACCAATGAGTAATGCACCCTCTGTATGGAATGATCACCCCTGACGAGGTAACACAGAATGCACCACTCATCTTACAATGAACCGTTAATGGAAGATCGTGTGTGTTTATTAATAAGACCCTCTCCCACTAGATTTAGAAATTAAGGATTTTGCTTTTAAAAAAGTTTCCACACATTACCCATAAACATCCAATGTTTACTAATGCGTTGAAATGGTTTTTGAATTTATTTTAGAAAACTTGTTTTACTTGCATGCAAGTAGTAACAATATAATTAAATGCCAATCACAAACCAAGCACATAAAACAATAAACTAAAATTGAAAATAAAGACATCCAAACAATGCCTCTATCTCCTATGGCTCTATCTCCATAGAACCTCCTTTTGGTTTGATCGCCTCCAGCTCCATTTTCATGGACAACGACTCCTAGCTCCATCTTCATGGATTTTCTAATTTTATTACATTTGTCCTATGCTTCTTTCGAAGCTTACAATTTATCTAGAAATAGAAATAGCAACAACAAAATACAATAAAAGGCTAGGAAAACTGGTGTGACTTTCCTTTTCGTAGGATTGAAGTCGCAGCGCCCTTTACATATGCCTTAAAACCAAACCAAACCAAACTTAAATTACAACATGCACCAATCTTAAATAATTTAAATACAAAATATTCAAATGACTTGTTGCCATGGGAGATAGCGACTAATCTAGCTGCAAAAGGGTTAGTCGTACACGCATCCATACATACATAACAAATATATGTAACTCTTGGAACACTTAATTGATTCACACAGTATATAAACTCTTTACATACTGAATTAGAACTTAAAACAGCATCTTACTTCTCTGTCATAGTTCGATCGATCGAAGACCGTTAGATCGCTCAAACCTTCGATCGATTAAACACTGTTCAATCGCTTGAACAGTCTGTTTCACATAATAATTTGAAAATTTTATAGAATATTTTAAAATTAAAGTATTTAATTTCAAAAAACACTTTAAAATGTGAAACAGAGAACCTGACAAAGAATCTGTCTCGATCGATCTAAGTCTATTCGATCGATCGAACACTAGAAGGTTTCGATCGATCGAAACCTGTTGGATCGCTTGAGTACAGAGAATGTTCGATCGATCGAAACATGTTCGATCGATCGAACCCGCCTTGCATCCTATGCAATCACAGATTTGTACTCTGCTGCGATGACACTGCCGAAACAGATCTGTGACGATGCAGTTTCGAAAACAGTTCTAAAATTAACATGCCAATCAAAATAGTGTTCCAAAAACGCATCCATAGATCTAAACGAGCGTGGCTCTGATACCAATTGATAAAAAAACCGGTTTAAGTTAAAAGTATAAACGCGCAGCGGAAAAGTCAAGTTATAAAAACTTAATTGTAGCCCAGGATCTACTACTCGTTTCCATAGATGCGCACAAGAGGAGACAAAAGTTATACCTTAGTGTCTTGAACCCAATTCTGATTTTCCTTTTCTTCCTTGGTGATGCAGCAGCCTCCACTAGGTTGTCTTCACCCTTATGTCTCCTGCGGATGCTTGCCGGAGAGACTAGAGATGGTGGGATCTCTAATAGAGAGGAAAAAGAAGGTTTGGGGCTCTAAAACAGTTTCTACAGCTTCTGACGTTCTAAAACGACGAACTCCTTTTCCAGAACGCAGTTGTCCTATTTATAGATTTCCAGAATCGACCTAGACTTCGAGCGATCGAAGATCTTCGATCGATTGAACCATTCTCGATCAATCGAGACTGCCAAGACTTCAATCGATCGAACATACTTCAATCGATCGAACTTGTCTTGACAACTTCCTCATGTGTCTTTCCAAGTATCCTGGCGGAGCTAAGAGTGGGACCTCCTAGGCTCTTTATTGTTGGCTCAGACCAGTTTGTTAATTACCGTTACCAAACTCTTTGATCAGCAAACTAACTAACTGGTCAGTTAACGTTTACTCCACTATAAAACGATAACTGAACTCCAACGCAAAAGAATATATCCGAAGCGATAACTAGACTTGTATGTTGTACTAATGTCCCTCTTGTCACGCCCCGCAGTAGCAAAAATAGAGAAAAAAAAATTCCTTTTTGGACCCGTAGGCCATGACAGTTGAAAGTCACCACATTGTCCATAACCAAAGTCAGACCATCAGAGTAATGATTCTAACTATGCATTGGAAAGTTCTAAGGTTGATATATATAATCAAAGTTCAATACTAACTATTACAAAAATCAAAGTGTTTGCAGAAAATATAAATAAAACATTACGGCAACATATGCCGATTACAAACCTAACTATTACAACGGTCTCTAAAAACATAAGCATAAACTATCAACAGCAAGCTCCAAGTCTTCAGCTTGCGTAGTAGTCATCTCTAGTATAGCCTCCATCATCGTAGGCTCCCTCCTTGTAGCCCCTATCCATGTATGCATCTCCTGAATACTCATAACCCTAGCCAGCTGGACGTCGAATATCCAGCGGCATAAAATGCCGTCAGCTACGAAAGCCGAGTGAATGCAAATACTAACAGAGTATCTACAGATATGTAGTATATAATGACATTAATAAAAGGATCATCTCATCGTTCGTATGCATGTATGCACCAACTCAATATCTAACAATAGTTATCGTCCCAATCTCCCGATACATAACATAGACTCTTGGATCCACATTAATCAGACACGTAGTCCCATACCTACGGTCTGTCAAATCCCGACACACAGTCCCATATAATCTAGCCAAACGCCCCGATATACTTTAGCCAACACGCCCCATATGTTACGGCCAATACGCCCAATATGTTAATCTGGCCAACTCGCCCAATATGTTACTCTGGCCAACTCGCGCAATATGTTACTCTGGCCAACTCGCCCAATATGTTACTCTGGCCAACTCGCCCAATATGTTACTCTGGCCAACACGCCCAATATGTTACTCTGGCCAACTCGCCCAATATGTTACTCTGGCCAACTCGCCCAATATGTTACTCTGGCCAACTCGCCCAATATGTTACTCTTCGTGACCGCATTTATACGTACCAATCATAAATAGTATCGACCATTATGGTCGACAGACCCACTACTATGCACGTCGGCTTTTCAATCTTATTATTATCTCAACATTAACCACAGGGTTCCACTTTTCAATGCATTAAGTCCATTATTCCACGTATGTATTATTCCCATGCAGTTCTCTAACATCAATATATGATAATAAACAGGTTAACAGTTCATTAGATATAAAACAACTAAACAATTAACATTCTATTAAGTTCGATCGATTGAACTAAGTTCGATCGATTGAAAGCAGTAATATTCCATAATTGAACTGGACCTTTCCCGTACGGTCGGGGTCCGTTCTTTCTTTTATGCCAAAACATATATAAACATACATATCTACGCTACTAAGTGAGTATAGGCACTCACCGGTAAAGACAGTGACGTCGGCAAGCTCGGGGTGGTTGTGGGTAGTCTCGGGGTATCTCTCTCTCTCTTCTTCTTCTTCTCCTTTCTCTCCTTCTGCTCCTCGTAGGGTCAGGGTTGCGGTGTGATTTGGGATTTCTTCCTTTCCTTTCTTTTCTTTTCTTTCTCCTTCACTCTCTCGGCTAACTCTCTATTATTATTTTTTTCCTTCCTTTCTACAACTAATGGGAGGGGTTTTTATAGGGAAAGGGGGAAGGCCACCAATATGTATATATATTATACACAACACCTTACAAGACACCTCATAGGACACCTCACAAGCACTCAAGCACACAAGACACCTCACAGGACACCTCACAAAACACTCAAGCACATGACACCTCATAGGACACCTCACAGGACACCTCACAAAACACTCAAGCACATGACACCTCATAGGACACCTCACAGGACTTGTTTGGGGGTTTGGCTTTGGGTATAAACATGGTTTGGGGAATCGCAGGTATAATTACGGGTTCCGAAATAATATTAATTACAGTGGAAATTTAGTTAGGTAAATATTATCTTTCATTATAATTATTATTCTTGTAATTATAGTGTCAAATAATATAATTAAAAAGTCGTATAATTATAGAAAATGTCGTATAAATACAAAAACAGATATTTTCTCAAAATGACTAAAATCGAGATGTCTTCTAAATAGAGATCGAAAACTCTTAACTTTCAATACGAATAGCAAATCATTTAACATTACACAACTTTTTCCAAAAATTATATTTTCAGTTCATGACTTACAAAATTGGAAAATGACCAAAATACCCCTATGGCCAATTTTCACTAAAATTGCACATGAAGTCTAAATCGTCAATTTAAACATGAAAATACGAGTTACTACAATCTACCCTCCTTAACAGAGATTTCGTCCCGAAATCTGAGCTAGTCACTAAACAAAGCTGGAAACTTCTCGCGCATTTCTGATTCTAATTCCCAAGAAGCTTCGTGTTCGTCATGGTGTCTCCACTGAACTTTCACTAGAGGAATTTCCTTAGTCCTTAGCTTATTGACTCCTCGATCCAAAATTCGGACTGGTCCTTCAGTATAAGTAACGTTGTTGTTTACCTCAATGTCCGTGAAGTCAATTTCATGTGACGGATCATGTACAACCTTCCTAAGCATGCTGATATGAAATACATTATGTACTCCTGACATCTTAGGCGGTAGTGCAAGTCGATAAGCTACTTTTCCCATGCGCTCTAAAATTTCAAATGGTCCAATGTAGCGTGGTGACAACTTTCCTCGTTTCTGTCCGAATCTGACAATGCCTCGTACTGGAGATACCTTGAGTAGCACATGATCTCCAACACTGAATTCCAAACTCCTGCGACGTTTATCTGCATAACTCTTATGTCTACTCTGTGCCGTTCGCATCCTTTCTTTCACAATCTGGATCTTCTCGTTAGTTTCCCGAACTAATTCAGGTCCAAGCAATTGATTGTCTCCAACCTCTGCCCAACACAAAGGCGATCGGCACGGTCTTCTGTATAATGCCTCAAAGGGTGCCATTCCGATACTCGAATGGTGACTATTGTTGTATGCAAATTCTATTAGCGGTAGATGAGTCTCCCATGAGCTCTCAAAATCAATAACACAAGCTCGAAGCATATCTTCCATCACTTGGTTGACTCGTTCAGTCTGTCCATCAGTCTGTGGATGAAAGGCAGTGCTCAAGTTTAACGAAGTCCCCAAAGCTGTCTGTAGACTTTTCCAAAAATCTACAGTGAATCTTGAATCACGGTCTGATACGATTGATACAGGTACACCGTGCAGTCGCACGATTTATTGTATATACATACGGCTCAGACGTTCGACCAAGTATGACATACTATAAGCTATGAAATGCGCTGATTTGGTGAGTCGATCCACAACTACCCAAATAGCGTCGTGGTGTTGTTGGGATCTCGGCAATCCTACCACGAAGTCCATAGTGATATGCTCCCACTTCCATTCGGGAACTGGTAGTGGTTGTAGAAGTCCGGGGGGTTTCTGATGTTCCGCCTTCACTTGCTTACACGTAAGACATTGAGACACGTTCTCAGCAACTTCTCGTTTCATTCCTTCCCACCAGAAGTTTCTTTTTAAATCCTTGTACTTTTTTGTACCTCCTGGGTGGATAGTCATTCGTGACTTATGAGCTTCGTCCAGTAGGTCCTTTCTGAGATTATCTTCATCCGGCACACACAGTCTGCCTCTGCATCTGAGTGCTCCATTTGCATCAACACTCCAATTCTCGGGTTCTTTCACTGTGTTGCTTGCAAACCACTCCTGAAGTCCTTCATTCTTCCTTTGTGCCTCTAAAATATGACGGGTGAGGGTAGGTTGCACCATGAGACATCCAAAGTGTCGCCCTTCACTTGGATCTGAGGCTTGAATACCAAATTCAGCAAAAGTTTCCAATGCCTGCCACTCTTTGACCATAAGAGAAGCTACTACTATCCTCCTGGGTTTCCGACTTAACGCATCGGTCACTACATTCGCTTTCCCAGGGTGATATTGTAATGTGAAATCGTAATCCTTTAACAATTCCATCCAACGTTGTTGCCTCATGTTCAACTCTCTTTGAGAGAACAAGTACCTCAGACTCTTGTGATCTGAGAACAGATCGAACTTCTCACCGTAGAGGTAATGCCTCCAAATCTTGAGTGCAAAAACAATCGCGGCTAGTTCAAGGTCATGCGTTGGGTAATTCAACTCATGAGGTTTCAACTGCCGTGACCCATATGCAATTACCTTCCCATCTTGCATCAAAACACATCCGAGTCCTTGGTGTGATGCGTCGCTATATATGGTGAACTGTTCACCGCTCTTGGGTATCGCAAGCACTGACGTTGAGGTCAATCTTTCCTTCAATTCCTGGAATGCGCGTTCATGCTTGTTACCCCATTCAAACTTCAAATCCTTCTTCGTCAGTCTGGTAAGAGGAGCTGCGATCTTGGAGAATCCTTCCACAAATCTCCGATAGTATCCAGCTAGACCAAGAAAACTCCTGACTTCTGTTGCAGTAGTTGGTGTATTCCAATCCAAAACTGCGTTTGTCTTTGACGAGTCTACAGCTATTCTATCCTGCGAGACAACATGTCCTAGGAACTTGACCTCTTTCAGCCAAAATTCGCACTTACTGAACTTCGCATACAGTTGGTTATCTCGGAGGGTCTATAGTGCGATCCTTACATGTTCATCGTGTTCCTTCTCGGTCTTTGAGTAGATTAGAATATCATCTATGAACACAATAATGAACTGGTCTAAGTAGGGTCTAAAGACTCTATTCATTAGGTCCATGAATACTGCTGGAGCATTGGTTAATCCAAAAGACATGACCAAGAATTCATAATGCCCGTACCTCGTCCTAAAAGCAGTCTTTGAAATATCCTCGGGTCGAACCAACAGTTGGTGGTATCCCGAACGTAGATCAATCTTTGAGAACATCGTCGCTCCTTGCAGCTGATCAAACATATCATCGATTTAGGGAGTGGGTACTTATTCTTAATCATAACCTTGTTGAGCTCCCTATAGTCGATACAAAGTCGCTTTTGACGAACAACACTGGTGCCCCCCAAGGCGACGTGCTGGGTCGAACAAACTTAAGATCTTCTAACTCCTGTACTTGCTTCTTCAGTTCTTGCATCTCCGTTGGTGCCATCCGATAAGGAGCCTTCGATTGTGGTAAAGTACCAGACACTAACTCGATACAGAAGTCAATCTCCCATTTAGGTGGTAGTCCCAAAATATTCCGAAACACATCCTCAAAGTCTCGGACTACAGGAATCTGTGCAATAGTGAGTTCTGAAGTTGAGCTCTCGATAGCTGCTAGACGGCTAGTAAGAAAAGCACCGCTAGAGGGGTTGTATTGAAAATCAAAAGACTGACTTCCTGGTACCAAAAAGGTAATCATCCTATTGGCACAGTCCAACTTGGCACGATACTTTGTGAGCCAATCAAATCCTAAGATGATGTCAAATTCCCTCATTGACAAAATGATTAGATCTGCGGGAAGAATTCTATCCTCAAGGGTTAAGGCACAGTCCTTGCATACTTTCCCTAATCGTACGGTCATTCCCAAAGGTGATACCGCATTCAGGGCTACATCAAGTGCCTGGGGTACTAAACCCAAAAGTTTAACAATCCCGATTGCAATAAATGAATTCGAAGCACCAGTATCAAATAGAACTTTAACTCGAGTGCTGAATAACGTAAGAGTACCTTCCATGTTTTGCTGTTCAGCCTCATCAAATCCCACATGCTCCGGAAGAATAGCATTCATACGAGCCTGTCCAACTTGGCCCTGAGCAGCTGGTCCGTTGTATGCCCTACGGGGTGCTCTGCAATCCTTGCTGATGTGGCCATGCTTGTTGCAGTTGTAACAGAGAACGCTCGCCCTGTTGTAGTTCTTGGAAGCTCGACAGTCCTTAGCCAAATGACTTGGCTTTCCACAATTAAGGCATCCACCAGTATTGCCTCCAATAACAACAGGAAGTCCTTGTGGATGAGGAGCTGGGTTCACATCATAACGTTTATGGGGAAACGCCGGTTGTGGCCTTCTCTCTCCATTCCAGCTACGCTTGTTCCCTTGGAATTGCATCGGAGGTCTAGGTCCTTGGTTACCTCTGGGTGGTAACCGATTCCCAAAACGTCCTTGCTCCCGTCCATTAATATCCTCATGACCAACTGCCATTCCTACCATGGCCTTGAAGGTTTGACCCTGATGATTCAGAGTCATCCGTTGTAGTGGCAGTGAGAGGCCCTGGTGATACTGCCTATTCTTCTTCTCTGGGGTATCGATCATATGAAGAGCAAAATGGGATAATCGCTCGAACTGCACCGTATATTCCCTCACGGTGAGGTTCCCTTGCCTTAGTTCGATGAATTCTCTCTCCTTCCTGTTCCTCTCGGTCTGAGGAAAGTAGTTCTCAAGAAAGAGCCCTTTAAATGTGATCCAGGGCATCCTTCTGGCCGTATCTTCTCCTACGGTTGCCTTCTCCGATTCCCACCAATTGGCAGCTGCATAAGTCAATTGGAATGTTGCCAGTCGACGCTTCTCGATCTCATTACATCCTAGTGTCTCGAAGATCGCTTCCATCTCTCGAAGCCACTGTTCCGCTTGCCATGGCTCAGTATTCCCGTCAAACTTCTCCGGACGAAAATGACGGAAGCGCTCTACTATGCGATCCTCAACTGGCCTTGGAGGTGGTGCATGGTTATTTCCGTTATGCACATTAGGATTGTTCATCCGTTCCATCCTACGTATAAAGGCTTCGAACAATCCAGTCGGGTCAGCAACTTGGGGTGCTGGGGTTGCATCTTCGATCTGTGCAGGATGGTTCCGGGTAAGAGGTCTTCCTGCTATCGATGCAGTAGGGTTGGGTACCTATACAGACATCTATCGGTTAGTCGTCGATCCCAAAAATAACCACAGAAAGTAATTCGCACTAAACATAGTAGTTATAACTATTATCACATTATAGCAAGTAAACTTTATACGATCAACTCAAAAATTTTAACTTAGAGAGTCAACCCCTATCTCAAGGAATCTTAAGGTTCAAACTCAATAAATGTTGGACAATTGGTGAACACGACTACAAAACCTGGCTCTGATACCAAAAATCCTGTCACGTCCCGCAGTAGCAAAAATAGAGAAAAAAAATTCCTTTTTGGACCCGTAGGCCATGACAGTTGAAAGTCACCACATTGTCCATAACCAAAGTCAGACCATCAGAGTAATGATTCTAACTACGCATTGGAAAGTTCTAAGGTTGATATATATAATCAAAGTTCAATACTAACTATTACAAAAATCAAAGTGTTTGCAGAAAATATAATTAAAACATTACGGCAACATATGCCGATTACAAACCTAACTATGACAACGGTCTCTAAAAACATAAGCATAAACTATCAACAGCAAGCTCCAAGTCTTCAGCTTGCGTAGTAGTCATCTCTAGTATAGCCTCCATCATCGTAGGCTCCCTCCTTGTAGCCCCTATCCATGTATGCATCTCCTGAATACTCATAACCCTAGCCAGCTGGACGTCGAATATCCAGCGGCATAAAACGCCGTCAGCTACGAAAGCCGAGTGAATGCAAATACTAACAGAGTATCTACAGATATGTAGTATATAATGACATTAATAAAAGGATCATCTCATCGTTCGTATGCATGTATGCACCAACTCAATATCTAACAATAGATATCGTCCCAATCTCCCGATACATAACATAGACTCTTGGATCCACATTAATCAGACACGTAGTCCCATACCTACGGTCTGTCAAATCCCGACACACAGTCCCATATAATCTAGCCAAACGCCCCGATATACTTTAGCCAACACGCCCCATATGTTACGGCCAATACGCCCAATATGTTACTCTGGCCAACTCGCCCAATATGTTACTCTGGCCAACACGCCCAATATGTTACTCTGGCCAACTCGCCCAATATGTTACTCTGGCCAACTCGCCCAATATGTTACTCTGGCCAACACGCCCAATATGTTACTCTGGCCAACTCGCCCAATATGTTACTCTGGCCAACTCGCCCAATATGTTACTCTGGCCAACTCGCCCAATATGTTACTCTTTGTGACCGCATTTATACATACCAATTATAAATAGTATCGACCATTATGGTCGACAGACCCATTACTATGCACGTCGGCTTTTCAATCTCATTATTATCTCAACATTAACCATAGGGTTCCACTTTTCAATGCATTAAGTCCATTATTCCACGTATGTATTATTCTCATGCAGTTCCCTAACATCAATATATGATAATAAACAGGTTAACAGTTCATTAGATATAAAACAACTAAACAATTAACATTCTATTAAGTTCGATCGATTGAACTAAGTTCGATCGATTGAAAGCAGTAATATTCCATAATTGAACTGGACCTTTCCCGTACGTTCGGGGTCCGTTGTTTCTTTCATGCCAAAACATATATAAACATACATATCTACGCTACTAAGTGAGTATAGGCACTCACCAGTAAAGACAGTGTCGCCGGCGAGCTCGGGGTGGTTGTGGGTGGTCTCGGGGTATCTCTCTCTCTCTTCTTCTTCTCCTTTCTCTCATTCTGCTCCTCGTAGGGTCAGGGTTGCGGTGTGATTTGGGATTTCTTCCTTTCCTTTCTTTTCTTTTCTTTCTCCTTCACTCTCTCGGCTAACTCTCTTTTATTATTTTTTCCCTTCCTTTCTACAACTAATGGGAGGGGTTTTTATAGGGAAAGGGGGAAGGCCACCAATATGTATATATATTATACACAACACCTTACAAGACACCTCATAGGACACCTCATAAGCACTCAAGCACACAAGACACCTCACAGGACACCTCACAGGACACCTCACAAAACACTCAAGCACATGACACCTCATAGGACACCTCACAGGATACCTCACAAAACACTCAAGCACATGACACCTCATAGGACACCTCACAGGACACCTCACAAAACACTCAAGCACATGACACCTCATAGGACACCTCACAGGACTTGTTTGGGGGTTTGGCTTTGGGTATAAACATGGTTTGGGGAATCGCAGGTATAATTACGGGTTCTGAAATAATATTAATTACAGTGGAAATTTAGTTAGGTAAATATTATCTTTCATTGTAATTATTATTCTTGTAATTATTGTGTCAAATAATATAATTAAAAAGTCGTATAATTACAGAAAATGTCGTATAAATACAAAAACAAATATTTTCTCAAAATGACTAAAATCGAGATGTCTTTTAAATAGAGATCGAAAACTCTTAACTTTCAATACGAATAGCAAATCATTTAACATTACACAACTTTTTCCAAAAATTATATTTTCAGTTCATGACTTACAAAATTGGAAAAATGACCAAAATACCTCTGTGGCCAATTTTCGCTAAAATTGCACATGAAGTCTAAATCGTCAATTTAAACATGAAAATACGAGTTACTACACCTCTACCTTCAGCATTTGTAATCATATTCCGGTAGTCGGATAACTGTTACTGTCAACTTGAATCATGATTACTTCTTGTATTCCTTGAGTCCCATTCGCCTCTCATGATTACCAAACATGTTGATAACTCTTATCAACAAGACTGCAGTACTCAATAATCGACTTGGTGATATTCTCAAGGGAATGCTTACTCTGAAACAGAGGGTAGATTCTGTCTTGACAATATATGTTCACAACCCTATGAATATGACATACTCAAGATACCCAGGTGTTGATCTTCTATAGACCTCACTAATTGGTAAGTCAAAGCAGCCATATCCACAGTCTGTGTTCATAATTGTCTCAAGATTAAGAACACGTACCTTATACAAGTTATGAGTTCCTATCGACTAATTGACAGTCTTGAGCGTCAATAGGAAAGCTCAGGTCCGTCAATGCACTATAAACACTAGCATGTTAACTAAGAGTTAAACTCTAGTGATTGAGATTAGTCACTCCATCCAATGGTAGTTAATCATGCTACAGTGTAAACCTGATGAGGTATCCAGTCTCATCATCCACTGTGACACATTCTAAGTAACAAAGAATAATAATTCGTATCTCACTTGCATGTATCTCATACATACACGAATTACTTACTATGATACTTAAGGATAACAATCATCTCATGAAAGAAACATACATAACTAAATATAAAGCTGATATCCATATATTAAAATGTGAATGTCTCATATATAAAGTAATGGTTTGAGGGCACAAACCCAACATATTCAACCTCGTAGATCAACCCTTATCGTCTTGTTAATCAAAGATTGATTATTAACATATTCTGACTGAATGAACAGACTTACTCATTTAACTCTAGGTATACACCTTCATTCCGTTTATCGCTTTTAAGAGCATATTACACAGCTCACCGCATGTCATGGACTCCACGTCAGTCCATCCCTAGATTTTAAGAATAATGTATCTTGTTCACTGCATTTCAGGGACACAATGTTTCGAACAAGGCATATCATCTATTGCCATGACTCAGCGTCATCTACCAGACATCCTAGCTCACCGCTTTTCAGAGCATATTACATAGCTTATTGCTTTTAAGAGCATATCGTAGATTATCCAGTCTATCTTAGGACTACTTGGTCCAGCTCACCGCTTTTAAGAGCATATGCACAGCTTACCGCTTTTAAGAACATATTATGACCAAACGTCCGTCCACGTCCCATTTCTCAGAACATACCAAACCTACCTGAGTTACATTCTAGCATCGACACATAACCATTCCCTAAATGTGGCCTGACTACTCTGATTAAAAGAAACGGATATCAAACTCATACATTAACCGCATAATATCTCACGTTATTTCATTAGCCCATTATTCTTAATCATACTTATCTGTGTTGTCATATTTTCCCAGATCCGCACAAAATCGCATAACAGAAATCCGAATCGAGAAATGAACAATCGAACCTCTTATATAATAAACAGGCAAAAGAAACCATGTTTTGCTCATACCAATCGATTGGTATAAGGTCCAATCGATTGGGATAAAAACTACAATAATCGATTGAGAATTATGGCAATCGATTGGGTCTGAAATAATGTCAATCGATTGCTAACATTAGCAATCGATTGGGATCTCAATCGATTGGAATTTTATCCAATCGATTGGGTCCAGACTGATGGCAATCGATTGGTAATTATGCTAATCAATTGGCACTTCATCTTCACTAGCAGATTGATAAAACAACATATATAAACATAAAAGTCATGTATTTAACGCATCTAAGCCTCATAAAAACTTGCATAGACATCCAATAAAGGGACCAAGTGAGTTAGGACTCACCAAGGGTGCGTTTGGTTAGAGTATGAATTTGAAAACCTCTAACTCTCTCTCTCTCTCCCCCTTCTCTTTTTCCTTCTTTCTTTGTCCAGCTCTCTCTCTCTCTTTCTCTTCTTTTTTTTTCTCCTTCTTCTCTTCCTCTTCTTCTTTCTTTCCTTCCTTGCTGCCAAGTAGTGTGTGTATGTTGTGTATATAGACATAGATATAGATATAGATATATCTCAAGATATGTGCCTCTCTCTCTCAAGGCTACCAAACTAGCCCCAAGGCCATAAACATTCTTATATATATAGAGAGGAAAGGGTGCCACACGTTCAAAGCTAAAGAAAAGAAGAAAACTTGTCTCAGCTTATATCAATCGATTGGTATAGATGGCAATCAATTGGTAATAGATATTTAAAGGCAATCGATTGGAAAAGATGGTAATCGATTAGGATGTTGCCACATCATTACTTTTAGTCTTTATAATGGCAATCAATTGGGAACATGTCAATCGATTGGTATCTAAAAAGTGGCAATCGATTGGGAATTAAGGCAATCGATTGGTAACCAATTTTTACCAAAAAGAAAGAAAAGTTTATAGAATGAAGTTTTATTTATATATACTCTCCAGAAATTCAGGGTATTACACACGCCACCAAGGCTCATCCAATTCAATTAAAGTAAATAGCAGCGGAAAACATAAGTGAAAACCATGAAATTTAGAGTTTAAAAAGTTTTGGGCATTTGAAAACACTTAAGGAAATATCATGTTTGAAAAACAGCAATCCAGTCGACTGATCGGGGGTCTGGTCGACTGGAAATGCAAGATATAGAAAGTCTAAAATCTCAAGGATTGTCTAGTTGACTGTGCTATGGGACCCAGTTGACTAGGGTCTCAATTTTTCAGTCGATTGATTCTTCTAGTTGACTGAAACAAAATTTTTTTTTATCACAATTGGTTAATGAACTCACTGCACCATTATTAAATCAATATTCATGAACCAAACCAAACTAAATCCATGACTCTATGAAGAATCTAGACCAAATGTGGTTATGATCGACATAAAAACATCATCAAGTAGAATTCCCATGGATTTAGCCTTGAAGAAACTCCAATATAGAACTCTCAAGAGAGCTTGGACATGGGTTCTAAGGACTTACTCAATCCCTTATGTGAACTTGAACACTTGAATTCAACAATTAAATTATGAAAACAACTAGATCTACATCTAATTCCTCTCTCACAAGCATGATCCTTAAGGATTATGAACCAAATTGCATAGAACTCAATGAAACATGGACTAGTTCCAAGAGTTCCAAAAGGATGAATCAAAACCATAAACAAGGTTTAGACCCACTCATTTATTCATAGATAAGACTTAGATCAACTCAATTCCTCATATAAATATAAAATTTACAGAAAATTAGAGGATCTAACTCAAAGAATTCACATGGAATATTAAGGATTCCATGAATTATAAGAGAAGAGTATGAGAGAAAAAATGTGAAATCAAAGCCTATTGAATGATCCAAAGTTCAATTCCTCTTTGAAAACATATTTCATATGGATTATGATACCAACTAGATCCAAATCAACAACTATACCTAAGAATTCAATCACAATTCAAAGTGGTGGGTGAAAAAGGGGATAGAGAAGAGACTTTTTGAAAATGTGTAAAAGGGTCCTAGAATTCTAAGAATTGTGATTGAATTGTAAAAGATAATGATATGGATTTGAAGTTTTACCTCTAGGAATTCTCATAACTTGATTGATTTGAAGAGATCCAAGCCTTACAAGCAATGATTTTCTTCTTCTTCCTTGAAGCTTCAAGGTCCTTCAATGAAGATTTAAAGAATTGGGTGAATTGAGTAAGGTTTCTATCGGGTTTTTGAGTTTTTCTCTCTATATTTCTCTAATAATATACTCAATTTCCAAAATTCAACTTCTCTCTCTAAGATTCAAGTCTCATCCTCAAGATTGAAGTCTCTAACCTCAACAAATGAGAGAAAATGGGTTTTTTTTTATAGAGTTTCATTTTCTTAGGGGTTAATATAAGGGTAGATATGTCAATTAGGATGGTGGGAGTATGGTTTACATGACCTAAGAGTAGTAAACACGTACACAAAAAACGACATCGTTTGGTGCACTCATTTGATCAAAAAATGAATTTTGGCATAAAAATACAAATTCACACAGGGCGGAACTTAATGAAGATGAGGCGGCACTCAATGATTGTCGAACAACACTTAGTGAGTGCCACAACGACATTCACGAACTGCCATTTGGGCAATCTGACTGCCGCTGCATAGCAATTCAGCACTATTCACAGCAATTCAACACCTTAATTTCATTTCATGTCATTTAAGTAAATGTCATTTAATTAAATATAATTAACGAAATAGCCCGCATTTGGATTCAATTAAAATATCTAAAAAATCAAAATCCTTAAGAAAAAAAAGTCAACTCTTCCTCCGAAGGCAAAATTTTTAATTTCTTGCACAATTTTTCTTAAAGACCTTTCAATTTCTCAATGTTCCCTTTCATTTAAAAATTCTTAAAAATCATTTCTAACTTAAGGGAGACCTAGTGACCAATTACTGGGACTTTTCATCTTGAAATTCCAAAATTTTACGATCAACCCCCATTTGACCCGTTGACTTTTCACTGGGTCAACTGTTGACTTTTTTGAGGTTCATGCTGAATTTCTCTCCTTTTGAAAATGGTTTTAAGATGCTCCGAGAACAATTTTGTATTTCTATACGTGTTCAAAACTCATGGTCTACAAGGTGATGGGTAGATGGGAATTTTGGTCTTTTGGCTGAAAAAGGGCGATTTTGGACCGAGATTCTTCTTGGAAGAGAATTAGATTGCTTGTACGAGTCTTGATTCTGATGAGACATATTCATCATTGATCTCTAGAGGTAATTGTTGGGTTTGTGCCCTCAAATTATTACTTAATGTATGAGACATTGACTTTTTAATATGTGGATATCAGCTTTACATTTCATTATGTATGTTTCTTTCATGAGATGATTGTTTATCCTTAAGTATCATAGTAAGTAATTCGTGTATGTATGAGATACATACAAGTGAGATACGAATTACTATTCTTTGTTACTTAGAATGTGTCACAGTGGATGATGAAACTGGATATCTCATCAGGTTTACACTGTAGCATGATTAACTACCATTGGATGGAGTGATTAATCTCAATCACTAGAGTTTAACTCGTAGTTAACATGCTAGTGCTTATAGTGCATTGACGGACCTGAGCTTTCCTATTGACACTTAAGACTGTCAATCAGTCGATAGGAACTCATAACTTGTATAAGGTACGTGTTCTTAATCTTGAGACGTTTATGAACACAGACTGTGGATATGGCTGTTTTGATTTACCAATCAGTGAGGTCTATAGAAGATCAACACCTGGGTATCTTGGGTATGTCATATTCATAGGGTTGTGAACATAAATTTTCAAGACAGAATCTACCCTCTGTTTCAGAGTAAGCATTCCCTTGAGAATGTCACCAAGTCGATTACTGAGTACTGTAGTCTTGTTGATAAGAGTTATCAACATGTTTGGTAATCATGAGAGGTGAATGGGACTCAAGGAATACAAGAAGTAATCATGATTCAGGTTGACAGTAACAGTTATCCGACTACCTGAATATGATTACGAATGCTAACGGTAGAGGGACATTAGTACAACATACAAGTCTAGTTATCGCTTCGGATATGTTCTTTTGCGTTGGAGTTCAGTTATCGTTTTATAGTGGAATAAACGTTAACTGATCAGTCGATTAATTTGCTGATCAAAGAGTTTGGTCATGGGAGTTAATCAACTGATCTGAGCCAACAATAAAGAGCCTAGGAGGTCCCACTCTTAGCTCCGCTAGGATGCTTGGAAAGGCAAATGAGGATGATGTCAAGACAGGTTCGATCGATCGAAGTTGTCTCGATCGATTGAAGTCTAGGCAGGTTCGATCGATTGAAGATGGTTCGATCGATCGAACGCTCGAATGTTCGATCGATCGAAACCACTTCGATCGCTCGAAGTCTAGGTCGGTTCTGGGAATCTATAAATAGGGCAGCTGCGTTCTGGAAAAATAGTTCGTCGTTTTTATACGTAAAAGCTGCAGAAACTGTTTAGGTTTCCCAAAACCTTCCAATCCTCTCCATTAGGGTTCCCACCAACCCTAGTCCTTCCTGCGAGCATCCATAGGAGTCTTAAGAGCTGAAGGCCATCTAGTGGAGGCTGCTGGAAGTTGAAGATTTCAGAATTGGGTTCAAGACACTAAGGTATAAACTCTTGTCCCCTCTTGTACGCATCTATGGAATTGACGAGTAGTAGATCCTAGGCTACCAAATAAGTTTTTATAACTTGACTTTTCCGCTGCGTGTTTAAAACTTTTAACTTAAACCGGTTTTTCCATCAATTGGTATCAGAGCCAGGCTCGTTTGGATCTATAGATGCGTTTTGGAACACTGTATTGATTTGCATGTTGATTTTAGAACTGTTTTCGAAACGGCATTGTCACAGATCTATTTCTGCAGTGTTATCGCAGCAGAGTACAAATCTGTGAATGCATGGGATGCAAGGCCGGTTCGATCGATCGAACATGTTTCGATCGATCGAACATCCTCTGTACTCGAGTGATCGAACAGGTTTCGAGCGATCGAACATTGATATGTTCGATCGATCTCAATGTTCGATCGCTCGAATGACATTCGATCGATCGAGAATGATTCTTTGTCAGGTTCTCTGTTTCACAGTTTTAAAGTGTTTTGAAATGAAAAGCTTTAATTTTAAAAGTATTCTGTTATTTTTAAAATCATTCTGTGAAATAGAAAGTTCAAGCGATTGAACAGAGTTCAATCGATCGAAGGTTCGAGCGATCGAACGGTCTTCGATCGATCGAACTGTGACAGAGAAGTAAGATGTTGTTTTAAGTTCTAATGCAGTGTGTAAAGAGTTTATATACTGTGTGAATCAATTAAGTATTCCAATAGTTACATATATTTGTTATGTATGTGTGGATGCATGTACGACTAACCCTTTTGCAGCTAATTTAGTCACTATCTCCCATGGCACCAAGACTTTTAAATTTTGTATTTAAAGTGCTCGAGATTGGTGCATGTTGTAATTTAAGTTTGGTTTGGTTTTAAGGCATATGTAAAGGGCGCTGCGACTTCAATCCTACGAAAAGGAAAGTCGCACCGGTTTCCCTAGCCTTTTATTTTATTGTTGTTGCTATTTCTATTTCTAGATAAATTGTAAGCCTCGAAAGAAGCATAGGACAAATGTAATAGAATTAGAAAATCCATGAAGATAGAGCAAGGAGCCATTGTCCATGAAGATGGAGCTGGAGGCGATCAAACCAAAAGGAGGTTCTATAGAGATAGAGCCATGGGAGATAGAGGCATTGTTTGAATGCCTATATTTCATTTTAGTTTTTGTTTTATGTGCTTGGTTTGTGATTGGCGTATAATACATTGTTGCATGCACGCAAAACAAGTTTTCTAAAATAAAATTCAAAAACCGTTTTAACGCATTAGTAAACATTGGATGTTTATGGGTAATGTGTAAAAACAATTTTTACTAAAAAGCAAAATCCTTAATTTACTAAATCTAGTGGGAGAGGGTCTTATTAATTAACACCCACGATCTTCCATTAACGGTTCACTGTAAGATGAGTGGTGCATTCTGTGTCACCTCGCCAGGGGTGATCATTCCATACGGAGGGTGCATTACTCATTGGTTACTAGATGTGAACTTCCTTTGATAGGATCAATCAGACGTGTTAGAGAGTGACCACCACACGGAGGCGCTACTTGAGATGGTTGTGATTGGATCCTAGTTAATGGTACACACTAGCTAAACTATGGATAAGGGATCCTACACGGGGCATTATTCAGAAACTTAGAGATCAAAAAGGTTCGGAAGTCATAACTTGTTTTGCAAGAGTTGCATAGCGGACAAGTCTTGATTAATCGAAAAATCGAAAATTGACCTCCACACGGAGGCTTTATTCTTTTGTTTCGATATTCCGGCGACTTTGTTTTAAAATAAGAGTTTTAAGGATTCTTTTATTTCAAACTGTCAAATCCTGATATCCATATTTATTTTGTTTGTTTGATTTTCAGTAATCATAATGTCTGGATCTGCATTTAGTCCACTTGCCACCATACTCACTCAAAACAAGTTAACTGGAAACAACTACACTGAATGGAAACGTAACCTTGACATCGTGTTAACTGCGGAGGATCACATATATGTCCTCACCACCCTAAGCCCTAAAGAACCCGCAGCAAATGCTACGGCAGCTGCCAGACGCGAGTTCGACAAATGGAAGAAGTCGAATGGAATGGCTCGTTGCTATATTCTGGCCTCAATGGCTGGTGTGTTGCAACACCAATTCCAATCGAATGATTCTGCCAGTGACATTATCACATCCCTAAAAAAGATGTTTGGGGAGCATGGCAGGCCTGCCGGACAGGTAGCCATGCAAAAGATAATGAGTGCAAAGATATCGGAAGGGACTCCAGTCAAGGAACATGTTTTAAAAATGATTGGTTATTTAAACGAGCTGGAGACCCTAGGTGCCAACATCGATGCACAGACCCAAGTTGATATGATCCTCAATTCCCTGTCGCCTTCATTCGCTCAATTTAAACTTAACTATAATATGAATCAAATGAATTTTTCAATGAGCGAATTGATGAGTTCTCTTTTGGCAGCGGAAGGGGTGATCAAACCTGGGGTCAACGTTTTGAACGTTGAGAAAAGCGCTTCCTCTTCCCGATCTACACCGAAAGGAAAGAAAGGGAAGAAGAAGGCTGGTACTGGTGGTTCAAGTGTTGGACCAGTCCCTAAGATTGCAAAATCTAAGGGAAAAGGTAAGGGGAAAGGGAAGGTGGGTGGCCAAGGCAAAGGAAAATGTTTCCAATGCGGAGAGAAGGGCCACTGGAAGAGGAACTGTCCAGAATTCTTAGCTACAAGAGTTCAAGGTATGATTGAATCACATGTGATTGAAGTAAGTTTTATTACGGATACTTCAAACACTTGGTGCATTGATTCTGGTGCGACTAACCATATCTGTAATTCATTGCAGGGGTTCAGATCAACCAGGAGGTGCAGTGATGGGGAAATCATACTTACTCTAGGTTATAGCGCAACCGTTTCTGCGGTTGCTATAGGAGTCGTAGTTTTAGAATTTCTAGACAATAAAATTTTGATTTTATCAGATGTACTTTACGTCCCTTTAATGAGACGTAATTTAATTTCAGTTTCTAATTTATCGAATAATGGTTATTCTTTTCATTTTGGAACTGAAGTTGTGATTAAAAGAAATAGTTCTTTTATATGTTCTGGTGTTAAATCAAATGGTTTGTATGTGATTACTCCCAATATTTCTAAAGACTCTTGCATGGAACTTAATAACTCAGTGGTTAATATACCATCTAAAAGAAAGAGACCTTCCACTAATCCAACAAGGCTTTGGCACATGAGGCTTGGCCATATCAATCTAAATAGGATTGGCAGACTAGTCAAAGAAGGGATCTTAGGCGATTTGGTTTTAGAACCAATGGAAGTCTGCGAGTCTTGTTTAGAGGGTAAGATGACCAAAAGGCCCTTTCCTACAAAGGGAAATAGAACCGATGCATTGTTGGAATTAGTTCATACTGATGTGTGTGGACCAATAAATATTAGAGCAAGGAGTGGTTATGAGTATTTCATAACATTTACTGATGACCACTCCAGGTATGGATATGTGTACCTAATGCAGCACAAGTCTGAATCCTTTAAAAAGTTCAAAGAGTTTAGGGCTGAAGTGGAGAAGCAATTGGGTACACATATCAAGGCCATTCGATCTGATCGAGGTGGCGAGTACCTCTCTAATGAGTTTATTGATCACCTCGTACAGAATGGGATTCTGTCACAGTTGACTGCACCTGGTACGCCTCAGCAGAACGGTGTAGCGGAGAGAAGGAATCGGACTCTTTTAGACATGACTAGGTCGATGATGAGTTACTCGGAGTTGCCATTATTCCTTTGGGGTTATGCTTTGGAAACCGCTGCGTACATACTAAATCTAGTACCAAGCAAATCTGTTCCCAGGACACCACGAGAGAAGTGGATTGGGCGCAAGCCTTCTTTGCAACATCTCCGGATATGGGGGTGTCCGGCACATGTGCTGAAAGGAAAGATGAGCAAGTTGGATTCTAGATCGGAAGTATGTTACTTCGTAGGATATCCAAAGGGTACTTATGGATGGTATTTTTATGATCCAAGAGAGCAGAAAGTGTTTGTTAGTACGAATGCTGTTTTCTTGGAGGATGACTATATCATGAACCATAAACCTAAGGGAAGGATAGATCTTAGAGAGATAGAAGGAGAGCCCTCAATCCAACCCGTAGTTGATAACGATATAAATCAAGAAAATACCACTTCTTCACCCATTTCCGCACCGGTACCTCGTCGTAGTGGGAGGATTATCAACCAGCCTGATAGATACATGTTCTTAGGAGAAGTTTTTGAAGCTGTCTCCATAGAATCTGAATCTGATCCTGCCACATACGAATAGGCAATGGCTGATGTTGATTCAGAACATTGGGTTAAAGCTATGAAGGCTGAATTAGAATCTATGGATTCTAATCAGGTCTGGGATCTTGTAGAACTTCCAGCCAATATTAAACCCATTGGTTGTAAGTGGGTCTACAAGAGGAAAAGAGCATCTGATGGAAAGGTTGAGACCTTTAAGGCTAGGCTTGTAGCGAATGGTTATACTCAGAGGGAGGGCATTGACTATGAGGAAACTTTTTCGCCGGTAGCCATGCTCAAGTCCATCAGAATACTCTTATCCATTGCTGCATGCCTAGATTATGAGATCTGGCAGATGGACGTCAAGACTGCATTCTTGAATGGCAATCTTGAGGAGGACATCTATATGCAACAACCAGAAGGGTTCATAGCTGGTCGGAAAGGTAACTTGGTATGCAAGCTGCAAAAGTCCATTTATGGGCTTAAGCAGGCATCCAGGAGTTGGAACATCCGATTTGACCAAGTGGTCAAGTTGTTTGGTTTCATACAGAATCTGGATGAACCTTGTGTATACAAGAAGTGTGAAGGAAAAGTGATGGCCTTTCTTGTGCTTTACGTTGACGATATTCTACTCATTGGGAATGATGTAGCGGCATTGTCAACGGTCAAGGTTTGGCTAGCTAGTACTTTCGATATGAAGGATCTAGGAGAGGCGAGCTATATTCTTGGGATAAAGCTTTTTCGGGATCGCAAGCGAAAGATAATGGGATTATCTCAAGCTGGTTATATCGATAAGGTGCTAACTAAATTTTCAATGGATAATTCGAAGAAAGGATTGTTACCTTTCAGGCATGGTTAGCGTTCTCCAAGGACCAGTGTCCAAAGACACAGGAGGAGAGGAATCGCATGATAGGAGTTCCCTATGCTTCAGCAGTGGGAAGTCTTATGTATGCGATGTTATGCACTAGACCAGATATTTGCTATGCCGTCGGCATGGTTAGCAGATATCAGTCGAATCCAGGTCCAGAGCACTGGACAGCCGTCAAGCACATTCTTAAGTACTTGAGAAGGACTAAAGATTACATGCTTATGTACGGTGGTAGTGAGTTAATTCCAGTAGGATACACTGACTCGGACTTTATATCAGATAAAGATTCGAGGAAGTCGACATCTGGTCATCTCTTTACCTTGGGAGGTGGTGCTGTCAGTTGGAGGAGCATTAAGCAGAAATGCATTGCAGACTCAACTACAGAAGCTGAGTATGTGGCTGCTTGTGAAGCCGCAAAGGAAGCTGTTTGGCTCAAGAAGTTCCTTATGGAGCTCGAGGTGGTACCAGCGTCGCTGTCACCTATTACGCTTTATTGTGATAATAGTGGGGCAGTGGCTCAGTCCAAGGAGCCAAGGAACCACGGAAAGGGAAAGCACGTAGAGCGGAAATATCATCTTATCCGAGATATTGTTCAACGAGGAGATGTGACTGTCACCAAGATTGCCACCGCTGACAATCTTGCTGATCCGTTTACAAAGGCCTTGCCACAGAAGGTCTTTGATCGTCATCTAGATAGTCTAGGTCTCAGATGTAATCATGTATGGTTGTGAGTGCAAGTGGGAGTTTGTTGGGTTTGTGCCCTCAAATTATTACTTTATGTATGAGACATTGACTTTTTAATATGTGGATATCAGCTTTACATTTCATTATGTATGTTTCTTTCATGAGATGATTGTTTATCCTTAAGTATCATAGTAAGGAATTCGTGTATGTATGAGATACATACAAGTGAGATACGAATTACTATTCTTTGTTACTTAGAATGTGTCACAGTGGATGATGAAATTGGATATCTCATCAGGTTTACACTGTAGCATGATTAACTACCATTGGATGGAGTGATTAATCTCAATCACTAGAGTTTAACTCTTAGTTAACATGCTAGTGCTTATAGTGCATTGACGGACCTGAGCTTTCCTATTGACACTTAAGACTGTCAATCAGTCGATAGGAACTCATAACTTGTATAAGGTACGTGTTCTTAATCTTGAGACGTTTATGAACACAGACTGTGGATATGGCTGTTTTGATTTACCAATCAGTGAGGTCTATAGAAGATCAACACCTGGGTATCTTGGGTATGTCATATTCATAGGGTTGTGAACATAAATTTTCAAGACAGAATCTACCCTCTGTTTCAGAGTAAGCATTCCCTTGAGAATGTCACCAAGTCGATTACTGAGTACTGCAGTCTTGTTGATAAGAGTTATCAACATGTTTGGTAATCATGAGAGGTGAATGGGACTCAAGGAATACAAGAAGTAATCATGATTCAGGTTGACAGTAACAGTTATCCGACTACCTGAATATGATTACGAATGCTAACGGTAGAGGGACATTAGTACAACATACAAGTCTAGTTATCGCTTCGGATATGTTCTTTTGCGTTGGAGTTCAGTTATCGTTTTATAGTGGAATAAATGTTAACTGATCAGTCGATTAATTTGCTGATCAAAGAGTTTGGTCATGGGAGTTAATCAACTGATCTGAGCCAACAATAAAGAGTCTAGGAGGTCCCACTCTTAGCTCCGCTAGGATGCTTGGAAAGGCAAATGAGGATGATGTCAAGACAGGTTCGATCGATCGAAGTTGTCTCGATCGATTGAAGTCTAGGCAGGTTCGATCGATTGAAGATGGTTCGATCGATCGAACGCTCGAATGTTCGATCGATCGAAACCACTTCGATCGCTCGAAGTCTAGGTCGGTTCTGGGAATCTATAAATAGGGCAGCTGCGTTCTGGAAAAATAGTTCGTCGTTTTTATACGTAAAAGCTGCAGAAACTGTTTAGGTTTCCCAAAACCTTCCAATCCTCTCCATTAGGGTTCCCACCAACCCTAGTCCTTCCTGCGAGCATCCATAGGAGTCTTAAGAGCTGAAGGCCATCTAGTGGATGTTGAGACTGGATATCTCATCAGGGATACACTTTAGCATGATTAACTTCATGTAATACTAATTTTGTCATTCCTAATGCTGGTTGTTCATTATAAGTAACATAGCCTTTCGAGGTATTAGAATACCTTATGCTTTCTAGCACTCAAGTGTAGTTTCTCGCGCTTATGTGAGGTATAGTGAACATAACCTCCTACGGCCCATAGGCGCAAATGCTCCAAAATGAGCTTTTCGCCTTTCCATAGCTCATAAGGAGGAAGAAGGAATTAATGAAAAGGCACGTAAGTATGTAGGCAGCAATCAGGAGTACATCTCCCCCAAAATAACATCGGGAGGTTGACTTGCGCCATCATAGTCCTAAGCCATATATAGGAGTGTTGTCACACACGTCCCGAAAAATCATTTGTTTTAAAAGGATGAATTGAATTTTAAGAAATTATCAATGTTACTTGATAATTGTGGAAGTGGTTAAAATGTCACGCCCCGACGTAGCATAATACAGGAAAGTACTGAATTTCCTTTATGGACTCGTAGGTCGTGACAAGTGAGTATGACCAATTGTCCCTGCAACAAATAACTTAACAACATTTCTAAAGGAAAGGATACTAATAAACATAAGCTCCGAAATTAAAACTTACTAAACTATTACATAAGTCCAGGTCTTAGGCACAAACGCCCTTATTCAAATCTATCATTAAGTCTATTACAACTCAAAAATAAAAGACATAAGAAATAAAAAGCAGCCTCCTGGAAAGTCTCCTGCCTCTAACTAGCATAGTCGAAATACCCTGGCTGCTCCTGACCCTGAAAATCTGGACATAGAGTCCAGGACGCATCAACGCCGTCAGCTTATGAAAGCTGGTGAGAAAAATAAACAAGTGCTTGCAATGTATATATAAGCATGTGTAACCACAGTGTAATACAAACTGATAGAACAATAGATTCAAGGTTCCAACTTCAACATACGTCACGGGGGATAATAATGAGCAATCAATATGCGACCGTGCATGAATAATGTAACATCTCATCTTTCTGACTCTTTTCCCTCAACAAACTCGACTCAACCAAACCACTACCTCAGATACCAGGAATAATATCCGCTCAATACCTAGGTCGTACAACACATCGTCGCCTTGGATACCAGGAATAATATCCGATCGATATCTAAATCGCACACCATACCATCGCTTCGGATACCAGGAATAATATCTGATCGATATCCGAAACGCGCGCCTTAGATACCAGGAATAATATCCGATCGATATCTAAGTCGTACACAACACTGTCGCCTCCAATACCAGGAATAATATCTGATCGATATTGAGGTCGCACACCACGCTATCGTCTCAGATACCAGGAATAATATCCGATCGATATCTGGGTCGATCACGACCAACCATCGCTTCGGATACCAGGAATAATATCTGATCGATATCCGAAATGTGCGCCTTAGATACCAGGATTAATATCCGATCGATATCTAAGTTATACACAACACTGTCGCCTCCAATACCAGGAATAATATCCGATCGATATTGAGGTCGCACACTAGACCGCCACTCTTTACTCTATTCACGCTTTCTCACACACATGCATGTTGACACAACCTCAACCCTAATATGTATGTCAATGTTCACAGTTTGTAGTAATAGTTATTAATCTCAAAGCTAGATATTCTTTCAACATAGATCTCGGCCTTAATTGCTTCTTATAAGTCCAATTTCTAATAGTAAGCCTTTAAAACAGTATATTTGTCAAACAGTTCTTTAAAAACTTTCAAAAACCTTTTCCAAACAGTCCCTTATACAAAATACAAAAACTGCTCAAAAATGCCCAGGTCACGCGAGTGGGTCGGGCGAGCGAAGGGGGATGGGTCGCGCGCGCGATTAGGCCATTTTTATAAATTCTTTTAAAATTTCCTTTCTGCCCTAAACAACGCAGGTCACACGAGCAAGCCTCGCGCGCACGAGTTGTTGCAGAACTTCATCTTCTTCGTTTTTCCCCTGTTTTCAATTTTCCAAACTGTTATATACCCATTTTCAAATTCTGTTTCAACCATATCATGCCATATATGGATTTCTCTGGTTTTCCGTGTAGATTACGAATATGTGATCAATTTAAACTAATACGGATTGTATCTCTCGATTCTTGCGATTAAAGTTAGAGTGACAAAACTTTAATTCAACGATACGTCACCATATGAGTGAATTAAACCGTAGGATTTGAACTGTAGCTTATTGGGACTAGGATCTTTCATTCCCAATTCACGGATTTCATTTTGGTTAAGTTTCATAAAACTCCAACTTTCAAGCTTTAATGGTGTATAGATATACATATATACACACAAATATACACTGAAATACACTTATATAAATATGGTGAGTGAGTTTAAATTACTCACAGAGGGTGATTAGACTGAGAATTTGAGACCGATAATTTCCGCCGTCGATTTCGTCGTTCGAATTCTCCTCCGTTCTTGAAATATATATATATATATGTATGTATTTAAATGTGTATCTATATGTATATAATCTGAATATGTGTGTGTGTGTGTGTGTGTGTGTGTGTTGTTCTTGAGAGAGGGACATAAAGTTGAAAGGGATTGAGAGTTACAGAGAGTTGAGAGATGAGAGACTGTGAGATTGAGAGATACACACAAATATATACACTGGGAAATTTTGGGCTCCAAGAAAGCCACGGGAATCGCACGGTATGGTTGAGCTCACGTGCTCCTACACCCAAGTCGCGGTATAGACGCAGTTTAAAACTAAAGCTGGTATTTTAGGGTTGAAGTAAAAATACAGAAAACCATATTAATGTAGGAATTAAATCCCGGGTTGTACAAAAGTATAGATATAGTTTTCAAATCCTTAGAAAGTATTTTCTATATTTATGGAAATTATAGTTTGACCCCAAACAAATATTTATAAATCGAATTAAAATGAAATATTTATTTATTAATGAAAATAAAAATACAGGGTGTTACACTCTACCCACCTTAATAGAGATTTCGCCCCGAAATCTGAGCTAACTAATCCTGAAACAACTCGGGGTGTCTAGTCCTCATGTCTGACTCTAACTCCCATGACGCTTCTCCCTCGTCATGATGCATCCACTGAACCTTAACCAAAGGAACATCTCTTCTTCTTAGCCTCTTGATACTCTGGTCAAGAATCCTCACAGGTCTATCCTTGTAGACAACATTCTGACTCGTCTCAATATCATCAAAATTTGCCACATGTGAAGGATCCCATATGTATTTCCTTAACATACTAACATGGAACACGTTATGAACACCAGACATCTTTGGTGGCAACGCGAGTCGATAAGCCACTTTCCCAATACGCTCCAAAACCTCGAATGGTCCGATGAAATGAGGTGCCAACTTCCCTCTTTTCTAACCAAAATGTACTACTCCCCGAATAGGTGAAAATTTAAGGAGGACGTGATCACCGATACTAAACTCCAAATCCTTTCGACGTCGATCCGCATAACTCTTGTGTCTACTCTGTGCAGTTTTCATTCTTTCCCTGACCAGTGAAATCTTCTCATTAGTCTCTCTCACCAACTCTGGTCCCAACAATTCAGTGTCTCCCACTTCAGCCCAACATAACAGAGATCGACATGGCCGTCCGTACAGGGCTTCGAATGGTGCCATCCTAATACTCGAGTGATAACTGTTGTTATACGCAATTTCGACCAACGGTAAGTGAGTATCCTAAGATCCTTCAAAATCGATTGCGCAAGCTCTCAACATATCTTCCATAATCTGATTAACACGCTCGGTCTGTCCATTAGTCTGAGGATGGAAAGCAGTACTCATCTTGAGCGAAGTCCCCATAGCCTTCTGTAGACTTTCCCAAAATCCTGAGGTAAAACGTGTATCACGATCTGATACAATCGACACAGGCGCACCATGCAGTCGCACCACTTGCTGATGGTACAATCGACTTATCATTTCTACTAGGTAAGTCATATTGTATGTGATGAAGTGTGCGGACTTCGTCAGACGATCCACAATTACCTAAATCACGTCATGATTCTGTTGTGACCGGGGTAGTCCAACCAAGAAATCCATAGTTATGTGTTCCCACTTCCATCCTGGAATAGGTAAGGGTTGCAACAATCCCGAGGGTCTCTGATGTTTGGCCTTCACTTGTTGACAAGTTAAACATTTAGACACAAACTCGGCTACTTCTTGTTTCATCCCTTCCCACCAGAAGTTTTTCTTTAAATCTTTATACATCTTTGTTCCTCCTAGGTGTACTGTTAGTTTCGATTTATGTGCTTCTTCGAGAATATCTTTTCTCAAATCTCCTGAATCTGGCACACACAATTTATCTCGACATCGGTATCCTCCATCGGTCCCAACCTTCCATTCTGCAGGGTCCTTTTCTGACATCTTGGCGAACCATACTTGAAACTTCTTATCTTTCTTTTGGGCCTCGATGATTCGACTCACAAGTGTTGGTTATACCATGAGGCATCCAAAGTGTTGCCCAATACTTCCCCCAGAAATCTGCATATCAAATTATGCGCATTGTCTCCAAGGCTTTCCATTCCCTCAACATCAATGAAGCAATCATTCCTTGAGGTTTCTGACTTAGGGCGTCAGCGACTACATTAGCCTTACCAGGGTGGTACTCTAATGTAAAGTCGTAGTCCTTGATCAGTTCCATCCACCGGCGTTGCCTCATATTCAGCTCTTTTTGAGTAAATAAATACTTGAGGCTCTTGTGGTCTGAGAATAAATCAAACTTCTCCCCATAGAGGTAGTGTCTCCAAATCTTAAGTGCGAACACGACTACTGCTAGCTCCAAATCATGAGCTGGGTAATTCAATTCATTTGGCTTCAACTATCGTGAACCATAAGCGATAACCTTACCATCTTGCATAAGGACACATCCCAATCCTTGATAAGAGGCGTCACTAAAAATAGTGAACTTCTCACCATCCTTTGGTATCGCAAGTACTGGCACTGTTGTCAATCTCTCTTTCAATTCTAGAAAAGCGCGTTCATGCTTATCAGTCCATTCAAACTTCAAATCTTTTTTAGTCAAACCAGTTAACGGGGCTGCTATCTTTGAGAAACCCTCTACAAATCTCTGATAGTAACCAGTGAGTCCCAAAAAACTTCTGACTTCTGTAGCATTAATTGGCCGAGTCTAATTCGCCACAGCATCAGTCTTTGAGGAGTTAATCGTGATTCCTTGTTGAGAGATCACATGCCTGAGAAACTTAACTTCCTGAAGCCAGAATTCACACTTGCTGAATTTAGCATACAGGCGGTGATCCTTGAGAGTCTGCAACGCGATCCATAGATGTTGTTCATGCTCTTCCTCTGACTTGGAATAGATCAAAATATCGTCGATGAAGACAATAACGAATTGATCTAAGTATGGCTTGAATACTCTGTTCATCAAGTCCATAAACACAGTCGGAGCATTCGTCATCCTAAACGGCATCACTAAGAACTCATAGTGTCCGTACCTCATCCTGAAATCAGTTTTAGGTATGTCTTCCTTCCGCACCCTTAACTGGTGATACCCTGACAATAGATCAATCTTAGAAAAGGTCGTGGCTCCTTGCAACTGATCAAACAGACTGTTTATCCGAGGTAAAGGATACTTATGCTTGATAGTAACCTTATTCAGTTCTCGGTAGTCAATACACAATCGCATGGTTCCATCATTCTTCTTCACAAATAACACCGGTGCTCCCCAGGGTGAAGTACTTGGATGAACAAAACTCAACTTCTCAAGTTCTTGAACTTGTTCCTTCAGCTCCAATAACTCTGTAGGGGCCATCCTGTAGGGAACCTTGGTTATAGGTCGAGTGCTTGGTACCAGTTCCACACAGAATTCTATGTCCCTCTCAGGTGGTAATCCAGAAATATCTCAGAATACTTCCTCGAACTCTTAGATTACCGGTATTGATGACACTGTCACCTCTGCACTGACAACCTCAATGTTTGCTAGGCATCTGGTGAGGAACATATCATCCGAAGGATTACATTGGAAATCGAAGAGTCGATTCCCATTGTCCGCAAATGTGATCCTCTTCCTTGCACAATCCAACTTCGTATGATTCTTCTCGAGACAATCCATTCCCAGGATTATATCGAACTCCTTCATCGACAGAACCACCAATCTTGCCAAAAGTTCATGATCTCCTAACCATAGAGGACAATCTTTACATATATGTAATAACTTGACGGTGGTCCCTAAGGGTGAGACAGCACTCAAAGCTTCATCTAAACGTTGCGGTACTATACCCAACTTTTGAACAGTCTTAACAAATATAAAGGAATGTGTAGCACCCGTGTCAAATAAAACTTTAACATGAGAGTTAAACAAGATTAGAGTACCTTCCACTGTCTGTTGCTCGGGTAGTCCTTCCTCATAAGTACCTTCTTCGTACTCTGTTTCTTCATAACCAGTAGCCTCGGGGATAACAGCATTCAGGCGGGCATGTCCTTGCTGACCATGATTTCCTCTTCTAGGAGCCTTGCAGTTCGGACTTATGTGACCTAGCATGCCACAATTATAGCACACAACTCCCAGACGATCAGCACGCCTAGTTACTCTTCAATCTTTAGCTCGGTGACTGGGATTACCATAATTAAAGTAGTTATTGTTGTTGTTTCCTCCTGTTGCTCGAGGCGGATACTACTGTACTGCTTGAGTCTATTGAGGTTTCTTCCCTCCATCCCAGGTCCTTTTCTATCCCTGAGGGTACCCTGGTTTCGGTCCAAAATAACCCTTCTGCGGAGGTTGATTTCCAAATGGCTTCGAATTCTGACAACCATCATTCTCTAATCCCGTAGCCAATCTCTCCAGAGCTTCAAATGACTGGCCCAGATGTCCCATAGTCAGATGTTGGAGAGACAAGTTGAGACCCCGGTGATACTTCTTGATTTTCCTCTGGGGTGTGTCCACCATATGTGGAGCAAAGCGAGATAACCGTTCAAACCGAGTAGTGTACTCACGGACAGTCAGATTCCCTTGAGTCAATTCCATAAACTCTTTCTCTCTCTTGTCCTTCTCTTCTTCAGGAAAATACTTCTCGAGAAATCTTTCCTTGAACACCATCCATGGCATTCTCCTTGTAGCTTCTTCTCCTATGGTCGCCTTTTCAGCATCCTACCAATCAGCCGTTGCATGTGACAGCTGAAAGATAGCCATACGCTTCTTCTCCAGATCCGTGCACTCTATGGTCTCAAAGATATGCTCCATCTGGCGTAGCCACTGTTCCGCTTGCCAGGGTTCATCAGTCCCAGCAAAATACTCAGGTCGCAGAACGCAAAACTCCTTGAGAAGCTTGTCTCCAGTCTGGTGGACTTGTCTTCCATTCTTGTTATGATTCCCATTCTGATTATTGTTCATTGTGTTCTGATCGCTAACCCTCTCCAATCTCCTTACAAAAGCCTCAAACATTCTGGTTGGGTCTACTACCGGGGGTACAGCTTCAATAGCGGGATGATTCTTGAGATTTCTTCCAGCAATATAATCGAGAGGACGGTACCTAACCATTGATCAACAAGAATTCGGTCAATCTCTCGAGAAGAAAAAAAAAATTCAACGATAAAAAGTGACTAAACATGGAATGAAGTCGAACTATCTTATCTTAACGGGAGATCCTATGTGTTCTGGACAATTAGTCGAGCCATAACCTGGCTCTGATAAAAAGCTTGTCATGCCCCGATGTAGCATAATACAGGAAAGCATTTAATTTCCTTTATGAACTCGTAGGTCGTGACAAGTGAGTATGACCAATTGTCCCTGTAACAAATAACTTAACAACATTTCGAAAGGAAAGGATACTAATAAACATAAGCTCCAAAATTAAAACTTACTAAACTATTACATAAGTCCAGGTCTTAGGCACAAACGCCCTTATTCAAATCTATCATAAAGTCTATTATAACTCCAAAATAAAAGACATAAGAAATAAAAAGCAGCCTCCTGGAAAGTCCCCTGCCTCTAACTAGCATAGTCAAAATACCCTGGTTGTTCCTGACCCTGAAAATCTGAACATAGAGTCTAGGACGCATCAACGCCGTCAGCTTATGAAAGCTAGTGAGCAAAATAAACAAGTGCTCACAATGTATATATAAGCATGTATAACCACAGTGTAATATAAACTAATAGAACAATAGATTCAAGGTTCCAACTTCAACATAAGTCATGGGGGATAATAATGAACAATCAATATGCGACCGTGCATGAACAATGTAACATCTCATCTTTCTGACTCTTTTTCCTCAACAAACCCAAACCAACCACTACCTCAGATACCAGGAATAATATCCGCTCAATACCTAGGTCTCACAACACATCGTCGCCTTGGATACCAGGAATAATATCCGATCGATATCCAAACCGCACACCATACCATCGCTTCGGATACCAGGAATAATATCCGATCGATATCCAAAACGCGCGCCTTAGATACCAGGAATAATATCCGATCGATATCTAAGTCGTACACAACACTGTCGCCTCCAATACTAGGAATAATATCCAATCGATATTGAGGTTGCACACCACGCTATCGCCTCAGATACCAGGAATAATATCAGATCGATATCTGGGTCGATCACGACCAACCATTGCTTCGAATACCAGGAATAATATCCGATCGATATCTAAAACGCGCGCCTTAGATACCAGGAATAATATCCAATCGATATCTAAGTCGTACACAACACTTTCTCACACACATGCATGTTGACACAACCTCAACCCTAATATGTATGTCAATGTTCACAGTTTGTAGTAATAGTTATTAATCTCATAGCTGGATATTCTTTCAACATAGATCTCGGCCTTAATTGCTTCTTATAAGTCCAATTTCTAACAGTGAGCCTTTAAAATAGTATATTTGTCAAACAGTTCTTTAAAAACTTTCAAAAACCTTTTCCAAACAGTCCCTTATACAAAATACAAAAACTGTTCAAAAGTGCCCAGGTTGCGCGAGTGGGTTTCGTGAGCGAAGGGGGATGGGTCGCGTGAGCGGGTCGCGCGCGCGATTAGGCCATTTTCGTAAACTCTTTTAAAATTTCCTTTCTGCCCAAAACAATGCAGGTCGCGCGACCGAGCCTCGCGCGAGCGGGTCGCGCGCGCAAGTTGTTGCAGAACTTCATCTTCTTCGTTTTCCCCTGTTTTTAATTTTCCAAACTATTATATACCCATTTTCAAATTCTGTTTCAACCAAATCATGCCATATATGAATTTCTCTAGTTTTCCGCGTAGATTACGAATATGTGATCAATTTAAACTAATACTAATTGTATCTCTCAATTCTTGCGATTAAAGTTAGAGTGACAAAACTTTAATTCAATGATACGTCACCATATGAGTGTATTAACCCGTAGGATTTGAACTGTAGCTTATTGGGACTAAGATCTTTCATTCCCAATTCACGGATTTCATTTTGGTTAAGTTTCATAAAACTCCAACTTTCAAGCTTTAATGGTGTATATATATACACATATACACACAAATATACACTGAAATACACTTATATAAACATGGTGAGTGAGTTTAAATTACTCACAGAGGGTGAGTAGACTGAGAATTTGAGACCGGTAATTTTTGCCATCAATTTCATCGTTCGAATTCTCCTCCGTACTTGAAATATATATATATATATGTGTATTTGTATGTGTATCTATATGTATATAATCTGAATATGTGTGTGTGTGTGTGTTGTTCTTGAGAGAGGGAGAGAAAGTTGAGAGGGATTGAGAGTTACAGAGAGTTGAGAGATGAGAGACTGTGAGATTGAGAGATACACACAAATATATACACTGGGAAATTTTGGGCTCCAAGAAAGCCACGGGAATTGCACGGTGTGGTTGAGCTCACGTGCTCCCACACCCAAGTCGCGGTATAGACGCAGTTTAAAACAAAAGCTGGTATTTTAGGTTTGAAATAAAAATGCAGAAAACTATAGTAATGTAGGAATTAAATCCCGGGTTGTACAAAAGTATAGATATAGTTTTCAAATCCTTCGAAAGTATTTTCTATATTTATGGAAATTACAGTTTGACCCCAAACAAATATTTATAAATAGAATTAAAATGAAAGATTTATTTATTAATGAAAATAAAAATACAGGGTGTTACATAATGTGAGTCAACGAAAGGTGTCAAGTGAGGACATGACAACCTAATACTCAATGAGGCATTCGTGGGATTAAATGACATTTACATGATCTAAATGCTATTTGAATTATCTGGTATATGTGAATAGTAATTATACCTGTGTAGTGTACTTTTCTGATTTGTTTGATCTTGTTAAAGATCATTTTGAACGAATTAGAGATAACTCATGTGATACGTTTCATAAAAGGTAGGTTATCTAGAAATTCCACGAAACTTAGTTTTTAGAATGTAATTTTAGCGACAAACGAAACTTAGACAAAAGCATCCACGATTTATAATTTTCACTCGTGAAGCAATGAATTAGATGTGTAAGACGTTTCAAGGAATGATTAGAAGTTTTGGAAACTCGTGGGGAGGTAAACGTAATTTTTTAGAGTGTTGCCTATATATAGGGAACTCAAGATATTTTTCAATTACAACTTTTCCTAAATTGAAATCAAGAAAGGGGATTTGTGGCTTAGAGCTTCTCGACGCCAATCGATGGAATTCTGGCCATTTATTTTCAACCATATTTCATATTTGGAATCCTCTAGGTAATATCTATGTTTTGATAGTTCTTAGGCCTTATTTGGCTTAGTTTTTATAAAATTCTAATTCTAGAAATTTGGAAAAAACATGTAAATACTTTTAGGTTTTGCATAAAATTGGAGATCTAGCTTAGTATTAGTATTCTTATGATCCTCCTGAAATCTTAGGCCGATAGCTCGAGGTATGAAGTTCTAGCCTATGTTATATAGGAAAATTACATGTTTTGATTATCAAAGTCGAAATTGTGATCCGGGAAAAATTCATGTGTTAGTATTAGGCCCGTTAATTATGCACGCAATAAATTATGAAAAGCGTGTCTAGTTGTTTACATGAGCACGTTATATTACTATGTGGGTCAAAGGGGAGTTTTATACAAATTCATGCTGGGGTAAGCTTCTTGATGTTTAAGAATTTAGTAGCGATGGCTACTATACATGTTTTAAGGCTTGGACTTGTCAGGGCACTTGGGATGCGATGGTTTTAGGCTTGGACTAGCCATTGGCATCGCAATTTAAGGCTTGGACTTGCTGCTTCTAGATGAATGCGTGTTTTTCTCCCTAGAGACTATTGATGTGAATTATGATATTGAAGCATGATTTGTCATATATGCATATTAATAGAAATTATGCACTCAGTATATAACTGAACAGTGGAGTTGTACTCCATTATAGATGATAAAAGGAAAGGAAAGAAGAAGCGTGATGAGTGAGACCGTGGGAATGCGAGGAAATCACCTTTTGTATATATTTTGTTTCCATTTCAATGTTGTAATAATGAGTTTCGGACAACTAGAATTATGTACTCAATCTAGAACTTCGAAAGGGATTTGTAAGGTTGTAATATATAACAAAACTTCTTTTGGTTATGTTTGAAACGAATTCAAACTTGTGGATTCATGTCTTGGAATCTTAACTCAACAAATTTGTGTTTTGAATGGGGGTTTTTATTACTTTCATGTTTAATTTGAACCAAACAAGTCATATATAACTTATTACAATTCCGTTTCTTTTCTAATGTTTAAGCGTAATGTATGTACTTACAGTTTTGAGATAGTTATAAAGGATTGGAACCATGTATGGTTGTAGTGAAGTGTAAGGTTGAATGGACCCTTAGCAAAATTCTACTACTAGAAGGAATTCTGCTAAAGGATCATTCGATCGGTCGAACGGGGCATTTCGACCAGTCAAAAAGACCCCTGTATGTACTCTTTTTATACCCCCTTCTAGAAATTATTTAAATGTTTTAATTGGTTCTTAGGGTACCTTTGGGACCCCTTTTAACATAAATTCATCCGATTCGAAATATAATTACTTTTTCAAATTTATATAGATTTTACAACTACGAGTGTATCCTTTCGAAAAGAGTTGTTTACTCAATGTTATTTTTAAGCTTCTTTTCTGCTTCTATAATCTATTAAATGAATTGAATGAGCCTTGGTGGCATGCCATGTGTCCTATTTCCACGCATAGTGGGATAGGTCATGACAAGTGTCCTATTCCTTCTTTCTGCAACACCATATTGTTGCAGAGTTTTTGGAATAGGGAGTTGTCTATGCTTCCACCTTCCCCCCACACAGTTCCCTTAACTGATTACATAAGCACTCGCATCCTCATATCGCGTGCAATCGTCTATAAAGGTGAGAAAATAAGAGGTACCATGACGTGCCTTAACATCCATAGGTCCACAAATATTTGAGTGAACTAGCTCTAATGCATAAGTAGCTCTAATAGCCTCTCTAAAAGGCTTTCAGCATGCTTTGCCAACTAAGCAAGTCTCACACATAGGTAAGTCAACCTTAGCGAGTGACCTAAAAGGCCTTCTCGAGCTAATCGAGTCATCCTATCACATCCTATGTGTTCAAGTCCGGCATGCCATGTCTTATAATCAATGAATAACAACATATATAATAGAGGAAACTTGAATTAACCAAAATAATTCTTAAGTGGTTATGCCATAGACAACCATGTCCAAATAACACCGCCACCAGAAAAATATCTATCCTATTACACTTTTTCACCTTATTAGCCTTGGGTGCAAACTGCCAACCCCACCCTGCCTCTTGGTGGGTTTACCCTTACCATTGTGTTAAGGTACACTAGCCTTGCGCTCACCTCCACTTATGGAAGTTGTGTCCAAGAGTGTAACAATACGATTCGCTTCTTGGCGCTCCATTTCTAGCTCAACAAACTAGCTAGAAATATCATAAACAAAATCTAAATATTTCTATTATGGATCATAATTTGCTTTATGTAGACCCATGAATCAGGTAGAAAACTAATCATAGCCTGGAACTGCAGTTCGTCAGTAAGGACATTTCCAGTAGTCTGATATCACAAATCACACTGAAATTAACCTTAGATGTTCAGTCATCGCGTGCTTGGAATCTCTCCTATACTTTTTTGAACTTCAAGACTAAATTACCAAATCTGGTACTGGATGTGCCATCAAAAGCAAAAATGAGCTTGTCCCTCAATTCCTTGGCTATTGGGTAGTACTTATACTTCCCAATAAGATCATGACATATGCTGCTTTAATATAAAGTGCATGCTATGATCTTTCTCAAACCAAGTGTTCTAGGCCCATTATTAGGTTTAATAGGGTTGGAACAATGAACGAGTTAAAGGCTCCTTGAGCTCTTTCTCATTCTTTAGGTGAGCTACTTTACAGTGCCATATTACTCGTATAAAAACTCCATGAGCTCTTTCTCATACTTGTACACTAGAATGCCACCTTGTACCTACCCTTTTCGTATATATACTCGTATTTTGTATGGATTTGGGGTTGTTGAACCAAGTGGATTAGAGAGAGGGTGTGCTTGTGCTTTGTATATATATATGCACACATGTATATATATACATTTACATACACATATATCCATATATATATATATAGTCAGAGGAGAGAGAGAGAGACAGACTAAGAGAAGAAGAAGAAAAAGAGAAGGAAAAGGAGATAGAGGCAGAGATAGAGGAGAGAAAGAGGAGCTCCACTAGAGGCCACCAAGCTTTAGAAGTTGCCAAACATGCCCTTACGATCTTTCGGTGAGTTCCAAACTCACTCAGTATCTTGGTTATAATGTTTTACATGTTTTGGATGTGTAATGAGGACCTAAACAAGCCTTACCAGGTTCTGGACATTCACTGCCAGAATCTCGAGAAGACGACTTTCGAGTGATCAAACTAGGTTTAAGTGATCGAACACACTGAGTCTTAATCGATCGAAATAACTTCAATCGATCGAGAGCACCTTCACCTCAATCGATCGAACCTCACTTTTATCAATCGATCGAAATGACTTCAATTGATCGAACTTAACATAATATGGTTATTTCTTTTGAGGTTGTTATTTCATAATGCTTAATCGTTTAAAGTTGTTTTCATGTTTCTATTATATGATATTATGGGATTGCGGAGGTAATAGGATACAATAATGAGATCTAGATAATATGGTGAGTAAGGTAGTAGGGTTCGGAACATTAGTAATAACACAACGGGATAACGAGATAAGGTTTGAGGTTTAATGGTGGGTAACATTGGATAACCTGGTGACTGAGTCAGTAGGGTATTAGTGACTTTTGATGCAAGGATGTTAGTGTTAGGGATTGGTTGTGAACACATTTACGTGGGATGTGAGCGTTATGTATTGTACTCATAAGAATTCTTAAAAGCAAGGAACATGAGTACTAATTCATATTGATTATGAATGGACGATACTCCTCAATGTTATTAAAAGCGGTGAACAGTAAGAGTTCATAAAAGCAATGAACTGGAGTATTGGTATGTCCATAAACTAGTAGTTATATTGGAATGATGTATATTATTCGTAAAAGTTATTAAAAGTAGTGAATGACCAGGAGATGGATAGATTGATTCAATTTTTTAGAGGTAGATGAGATTGAGTTGCGAGCTATTATAGCCGAGCATGTTCCATCAGAGCCTGCAGCTGCATCAGCACCAGAAGCCCTACCATCACCGACACCCGACGTAACAGTTCTAGAGCCTGAACCGATTCAGGGTGAGGAGGACCTAGAGCCAGAGGATGAGCATCCTGACGAGGATAGAGAGGAAGAGCCTATGGACGATAAGGACCCAGCAGAGGAGGAGCCTGCAGACGATGATGATGAGCCAGAGGATGACCCGGAGGAGCCAGAGTAGGTGACTAACGAGGAGCCAGAGCTTGACCTAGTATAGGAGCCAGAGGACCCTAAGGCACATATCGTGGTTGAAGAGGATGATGCAGTGGTAGAGGGAGACGTGATCATGGAGGTAGTAGAGGAGGATTTTTCTATCGAGGAGGTAGTTGTGCCAGAGGTACCCATTATGCCAAAGTTACCAACTAGACCTATAGTGCATATAGCAGCTATGGCCGATATGGCAGTAGGATGGATAGTTGAGATGGTCGGACAGCCAGCTGGATTTATTATGGGAGAGGCTACATTAACAAGGGTATTGGAGATAACTAATGGATTCGCTACTATAGCCGTCGACGTCGTTAATTAGGCGATGATGGCAGAGGACACAGAGGTAGGGATAGTTGAGGATTAGGATATCGGAGTGGTAGTCGGAGATCTTGCCACACTAGTTAAGGATGCTACCCTTGAGGAGATGGATATTGTTTTAGAGGATGAGGCACCACTAGTAGGATCAGACACTGACGATTTTTGAGTCAGGATCTGGAGGGGTTTTAATTTTTGCTAAGTTTTAAAATTAGGACATATTATCCACATGATTTTTGGGAGCTTGAGAGATAGATATTTGATCATAGTTTTGTATAGATATTGATGATGCCAAAAATTGGTAAGAATGATCTAAAGAGAGAAAAAGACACAAGCAGGTTGTATGTGGTTCGGCCCCGTTAACAAGGTGACCTACGTCCACGGGTGCATCTGTGCGCGTTCACTAGCAGATCACCGGCGGGCCTGGTGAGCCAACAAAGAGGGGCGGCACTACCAGTAATACCGGTCGGGTATATTCGTACAATGGTGAAATTTGTGTTCTATGCTTGTTAGCTAGAGATCTGTTCGGATCCCTATAGACAAGGTAGGTGGGCTCTTTTATAGGTGCAAGAGTCCACCCATACATGGTAAGCTAGTCAGATTAGGAAGCCCAATCTGATTACAATTGATTTGCATTATTTGGGGAGAGTTTCCTAAGCGGTTTAGGAAACTGCCACATTCGTTCTTGTAGTCTTGTAGCTGGTTTAGGAAACTGCTGGTTAGGCCAGGTCCACGAGATGTCGCGGCCTTTCATGTCCGGCACGTTGGCACGAACCGGGCGGTCCTGACGAACACCTCGGGATCGCTGGGCTATAGGTGCTAACCTCTCGGTGACGTGGCAGATTGACTCATGACTGGATAATCTTGGACATATCTGCTGCCCCCCATTTTCGGAACTAACTGGATGCTTCATCGGGTGAGGATCAAAAATCAGTATCGCCTTGGAAAACCGTCCGGATACCCTCCGGGAATGATGCCCGAGAGGGGGACCCACCTTCCAGATCACCCGGTAGAATAACCGACCGGTACAGAGAGGAGCCCGGGCGTTGGTGTTGCCACGTGTCAGGGAGTGGTTGGCCTGGTCAGGATCCATCGAAGTTGGTTCAAAGGTAATCGGACCATTGCATGGTAACCGAACTATCACGTCACGCATTTAATGCGCGCATTTTTTGAGGTGACCCTTCACGTGCCTCAGGCGACAGCTGTCGGACAGTTTTTGGCTAGAAATCTCCTGAGCCATTGGATCTGATTGATCTGGACCGCCCAATATTCCTATATAAGGAACACTTGTTCATTTCTTCTATTCCTGCTACCAAGTGATAAAGATTACCGAGCGGTTTGAGAGCGAACAAGATCCTGAGCAAGATTCCCGATCCCTTTTCTGTGCTTAACTTTGTAAGTCTCTCCTTTCTGTCTCCAGTTCTTCATTCTCTTCTTCTTTTCTGAGTGAACCTGGAGGGAGCAAACCCACTTAGGTCAGAGCGAGCGTGGGATTTTTTCTTTCTTAGGTTTTGTTACTTCTTCCAATTAGGAGGTATTTTAGGGCAGTTAGACCGAACGGGTATCCCCAGGAGAGCCTTGAAAGAGTGTTACTTTTCATCCAGAGTCTTGTACGACCTTCCCTTCAGGTTATTAGATCTACCTCCCTTATATCTCAAGCTTGGAGTCCTTGACCCATTTTTAGGTTGCAGTCCGCCTCCTAGGTCCACCGTAGACTTAGATATGTGCCACTCCGACTTCAACTCGTCATCCCGATCGGAGGACGAGCAGTCACACTCCGGAACCCTAAGCACAAGCCTAAACCCTCCTTCCTTGGCCCCCTCTGATCAGCACAGTGAGGGAAGGATCCCCGCCTTGGCGTCTCACGAGGAAATGCACCGGGATTTTCCTGTGGCCTCGGTGTCTCGGGGGTTGGGCGACGAAGGGTCTGTACCAAACAGTCCCGGCGTTGTTTTCGCCTGCGAGTCGATCATCAGTACCTACGTGTCCCTGATTTGGGTCAGATCAGGAAGAGATACGATATTCCCGGCCCTCTCTCTGTCGGTCGCGGGGCTCACTTCCACGAGTCGGGCTTCGTTACATTGTACGAGGACGCCTTCATGGCAGGCCTTCGCCTACTGCTCCATCCCACTGCCCGGGATGCACTTATCTACCTCGGGTTCTCCCCAGGGCAGCTCGCCCCGAACGGTTAGCATTATCTGATGGGGTGTATCTCCTTGTGGCCCAAAGTCCTCGGGTATGAGCTTACCCTGCAGGAGTTCTTTTAGACCCACAGGCCATTCCAAGTTCACGGGGAGTCTGACTTCTTCTCCCTTGGGGCCAGGCAGGGACAGAAGATAATAGTCAACTGCCCGAGCAATAATAAGGGGTGGAAGAAGAAATTCTTCCAAGTGTCCACCCTGGGGCTATGTGAAAAGGCACCGGGTGTGCAGTTGAGGACTTCCTGGGCGCGGCAGTTGAGGAGTAAGCCCAATTACTTTTTCTTTCATGATTATTCTGTTTGTTTTACCATTGTATTTTTGCTTTGCAGTGGGATCAGTTGACCCGCCCAGTCTTCCCGACGAGTGCCAGGTGAGGATCTTGTCTTTGGTGGAGGACTCGACCGACATCAATAAAGTGTTGACCCGGTCGGGAAGCCCAAAGATTTCTTACGAGGCCAAGCATCACTTTGAAGCTCCCATACTCCCATTGATCATTCCTGGTAAGTTCTGTTATTTGATTTTTCGGTTACTCTTTTTTTTTTATTTGGCACTTTGCTAAGTTCTCATGCGCTCTTCCCTGGTTTTGCAGAAATGGCTCCCAAGAGTGCGGTGGCTCTAAAGGAGAAGGAGGCGGTCCTGATGGCTCGGGCCGGCCAGAAGAGGAAGAAGCAAGACGCAACAGAGGGCCAGCCCCTCAAAAGGATCTCCCAGGGGATCTCGATCTGAGTAGAGAAGGAGGCTGCTGCGACCTCAATGCCCGGCCTATTGCCTCGTCGTCACCTCTTCCTCCCATTGCCAATCCGTCTAGAGTCTCCTTCCTCAGCATGGAGGAGACAGCTCGCGTGGGTCCCTCCTCAAGGTTGGCGGTCGAGACGGCAGACGACGTCCGCTGAAGGGTCCGGCCCAGGCTGCTGCAGAGTCAAGTAGACAAGTGCGCTCTGCTGAGTCCAGAGGCCATAATCGATTGGCTCTACAGCATCAGCCAAATGGTAAGTCATTCTGTAATATGTGCATTAGCCATTCTTCCCTATGTATTCTGACATTGTTTTGATCTTTTAGGTTGGCTGTATTGCGGCAGGGGCTGAAACTACCCTGCCCAGTGTTGCCAAGAGATTGGCCGCTGCAGAGGCCGATTTGTCGGTGGAGAAGGCTGCCCGGGAGGCCGCAGAGTTTGCTCTCTCCGTGGAGGAGGAAAAGTCTCGGGCGGTGGCCCTGGAGCTGGGGGAGACCTGCGACTCTCTCTCAACCGAGCAGGCTGCTCGGAAGGTAGCAGAGATGGAAGCTACAGCCGCAGAAGCCGGGAGAATTACTGCCGAGAAAGACTTGGCGGCCATGACGGCTACTCTTTCTAAGCTCGTCGCTGCTGAGGAGGCTGAAGCCAAAGACGCCAAGGAGGAATTCGAGGTAGGGTTTCTTACTGGCTATGCTGATTTGGCTCAGTGGTCTGTAACCGACCACCCCGGGACCTGTCTGGATATTTGTGGGCAGAGTCTAGTTACTGGAAGGAGGACTAAGCTGATGCCGAGGTCGTTGCTGATGCTACACTAATCGGGGAGCCTGTTGTGGAAGAACAGGCCGCTAGGGAGGAAGAGTTGGTCCTCGTGGACGACCCATAACCTCTGGGTGTATTTTTGTATTTTTTTTTTTGGGGGGGGGGGGGGGGGGAGGGGGGGGGGGGGGGAAGGCTACTATAATTGCCCCCCAGGCAGTGTACATATTTTGTAATTAATGAAAAGGCCCTCGAGGTCAATTTTCCTTCCATCAACTGCTTACTATTGTCTGCACTTTACCTGTTTGTGATTGCTTGTATCCACCCAATTTTTAGCCGGCCTAAGCCCCTGCCTTAGCAAATGGTTTAGGACCGTAACCAGTAGAACACCTGGTCTTCTCGACCTGTTTTAAAGGTAATTGCCCAGTGTGCCATAGGAACTTGTCCTGTTTAGCATCTGGGGTGTCCCGGTATATTATAGGAGTACCCTGTTTTACCATCCGGGATGTCCCGGTGTATGATAGAAGTATCCTGTTTTACCGTCTGGGTATCTTTCTCTGATCACTGTAAGTACTTAGGTTCCAAGTTCTTTTAGTGACCGGTGTGATTTCCTGTTTTGGCCTAATATTCCCTTTCCCTCCAAGCATTTTGCTAAGGCAAGAGTGCAAGAGTGAGTGGCCATAGGAAACCGACCTGGAACATGGGTGGTTGCAGGGTCCTTTGAAGCTTACCGTCGTCAGCCACCTAGGGGTTTTCCCCCGTCGTCGATTGGACCTAAACAAAGCTTTGTGTAATTTCTTGTTTGGGTCTGGTATCCTCTTGCCCCCCGAGCGTCCTGCGAAGGCGGGGGCGTGGTGAGAAGTGACCGTAGGAAATTGACCTGGAACATGGGTGGTAGCAGGGTCCTTTGAAGCTTACCATCATCAGCCACCTAGGGGTTTGCCCCCATCGTCGGTTGGACCTAAGCGAAGCCGGTGCCTCGGGGGTGACCCCGAGGTCTTTTGTGCCTGGGTTCGGAGCCTGAGGTCTTTTCTGCCTTGGTTGTTAGCCAAGGTCTTTTATGTCTCGGGATAAGGCCCGAGGACTTTTCTGCATTGCACGGGATACTGACAGGAGTAAATTTGCAAAGTAAATGATTCAATTTTATTTAAAAACAAAAATTTATAGTGGTTTGCTCGATCAGAGCTACAATGCTAAATTTTTCCCTACTAATGCTAAATTGCCCGTGACCAAGTGTTACTGATAGTATTTGTGAAGGTGTTACACATTCCAAGGATGAGAGAGATCGTGCCCGTCCAGACTCTGCAGCCAGTAAGTTCCCGGTCGGTTGACCCGGGTTACTTTATACGGGCCTTCCCAATTTGGTCCCAATTTCCCATGGCTCAGGATTCGGGTGGACTGGTTCACTGCCTTAAGGATGAGGTCTCCCACTTGAAAACTGCGGTGCTTCACCTTGCTGTTGTAGTATTGCGAGACCCGTTGCTTGTAAGCTACCACCTTTAGATAGGCTTGGTTTCTTTTTTCCTCCATCAAATCCAGTTCTGATCTGAGGGCGTCTTCGTTGTCTGTTACCGCTCTAAAATTCGCCACCCGATACGTACGCAACCCGAGCTCTGTGGGGACCACCGCCTCGAATCCATAGGTTAAAGAGAACGGCGTCTCACCTATTACCGCTCGGGGTGTAGTGCGGTAGGCCCATAGGAGGGTTGGCAGTTCTTTAGCCCACAGCCCTTTATCGCTTTCAAGCCTTGTTTTAATTGACTGTAAGATTATCCGGTTTGTCACCTCGGCTTGACCGTTGGCTTGAGAGTGCTCGAATTGTCTGCCGTTATCGCTGACCAGGACCCGAGGGATGCTGAACCTACTGAGGATATTCTTTTCCACGAAGCTTTCCATTTTCCGTTCGGTTATTGTTGCCAAGGGCTCGGCCTCTGCCCATTTGGTGAAGTAATCAATAGCCATGATGGTGAATTTGAATTGTCCTTTTCCCATCGGCAGGGGACCAACAATGTCGATACCCCACTGGGCGAACGACCAGGGGCTATGGATTGGTGTCTGGAGCTCTCCCGGTCGGTTGATTATAGGGGAGTATCTCTGACACTTATCGCACCTTCTGACGTACTCTTGAGAACCCCGGGGCATGGTTGGCCAGTAGTAACCTTGCAATAGGGCCTTCCTGGAGAGTGCCCGACCTCCGATGTGATTCCCGCACACTCCTTCGCGAATTTCAAACAATACCGCTTGGATCTGCGCAGGGTAGACACAGCGGTGGTACGGGATAGTGAATCTCCTCTTATAGAGGATGCCGTCAACAAGATGGTATCAGGCCGCCCAGTATTTGACCCGGTAGGCCTCTTCTTTCTGGTCTGGTAACGCACCCGTTGTCAAGAATACGACGATTGGGTCCATCTTGCTGGGTCCCAGGGTGACCGGATCTACTTCCATGCCTTCTGAGTTCATCACACTTGGCTCGGGTAGATATTCTATCCTTATCCCAGGTAAGTCTAACTCAGAAGATGAGGCAAGGCAGGTCAACCGGTCGGCCTTGGTGTTTTCTTCTCTGGGTATTTGCGTGATGGAAAATCCCCGGAGCTTCTGGGAAACCGCTCGGACAAGGGCCAAGTAGGCTACCATGTTGTCTTCCCGCGCTTTGTACTCTTGGTTGACCTGATTGACCACGAGCTGGGAATTGTTGTATCCCTGGAACTATTGTGCACTCATAGAGATGGCCAATTGCAATCCGACCAATAGGGCTTCGTATTCAGCCTCGTTGTTGGAGGCACGGAACCCAAACCTTAGCACGTACTCGAGCTGGATGCCGTCGGGGGTAGTTAGGATGATTCCTGCCCTACTGCCTTGCTGATTCGATGAACCGTCCACGTGCAGTACCCAGGTAGGGATGTCAGTGTATAACCCGGGCGGTAGGGCCGGCGGCTCAGACTCTTCAACCGGGTCTTCTGGATACGTAAACTCAACCAGGAAGTCTGCTACAGCTTGTGACAAGCGGGGGTATTTGTAAAATACAACCGCGCTAAAAGAAGAAAATACACAGAATTAGTTTACAATTCCCTTGTCTATCTGCAATTTGAATTACAATGCCAGTTTTTACACAATATGATTAATCTATGATAAGTAGTATTGCTTAGTGGTTATTTGTGCAGATTACTGTTGCGGTGTGAAGAATTGAATAAGCAAGATAAAAAGAAGTGTTTGGTTTCAATGAAGACAATTCAAACATGAAAAGAGAGTTTCAAGCGATCAAAGTGGTTTCGAGCGATCGAGGCTTCGATCGATCGAATGCAGTTCAAGTGCTCGAAGATCCCAGAAGTTCAATCGATCGAGATATGTTCGATCTATCGAACATGGCTTTTATCAGAAATAACGCGCACACAGCAGAGAGGGAGATATAACCCTAGCCTTAGGTTTTGTATATATATATATATATAGTTGTAATATATACGTCTTGGACGACGCCCATGATGTTGTCAAAATCAAGATATGAAAAGTGTACTTTACTTTTCTAAAGATTTGCAGTAGGGAAAGTAGAGGTCGAACCCACAGAGATTGATGAATTTTTATCCTTTAATTACTAAAATCTAATCTATTTAATTATAAGATAATCGAAAGTTTGATTGGTTTAGAATTTGATTATTACTACTAATTTAAACTATAAAGTAAACTATGAAATTATGGAAATAAAGTCTAGAATTAAATCTAAGTAAACTTGTATGCTAAATTGAAAATTGATTTAAATATGAATAGATGAGATCTAGGATTACAAATCCACCACTAACTATGCATCAGGGGTCTATACTTCCTATTCTAAGTTCTATGTTTGGATAGTTATGATCTATCGTAGCTACAAGCCCAATAGTTTCGTCAAGAAGATATTGTTAGTTCAATCTAAGCATAACCCATCTATGGTTCACATGAATTATCTACCTATAACTAGGGTGTCGCATAACTCATCTTTCCTAAGTATGAATTATAAAAGATATAAACATCACAATCACATAAGCACCATTGTATGTAAATAATCCTATCAATCACAGAAATCAAGGACTATTGAGTTCAATAAGCATAAGGAAAAACCTAGGACAAGAATAGATCCAAAATACTCTTGATTATTAACATTAAAAACTGATTATATATAAATAATCCACCAACATACAATCACTATCCCAAAACATAAAATCCCAGAGTAGAAAAGCATAGAAAATCCCCCTTTTACATAGCTAGGGTTTCATTGAACCCTAGATTAGGAGTTTAGTTTCTCATGGTGGATGAAAGCATGAAGATTGATTTGGTGGAAGCCATTAGAGACCTTCAAACTTGCTCTTCTACTTCCTCTTACCTTCCAAAGCTCTCTATGAAAGAATGTGTAGCCCTAAAAACTTATAAAAACTAAATATATATAGAGTTTACAAGGAGTTTTAGAAGCTTTTCTATCCCGAAACTAACTAAAACAACTATTATTTCCAATCCGAACGTCATTAAGCAGTTTCGTTTGAACAGGATTCTTCAGTATAGCAGATTACGCAACTTTGATTTTTGTACGTATCGCGCGAGCGGGCCGCGCGAGTGCGTAATTGGGCAGGTCGCGCGCGCGGATCGCACGAGCGAATTCCGGGATCTCGCGCGAGTGGACCGCTCGCGCGAAGGACTTTTTCTAGCTTCTTTCTGCCTGCTTTTTCACCTTATTTAATCAGATCTCCTTGTTTTCTTCTAAAACCTGACAGAAAATGGAAAATAAAGTAAAACTACATAAAAACAGGATAAAAACAGCTAACAAATGTGAATTAAGGCGTATAATTAGGATTTGTTCTCTCCCGATCAGCCCACTTTCAATTTTTTATCATTTTCATATAGGGAGAAGAGAGTTTCTTTTTATTATTGTAGGTTTTATCAAAGATTGGTATTGTTTGGTGGGATTTCTCTTAGTTTAATACAAGTTCATCTTTCCAGGTTACTTCATATTGCTTTACTTATATTCTGCTCGTAATTTATTATAGTTCAATCTGTTAAACTAGTAGTTTTACATGTTAGATAAGTTTACACTGTTAGTTTACATAGTTTTCATGTTTAAATCACAACCAAACGACACCTTAATGGATCTTTACGTTAAAAATGCATCTGTGACACTCCAGACCATGTCTGAGTAGTCCCTAGGTTGGGAAATCATGATGAAACTATGATTTCAAGCCTCTGCCATGCATCAGAATAATTCCTGTGTTTGATCGGTCGAAGTTAGTTCGATCGATCGAGACAGAGATACAGTCAATCGATCGAAGACATTTCGATCGATCGAGAGATAAAGATGTTTGATCGATCGAAAGCGCGTCGATCGATCGAATCCTCTGATTCTTGATAACATTCAATACAGTATTCCTGGACTTTCTGTTTCACAGATTTGTTATCAAACTGTCCCCAAATGCTCAGTTTGTCAAAACAGTCTTTAAACTTAAGGCCTTAAAGCATTTTTCTTCAATATCTTTTGCAAACCACTCTCAATGCTAACACCATTCTGGGTGCGAGTTTTAACTATTATTTTAAACCGCTTTCATATATTTCAAACTTAATTTAGATGATATAGTCCCGGTCATGAAAGGGCTATGGATTCTCTACCTTTAGAAAAATACAGAATGCTGTAGAAGATGTACTCCAATGAGCTTTAACGCAATTGCATGGTAGATGGCTAGGTCATTGTGGATTCGCGTTATCCCAACACTTCCTTTTTACTAAGAAAACCAATTTTAAAATATCGTTCTAGTTAACTAGTTAGTCATCAGTTTAAAGTAATTTAGTTGTTTTTAATTTTAATAGTTGTTAATCGTAGAACTCCGTGTTCTACAGTTTCCTTAAGCATTAAATTTTCTTTTTCTTTTTAGAGTTTAATCTAGGTAATTAATTTTTAACCTTCCCTGTGGGATCGACCTGGACTTCCAGTACTATATTACTTGCACGATTACCTACACTTGGGTATGGTACACAAGCGCACACAGAAAAAGTCTCGTGTCAAGTTTTTATTGTCCCTTGATGGTCATCCGGGGTCGATAGACCACTTCAAATTCTTCCAACTCCAAGGCCCACTTGACGAGCCTTCCAGATGTGTTGGGCCGGCTTAAGATCCTGCGGAGAGGTTAGTCTGTGAGGACCACAATGACATGGGCCTAAAAGTACGGACGGAGCCTTCGGGCCGAGGTGATGAGGGCGAACGCCAGTTTTTTGATACGGGAGTATCTGCTCTCTGCCCCTTGGAGTGCCCTGCTGGTATAGTACACTGGGAACTGTATCCCGTGCTCTTCCCGAATGAGTGCCGAGCTAACCACTGAGGGTGACACCGCCAAGTATAAGAACAATTCTTCCCCCGGCACGAGTGTTGAGAGTAGAGGAGGGGACGCCAAGTACTTCTTGAGTTCCTGGAACGCCTCTTCACACTCTTCTGACCACTGAAATGCCTTGCGGATGATTTTAAAGAATGGCAGGCACCAGTCGGTAGCTCGGGAGACAAATCTGTTCAATGCGGCCACCTGTCCGGCTAAGCTGTGAACCTCCTTCGTCGATTTGGGCGACCGCATGTTGATGATGGCTTGGATCTTTTTGGGGTTTGCCTCAATCCCCCGTCTGCTGACTAGATGGCCCAGAAATTTCCCGGACGAGACGCCGAAGGTGCATTTGGCCGGGTTCAACCTCATCCTGAATTTTCTCAAAATGCTGAAGGCCCCGGCCAGATGCTCAAGGTGGTCGGACTCGTCCCGGCTCTTGACCAGCAGATAATCCACGTACACTTCCATAGACTTCCCGATCAGGTCCTTGAACATGTAGTTGACCAGGCGTTGGTAGGTGGCCCTTGCATTCTTGAGGCCGAATGGCATAACCTTGTAACAATACGTCCCCTGGTCAGTGATAAATGCAGTCTTCTCTTTGTCCCCAAGGTACATGCTGATCTGGTTGTACCCTAAATAGACAGGCATCCATGAACGAGAGGAGTCAGTGACCGGCCGTGGAATCCATAAGGAGGTCTATCCTAGACAGCGAATAGCAATCCTTGGGGCAAGCCTTGTTGAGGTTGGTGAAGTCCACACACATCCTCCACTTCCCATTGCTTTTCTTGACCAGAACGACATTAGCCAACCAGTCGGGATAGTGGACCTCTCGGATGAACTTTGCCCTCACGAGCTTTTCCACCTCTTTGGATACCGCTGTCTGTCTCTTGGGGGCCATGCCCCTTCTCTTCTGCTTCACCGGTCGATAATCCGGGCTGACATTAAGACAATGGGACATTATTCAGGGGTCATTCGCGGGCATATCCTCATGACTCCAAGCGAAAACGTCTTGGTTTTGTCGCAGGAACCGAGTCAGTTTTTCCTTCAGGCCGGGCTCCAATAGGGTACCGATGCTGACCGTGCGGTCTGGGTACTCAGGATTCAACATTAGTCTTTCCAACTCTTCCACCGGACCTATCGTGTCACTCTGGTCCCGGGGGTCCATCTCCTGGACGTTTAATGTTTCGGTGATAGCCCCCCAGCGCAACGAGCTGACATAGCAACTCCGGGCGGTATTCTGATCTCCATGTAAGCATCCGCGTCCCTGAAGAGTTGGGAACTTCACCTTTAAGCTATAAGTGGAAATGACCGCCCTGGCTTTGTTGAGTGTTGGCCTCCCAAGAATGAAATTATAGGCCGACATAGATTCCACGATCACAAAATTTGTTAGCATGGAAGCCTGCTGAGGGTAGGTCCCCATGAGAACTGGGAGCTCGATTGTTCCGCGCGGTTGTGTACTAGAGCCATTAAATCCAACCAGTGGGTAGCAACTGGCCGGAGCCGATCCCTGGATATCCCAAGCTGATCAAATGCCAATGTGAACATGATGTCGGATGAGCTGCCTGTGTCCACCAACACCCTTTTGACCATGTAGTTGGCTATAGAAAGCATCACAACTAGCGGGTCATCATGGGGGCAATGGACGCCCTGCAAATCGTCGGAGGTGAATGTCAGAACATCAATTGGCTAGGAGCCGATGGATTGGACCTGCCAGACATCTGCCCGGGATGCCCGAGCATGCCTATTCCATGCCGACTGTGAGTCCCCTCCGCCTGACGTTCCTCCGGAGATCACATTAATTTGACCGAGAGGCTATATTTGACCGGGAGCTTGGGCTCCCTGCGCAGGCCATCCATCTATTGCGACGTACTCTGCAAGGTGACCTTGCTCGATCAATTTTTCAATTGCCATCTTCAACTTGAATCAGTCCTCTGTGTTGTGGCCGTGGTCTCTATGGAAGCGGCAAAACTTGTCCCGATTCCTCTTCTCGGGCGGGGCTTTGAGCTTTGCTGGCTGCTGAAGCAACCTTTGTGCCTCAGCGACGGCCATGACTTCTTGTATGGGCCGGGAAAGGGGTGTAAAAGCAATCGGGGGCTAACCCCGGACATCCTTCTGATCCTGCTTCGGCTTCTTTCCTGAGCCCTTCTCAAATCCTTAACACTTGCGCTTAGCCTTCGGCGATTCGTCTCCCACCTGGCCGGCGCGCTTCGCTTTCAGGAACTCCTCGGTGTCTATGTACTTACCAACCCTCTCTGAGAGCTCCACCAGGGTTGTCGGTCGGTCACGATGAAATGATGTGGCAACTTTGGTGTGTTGAACTCCCGAACAGAAGGCCATGATTACGGCCGTTTCATTGAGATTGCGGATCTGAAGCCTTTGCTGGTTGAAATGGCCCATGTACTCCCTTACGGACTCCCCCTTGCGCTACTTGACGGTCAGTAGTTGAGTGTCCGATTATGACCGATCGAGCATCCCGACAAACTGGCTGATGAACAGCTTGCTGAGGGATTTGAAGTTATCGACCATTCGGGGCTTTAAAGCATGGAACCACTGTGCTGCTGGACCTTTGAGGGTACTGGGAAAGGCCAGGCATAGTAGTTCGTCCACCGTGGTGACCAGTGCCATCTGAGCCTTGTAGGTACGGATGTGGTCCACCGGGCTCCCTGTGCCGTCATAGGAGCTGAGGTGAGGGGGTTTGAACTTTCGTGGGATAGGAAACTGCGTCACCCGAGTGGTGTAGGGTGATTCCATCTCCGTGTTGGTGAGGTCGTGGCCGGACTTGCGGCTCAACCTCTCAATCTGCTACTACAATTCTTCGAACTGGGCCTTAATGTCATCCCTCCCGGTTGCCTTCTCTATATCCGAGCGGTAGGTCGGATCAGATGAAAAGGCCTCTTCCTCAAAGTGCGTCAACCATGGGGATAGAACCCGGCTCCGGGTTTGAGAGATCGTGTGCCTAAGGTCCTCCTGGCTCAGGGCCGGAGGGTCTTTGGCTGATTTCCAGGCCTTCCGTCCTGGCTCTTCCCCTCTGGCCGCGCGCCGCCGGTTGATGATAGTTCTGGCATCCTCCACCCGATGAGGATTGGGCTGAGCTCGCCTCCGTGAGTGTCTGGTTGCTTGGCTGCGCTCGCCGTCACCGAGGCGTTCCCAATCTGGTGGGGACACCAGAGCGGAAAGAGCTTGCCTTCGTACTCGAGGGGGCTCCCAAACAGGGGCGCTTTTCTCGGTCTGATCTTCTGGTGCGGGACACTTTTCCTGCCGGGCTAAAAGCATCTCAATTTGTTCCTGCATTCGTCGCTGGTCCTCCAAGAGTTGTGTCAGCGCTACCATTACCTGCTCTGTGGTCATGGAGGCAGCCGATCGCCCGGACTGTGAATCCTCTTGACCGGGCTGATTAATGGCCTTCTTACTCCTTCTAGGCGGCATATTGATCAGTCAATATTTGTTTCTGAGAGGAAACAATCGTTTACCACAGACGGCGCCAAACTGATGATGCCAAAAATTGGTAAGAAGGATCTAAAGAGAGAAAAAGACACAAGCAAATTGTATGTGGTTCGGCCCTGTTAACAAGGTGACCTACGTCCACGGGTGCGTCTGTGCGCGTTCACTAGCAGATCACCGACGGGCTTGGTGATCCAACAAAGAGGGACGGCACTACCAGTAATACCGGCTGGGTATATGCGTACAATGGTAAAATTTGTGTTCTATGCTTGTTAGCTAGAGAGCTGTTCGGATCCCTGTAGACAGGGTAGGTGGGCTCTTTTATAGGTGCAAGAGTCTACCCATACATGGTAAGCTAGTCAGATTAGGAAGCCCAATCTGATTACAATTGATTTGCATGATTTGGGAGAGTTTCCTAAGCGGTTTAGGAAACTGCCACATTCCTTCTTGCAGTCTTGTAGCTGGTTTAGGAAACTGCTGGTTAGGCCAGGTCCACGAGATGCCGTGGCCTTTCATGACCGGCACGTTGGCACGAACCGGGCGGTCCTGACGAACACCTCAGGATCGCTGAGCTATAGGTGCTAACCTCTCGGTGATGTGGCAGATTGACTTCATGACTGGATAATCTTGAACATATCAGATATTATCAGTAGTAGTAGTATTGTAAATAGCTAACCTTAATACTATTTTAGCCTATGTCCCATGAGGTACATAGTTTGACTAATGTGTACTATGCAGTACATCTTTTGATATATATATATATATATGAGCACTACTTTTGATATAATTGTGGTGTAATTAAGTTTGTTATATGTTGTTTAGTAGAACTGTTAATTCTTGTTGCTTCTCCCTCAATCTTGACTTCATTTCTATGAAAAGACTTTCAGTTAATCAATAGGTTTTTTGTAGGTACACGAGACATATTATCACTATAGTTAGACTGAGGAATCAAGCATGATTAAGAGCCCCTATTCTGGAAGGTATGGATCCAATGGGAGTTTTTGAAGCCTTCATACAGAGGATGGAATATGTGGGAGATAACTATAATCACTCTACTCACCAAAGACATTTTGCACCACTGCCACCAAGACAGACTGGTGATAAGTTACTCAAACATTTACGTGGGTTATGCCCAGAGAAATTTGATAGATTGACAGACCCATGGAAGGCAGAATAGTGGATACAGGAAATGGAATTGATTTTTGAAGTTTTGAAATGTATTGAGCAAGATAATCATTGTCTTGCCACATTTCAGTTGACTTATGCTGCCACAGATTGGTGGGAAGCCGAAAGAACTACAATAGGAGCTAAAGATGCACAGAGAATGCCTTGGGGGATATTCCGGGAAAGATTTCTGGAAAAGTACTTCCTAGAAGATGAGAGAAATCAACAAGAAATGAACTTTCTCAGTCTGGTCCAAGGAGGATGGACTGTGTGAGAATACACAACACAGTTCGAGTGTTTATCTCGATTTGCTCAACATATGATAGACACTCCATAGAAGAAGGTGAAGAGATTTCACCAAGGAATAAAACCCAACCTCAGACACATGATGGTTGGTCCTCTGAATTAGTCGTTTGAGGGGATTGTCAGATTTGCTACAGGGTTGGAAAAGGACGCGTGTCCAACATAGCGACCACAGATAAATCGACCCCAACTATCGAGAAGTTTTCAGCAACAGAGGAATTTTAAGAACCAACCACCAAGAAATACCCAGGGTTGGATACCTGAGGGGAACTTTCAAGGGAACAAGAAAACCTGGGATGGAACCAAGAAGCCTCAACAATTTTATCCTCGACTCCAGCAATATTGCCAGCAGGGACCACAGCCTCAAGCGCCACTAACAGCCCTGCCAACCAACAACGAAGGATGTTTTAATTGCAGAAAGCTAGGGTACATTGCCAAGTTCTGCACAGCCCTCAGGGTTGACCGCTGAATGGATGCTATCTACCGAAATTGTAACCGAGACATTTGAGCAGGGATTTTTGTGCACCACGCCGAGGGTATTCCAGTTTAGGGAATATAAGGACCCCTATATCAGACAAGGATGAATGATATCATCCCAGTAGAAGCAGGCTTTAATACTGATGAGCAGCAGCATCTGGAAGGTACGCTTGTACTCTTTCATAGTCAAGTTAAAGCCTTATTCAATGGTAGAGCTGCACGTTCATTTATTTCTATTAAGATTGCATGTTAGTTGGGTTTAGAACCCCAGACACTCGAGCTAGCACTCAATGTTGTGTCACCATTGGGAGTGACCATAAGTTGGGTAAAGTATGTAAAGATTGCCCATTGACCTTGGAGGATAGAGATCTTCCAACAAACTTAGTAGTTCTATCGATATCAAAATTCGACATTATCCTAGGGATGGATTGGTTGACTAGGTATAGTAAAAATTTGGATTGCCCTACTAGGACGATTGCAATTCTAATACCAGGATGACCGATGATCAGATTTCAGTGTTAGCTAATGAGCGACATGTTTCTTACAAGTTGTTTGGCTACAATCGAGAACATGAGTACGGAACCAACAATGGACCAGATTCCTACTATACAAGACTTTCAAGATGTATTCTAGGATATTAAAGGACTTCCATCGAAAACAGAGATAGACTTTTGTGTGAAACTAGTACCTGGCACATTGCCGATATCTAAGACTCCATATCGGATGGCGCCAATTGAGATGTTGGAACTAAAGAAGCAAGTTCAGGAACTTGAAGATTTAGGATTTATTCACCCGACTACATCACCTTGGGGAGCACCAGTTTTGTTTATGAAGAAGAATGATGGAACATTTTGACTCTGCATAGACTACAGGGAGTTGAACAAGGTAGTGATTAAGAATAGGTATCTACTTCTTCTGATAGATGACCTATTTGACCAGTTACAAGGATCTAGGATCAAGGATCTTTTCAAGGATCGATCTGCGTTCAGGATATCACCAACTATTAGTTAGACCAGAGGATGTGACGAAAACTACATTTAGGACGAGATACGGGCATTATGATTTTCCAGTTATGCCTTTTGGATTGACAAATGCGTTGGCAGTATTCATGGACTTGATGAATAGAGTATTCACACCATATATGGATGAATTCATTATAGTGTTCATCAACGACATCTTGATCTACTCAAAGACGGAGAAAGATCATAAGGAACACTTATAGATGGCTTTACAGATACTTCGAGATAGAATTATATGCTAAGTTCAGCAAATGTGAGTTTTGGCTACAGGAGGTCTAATTCTTAGGACATGTTATATCTCAAGACGGTATCTTGGTGGACTCATCTAAGATTGATGTAATCATAAGCTAGAATAGACCGACCAATGCGATAGAGGTCAGAAGTTTTCTTGGTCTAGCAAGATATTATCAGAGATTTGGCAAAGGATTCTCCAAGATTGTAAGACCGTTGATGAATTTGACAAGAAAGGAGATAAAGTACGAATGGATGGATAAGCATGAGGGTGTATTTCAAGAGTTAAAGGAAAGATTGACTTTTGCACCAGTACTCACAATGCCCAAGAGTGGAGAAAAGGTATATGATCTATAGTGATGCATTACACCAAGGACTGGGTTGTGTACTTATGCAAGACTGGAAGATAATTGAAGATACATGAGAAGAATTATCCAATGCATGGTTTGGATTAGAATAAATTGTGTTTGCATTAAAGATTTGGAGACACTATCTCTATGAAGAGAAGTTTGATCTGTTTTCTGATCATAAGAGCTTGAAGTATTTGTTCTCTCAGAAGGAGTTGAACATGCGACAATAAAGACGGATGGAGTTACTCAAGGACTATGACTTTTCATTGCAATACCATCCAGGTAAAGCAAATGTCGTAGTAGATGCTTTGAGTCATAGACCTCGACTAGTAATCGCTGCATTATTAATTCGAGATTGGCAAGCATTAGAAGTTTTAGCTGAATTCGCTCTTCAGCCACTGGAACCAATGGAAGGACAACATCTTGGATGCCTTATGGTACATCCAACATTGATCAGCTGTATTATGGAAGCTCAGCAGACGACGGAGGATTTAAAGTTATGGTTCGCAAAAATGTAAGCGAAAGAACCAGAGGTTTGGAGTATTAGTACAAATGGAGCCTTATGATGTAAAGGTAGACTCTGTGTACTTGAAAAAGAAAATCTCTAGAAAGAAATATTGGATGAAGCACATAAGTCACAGAAGACTATTCATCCGAGAGGTACGAAGATGTACAAGGATTTGAAGAGGATTTCTGGTGGGAAGGATTAAAGAAGAAAGTAGCTGAGTAAGTATTTCAATGTCTTACTTATAAACAAGTAAAGGCAGAACATCATAAACCACCTAGATTACTGCAATCGTTACCGATCCCCCAATGGAAGTGGGAACACATAACCATGGATTTCGTGGTACATTTGTCGAAGTCACAGTAGAACGCTATTCGGGTAATCGTGGATTAACTTACGACTGCACATTTTATTGCCTACAGCACGACGTATCCAGTGGAACGTTTGAGTCGGATGTATCTACAGCATGTTGTACGGTTACACAGTGTACCTATTTCTATCGTGTTAGATCGAGATTCGCGCTTTACTGCAGAATTTTGGAAGAGTTTCCAAATAATGATGGGAGCGACACTGAACTTGAGTTCAGCCTTTCATCCGCAAACTAATGGATAGACTGAACAAGTCAATCAAGTGATGGAGGACATGCTACGCATGTGCGTTATCAATTTTGAGAGTTCTTGGAAGATGCACCTGTCGTTGATCGAGTTCTTCTACAACAATAGTTACCATATGAGTATAGGGATGGCGCTGATTGAATCTTTATACGAAAGACTTTACTAATCGCCGCTTTGTTGGGCTGACGTCGGAGATACTCAACTTCTTGGGCCAGAAATGATATGAGAGACCAGCGAGAAGATCCAGATTGTACGTGAGAAGATGAAGACAGCTCAGACCTGACACAAGAGTTATGTTGACTAACGACGCAAAGAGTCGGATTTTGTAGTTAGAGACCACATGTGATGACGTACTACTAACGCGTTTTCTTATCAACACCTAAGTGTAGGTGATCATACAAGTAATAAAGTTCTGTTAAGACTAGGTCAAACCCACAGGGAATGGTAAAAAGATTTTTAATATAGGAAGTAACAATTTTGTCCCTAAAAAGAAAATCAAAGATGATGGATTTTTGGGGCTTTTCCTAAACTACTAGTTCTTATGTTTTTGTAATAAAACTTAATTAAAAGGCTATGTTTTTTAGTAGTTTATGGTAAATATTTTAACAATACAAAATAAGCTAACTAAGATACTAGTAAGAAAAGGAAGAAAAAGAAATAAAAGCTAGATTCACATGAAATGAACTTTTGGATTTTATTATAGCGAAAGATGGAAATAATACAAATATTTAATCTAAGTTATATAAAAATAGAAAATATTAATTAACTTGGGAGAAATAATTTAATTGGATTGGAAATATGCAAATCAATACTAGATCACACAACTTTTGTGCTTTTGAAGGGTGTGGCATTTTTAAACAGACAAGTGTGCCAGGTTTGATATGTAATGACGTCATTTAGTTTAAAGAAAAATATAGAGACAATCGGGCAGTAGTCAGGTTCAAACTCAAGCTTGCGGACATGGATTATTCAGCACTCAGTCCCCACCACTCTGCCACTACATGATTGCCTGTCCATTAATGGATAGAAATATATATATATATATACACACACATACTTGAAATATAATCTTTGTTAAATAAATTATTTTGTATGCTAGGTATTTTTTATGACAAAAGGCATAGTTTGACAATTCACATAATTAAATTCTTATTTCAAATACATAATCTTTTAAAGTCCAATATAGTCATAGTCTATAAATATATTAAATAGTCATAACTATGGATATTTTTGGCCAAAAATGGAAAAACAACCCATCTAGATAAATCTGCCCATTTAAGATTAGTGCACAGAATTTATGATTTCTAAGTTTTTAGTACATATTCCCAATTAAAGTTTTAGTCTACCATTTTTGGAATTGAAACTGTCTTCTAAATGAATTTTGAATAGAAATTAAATAGGTGTATACAATCATTGTCCAATTAAGATTAAGGTCATAACACCAAGGAAAAGTGAAAACTAATATTAATACACTTTTACTCCACTTAACATGAGTTAGGATTGAATTAGTGAAATCTATAAAATAACAAAGTTTAGCACAAGCTAATAAAACATATATCAATTGAAACACTGAACCAAAAATAAGATACTAAACCTTTGACTTTGAATTCTTGCTGGGTCACAGTGGATGAACTCCAAGAACACAAACAAGGCAAAACAAAATCCTAATCTAATTTGAGAATGAGATATGGATACTATGGGTAGTCTTGGGGCTCTAATAGATTATTATAACAACTATGTAGCAAAAAAGTCTATAGTTTAATTGAAAATTGTGTCTTACAGTGAATGGAATTTTTGTTACAAAAACTAGAAATTTGGGGTTCAAACTATTTTATGGAACATCTACAACTACTAACTATACTAAAAACATTGATAATACTAAAATCTAAAATCTAATTTTTCTTATAGTAGATGAAAATAATTACAGAGAATTTTGAACTTGAAATCATCAATTATAGAAAAAAAAAATCTTTACAACTTTTAGAACAAAATTAAACAAAGAAAGGCTTAAATTTCTACATGGTAACTTTGGCTATGAAATTTTTCCTATGGATTTCTCTCTGTCTATGGATGTGTGTTGTGTGTCTCTTCCTCTCTTTTTGTGGTTGTCTATTTATAGACGAGGAGACTTCTTCTTGTTGATTGAGGGAGGAGACAAGTCGTCATAGAGATCGTCAGTGTACAGGAGAAACCATGGTGCTAATTATGATTTTTAGCCATTTTCGTCAATTCTTGGCCAAATTTTCTTCTGACAGCATATCACATCTATTTGATGAAGTAGTCTAGCAGAGAAAGAGAATGAAAAATATTTGGACTCAATTTTCAAATCCCAAACCTTTCTGTATAATGATGTGTATACATCATTTTCAAACATTAATGGGGCATGCCCCCATTGTCCCCTTTTTGTTTTTTTGTTTTTTTCTTCTTCTATCTTTTTTCTTTAGTTTCTTCTCTTGGACTGGTAGTTGGGCAACGTCAATTTTACACTCAACATAAATGAATCATGGGAAATATTCATGTATGTTTGCTGCTTCTTTCCTTTCTTTTATTGCATCATTTCAACTTCATTTTTACCTAAGCATATAAAATATGTAAAAGCACAAAATTATACACATTGAGTGACATCATCATTAAATCATCTTAATTCCAAAATGCATGTAAAGCCAGGGATTTGGGGATTAAATGAGCACTATATCTATTATATTTAGCACATGAATATGCAATGTTCATTGCTTGTCAATGTGCTACTCAAGATTTCATCTATTCGAGGCATCGTTAGATTTGGTCAAAAGAGAGGTAAGCTATCGTCGCGATTCATTGGACCATTCAAGATTCTAGAACATGTTGGAAAAGTTGCGTATCGACTTGCATTACCGCCAAAGATGTCAGGAGTGCACAACGTGTTCCACATCAGTATGCTACGAAAATGTGCTCACAACCCAACACACGAGATTAACTTCGAGGACATTAAAGTCAAAGACAATGTTATGTTTAATGAAGGACCAGTTCACATTCTGGATCGAGGAATCAAGAAGCTCAGAAACAAGGAGATTTTGTTGGTGACGATTCAGTGAAAGCATCATGATGAAGGAGAAGCTTCGTGGGAGCTGGAGTTAGAGATGTAAGAGAAGTTTTTGTTTTTGTTTTAACTCTGCTACTTTTGATGTCGAGGACTAAATCTTATAATAAGTGGTGGATGATGTAATACCCTGTATTTTCAGTAATTATTAATATAAAGAGATTCTATATAGTTCCCTTGACCATACTTTGAAGTTTTACTTTCAATCGATTGAAGTTCTTTCAAGCGATCTAGGATTTCTGAGTTCAATTGATCAAACCCTGTTCAATAGATCGAAACCCTGCCGACATGAATTTATGATGTGGCCCCCACTTCAATCGATCTCAATCGATCGAACTTGGCATATCTACTCTCAATCGATCTAAGTCGCTTCAATCGATCGAACGCGCCCAGATGTTTCATCCTAGTTTGTATGGTAGAATGCCACCTTGTACCTACCCTTTCCCTATATATACTTGTATATCGTGTGGATTTAGGGTTGCTGAACTAAGAGGATTGAGAGAGAAGGTGTGCTTGTGCTTTATATATATATGCACACATATATATATACACACACACATATCTATATACATACAGTCAGAGGAGAGAGAGAGACAAACGAAGAAAAGAAGAAGGAAAAGGAGACAAAGGTAGAGAGAGAGGAGGCAGAGATAGAGGAGAGAAAGATGAGTTCCATTGAAGGCCACCAAGCTTTGGAAGTTTCCAAACACGCCCTTACGATCTTTAGGTGAGTTCCAAACTCACTCGATAGCTTGGTTATAATGTTTTACATGTTTTGGACGCTTAATGAGGGCCCAAACACGCACTACCAGGTTCTGGACATTCACTGCCAGAATCTGGAGAAGACGACTTTCAAGCGATCAAACTAGGTTCAATCGATTGAACACACTGAGTCTCAATCGATCGAGACCACCTTCACCTCAATCAATCGAACCTCACTTTTCTCAATCGATCGAACTTAACATAATATGGTTGTTTCTTTTGAGGTTGTTATTTCATAATGCTTAATCATTTAATGGTGTTTCCATGTTTTTATTATGCGATATTATAGATTTACAGAGGTAATAGGATACAATAATGAGATCGAGAAAATGTGGTGAGTAACGTAGTAGGGTTCAGAACATTAGTAATAACACAATGCGATAACGAGATAAGGTTTGAGTTTTAATGGTGGGTAACATTGGATAACCTGGTGACTGAGTCAGTAGGGTATTAGTGACTTTCGATATAAGAATGTCAGTGTCAGGGATTGGTTGTGAACACATTTGCGTGGGATGTGAGCGTTTTGTATTGTACTCATAAGAATTCTTAAACGCAGGGAACAACAGTACTAATGCATATTGATTATGAACGGACGAAACTCCTCAGTGCTCTTAACAGTGGTGAACAGTAAGAGTTCTTAAAAGCCGTGAACTGGAGTATTGGTACGTCCATAAACTAGTAGTTATATTGGAACGATGTATAGTGTTCGCAAGAGTTCTTAAAAGTTGTGAATGGTAAGAGTTCTTAAAAGCGGTGAACAAGAGTACTAGTATATCATGATGATATAATTAGTTCATGGTAGTCAGTCAGGGTTGGTACAGTCATTCTTAGAGTTGGATGACGATATAAATCTGATAATGTTGGGTCTGAATAAAAGAGGAAAAGATGTTATTAGTATCACTACTTTATATCGTGCATAACTGGTAAGGACTTTATACCTATAATATTGTGGGAGTTTCTATTCACTCAACTGAAGTAAGCTGACAGCGTTTATGCCTGGACATTCTATGGATACCGGTATTTGGGCCCACTTTTGTTTAAAATAATTTTTAAAACAAATAACAAGAGTCGCCACTTAATTTTTAAAGGAAAATTAAGAAACCATTTTAAAAGCAAAACGATCTTTTGCGAAACCAAAGATAAACTGGATCCAGGGATTATGGAATGAAAGGGGAAGGAGCCCAGTGGACTAAAACACCCCCTATCATCATATCTCATGATAGGCCTCCACTCAACATCCTTTTTAATCGAATTATTAACCTAACCCTGCCCTCAACTAATACATATGTATATATACATTAAAAAAGCATGTCAATAAAGGGTGCAAGATTGCTAACAACAAAATAGCATCCAAAACTATGTAATTCAATTAGCAAGTAATATGATATGCAATAGGGAACAAGAGAACTTGCCTGGGATCCCGCCACGAATATTAAACGTGTGATGCATGCAAGAAAATAAAACCTAAGAAAATGTCTCTAATCACATATACACATAAAGCAAGACCTAATCTAAGATGTCACACATGGAGTTGAAAATCAATTAAAATCAAAGAATAAAATAAACTTGGGAGGGGTTGAAAAATTGTGCCTCAAATGTGCTTCAAAACAAAGGGTTAGTCCACATGCTTTAAACAAGGTAAGATATCAAGTAACCAATCTTAAACTTCTAGTTTAAATATATCAAGTAAAGGACGAATTGACATAACTTTGAATTCATTTTAACTAGTTGGAGCCATAGCACCTCTATAGATATACAAGTCTCAACTAGGAGCCAATGTAATATCCATATAGAGATGTCATAACCCCAACATGATCATAAGGAACCCCTAGTTATATTCAATTAGTTTCAATTAAGTGCAACTTAAACTAAAAATGAGTCCTATTTATGAGCATCAATATGTATAAATGAATGAATGAACATGAGCTAATGAGATATTCATTAGCTTGGATCATCTAGCCTCTAGATTTAAACTTAATTGACTTTATTTAGAACATGATTTAGATCTTAGGACATTAGGAGTCCATTAGATTAGAGTTATTCAAGTTTTATCAAAAAAGTGACAGAATTGTAAGAATTACAGAGAGCAGACCAGACTTTAAAAAAAAAAAGAAATAAAATACTTCCAACAGTTGGATCTTAATGATTAATTTTTTAGTATGTTATGCCTCTATAAGTATAGTTTCTAACCCAAAGAGAAAATCAAAGATCCAATGGTTGAATCTATGGGAATAGAGTCATGACCAAACATCACTTAGAACTTTTCAACTCTCTGTTCAGAGTTTTTGTATGATTTTCTAAAAATTGTAAAAATATCGGAATCACTTTGATCTTTTTAAGGTATCTTCCTAACACATTAATCTTCAAAGAAATATTTATTATAGGTCAAGAAAACATTATAAGGCTCTAATTTACTTATTTTAAAACAAACTTATTGTTCTGAAATTTTGGACAAAGAGCAACTTACTCACAAATCACAAGGTCAAACCATCCTAATTATAAAATTTCACCAAGGCAAAGGTCATAATGATACATATATGAGTTATGAACAATCTCCAATTGGTCTCATTAATTCTCATGGACCATAATTTAAATAAAAAATCCTTGATCACAGTGGGTTCATGAATTCACTGCACCAATATTAACTTATTATTCATACTCTTATTCTAAACTTAAATTATTTATAATTCCTCTCCCAAATATGTGGTCCTTTAGGAATATGGATTCATTTTTATTCTATTCTCCTCTCAAATTTATGGTCTTTGGAGACTAAGTAAGACCAAACCCACATGAACCTCATAGAATATTGAAATAACTCTATGAGATTCATTGAAGGACTCAAGTCATGAATGAAGACTTAAACCCAACAAAAATCATATGGATATAACCATGACCCATATTAATCCCCATATAAATCATTAGATCATAGGAGACTAAAGGATCAAACCAAAGAGGATCCAATGAGATATTAAGGATCTTATGGATTTCAAAGAGAAAATAGAGACAAAAGGAAGTAAAATAAAGGTTTGAATAAAATGCAAGTAAGAAAGCTTTTACAACTTGTTTTTGTTGTATACCCAAGGCTATATCTAGATCCAAATCAATGAAAACAACACATGAAAATTCAATCACAAACTCTATGTGGTGTATGATGAAATGGGGTAGGAAGAAAGGTTTTGAAAATGTGTAAAGTTCCTAGATCTAAGAATTTGTGATTGAATTATTATATATGAAGATAGATTTGAAGGTTTTACCTCTAGATCTTCTCAAAACTTGTAGAGATGTTGAATTCCTCAAGCTTTTCCTCATTTTCTTCCTCAAGCTTCAAGCTCCTTCAATGGTGATTTGATGGTTGGGTAGAGTTTTGGTGGGGTTTGGGTATGAGATTTGGTAGAGTCTCTCTCTCTATCTTTTTCTCCTCTAAAGCTCTCCCAATATATTTATCTATATAATTCAAGTGTCCACCGACCACAAAATAAGAGAAAATGGGTTTTTTTTATAGACTTTCTTAGGGGCTAAGATAAGGGTAGATAGGTCAATTTGGGGTGGGTTTGGAATATTCTATGGCATCTCTTACTCTCCATGGCACTTCTATGTAATTCCAAGAAACTTGAAAGGCATTTAAGTTGGCTAGAATAAAAGAACATTCTAGAGCATCTTCAAAGCACATGGGAGATTCACTACAGGAAAAATGCCCTTTTTCCACACAAAAAAAAAAGCGTCTAGAACAAGAAAAAAGCATCGCAAAAACATTTTTCGGCGCTTTTTTCGACGGTAGGGTAACCGACCGAGAAAAAGGGGGTGGTAAATACTTTTCAGCGGTTGTGCAAACCGCCGGAAGTTTTTTCGATGCCATTTTCGATGCTTTTGCCACTGTAGAGACAAATGATTTATTTGTGACACTTGTTGTCCACAGAAAATAAGTGTCGAAAAAAACTATTCTCGACAAAAATTAGTGCCATAAATAGTAATGTACTCAGCGGTTTCCAAGTGTAGAAATAATAAAATTGCGACTATAGTTATAGTGTCGGAAATGATCTCATTTTTGGCATTTCATCAAGTGTAGAAAATACCTTATTCCGACGGTTAAAAAGTATGTTACTAGCTTTGTCCCAACAATCTATCAAAGGTGACAAATGCTATTCCAATGCTTGATAATGCCGAGGTATTATAATCATACTAATCACAAAATGGAATCCTTCCTTGTTATCGATTACTTCAAATAAACATCTCGTGTACAAAATTATGATATAAATTAATAAACTCTACTAACAAACTAATTCACATAGACAAATCACCTTCACATTAACCATAAAATACAATAAAATGCCAACTATCATTAATAATATGTGCAAGTACATTGAGTAGATTTCAATACAAAATAAAAAGGGCATTCATCTGCACTCTTTAGCAAGCCTTGTACCTATTCGTCTACAGCATTAGTCATAACCTACAAACATAAAAGAAAAGCAAAAAAAAAATAAAAAACAAGTTTCAATCATAGTAAATCACAATTACTAAACAAAATAACATATGCAAAACCAGTACATGTATTTTCTAAATTACTCACCTCATGAGATGGATTGATAAGTTTGTGATGAAGACACAGTAGTAGGCTGCAATGGTGGATGTGAAAGAGATAATTATGATGATCTGTACTATGACCAAGATGCTTCGAGATCCTACAAATTAGGCCAAAAGGATTTTTTTTAGTTCTTTAAACCAACACCCATTGTAGAAATATCATAAGCAAACATATTTATAAAAATGATTGTGGGCAATGCACCTAAAAGATTGAATTCTCTAGATCAGTTTAAATTTTTTTACAATTTTAAGCAATTAGTCTCGCCATTCTCTTCACATACATATCTACCTTGGCATGTAATGAAGTTGCTCTCAACTCAATTCCAAATTTGTTCATCAGAAGACTGATTACAAACAGTCTTCAATTTGTTTTTGCAGCTTCAAAGTGGGTTTCAAACTTTAACAACAAAGTGGTGTTCAAAGCTACAATTTTTTTGGCAGCCAAGGTCCTAAATGTTGTAACTTTGACAACCACTTCAATTTTTAAGCAAAGTAGTTTTTAATGTTACATCATTTTGGGACCTAGATAAAAACATTTGAGATCAGCTACAATATCTTGGGACTCAAACCACTAGTATGCAAGTAAACAACTAGGATGTATCATAGCATTTCTTCTATGAAAATAAATAACCCAATAAATAAATATAAGTCCTTTTTTATACTAATAATTATAATGTCTTGTAAATAAAGAACGGTAACAAATATATAAAATACAATACAATATGATCACACTAGAAGTTAACAATAGACCATCTCTTGAGAAAAGAAGAGTAATGCTATTGTTCACAAATTTTGTTTCCCAAACGAGGTTCTAACACATGGAGCAGTGGGACCACTTTCAATAATGATATCCTAGCCGTATATATATCCTAAATGTTTGAGATTTGCTGTATTGTCGTCTCCTATCATACCCGTATCTATGTGCTGCATGGTGTCATATGTGTTGGGAATCAAATTTTGGATATAAAAATGGGACACAACATTACTAAAAAAAAAGTGAAGAGTTAGCTAAAGGGTAAAGTCATGGTTCCCAAACACATATTTCCCAAATTGGTATCTTAAATTTGGTTCCCAATACTTTGGTAACCGGATCATCTAAAACAACTTCCAACAAAAATCAAACAATTTCACTATTGTTGAATGTAGTCTCATTTCCATATGTATTGGAAACCAAATTTGGAATACAAATTTAGGAAACATAGCATTACCTTTGACTAAATGTTAGTTCTAAGAAATAGAGATTAAAACCATGTAAATAACTTACTTAAAGTTTGATGTTTTCAAACCCTTTAATAAAAATCAATAAATAAATAAATAAATCCTTCAAATCAAATGGGTTGTTCAATACCAAAACACTACAAACAGATTCAGGCAAATAAACCAATCACAATCACGATCAGTCTAGGTTATAAATACACTTCAATTGATTAATCATAAATGCATCACAAATCATGAATCTAAGGCTATACATATAGCTACAACACATCAAAAGACTGAATTTTTTTTTTTTTGGAATAAATCAAAAGACTCATAACAAATTACAAAACCAAAGCCAGCAACTTAGTCAAAATCAGAGAAGCTACCAACCAAAATCCGAAGGATAGATGAGTATTACTTACAGGTGAGAGTAGAGGTAACAGTGCAAAATCGATGGCTACCGTCAGTAGACAGATGAGAGCAGTGGACGTGGAGTGGTTTGATCGTGAGAGTGAGGGAGAGCTAGTTGTCGATCGTGTGAGAGAGGGTATCGTGAGAAAAACCTAACTCAATCAAACTACTAATACAACAATACATAGTTTTGAACTTTTGGTAACTAAGGGTGCGTTTGATAAAACTGAAATTAAGTACTGAAAATTTTAAGCAATTGAATTTATAGTATTGAAAACATATTTTTAACTACTGAAATAGACTACAACTAGTGATTATTTTCAGTACAAATTTTTCACTTAAAGTTTTCAGTGATTTTTTGGCTGCTTTTTCAATTAAGTGGTACGTTATTAAACGCACTGAAAAAAAAAAGTAAGTGCTAAAAGTTTTTATTTTCACTACTTAATTGGGTTATCAAACACACTCTAAGCCTTTCAAAACCGTCACTTTTCTTTTTCTTTTTTTGTTATTATTTTTTTGTTAGTAATTTGGCCTTCCACGTATATGAGTGTGTGGATATCGCAGGTTTTTCAGATTTTACCCACTTTTAAAACATTTTTCAAATTCAAGGAGTCGCCACTTAATTTTTAAAAGGAAAATTAAGAAACCATTTTAAAGCAAACTGATCTTTTGCGAAACCAAAGATAAACTGGGTCCGGGGATTATGGAATGAAAGGGGAAGGAGCCCGACGGACTAAAACACCCCCTTTCATCCTATCTCGCGATAGGCCTCTACTCAACATCCTTTTTAATCAAATTATTAATCTAAGCATGCCCTCAACTAATACATATATACATATACATTACACAAACATGTTGGAAATGGTGTAAAATTGCTAACGGTAAAATATCATTCATAAATCACATATTTCAACTTGCAAGCATCATGATATGCAATAGAGAACTAGAAAACATACCCGGGATCCGGCCGCAAATATCAAACGTGCAATGCATGCAAAAATAAACCTAAGAAAGGTCTCTAACACATATTTACACATAAGGCAAAACCTAGGCTAAGGTGTCGCACATGGAGTCGAAAATCAATTCAAAATCAAATAAATGAATTAAACTAGAGAAGAGTTGATGAATTGTACCTCAAATGCGCTACAAAACAAAGGTTAGTACACATGCCTTAGACAAGATATAATATCATAAATAAGTAAATCCTAAGTCATGTTCAATTAGATACATCTTAGACAAGAGATAAGTCCTACTTATGGAATTTAACATGTATGAATGAATGCATGAATATGAACAAAGATGGGACATGAATTTATTCACTAATTTGGATCACTAAGCCTCTGGATTTAATCTAAATTATCATTATTCAAAACATGGTTTGGGTCTCAAGACATTAGGAGACCATTTGAGTTAAAATAAATAAGATTAGACAAAAACAGTAGCAGTTTTTTGTGAATTACAGAGAGCAGACCAGCCATTCAAAAATAGGAATAAAATACATTCAACGGTTGGATCTTACTGATATTTGGATATGTTATGCCTCTGTGAGTCTAGTTTCTAACCCAAAAAGAAAATCGAGGTTCCAACGGTTAGATCTTCGGGAATACTGAAAATACTAGACCTCACTCAGGATTTTGCAACTCTCTGTCCAGAGATCTTGTATGATTTTCTAAAAATAGTAAAAAAATGAGAAACACTTAGATCTTTTTAGGGTACCTTCCTAACACATTAAGGTACTTATAAAAAATTATTTGAGACCCCAAAAACTTAATTAAGGTTCTGATTCATTAATTTCAAAACGGACTTACTGTTCTGAAAGTATTCTAAAACTCTGGACAGATTGCAATTAACTCACAAAAACCATGATCAAACCCTTCTAATCACAAGATCTTTATAAAACAAAAATCACAGTGGTAAAACAATGTGTTATTGACATTTTCCCGTTGGTTTCACTTGATTTCAACGGTTAGATTTCGAACTAAAAATCTTTGATCAAAAACAGTTTGTGAAACCACTGTTTTCATTTTGCTAGTTCAACTTTGTTGGTTGACCTCAACTATTAAATCATAATGTTGGGCTTAAACCAAATCACCTCTTCTACCATTTAATGGTCATTGAAGACTAAGGACATCTCTAGACTTATGGATTTTTGATGAAGTATGAAATGAACTTCACAAAATCCAAAACAATGAACTCAAACTCATGGACCAAAATTTGAGTTCAAAACATTACTCCTACCACTTGGTGGTCATTGGAGGCTAAAGACACACATACATGTAGGTTTTGGATGAAGTATAGAGAACTTCTCAAAACCCAAGGAAGAGATTAGTCTAAGCCATAAAGGTGGACTTAAACTAAACTACTTCTCCTACCATTTGATGGTCATTGGAGACTAAAAAAATACAAATCAACTCTAATCTCCATGGAATATAGTATGAATTCCATAAGATTCATAGTAGAGAGATCCTAGTCATGAGTTGATACTAGCATCTTACCAACTATGTGTAGATTATGACCATGATTCATTTTAATCTCCATATGGATCATAAGATCATAGGAAACTAAGGAATCAAATTCAAAGAGTTTCAATGAGATATGGAAGATCTCATGAACCTTATGAATGAAGTAGAAATAAAGGAAATCAAAATTTTATTTAGGAACACAAATTCTTCAAAACTAATTTATCTCAAACCCAAGGCATTAATTAAATCCAAATTGATGAGATGTCATGAAATTCAATCACAAGTTCTTGGTGGTGTGTGATGAAATGGGGTAAGAAGAGAGGTTTTGAAAATGTGAAAAGTTCCTAGATCTAAGAACTTGTGATTGAATTATTATATATATATATAGATTTGAAGGCTTTACCTCTAGATCTTCTCAAAACTTGTAGAAATGTTGAATTCCTCAAGCTTTTCCTCTTCTTCTTCCTCAAGCTTCAAGCTCCTTCAATGGTGATTTGATGGTTGGGTAGAGTTTTGGTAGGATTTTGGGTATGAGATTGGTAGAGTTTCTCTCTCTATATATTTTTTCCTCTAAGGCTCTCCCAATATTTCTCTCTACAATTCAAGTGTCTCCCAAATGAAAGAAAATGGGTCTTTTTATAGACTTTCCTTATCTTGGGGGCTAAGATAAGGGTAGATAGGTCAATTTGGGGTGGGTTAGGAATATTCTATGGCATCTCTAATTCTCCATGGCACTTCTATGTAATTCCAAGAAACTTGAAGGGCATTTAAGTTGGCTAGAATAAAGGAACATTCTAGAGCATCTTCAAAGCACATGGGAGATTAGTGCCCAACAAAGGGCTTTTTGGGTATTTACTTTGGATTAGGAATATGCCAAGGAATCTCTAACTCTCTAAATCACATGGGATACTTTCTTTTATTATTTCCCTTTTCTTATATATATATATATATATATGTATAGACACATTTTTCATTTTAAATCTAAATTAATCATATGAGTCACCAAATAGTATCTTTTTTCTTTTTTTTTCTTTTTGAATCTAAAAATATGAGAAACAATGTTATTTTTAGAAAATATTATTATTATTATTATTATTATTATTATTATTATTATTATTATTATTATTATTATTATTTAATCTATTCTATTTTTTTAGAAAGTAACCCATGATCTAGTGAGCTCGAGACAGATGACCAGTGATTGGCCAAATCTAGGGGTATTAGGAGAAAGGTTTGGGAACTTGAAGCTTTTCAGAAGTCGAAGCGATGAACTTGAAGAAAATCGTCGGGACATTTATTCATCATTGATTTCTAGAGGTAAATCCCCCTAAGTTTAATAGTTCGGTCAAAATTGGGGTGTCTACAGTTTGCCCCTCTTCGGCAGAGCTTGTGAAGCAACGCGTATCACAAGTGAATGTCGAAGCCTGTGTGAAGACAAGCCTTTGACCGAGCTATTGAACTTAGGTAAAAACAAAATGCTTTGCAAAAAAACTGTCGTGGGAGGATCGGTGCTGGTCGTGCTCAATGGTGAGCTGCCTACGTATCCTATCGGGAATCAGACCAAGGCGTAGTTCAGGGAAGGGACAACAATACACAAACGCAGGTAGTCACACAGATGAATGCACATATCCTATCGTGATGCACGTGCTCAAGCAAATTTATGCTCTATGTTTTCAGGTTCAATGACTTAGGACAAGGATACTCCTTAGAGTTAGCAAAATGTACCTTTGTCTTGAAATCCTTCTATGCTGATGACGTCCTGTCCTAGGAAAGTCGCGATTGCCATTTTTTATGAGAATAACGATTGACTGAGATGCGCTTCGCGTCTTATACTCGAGTGCCGAGTCGGGAAGTATGCTGAAAGACTGAGATGCGCTTCGCGCCTTATACTCTGGTGCTGAAACAGAAAATATGCCGAAAGACTGAGATGCGCTTTGCGTCTTATACTCCAGTGTCTTGAAGATCATCTGATTGGCTGAGATGCGCTTTGCGTCTTAGACTCCGGTGCCGAATCAGGAAATGTGCTGAAAGACTGAGATGCGCTTTGCGTCTTATACTCCGGTGTCTCGAGGATCATCTGATTGGCTGAGATGCGCTTTGCGTCTTAGACTCCGGTGCCGAACCAGGAAATGTGATGAAAGACTGAGATGCGCTTTGCGTCTTATACTCCGGTGTCTTGAGGATCATCTGGTTGGCTGAGATGCGCTTTGCGTCTTAGACTCCGGTGCCGAACCAGGAAATGTGATGAAAGACTGAGATGCGCTTTGCGTCTTATACTCCGGTGTCTTGAGGATCATCTGATTGGCTGAGATTCGCTTTGCGTCTTAGACTCCGGTGCCGAATCAGGAAATGAGATGTTTTGCAGAAAAGTCAGAATCGCTCCAGATTCAATGACCCCAGGCAGCAGAAAGTCAGAATCGCTCCTGATTCAATGACCCCAATGATCGCAGAAAAGTCAGAATCGCTCCAGATTCCCAAATGGCAGAAAAGAAGCTTGGCATTGCTAGGGTAAATTCCCTCTTTTTCCTTTTAGAATAGTTATGTGGACAAAATTCACTTTTCTATTTTTCAAATATTTGGAGTCGCGCAGACTTGAAAATTCATTTCCTATTTTTCAAAGATTGGGAGTCGTGCGGACTCGAAACTTCATTTCTATTTTTCAAAAATCGGGAGTCGTGTGGACTCGAAAATTCATTTCTACTTTGTAAATATTGGGAGTCACGCGGACTCGAAAATTCATTTCTACTTTTCAAAGATCAAAAAAAATCATTTTCTAAAAATTCATTTTATTTTTCAAAGACTTGGAGTCGCGCAGACTCGACAATTTGTTTTCAGCATTTCTAAATTTGGTTTTATCCCTTCCCCTTATGCCAAGATCGAAGATTTGATCGGTGACTTATAGGATGCGATAGACGACTTATTCCAAGACTGAGGATTTGATCGGAACTGGTCCAGCTCAAAAGATTTACCTTGGGGCCACTCTAGCTCAAAATATGTTTCATGTGCTTCTTATTCCAGATTCATTTCATTTTTTTTTTGATAGATTGTTTGCTATGGACAGCAGTTTCAGGTGATTCGAGCAAGAAGAGGAAGAAGTATGAGCCAGTTCCTTACAACAACCCCACTTTTCTACTCACGGATTCCCCTTTTGACTATGGACAAATTCAAAGGCTCTCTGGTTCATCCGATGATTAGCTTGTGCGGCTTGGAGCCTGATCTGCTGAGGGTATTCACTTGATTTTGCTCTTTCTGAAGATATTACTCGACCTCTATTCGATTTCCTTAGCGGATCAAAATCCGACTCCCTGACCTCCCTGCTATTACCCTTCTTTTGGAATCTTCAATTCTTGTTGATCCCTTTACGGAAAATATCTTTTGGATTTCAAGAAGGTAGACTCAAACTGAGTTGAGATACACACATTTTCAAATTTGTGACCAATTCTGCTTTCTTTTCTTTGCGCTTTTCTGATTATTATTTTTTAGAGAATCATCATCCCATAGTTTTCTTTCATTGTATCTTCCTTTACAATTGACTTTAAGGTAATGAGGAACTCTTCTTTTCAATGTTTCTTTCCATCTTAAATCAATTTCAGATTTATGCATGAAAACTTCAACTTTTAACCTCAAGAACTTTCAGGATGTCCAAACTTGGTCCTTATTTGGATAGCCAGTAAACCCAGAGATATCTTATTTGGCAAACGACAGTTTGCCCCTAGTTTGACAGGGGGCTTGGGAATGCTAGGCAAACGAAGTTTGCCCCTGGTTTGAGGAAGTTGACGCGGCCTCTGGGCGAACGATAGTTTGCCCCTAGTTTTCAAGGTAATTTCATGAATTGGTTGGGTTTCTTCTTTGGACCGAGGGCCTTGGGAGACCCGCCTACTTATCCCCGAATGGGCATCAGGTCCTATAGTAGTTCGATTGAGGCCTGAAAGAAGTGTAATGATTGACTGTGTATGTAGTTGTGACCGAACCTTGCAGGCTGCCTACGTATCCCCGAATGGGAATCAGGTCAAAACGTAGTTCATCGACTCTCGAGGTCTTGAAAGAATAAGGCTTTAAGAATTGGTGGGCTTTTCGAGCCATGTTTTCATTTGGGTTCAATGAGCGCCCTTTCTGGGCAGATTTTCTGAAACAGATTCCTTATGGCAGCTTTCGAACAAAATGATGAACTACTTCTCCTTCTTATTTTTTTCTTTTCCTCCTTTTTTTTTTTTTTTTTTTTTCTTCTTTCCCCTTTTTTTTTTTTTTTTGTTTTGTGGCGATTGATTCTTTTCACCTTATCACTAGCCAGTCAATCTTTACAACTCTCATAATACATCATATTTTACTCATACTCTATCATACTCACATAGTAATACCAGCCCTCCAAATTACTCTTTATCTTTCTCAAAGATATTTCTGCATTGTTTTAGGTCCACTTATCACATATCCATTGAGTCTCTCAAAAAATTTAATTGATACTTTCAAATCTTTCTTTTCATTTCCAATTTCTTTTCTTAGGATAATTCATGTACTTTGAAGTACTCAAGAATTCTCAATCTTATTTATTCTCTACTTTTTTTCTTTTCTTTTTCTTTCCTTTCTTTTCTCACTATCTCTTATTCTCTTCATGATTTTGACTGGCTAGGATTCGGATTTTGAAATCAACACGCATCTTATTTTGCTCTAACTTTTGCCTAGGCGCCCTTTCGGGTTTTCATCCTAGCGAACTTTTTTTTTTTTTTTTTTTTTTAAGAAGAAGAAGTTCATTTAAGATATCTAGCTACCATTAAGGAACAAGTTCATGGCTTTGGACTGTGAGCTCACCTTTTAGGTTTGGTATAAAGGGGTGATGTGGGATAATTTCTGAATTCATTCTGGCACATCATCATAGGACCATGCAAGGCATCCTTGTATTCTTTTAGCAATGAGATCAATTTTATGCTTTTATCTTTATTGAGTGAACTATGAAAAGAATCACTTTGAGAATCTTCTTCATTTTCTAAGTCAAATGCCAAGGTTTCCTCAATGATTTTGCATGCAGGTTCATTTGCTCCTCTTTTTTTCTTTTCTTTTTTTTTAGTTATTATAACCATTAAGCGCAATCAAGTAAGCAGAATCAGTCACTTTCATTGATAACAGAAAATTTAAAAAGTTTGGCTCATGCTGGCCATTACAGACTTCCGGGGTAGGGGAATCCTAACACTAGACTCAAGGACCTTTTGGCAAATTCTCTAATTCTATCTCTCCTCCATTTCCTGACTTTTCCCTCCTTGCTTTATTTCCCTTAATCTCTTCCTCCAACACTTCTCCCATCTGTTCTTTCCCAATTTTCATTTCCATGATCTTCTTTGGACCGCTCTCTTCGGTCTTACTGCCTTCTTCATTAAAGAGATTCCTTATGGCCAGGCCATCCAGTGCATAAATCCAATCTTGGATAGACATAGGTTCTGTGGACACTTGTAGGTATGGATCTTCATAGTCAGCGAATTCATGTAAGGGAGAGATCTCAAACCCTTGCTCCAAATACTTATCTGTGTAGTCTACCCATGGCTCTGGAAAGCCATAGTAGGGAAAATCTCCTCCTTTCTTGATGGGGTATTCATGTGATGCCTGACCTTCTTCTTTTTCTTCAGGATCCTTTCCTTTCTCCTTTTCTGGATCGTTCTCCTTAGCATGATTGATCACTTCCTCATCTTTTACTTCTTCTCCCTCAGACCACAGATCATCCGTGTCACTGTACACCTCCTCCCAGATGGAGTTATCAGTAGGATTGTTTGGATCCCACCAATTGATTTGGAGGATTTCATTGTCCATATCTTCCTCAAATGCTTGCTCCTCTTCTCCTCCTATCAACCAATCCTCTTCCTCTACTACTATAAGGCATATCCTCTGATCTTTTGGGAATTCATAAGCTTTGGTAGCTTGTCCTACTGGTACGATCAACACAGACGGATCGAACACTTCCTCCTTAATATCTAAGAGATTGATGTTCGGTGGTGGTGGTACAGCATGATGATTAGGGAGCGGGTTTCGGGTCACATGCGGCCGATCTGTAGGCGGAGGGGAAATAGTCTTGTTATCAATCAGATTTTGTACTTCATGTCTCAACCTCTTGCATCGGTCAGTTGCGTGGCCGCGAGTTTGGTGAAACTCACAATAGAGGTTTGTATTGAAGCCTGGCGGGAGTGGATCAGGCATTGGATTTGGATCCAGCGGCTTTAGATATCCTTTTTCCTTTAATCGCTTGAGAATGGTAGTCAATGAGATCCCTAAATCAGTGAACTGACGAGGTTGTCCCCCCAATCTCGGTCTTGATGCACCCTCCTTGCTCAAAACATTGACATCAGTTGCTACCTGGTTTCCCGTGTTCCCTCCGTAAAATGGCCTTCTAGAACGGTTCCCCTGAGATTCCTCCTTCTTAATCCTTCCATCCTTGATTGCGTCCTCGATCCTGGTTCCAATTTCAAACAACTCAGCAAAGGTATGAATGCACTGGTACATGAGTTTCTCCTGATAGATGTTCTGGAGGTTTTTTATTATAATCCGGATCTGTTCCTTCTCTGATGGTCGTTGGGTCATTTTTGCAGCTTTCCCTCTCCATCGCGCCAAGAATTCAGCAAATGACTCTCTATTCTCTTGCACGGTTGTTTCCAGATCCCTCACAGTTACATCGAGTTCTTGGTTGTACTCATACTGGGTGACAAAATCCTTCACCACTTCCTCCCATATGCGACTCTTGCTTGGCTCTAATGTGAAATACCAAGATAAAGCTGCCCCAGTTAAAGTTTGCTGAAACAGCATGGCCATCATGGCAGGACTCAGACCACTTGGCTGAAAGGCCCCGATGCACATCCTCACGTGATTTCTGGGGTTGCCAGAACCATCAAACTTATCGATCTCAGGCATTTTGAAACCGGCTGGCAATTTTTCTTGAGTTCCTTCAAACAAACCCTCTAACTCTAACATGTAGCTATCAACCCCATTAGACTTGCGGACAACTTTCTCTAGCTTTTCTACCTTCTCCTTCATCTCGATACGCTCTTTCTCAGCTTTCTCAATCTTCTCTCTCTCTGCCCTAGGTACGTCAACTCTTGGTGGTTCCGGATCCTCAAACCATTCATCTTCCTGAAGCGGAGGCGGGTCGGCTATCGGTGGATCATTTACTGTCCTTTGGCGGGTCAGTGCCTCCATCATGGCCATCATTTGGTCCATTCTCTCTTTTAACTGTGCTATTTCTGCAGCATGCTGATCCTGGTCCATTTCTCCTTCTGTCTCTGGCTCTCTTCATATTAACCTTGCACTCGAATCCCTGACCCAAACTGTCCCGGCGTTCAATGCTATCTTGCCTACAACCATTTTTATTTTTAATCAATTTTCAAACAACTTTATTTTTTTTAAAAAAAATGCTTGGTAAAAATTCTTTATGAATGGCTCATATGTCACACGGATGTGATGCATGTGTGTGTGTGTGCCTATTCTATATGCTAACAGAAAAGAAAATCCTAATCCTAACATATAAGCATATAAGCACATAAAATCCTCATCCATGTCAAGTGCGCTGATTTCTCCTTTCATTGTGATCCTCATTCCCCCTTTTTTTTAAGTATCAAAAATTTTGAAATTTATTTGGAAAATATTTCTTAGATGATGAAATCTTTTGAAACAATTCTTGGGAGTTCTTTTGAAAATGAGGATGTTAAACATTGCTCAACAAAGATGATTGGATTAAAATTCATTTGAGAAGCACTTCTCCCACAAATAATTCTTGAGTTTTTTTTTTTTTTTGGATTTTTTCTTTCAAAGTGAGGACGTGAAAATATTTCTCAAAAAAAAAGATGGTTGGGTTTTACTTGATTTAAAGAAAATGAACCTTGGATTTCTTCTTCTTTTTTTTTCTTTGAGAGGGTGATTTTTCAAAACATGTTTTTCTGGATTTAAAGATAATGATTAATCAAAAATTTTCATAAACAATGAACTTTGGATTCTTGGGTAGGAGTATCACACGATTAGATAATCATCGCACCTTTCATGAATTCGGATGCATACAAGGTCAATGATGCTTAGCTAAACATGATACAAGAGGTGTAATCTTATAATCAAGATTCGGCTTATTCTCAAATGTCATAGGACATGAAAAGGAATTGCCCAAAAGTGATTAAGAGGTTACACATCTTTTATCAAGTAAGCATCGTCATCATCTCAAGTAATCCCTTTCGGGCATACAAAACTCCCTAGCACATAACCCTAATCAAGAATTGAATTCCTAATTTTGAATGGTTCTATGGAAACTATTATGCAAAGGCCGGGTTTTGGTCAAATAAGGGACCCTTGACACACACCCGATAGGATGCTTCATATACCAAAACATGGTACGAGATCAAGGGTGATCACACGGCCCCATGATGGCTTGACCGACCGGGTTGCCCCGAGCCTCCAAGGTCATAGTTCCGTGCAATCGACTGGCGAGACATGCAAATGCAATGCAACAGGCATACAAAAATTAATTAACTTGATTAAAAGGATGCTTTCAAGTCTAATCCTCGAGTGAACCCAAAATAAGAAATTCTGGTCTGCGAAACCAGAGATTCTGGGTTCGATCCCCAGCAGAGTCGCCAGATTGTGGATATCGCAGGTTTTTCAGATTTTACCCACTTTTAAAACATTTTTCAAATTCAAGGAGTCGCCACTTAATTTTTAAAAGGAAAATTAAGAAACCATTTTAAAGCAAACTGATCTTTTGCGAAACCAAAGATAAACTGGGTCCGGGGATTATGGAATGAAAGGGGAAGGAGCCCGACGGACTAAAACACCCCCTTTCATCCTATCTCGCGATAGGCCTCTACTCAACATCCTTTTTAATCAAATTATTAATCTAAGCATGCCCTCAACTAATACATATATACATATACATTACACAAACATGTTGGAAATGGTGTAAAATTGCTAACGGTAAAATATCATTCATAAATCACATATTTCAACTTGCAAGCATCATGATATGCAATAGAGAACTAGAAAACATACCCGGGATCCGGCCGCAAATATCAAACGTGCAATGCATGCAAAAATAAACCTAAGAAAGGTCTCTAACACATATTTACACATAAGGCAAAACCTAGGCTAAGGTGTCGCACATGGAGTCGAAAATCAATTCAAAATCAAAGAAATGAATTAAACTAGAGAAGAGTTGATGAATTGTACCTCAAATGCGCTACAAAACAAAGGTTAGTACACATGCCTTAGACAAGATATAATATCATAAATAAGTAAATCCTAAGTCATGTTCAATTAGATACATCTTAGACAAGAGATAAGTCCTACTTATGGAATTTAACATGTATGAATGAATGCATGAATATGAACAAGGATGGGACATGAATTTATTCACTAATTTGGATCACTAAGCCTCTGGATTTAATCTAAATTATCATTATTCAAAACATGGTTTGGGTCTCAAGACATTAGGAGACCATTTGAGTTAAAATAAATAAGATTAGACAAAAACAGTAGCAGTTTTTTGTGAATTACAGAGAGCAGACCAGCCATTCAAAAATAGGAATAAAATACATTCAACGGTTGGATCTTACTGATATTTGGATATGTTATGCCTCTGTGAGTCTAGTTTCTAACCCAAAAAGAAAATCGAGGTTCCAACGGTTAGATCTTCGGGAATACTGAAAATACTAGACCTCACTCAGGATTTTGCAACTCTCTGTCCAGAGATCTTGTATGATTTTCTAAAAATAGTAAAAAAATGAGAAACACTTAGATCTTTTTAGGGTACCTTCCTAACACATTAAGGTACTTATAAAAAATTATTTGAGACCCCAAAAACTTAATTAAGGTTCTGATTCATTAATTTCAAAACGGACTTACTGTTCTGAAAGTATTCTAAAACTCTGGACAGATTGCAATTAACTCACAAAAACCATGATCAAACCCTTCTAATCACAAGATCTTTATAAAACAAAAATCACAGTGGTAAAACAATGTGTTATTGACATTTTCCCGTTGGTTTCACTTGATTTCAACGGTTAGATTTCGAACTAAAAATCTTTGATCAAAAACAGTTTGTGAAACCACTGTTTTCATTTTGCTAGTTCAACTTTGTTGGTTGACCTCAACTATTAAATCATAATGTTGGGCTTAAACCAAATCACCTCTTCTACCATTTAATGGTCATTGAAGACTAAGGACATCTCTAGACTTATGGATTTTTGATGAAGTATGAAATGAACTTCACAAAATCCAAAACAATGAACTCAAACTCATGGACCAAAATTTGAGTTCAAAACATTACTCCTACCACTTGGTGGTCATTGGAGGCTAAAGACACACATACATGTAGGTTTTGGATGAAGTATAGAGAACTTCTCAAAACCCAAGGAAGAGATTAGTCTAAGCCATAAAGGTGGACTTAAACTAAACTACTTCTCCTACCATTTGATGGTCATTGGAGACTAAAAAAATACAAATCAACTCTAATCTCCATGGAATATAGTATGAATTCCATAAGATTCATAGTAGAGAGATCCTAGTCATGAGTTGATACTAGCATCTTACCAACTATGTGTAGATTATGACCATGATTCATTTTAATCTCCATATGGATCATAAGATCATAGGAAACTAAGGAATCAAATTCAAAGAGTTTCAATGAGATATGGAAGATCTCATGAACCTTATGAATGAAGTAGAAATAAAGGAAATCAAAATTTTATTTAGGAACACAAATTCTTCAAAACTAATTTATCTCAAACCCAAGGCATTAATTAAATCCAAATTGATGAGATGTCATGAAATTCAATCACAAGTTCTTGGTGGTGTGTGATGAAATGGGGTAAGAAGAGAGGTTTTGAAAATGTGAAAAGTTCCTAGATCTAAGAACTTGTGATTGAATTATTATATATATATATAGATTTGAAGGCTTTACCTCTAGATCTTCTCAAAACTTGTAGAAATGTTGAATTCCTCAAGCTTTTCCTCTTCTTCTTCCTCAAGCTTCAAGCTCCTTCAATGGTGATTTGATGGTTGGGTAGAGTTTTGGTAGGATTTTGGGTATGAGATTGGTAGAGTTTCTCTCTCTATATATTTTTTCCTCTAAGGCTCTCCCAATATTTCTCTCTACAATTCAAGTGTCTCCCAAATGAAAGAAAATGGGTCTTTTTATAGACTTTCCTTATCTTGGGGGCTAAGATAAGGGTAGATAGGTCAATTTGGGGTGGGTTAGGAATATTCTATGGCATCTCTAATTCTCCATGGCACTTCTATGTAATTCCAAGAAACTTGAAGGGCATTTAAGTTGGCTAGAATAAAGGAACATTCTAGAGCATCTTCAAAGCACATGGGAGATTAGTGCCCAACAAAGGGCTTTTTGGGTATTTACTTTGGATTAGGAATATGCCAAGGAATCTCTAACTCTCTAAATCACATGGGATACTTTCTTTTATTATTTCCCTTTTCTTATATATATATATATATATATATGTATAGACACATTTTTCATTTTAAATCTAAATTAATCATATGAGTCACCAAATAGTATCTTTTTTCTTTTTTTTTCTTTTTGAATCTAAAAATATGAGAAACAATGTTATTTTTAGAAAATATTATTATTATTATTATTATTATTATTATTATTATTATTATTATTATTTAATCTATTCTATTTTTTTAGAAAGTAACCCATGATCTAGTGAGCTCGAGACAGATGACCAGTGATTGGCCAAATCTAGGGGTATTAGGAGCAAGGTTTGGGAACTTGAAGCTTTTCAGAAGTCGAAGCGATGAACTTGAAGAAAATCGTCGGGACATTTATTCATCATTGATTTCTAGAGGTAAATCCCCCTAAGTTTAATAGTTCGGTCAAAATTGGGGTGTCTACAGAGTGACGATGTTGTTTAATTTAATTAATTTTTTTTTTGTTGTTGCAATAGTTTTAGGATTGATTTGGGAATGATGGAAAAATGTTTTTTTTTAAACCAAAAACTCAGGGGTTTTGGGGAGTAATGCTATGCTTCCCAAATTCAAATCCCAATTTCTAAATAATGTGGCACCAATCAAAATTCAGTAGACCCAGTACTGACCACTGTGGGGTCACTGCAACATCCTCCAATCAAAATTCAGTGGACCCACTGATCACTGTGGGGTCACTTCAACATCCTCCAATCAAAATCCTCTGCAACATCATTTGGGATGAGTATTTGACATTTGAGTTTGGGAAGCATAACATTTTTGGAAAGGTACAAAAGCAACTCTTTGTTTCAAAAGTGATCTCTGGACCAAATCACATCCTCTTTTAAGTAATCCCAAACAACTCCTAAAACTATATATATATATATATATTGTGTTCACCCATTTCAAAAGGAAAAGAAAAATAAATTTGTTTGGCAGTAGCACTACTGCCAGAAAAACTGTAGAAAAAAGCCACTTTTTTCTGGTTCTTCACTTGTTGTCATAGAAAGTGCCAGAAAAAATCAAAATTTTACGCCACTACCACTACCGTTGTAACAACTGCCGAGAAAAATCAGTTTTTCTGGCGGTTCACTTAATGCCGTATTTATCGTCGAGAATAATACTTTTTTCCGACACTCTTTTTACCACTATAATGAACCATCAAGAAAAACTATCTTTTCGACACTTTTTCTAATGTCGGAAAATAACAGCAGAGAAAAGTCCATTTTCCTGTAGTGATTAGTGCCCAACAAAGGGGTTTTTGGGTATTTACTTTGAATTAGGAATATGCCAAGGAATCTCTAACTCTCCAAATCACATGAGATACTTTCTTTTATTATTTTTCTTTTCTTATATATATATATATATATATATGTGTGTGTGTGTGTGTGTGTGTGTGTGTGTGTGCGTGTGTATGTATAGACACATTTTTCATTTTAAATCTAAATTAATCATACGAGTCACCAAATAGTATATTTTTCTGTTTTCCTTTTTAATCTAAAAAAATATAGGAACCAATGTTATTTTTAGAAAATATAATTATTATTATTATTATTCAATCTATTCCATTCTTTTTAGAAAGTAACCCATGATACAGTGAGCTCGAGACAGATGGTCAGTGATTGGCCAAATGTAGGGGTATTAGGAGCAAGGTTTGGGAATTTGAAGCTTTTCAGAAATTGAAGCGATGAACTCGAAGAAAACCATCGGGATATTATTCATCATTGATTATTAGAGGTAAACCCCCCTAAGTTTAATAGTTTGGTCAAAATTGGGGTGTCTATAATTTTGCCCCTCTTCAGCAGGGCTTGTGAAGCAACGTATATCACAAGTGAATGTCGAAGCCTATGTGAAGACAAGCCTTTGACCGGGCTATTGAGCTTAGGTAAAAATAAAATGTGTTGCAAAAACATTCACAGAGACGGTCAGTGTTGGTCGTGCTCGATGTTGAGCTGCCTGCGTATCCGAATGGGAATCAGACCAAGACGTAGTTCGAGCAAGGGATCAAACACACATAATCACAAATAAGCACACAGATGATTGCACCTATCCTATTGTGATGCACGTGCTCAAGCAAATTCATGCTTCATGCTCTCAGGTTAAATGACTTAGAACCATGCTGTTCCTTATAGTAGCAAGAATTCATCTTATGCTTTAAAACTTTCTATGCCAATGACGTCCTATCCAAAGTCATGAATGTCATTTTTCATGAGTCATTTAATCGAATAGTGATTGACTGAGATGCGCCTCGCAACCTATACTCTAATATCAAATTAGGAAGCACGCTAAAAGACTGAGATGCGCCTTGCGCCTTATACTTTGATGTCAAATTAGGAAGCAAGCTAAAAGACTAAGATGTGCCTTGCGCCTTATACTCCACTGTCTTCTAAGAATCATCTGGTTGACTGAGATGCGCCTTGCATCTTATACTCTGGTGCCGAATTAGGAAGCACACTAAAAAATTGAGATACGCCTTGCGTCTTATACTCTGCTGTCTTCTAAGAATCATCTGATCGACTGAGATGCGCCTTGCGTCTTATACTCCGGTGCCAAATCAGGAAGCACGCTAAAAGACTGAGATGCGCCTTACATCTTATACTCCGGTGTCTTTTGAGAATCATCTGGTCTACTGAGATGCGCCTTGCGTCTTATACTCCGGTGCCGAGTCAGGAAACACGCTGAAAGACTAAGATGCGCCTTGTGTCTTATACTCCGGTGTCTTTTGATAATCATCTGATCGACTGAGATGCGCCTTGCGTCCTATACTCCAGTGTCGAGTCAGGAAACACGCTGAAAGACTGAGATGCATCTTGCATCTTATACTCAGTTGTCTTTTGAGAATCATCTGATCGACTCAGATGTGCCTTGCGTCTTATACTCCGGTGTCAAATCAGGAACCAAGTTGATTTAAAGACTGTGAGATTTGCTTTGCGTCTTATACTCCGATGTCTTCCAAGAATTGTCTGATCGACGATGGTCAACAGCCTTTCAAGGACTTATGTTGCAAGAACGATGGTCAAAAGCCACTCAGGGACTTATATTGCAAAAGCAGAGATCAACAGCCTTGCAAGGACTTATGTTGCGAAAGCGACAATCAACAGCCCTCTTGGGGACTTATGTTGCAAAAGCAGAGATCAACAGATTTGCCTCACTCTAGAGGACTTCAGCAGAGTATTAACGCAAATGATGCTGTCATTGAGGACTAATGCAGATGCCATTGAGGACTAACACCAACGATGCTGCCATTGAGGACTAACGTAAAGTTTTCATTGAGGACTAATACCAATAATGCTACCATTGAGGACTAACGCAAGGTTTCCATTGAGGACTAACTCCGATAATGCTGCCATTGAGGACTAACGCAAGGTTGCCATTGAGGACTAACACCGATAATGCTGCCATTGAGGACTAACGCAAGGTTGCTATTGAGGATTAACACCGATGATGGTGCCATTGAGGACTAACGCAAGGTTGCCATTGAGGATTAACACCGATGATGCTGTCATTGAGGACTAATGCAAGGTTGCCATTGAGGACTAACGCAAGGTTGCCATTAAGGACTAACATAAAAAATGCTGCCACTGAGGACTAACACAAGGTTGCCATTGAGGACTAACACTCATGAAGAGAAGCTGCCATTGAGGACTAATGCTTAGAGAAGTTGCCATTGAGGACTAATGCTTAGAGAAGCTGCCATTGAGGACTAACGTTGATAATGCTGCCATTGAAGACTAATACAAGGTTGAAAAGCTGCCATTGAGGACTAACGCTTATGAAGAGAAGCTGCAATTGAGGACTAATGCTTAGGAAGAAAAGCTGCCATTGAGGACTAACGCTTATGAAGAGAAGTCGCATGCTCGGGAGTCTCCTCAGGCTCAAAGAATCTTGAACGAAGCTGATTGGAAGGAATGATTTCATGATTTTGCAAACCTTTGGAAGAAACATATCAGTTCTGTCAAAAGAGGGAAGTCACATTTGCCCCTAGTCTTAGACTCTTCTTATTACCACTTTAACATTGTGTTATGATGGTGTCTGGAACTTTTGCTCGCATTGCTATTGGGATGTTCATGGAAACTTTTCAAATCTTTATTAATCATCTTAAATCCATACATTTGAGACTATTATTGACTCACCAAACGAGGATAGACCTGACAAAGCCAATTATACAAGATGACTGACACAAACTCTGTATTATCATGAATCAATGTGCTTTCATTGTGAATAATGTATCATCTCACCTTTTATTTGTTCATCATCTTACAATGGTTGTGCTTTGCTGATAAATTTAAGCTTTGAAAACTTTCCTTTTTTAATTTAGCGGATTCTTTGTCTATCTAGAGTATGCTTCAAATTAGTGCTTTAGCTTATAGAATAAAAGATACTCCATTTAAAAGCATTTCAAAACAGACTTGGTGACTCGAGAACTTGTATTTGGAAAAAAAAAGTTTGCCCCTAGTTTGAAAGAGACTTGGGGCTCGCTTCTAGAGTAAAATGGGGCTTTTAGCAAATGAAGTTTTCCATAGTCTTAAGGGCCAATAGGCTCATCCAAGGGTTTTGAGAACATGATGGTACAGGATGCCTACAGCGCATTTACTCCCAACCTAAAGGTAATCATCATGAATGTGGTGGGGCTAAAGCAGAACATACCAATGTTGATGGGAAAACTTTGTTTGCCCCTGATTTGGCAATACATATATGGCTCCAGGCAAACACAAAGTTACCCCTAGTCTAAAGGAAGGAAACCAAAGGTGCAATGGGTGATGCTTTTGGTTTAGGAATGGTTATGGACCGCGAACCTTGGGAGGTTCACCTACATATCCCCAAGTGGGAATCAGGTCCAAAGTAGTTCGGCTGAGGCTTGAAAGAAAATTATCACGTGGTGCAACAATGTTTGTGACCGAACCACACAGGCTGCCTACGTATCTCCAAGTGGGAATCAGGTCAAAACGTAGTTCATGTACTGTGGAAGTTTTGAAAGACTAAGGCTTCAAGAATTGGTGGGCTTTTCGAGCCATGTTTCCATATGGGTCCAATGAGTGCTCTTTCTTGGGTAGATTTTCTTAAAAAGATTCCTTGTGGTAGCTTTTGAACAGGATGATGAGAACATGAACTACTTCTCCCTTTTATGCATTTTTTCTTCTTCTTTTCCTCTTTTCTTTTCTTTTCTTTTCTTTTTTTTTTTTGTGGCGGTTGATTCTTTTCACCTTTTCACTAGCCCGTCAATCTTCATAACTCTCATAATACATCGTGTTTTAATCATACTCTATCATACTCACAAAGCAATATCAGCCTTCCAAAACACTCTTTATTTTTCTCAAAGATATCTTTGCATTATTTTAGGCCCACTTAGCCATTGAGCATCTTATAAAATTTTGAGACTAATTGATACTTTCAAATCTCTCTTTTCATTTCTAATCTCTTTTCTTTGTTTAGAATAACACAATGAATTGGAATAATTCATGTACCAGTGATGTACTTTGAAGTGCTCAAGAATTCTCAATCTTATTTATTCTCCGCTTTTTCTTTTCTCTTTCCTTTCATTTCTCTACCTCACTATCCCTTATTCTCTTTATGATTTTGACTGACTAGGAATCGGATTTTGAAATCAACACGCATCTTATTTTTTCTCTAACTTTTTCCTAGGTTCCCTTTCGAGTTTTCATCCTAGCAATCTCTTTCTTTTTATTCTTTTTTTTTTGTGCTCTAACTTTTTCCTAGGTGCCCTTTCAGGTTTTCATTCTAGCGAACTTCTTTTTCTTTTTCTTTTTTTTTTGGAACAAGAAATTCATTTAAAATATTTGGCTACTATCAAGGATCAAGTTATGGCTTTGGACTGGTTGGGCTCATCTTTTAGGCTTGGTATTTGAGAAAAGGGGATGGTGGGCAAGCTTCAAGTTCCAAGTTCATCTTTTTAAGATTGAGCAAGAGCATCCTTAAATTTTTAAAGTAAAGCTAATCAATTCTCTACTTCTCCTTGGTTTTGGCACAAAATTTGCTTTGATCACTTGGAGATCATTTTCAATGTAAAGAATTTTTAACAAAGTATTTTCCATGATCATTTGAAAAAGTGATTTTTTTTTTTTTGCTTAATGATCCATTTATTCATGATTTAGCACACTGAATCAAGAAAAATGAGATTTTATTCATTTAGCATAGAAAGAGGATTACATCACTCGACTCAATAAAAAGACTTGAAAATAAACTTGATAATAGACTGACTAGAAGACTCGACTGGTCTTGACATTTGACTCCTACTTGACATGACTCAATCATGGACCATACTAGACTAGATTCGGTCTCAATTGGAGTGTCACAGATGATTTTCAATTTATTGGGTCCCTAAGAGAATCTACATTTTCTTCAACAATAGTGTTTCCAAACACTGTCACCTTACTAGAATCATTTGAACCTTCGGGTTCGTCACTCTCCAACAACATGTGTGCAAAAACATGTTTTCCTTTAAATCAAGAAAGACGAACCCAAGAAGATTAGAAGTGTCCTCACTAAGGGATCTAGTTGTTCCACTCTTTTTATAAATTCAACAACATAGAGAAGTAAAAGGTCTGCACGCAGAGTTGATTTTCAGGAGGCAAGGAATTTTGAGTAACTATTGGATTATTTTGTGAATTTGTATTCAACATGCACGAAATGATATTGACTGATATAATGAGAGTGCCAAAATATACATGCTTTGATGATTTGATGCGGTTAAATGCATGCACTGCACACATGGCACACGAATGCAATGCACGTGTGTGTGCCTAATCTATATGCCAAAATAAAAGCAAATCCTAACCCTAGCACATAGACACATAAGCACATAAAAACCTCATCCATGTCAAGTGCGCTAATTTCTCTTTTCATTGTGATCCTTATGACCCCTTCAAGGATTGGGTATTTAAAAAAAATTAAAATCATTTGGAAAGTATTTCTTGGATGATTAAATCTTTTGAAAACAATTTTTGAGAATTCTTTTGAGAACGAGGATGTTAAACATTCCTCAACAAAGATGATTGAATTGAAATTTTGCTTTGAAATTCATTTGAAAAGCATTTTTCCTAAAAACAATTTCCAAGATTTTTAAATTTTTCCTTTGAAGATGATCATGTGAAAATATATTTTAACAAAGATTAGTTTGGAGCTTTAATGAAAAAAAAGTGAACTCCAAAGATTTTTTGAAAGAGCAATTGAAAACTTTGGAATAAAGATGGAAAAAATCCATTTTGTTTCAAAGATGGATTTAAAATTCTTTGGGTAAAAGGATCATATGATCGAATTATCACTGTACTTTTCATGAATTCGGATACATACAAGGTCAATGATGATTACCTAAACATGATATAAAGGATGTAATCTTATAATCAAGATTCGGCATGTTCTCAAATGTCATAGGACATGAAGAGGAATTGCTCAAAAGTGATTACGAGGTTACACATCTTTCATCAAGCAAGCATCGTCATCATCTCAAGTAATCCCTTCTGGGCATACAAAACTCCCTAGCACGTAAATCCTAATCAAGAATTATTTTCCAAAGATTGAAAGGTTCTATAGAAACTATTGTGCAAAGGGCCGGGTTTTGGTCAAAATAAGGGACCCTTGACACACACCCGATAGGATGCTTCATATACCAAAACATGGTACGAGATCAAGGGTGATCACACAGTCCCATGATGGCTTGGCCGACAGGGTTGCCCCGAGCCTCCAAGGTCATAGTTCCTTGCAATCGACTGGCTAAACATGCAAGTGCAATGCAACGATCACACAAAAATTAATTAATTTAATTAAAATAATGCTTTCAAGTCTAATCCTCGAGTGAACCCAAAATCAGAAATTCTGGTCTACGAAACCAGAGATTCTGGGTTCGATCCCCAGCAGAGTCGCTAAATTGTGGATACCGGCATTTGGGCCACTTTTGTTTAAAACAATTTTCAAAACAAATACCAAGAGTCGCCACTTAATTTTTAAAGGAAAATTAAGAAACCATTTTAAAAGCAAACCGATCTTTTGCGAAACCAAAGATAAACTGGATCCGGGGATTATAGAATGAAAGGGGAAGGAGCCCGGTGGACTAAAACACCCCCTATCATCCTATCTCGTGATAGGCCTCTAGTCAACATCCTATTTAATCGAATTATTAATCTAAGCCTGCCCTCAACTAATACATATGTATATATATACATTACAAATGCATGTCAAAAAAGGGTACAAGATTGCTAACAACAAAATAGCATTCAAAATCATGTAATTCAATTATCAGGCAATATGATATGCAATAGGGAACTAGAGAACTTACCTGGGATCTCATTGCGAATATTAAACGTGTGATGCATGCAAGAAAATAAAACCTAAGAAAAGGTCTCTAATCATATATACACATAAAGCAAGACCTAATCTAAGGTGTCGCACATAGAGTCGAAAATCAATTAAAATCAAAGAATAACATGCAAGTACAATGCAACGAGCACACAAAAATTAATTAATTCGATTAAAATGATGCTTTCAAGTCTAATCCTCGAGTGAACCCAAAATCAGAAATTATGGTCTGCGAAACCAAAGATTCTGGGTTCGATCCCCAGCAGAGTCGCTAGATTGTGGTTACTGGCATTTGGGACACTTTTGTTTAAAACAATTTTCAAAACAAATACTTAATTTTTAAAAGAAAATTAAGAAACCATTTTAAAAGCAGACCGATCTTTTGAGAAACCAAAGATAAACTGGGTCCGGGAATTATGGAATGAAAGGGGAAGGAGCCCGGTGGACTAAAACACCCCCTATCATCCTATCTCGTGATAGGCCTCTAGTCAACATCCTTTTTAATCGAATTATTAATCTAAGCCTTCCCTCAACTAATACATAACTATATATACATTACAAAAGCATGTCAAAAAAGGGTACAAGATTGCTAACAACAAAATAGCATCCAAAATCATGTAATTCAATTAGCAAGTAATATGATATGCAATAGGGAACTAGAGAACTTACCTGGGATCCCGTTGCGAATATTAAACGTGTGATGCATGCAAGAAAATAAAACCTAAGAAAATGTCTCTAATCATATATACACATAAAGCAAGACCTAATCTAAGGTGTCGCACATGGAGTCGAAAATCAATTAAAATCAAAGAATGAAATAAACTTGGGAGGGGTTGAAAAATTGTACCTCAAAAGAGCTTCAAAACAAAGGGTTAGTCCACATGTTTTAAACGAGTTAAGATATCAAATAACCAATCTTAAACTTCTAGTTTAAATGTATCAAGTAAAGGACGAATTGACACAACTTTGAATTCATTTTAACTAGTTGGAACCATAGCACCTTTATAGATATACAAGTCTCAACTAGGAGTCAATGTAATTTCCATATAGAGATGTCATAACCCTAACATGATCATAAGGAACCCCTAGTCATATTCAATTAGTTTCAATTAAATGCAACTTAAACTAAAAATTAGTCCTATTTATGAGCATCAATATGTATAAATGAATGCATGAACATGAACTAATGAGATATTCATTAGCTTGGATCATCTAGCCTCTAGATTTAAACTTAATTGACTTTATTTAGAACATAATTTAGATCTTAGGACATTAGGAGTTCATTAGATTAGAGTTATTCAAGTTTTATCAAAATAGTGATAGAATTGTAAGAATTACATAGAACAGACCAGACTTTAAAAAAAAAGAAATAAAATACTTCCAACGGTTGGATCTTAATGATTTTTGGAGTATGTTATGCCTCTGTAAGTATAGTTTCTAACCCAAAAATAAAATCAAAGATCCAATGGTTGAATCTCTGAAAATAGAGTTATGACTAGACATCACTCAGAACTTTTCAACTCTCTGTCCAGAGTTTTTTTTATGATTTTCTAAAAATAGTAAAAATATCGGAATCACTTTGATCTTTTTAGGGTATCTTCCTAACACATTAATATTCATAGAAAATTTTATTCTAGGTCAATAAAACATGATTAAGTCTCTGATTTACTTATTTTAAAACGAATTTACTGTTCTGAAATTTTGGACAGAGAGCAACTTACTCACAAATCACAAGGTCAAACCATCCTAAGTATAAAATTTTACTAAGGCAAAGGTCACAATGATACATATATGAGTTATGATCAATCTCCAATTGGTCTCATTCAATTCCCATGGACCATGATTTAATTAAAAATCTTTAACTTACTCACAAATCACAAGGTCAAACCATCCTAAGTATAAAATTTTACTAAGGCAAAGGTCACAATGATACATATATGAGTTATGATCAATCTCCAATTGGTCTCATTCAATTCCCATGGACCATGATTTAATTAAAAATCTTTGATCACAGTGGGTTCATGAATTCACTGCACCAATATCAACTTATTATTCATACTCTTATTCTAAACTTAGATTATTTATAATTCTCTCCCAAATATGTGGTCCTTGAGGAATATGGATTCATTTTTATCCTATTCTCCTCTCAAATTAATGGTCTTTGGAGACTAAGTAAGACCAAACCCACATGAACCTCATAGAATATTGAAATAACTCTATGAGATTCATTGAAGGACTCAAGTCATGAACGAAGACTTAAACCCAACAAAAATCATATGGATATAACCATGACCCATATTTATCCCCATATAAATCATTAGATCATAGGAGACTAAAGGATCAAACCAAAGAGGATCCAATGAGATTTTAAGGATCTTATGGATTTCAAAGAGAAAATAGAGACAAAAGGAAGTAAAATAAAGGTTTGAATAAAATGCAAGTAAGAAAGTTTTTACAACTTGTTTTTGCTGTATACCCAAGGCTATATCTAGATCCAAATCAATGAAAACAACACATGAAAATTCAATCACAAACTCTATGTGGTGTGTGATGAAATGGGGTAGGAAGAGAGGTTTTGAAAATGTGTAAAGTTCCTAGATCTAAGAATTTGTGATTGAATTATTATATATGAAGATAGATTTGAAGGTTTTTTACCTCTAGATCTTCTCAAAACTTGTAGAGATGTTGAATTCATCAAGATTTTCCTCATCTTCTTCCTCAAGCTTCAAGCTCCTTCAATGGTGATTTGATGGTTGGGTAGCGTTTTGGTGGGGTTTGGGTATGAGATTTGGTAGAGTCTCTCTTTCTATCTTTTTCTCCTCTAAAGCTCTCCCAATATATTTCTCTATTCAATTGTCCAACGACCACAAAATGATGGAAAATGGGTTTTTTTTATAGACTTTCATTATCTTAGGGGCTAAGATACTGGTAGATAGGTCAATTTGGGGTGGGTTAGGAATATTCTATGGCATCTCTAACTCTCCATGGCACTTCTATGTAATTCCAAGAAACTTGAAAGGCATTTAAGTTGACTAGAATAAAGGAACATTCTAGAGCATCTTCAAAGCACATGGGAGATAAGTGTCCAACAAAGGAGTTTTTGGTTATTTACTTTGAATTAGGAATATGCCAAGGAATCTCTAACTCTCAAAATCACATTGGATACTTTCTTTTATTATTTTCTTTTTCTTATATATATTTATATTTGTGTGTGTGTGTGTGTGTGTGTGTGTGTGTATGTATAGACACATTTTTCATTTTAAATCTAAATTAATCATATGAGTCACCAAATAGTATTTTTTTTTTCTTTTTTCTTTTTGAATCTACAAAAATATAGGAAACAATGTTATTTTTAGAAAATATAATAATAATAATTATTATTATTCAATCTATTCCATTTTTTTAGAAAGTAACCCATGATACAGTGAGCTCGAGACAGATGGTCAGTGATTGGCCAAATGTAGGGGTATTAGGAACAAGGTTTGGGAACTTGAAGCTTTTCAGAAGTCGAAGCGATGAACTTGAAAAAAACCGTCAGGACGTTATTCATCATTGATTATTAGAGGTAAACCCCCCTAAGTTTAATACTTCGGTCAAAATTGGGGTGTCTACTCATTCCCTGTCCAGACTACCCTGTCCCTCTTAATGCAGATAATGGAGTTTATGATGACGGCTATTACCCGGAGTTGAATTATTCATATAGTGGCCCCGCTAATGCCGGTTATGCCGGAGAAGGCAGTTACGCTGACGATTTCCCATACGACAGCTAGAGATGAAGAAATTATAATTTGTTTTATATTACTGTTGAACTTTATTAGTAAGCGGGTACTTGGGCATATGTTGTCTCCAGACCTGTTATGATCCTGAGGACCACTCTGATATTGTAATTGATAGAATCGTTATTATATATTCAATTGTCTACTGTTGCTTCTAGTTAACTAGTACTGTGTGGTGTGAACAATTAGTGACATTCACCCGTCATTCACTACGGACCCAAAAAGAAATTTATTTCTCTCTATTTTTGCTGCTTCGGGGTGTGACATATATATACATACACATATACATGCCCTAGGACTCCAAGTTTTAATAAACTAAGCCCATTGGACCCGGTCCTATTTGTACCCAAAAACCGCCAAAGGTTTTGATGCCCAAGTGGAGAGAGCAGAGCTGACCTGGGCTTTACCTCGTGGCCCATTTGTGGCCCGTTTAGACTGCAGAATGGGCGATCTAGCTTGAGAAACAAGTGATAGGGAAGTAGATTTGGCTAAGGCATAGACCCGGTCATGGAAGAAGGGATAAGATGTGTGATAATCGGGCAACATGTTTTGAAGAAGTATGAAGCTCCAGAGTTCAAGCCGTCATCGGGCTCAATGTTACAGTTCAAGGAGAGGCCTGACAGATAGGAGGTAATGAAGACTGATAAACAATAAGGAAGAGGAAACGTGTGGCTAATTTCCTTATTGTTGGAAGCTAAAATAGAGTAAACGGTGATTAAATCCAACTGGATATGGAAGGCCAATCCCTATAATTTTGTGATTAGTTCGAGATCTTGATAAAGATGGGAAGAGTTGGGATAAGGAAAGATTTTGGGAATCCTTATCTTGCTTGAGGCACAATTCAAGGAGTCCTTGCCATATTTGAACTCTTTAATGACTGCTATAAATATAGAAGTAGGCCTACATATAAAATACTCCGCGTCACTCTCGATACACTGCATCCAAATGCATTCAAGCAACATTCAAAAGCATTCAAACCTGCGTTTTGGTTCTCAACACTCATAGCAATAGGTGTGTCCCTTTTGTTATTTTCTTTACTGTTTTAATCTTTCATGAACAATCAGAGCCTGTTCTGATTTTGTTCCTTAGTTTTGTTTTGTTTTTCCAAACACATTCAATAAAATACCAGCATATTTTATTAATTATTTGTGATTGTTGACCTAGTAAATCCATCACTGTTAGACTCGTGCGTTTCAGTACTGCCTAGGAACCTCAGGCCAAGGGTACTTTCCTACTTGGCCATCACAATCACGTAATATATCTCAGATCTCAAAGTATTGAGTATCATTCACTCAAGCACTTTAAGAAATTAGTTTGCATAATCAAATCACTTTCGGTTCTGGCACGCCCACGCAAAACTATAGCAAACAAGTCCATAGATTATGTGGGTGACCCATCGCCCACAAAATGCTAACACTATTGATGAAGCAACAAAATACTTAGAAATGGTTATATGTGTGGCCATTTGTATGTAACAAGTCACCAAGTTGAAGAGATCATTAACATGTATGGTTGTCATATTGCTTGAAAATGTATTTGATGGCACAGATCCTGGAAGTTGATTCCAGCTAAGATCTCTGTAAATATAACCACTTACCAGTTAGATACATTATTAGCCAAAACACATAATGAGAATAAATGGGCAATATTTAATGCCTGCTAAAGGAGCATTTGAAAACCACCCCATGGAATTTGAACATCACTCAAAATTACAAATAGCTCAGTTTTGCTATCCTACTTAAATCAGGTTCTACACCTTGCAAAATGCAATTTCTAAGGCCTCTACCAAGTCAGCAAGAAAGAAACAGTGTAGCCATTCCTTCTTGATTAAATTACAATAACTTACATAAGTAGTCTATACCTTACTATTGAAATATAGGATTATTACCTCTTTACAGCTTTCACAACCTTGAGATATGCATAATCATTGAACAAGGCTTAGCTTATTATCTGTACGTTGCAAATGAATATATTAATTCTTTACAACAATACCTGTAGACACCCCATTTTTTCGGCTATTAGATTTAGGAGACCCATAGCTTGGTGGTTCACAATGATCGAAAAAGACTCAAAAGGACTCCTGGAAGTTAGTTCTATTTCTCAAAATGCTCAGAATGACCAAAATGCCCCTGAAAGCCCGAAAACTCCCAGATTTGGACCAAAAGTTCTGGAAACATGCTATGTCATAAGAAAAGTAAGAAAATGAGTTTTTAAGTAAAATCAGATGAAATAGTCAGCCCCTAGAGACCCCCGGAAGTCCCGGAAGTTCCCGAAAAGTCCCCGTTGACTGGTTTGACCGAGTTTGACCAATGTTTGACCAAAATCGTCCAAATTCGCCGAAAAGTTTTGAGATCATTCTAGATCATGTAGAAAGTACTAAAATGAGTTTTAAAAGGAAATCGGACGATAACGTCAGCTCCCGGAAGTTCCCGAGAATCCTAGGTTTGACTGGTTTGACCAAAAGTTGACTTTAAAACCGGAGCGCCGCAACAATTTTCAAACATTTTTTCATAAATACTAGAGGTCAATAGCATTCCAACTGTATATCGCACATAATTCCTGGATCTAAAGCAAATTTATTTTGAATTTTCGAAGGCAAAAAATGTGATCAAATCGGCTTTTATTGTGAATACTGCAAAACTTTTCAAAGCGACCCATCTCCAAACTATTTTTTTATGTAAAGTGGACTCAATTACCTTTCCAACATGATATCACAATCTCAATTTGGAGTTCGTATGCATTTTCTGTGAATTTCGAACGAAATAGAGCTTTTTCGAGAATACCGGAACCTCTGAGGGCCTAAAAAGAATTATCTAGACAAATGAGGAGCAGTGCCACCGTGGCACAGGCCCAGTGTTGCCACGATACTCTCCTCTAGAACAGTCCATTTTTTGCAATTTCTTTTGGGGGTCCATTTTAATTAATTAGAAAACAAAAACGACGTAGCTCTATGTTTTCAGTTGTTTGGGACCAATGGGAGTACTTCTAAAACCCCAAAACCACCCCAAATTAGCCTATATAAACCCCGCATTGCTCTTCATTTGGGGGGGGGGGGGGGCAAGTGCAAAGTCCATAGAAGTTGTAGAGAGAAAGATAGATAGAGATAGGTTTAGAAGAAGGAAAGGGAGCTTCTCCCATTGATTTTCTATAAGAAAGTGAGTTTCAATCTTGTTTTCTTCCATTACCTCTCTTATACTTCACATTCCAAATACCCCCAATCACCATTCTTGAGCATTCTTGAGTTAGAAAGCTACTTCCATGTCCAAATGTCAATATCTATGAGTGAAGCACCAAGCTAGAAGTCCAATATCACATTGATTATCATCTATTGATTGCTATTTACTTGCTTGTTTATATATATGTTCATCTCTTCTTACCTCATTTCTTTTTATTTTTCTTTATTTACTTACTTGTTCTTCATCATCTAAATGATGACATGAAGTTTGAGGTGAGTGAATCCTTATGGATAGTAGCTCTTGACCTCAAAAACATGTTTAATAAATGATGATTATAACTTCAATACCTCCAAGGTATCCTTGAAGTTATGTTCAAAACAAAAATGAAGCTCTCCAATAATATTGGGGGTTCTTGATGATGAGTTTGATGTTGATATTTCAAGAAGTCATAATCTCTATTTGATGTTGAAAATATACTTTCAAAACCTCTATTTCAAAACCCCTCTCAAACCCTCTCATTTTGATCTCAAGAAAGAAAACTCAAGTTTTTTTCCAAAATCTTTAAAACAGTGAGTCAAAACAGTGAATGATCTGAGCTCAAAGATTTCTCTAGAACTCAATACTCAATGTATGGATGCAATACCACTTGTAAAGTCTTCCTAACTCATTATAGAACACCCATGATTTTTGGTTTGACTTGGAAATACTTGGGAGATTCCATTTTGGTCCAAACATTCTCTCCAGATATTCTGCCTTTACTGTCACAGTAGCTTGGTCGACTTTCAACTTGTTTTACAGAAAACGTTTCCAAAAGGAGTGATTCCAAACTATTTATCCCTTAAACTTAAGTGTATTAGGGAACTTTATATATAAAATGGGCCCCTAGATCATTTGTTTTCATTTTCTAAGATGTTTTGACATTTCAGTCGACAGTACGAACTCTGTTTCTGAGTAACCTCTATTGTTCATATGATTTCTCTCAATCTGTAATAGTTATTAAAGATTGTCTTTTTGGGTTGTGTTCTAGACACAATAAGGAAGATCTCCATAAAAAATCATGCATTGAAAACATTCCTAGCCCCTTTTTTCAATTTTCAAAAGATCATGTTACTATTCTATCCACTATTCACAGCAAGCATACTTTTACTTCCATCCTTTGATTTGATGCTTACATGCACTCCAAATTAGCTCATGTCTTAGGAAGTAGTTCATACTACATTTGTACATATCCCATGATGATTTCCTTCATTCATTCATACACATTCTGGACTTCTAAGTCATTCTAGGAATCCATGAACACAAAACACACTACAACCTTGGCACATTCTAGATACATACATTGCATCTATGCAAAGATTTAGGGCTTTTGTGACTCCTAATCTAAGAAGATCATAAAGAATGAACTTGATCATATGCTCATGTTTCCCTTCGATCTAATCATCCTTTCTCATCCATCCCGGGGATTGAGAGGTCTTCTTTTCTCAAAGATTAGCATGCATCATTCTAGCTTGCTAAGCATACTTTGATCCTTTTTGATTTATTTGTTTCAAGAACAATTCATGTCCCCTTTAGATTAGGGAAACTTAATTACTTGATATGTGATTAGACGATTTTTCCTAGGTTTGTTCATGTGGTCTTTCACTTTTGCATCGTGTGATATTTGGCTTAGATCTTATGAATGATATCTTATCTTTTGATCTTCCATTTCAAGATTCTTATGTGATGTAATATACCTATCATAGTATTAATTGTCGAACCAAACATAGTAAAAGATGATTATTTGGATGCTAATTGAGGCCCGTCGAGAGACGGGGCAAGTTGAGGGTGTTTTAGTCGTGACAAAGGCTCCTTCATCTCTCGTACCAAAACCCCGAGTCAAGTTCTTTGGTTATGAAGGGTCGAGTACTTTCCTCCAATCTTCTTAAACCCGAAAGGCTGGGCCTTTATCCATTTGGGTGAGTCAAAATTAGGTTTCTTGGCTCCTTAAAGACCAAGTGGTGACTCTGTATCTATTTTCAACAGACCTTTTCTTTTTTTCTTTCCCTTTTCAAAACGATTTCAAACAAAAAAGAAGTGGAATTCCACGTGTCCACAATACCATCAAGACTAAAATAAATACGAGTTTAAAAAAGATTAAGCTATACACATAATAGGACCAACATTGTTATGAAATTGGTTATAGTTAAATAACCTGTCTCCCTGTGTTTGTCATAGAAAATGTAGGGAAATAAATGGAAGTAAAATTATAAAATCACCTTCAAACAGTACAAACAATCATTTTGCTTAGTTAAGTCAATTTTTCCATTTCTTTCCATAACAAACAGAGAGACAAAATTAAGTAAAAAATAGAAAAAATGCTCAAGGATAATTTGCCCATATATTTTTTACTTGTTAGTTCATTCCTCAAACTGAAAATAATTAATTTTTAGATTCTTATATGTGCTTCTTTCTTTTATCTTCAGTTCAGTAACGATTGTCCCAACTCTTACACTACGATATGTATGATCATCTTTATGTAAGTCGCATACATGTTGTTATCTTCTATAGCATTGTTAATTGCAATGTTTCAATTATAAGTAATCTGATACTTCCCAAGTTTATATTCCCAATGTGGTTCCCAACACATGTGCCACTACTAGATGTTCATTGGAGGATGTTAAAGGTGGTCCCACTGCCGCATGTGTTGGGAATTATATTGGGAATACAAACTTGGGAAGCATAACAATACTCTTCATCGATTATATAAGTCTAATCTATAATCCACAAACCAGTGTTCTAAAAATTGGCATAGGCACTAGGGGGAGCCTGGCCGCTGCGATTTTCCCTAGGCGTTAGTAAAAATCGCCTAGGAGATTATGCAGGCCCTAGTGTCATGGGCTTAGAATTTTTTAACACCTTCCAGTGCAACACTTAGACTAACCCCCACTACTGTAAAATAAGTAAAGCCTTGCTAGTACTCAAAGTAGAGAAGAGGTGGAGGGTTCGGAGAAAGAGTATTGTATTGCTCTCAAATGCTTTACAACTCTTGGATGGTTTGACCAAATGAGGGCCTCTCATTTTTATAGGGAACTAAAAATACAATGGACGGTCTAGATTATTTCGATCTAACGACCTTCATCAATTATCTTGAATACTCCTATGAAATATCTAGATATTTATAAGCTCTACCATCTTCTAGAATTCTCTATTGAAGTCTATAATGTACAAGATATAAAAGCATATAGTAAGCCCTAGATTCTTCTCGAATGTATAAGTTATGCAATGCACTAGAACATTCTTCCATAGGCTGCCCACCAAATGTTTGAGAAAAATGACAAGCCGTGACACTAGGCGTGTCTTTTCTAAAAATATTTTTTAAAATGTGGGGTAAGATTGTTATTTTTGTAAAATGAGATTAAATTACAAAAAAAATACGCATTACCTCCCTTTGGTTTGGCCCGATTCCACATTATCCCCTATACTTTATTTCGTAACATTTCACCCCCCCCCCCCCCCCCCTGTGGTTTAGACCAAGTTGAAACTGTTACTTTTATCATCCAAACTAACAGAGTTGGCCTCCAAAAGTGGGCGAGATTATATGGCGCCATTCATGCCTTATATACAACTAAAATACCCCTCTATGTATTAAATGCCATCATCTTCTCCCATTTACACACTATGAAAGACACTTTCCAAAGTAAATACACTACCGGCAAGACAAGACAGAGAGGAAGGGTGACGAGCAAAAACCAAGGCAAATCTGGTATGTCTCTTCTCCATTGTTCATGATAATTATTACCATTTTCTTTAAATTCTTGCCAAAATACCTTTCTGTTTTCAAAGATGGCTAGTTCACAATCATCACAATATGTTGGGAATGGTGGATCATATTCTCTGTATTTTGTATCTTGCTACTTGTAGTGCAATGCAATATAAGCACTTTAATTTCCCATATACACAATTGTGTCCATTTACACAAATGGATGGCTTGACCAAATGAGGGGCTCTCATTTTTATAGGGAACTAAGAATACAATGGATGATCTAGATTATTTCGATCTAACGGTTAGATTATTTCGATCTAACGGCCTTCATAAATCATCTTGAATACTCCTATGAATTATCCAAGAGGTTGAGGGTTCAGAGAAAGAGTATTGTATTGCTCTCAAATGCTTTACAACTCTTGGATGGTTTGACCAAATGAGGGCCTTTCATTTTTATAGGGAACTAAAAATACAATGGACGGTCTAGATTATTTCGATCTAATGGTTAGATTATTTCGATCTAACAGTCTTCATCAATCATCTTGAATACTCCTATGAAATATCTAGATATTTATAAGCTCTACCATATTCTAGAATTCTCTATTGAAGTCTACAATGTACAAGATATAAAAGCACATAGTAAGCCCTAGATTCTTCTCGAATGTATAAGTTATGCAATGCACTAGAACATTCTTCCATAGGCTACCTACCAAATGTTTGAGAAAATGCCAAGTCGTGACACTAGGTATGTTTTTTCTAATTTTTTTTTAAAATGTGGGATGAGATTGTTATTTTTGTAAAATGGGATTAAATTATGGGAAAAATACACATTACCTCCCTTTGGTTTGGCCCGATTCCACATTACCCCTATACTTTATTTCATAACACTTCACCCCCCTGGGGTTTGGACCAAGTTGAAACTGTTACTTTTATCATCCAAACTAACAGAGTTTGGCCTCCAAAAGTGGACGGGATGTATATGGCGCCATTCATGCCATATATATAACCAAAATACCCCTCCTCTGTATATTTTAAGCCATCATCTTCTCCCATTTACACACTATGCAAGACACTTTCCAAAGTAAAGACACTACCAGCAAGACAAGACAGAGAGGGAGGGTGACGAGCAAAAACCAAGGCAAATCTAGTATGTCTCTTCTCCATTATTCGAGCTGATTGTTCCCATTTTCTTTCAATTCTTTCCAAAATACCTTTTTATTTTCAGAGATGGCTAGTTCACAATCATCATAATATGTTAGGAATGGTAGATCATATGCTCTATTTTTGTATCTTACTACTTGTAGGGCAATGCAATATAAGCACGCAATGCAATCTAAGCACTTCAATTTCCCATATACACAATTGAGTCCATTTACACAATTGTTCTTCTGATGATTCCTTCAAACTATGGTGCTCAGTCTCATTTTCAAGTTTAGACCACCAATCATCCACATCTACCTTAGTTGGCCCCTTATTACCATTATTCACTATGATCATTGGCTTCATCTTCCTTTTCAAGTTCAGTAAATATATCATCATCATCAATTCCTTCAAGATCTTCATCCAACCATGAACCCTAACTGTGTCACTCTCTAATTGTAAACTCTACCTTAATCAATCTTAAAATCATGAACCCTACGTCAATTACCCCAAAATCAAAAAACTCTGACTCAACCAAACCTATGAATTAATTTGAAAATACTTACCTTACCTTCAACGATGGCAACCGTTGATGTGTCTCCGTCTCTAAAAAAAATCCAATTTTGCCTGACCCAAAACCCTACTCACATGATGTACTGATGTGAAGAAGAAGGGCACTGAAATCTTAAATACTTAGTAAGGGTATAATGGCCTTTTCATCTGCTCTGTTAATAAAAGTAACAGCTTCAGCTTGGTCCAAACCACAAGGGGTGAAGTAATACTAAGTATAGGGGGTAATATGGAATCTGACTAGACCACAAGGGGTAAAGTGTATTTTTCCCTTAAATTAAAGTAATGGTGTTTTTGAAAAAGATGAAAACTTTGATCAGTTAAGTTTGATTAGGAGTTAACTTTGATGAAGAGAATGAGTTTGAATCTCAGAGAGAGAGAGAGTATGTGTGTTTGTATGCGTGTATATTAGAGGCGCGAATTAAAATTTCTATTCGATCTATTGTTTTAGTGAGCCAGGAATCAGAAACATTTCAGTTTCGTTTCGAAAACATGTGAAAACACAAGAAAAAATTTAAAACACTAAGAAAATTGTAGAAACAAGACTTTTAATCTTAACTGTATGCACATATAAAGCTAATAATTGATTAATTGATCATTTGAGGTCTATGCATGCAATTATATCAAATAATATATAGTTAAATTAGAAATACATGATGATTTAGTCATCAATCTATAGTCACACAGTTCATAGAAATGCATTTCATATGAAAGAAAAGTTATATATAAGCACATAAGGGGTTAATAAGACATTTCTAAAATACATATGGTTGTTCATCTAACAAATTTATATCCAATCGACAATAGAATGTCGAGCGGGTGCATAAACTGGTCCAACTCTGGGTATTCACCAAGAGGAACATTCTATGTTGTTGGATACAATGGATATATAATAAACTTCAATTAAATAGTGACTAAACATGATCAAAGCACGTATATATACGCTATCCGAAAAACAAGTTTATGTCCCCACACATGGTTGTTTTGTGGACTACGACGTCTTGTTCTTGAGGATACTGCAATTAACAATTGAAGTACAACAAACTTCAAATGTTCTGCAGAATTAAATGTATATGAATTGTGTAGGATTTAGGTTACAAAAAACTTTAAATCATGCACTACAAAAAATAGAGTTTATAAAACTAATTGGTAGCCTGGATCTACTACTTGTTAACTCTATAGATGTGTATATACAAGAGGGAGAAGAGTTTATACCTCAGGTCTTGAACCCAATTCTAATTTTCTTCTTTCTTGATGGTACAACATCCTTTATTAGGTTGTCTTCACCCTTATGACTCCTACCGATGCTTGCTGAAAAGACTAGCTAGGGTTGGTGGGAACCTTAATAGAGAGGATAGAGAAGGTTTGAGAACCCTAAAACAGTTTCTGTAGCTTCTAGTATAATAAGACGATGAACTCAGATTTCTAGACGCAGTTGCCCTATTTATAGATTCCCAGAATTAACCTTACCTTCAATCGATCAAAGTGGCTTCGATTGATCTAACCTTCAATCGATTGAACAACTTTTGATCTATCGAACTTGTCTTGACTTCAATCGATCAAAACTCCTTCGATTGATCGAGCCTTTCCAAGCATCCTAGCAGAGCTAAGAGTGCAACCTCCTAGGTTCTTTATTATTGGCTCAGACTAGTTGTTAATTCTCATGACCAAACTCTTTGATCAACAAATCAATTAACTGATCAGTTAATGTTTACTCTACTATAAAACGATAACTGAACTCCAACGCAAAAGAACATATCCAAAGCAATAACTAGACTTGTATGGTGTACTAATGTCCCTCTACCGTCAACATTCATAATCATATTCAGGTAGTCGGATAAAAGGTTACTGTCAACCTGAATCATGATTACTTCTTGTATTCCTTGAGTCCCATTCACCTCTCATGATTACCAAACATGTTGATAACTACTTATCAACAAAATTACAGTTCTCAATAATAAACTTGGTGACATTCTCAAGGGAATGCTTACTCTTTATCAGAGGGTAGATTCTATCTTGATAATATATGTTCACAATCCTATGAACATAACATGCTCAAGATACCTAGGTGTTGATCTTTTATAAACCTCACTGATTGGTAAGTCAAAGCAGCCATGTCCACAGTCTATGTTCATAATCGTCTCAAGATTGAGAACACGTACCTTATACAAGTTATGAGTTCCTCTCGACTGTTGACAATCTTAAGTGTCAATACGAAAGTCAGGTCCGTCAATGCACTATAAGGACTAGCATATTAACTAGGAGTTATACTCTAGTGATTGGGATTCATCACTCCATCCTATGGTAGTTAATCATGCTACAATATAAACCTGATGAGATATCCAGTCCCATCATCCACTGTGACAAATTCTAAGTATCAAAGAATAGTGATTTGTATCTCACATGTATGTATCTAAGGATTAACAATCATCTCATGAAAGAAATATACATAATAAAATGTAAAGCTGATATCCGTATATTAAAATGTCAATGTCTCATATATAAAGTAATGGTTTGAGGGCACAAACCCAACAAATTGCTCTCTATGACTCAAGAATGGATAAAGAAAAGAAAGATAAAATCTATGAAAAGTATATCAAAACTAACTAACTATATTGTATATATAGAGGTGTCTATTGGGTAAGAGATGTATCTCTACACAAATGGTTGTGTCCTAACACCTATACACTACATATATAACAGTATATACACATTTATCAGCCATTAGAACAGATGAAATTCAAACAAATTCGAATTTTCTACATGAAAAGTTGTGATTCTTCACAAGCTGGGCCCAATCGACCGGTTGAACGGGGTCGGTCAACCGGTCAAATGCCCCTCTGCCTGAACTTATTTAAAAACTTCATATAGCCATTAACCCGGTCGACCAGTCGAAAACCCCTCTGCTAGAATCTTGAAACTTAATGTTCCAAGCCTTTCCTTGAGCATTGAGTCTGTCCATGGCAATCCTAACGATCCCCTTGAGCTTATATAAATTCTCATTCACACCTCGAAAGTAACAATCCCCCACATGTGAATGATTATGGCTTACTAAACAAAAATGAAATACAATAAAACTACGAGAGCAATTCACAGACTTGCGACGCATTAGGAGAGTGTTTTTTGGACTTGAACTTTCCCTTAGTGAATATATACTAGATTTACTTGGTGACTGTAGACACCCCAATTTTGACCGACCGCCGAATTTAGGAGAGTGTCGCCTCCGTATCCGATGATAACAAGGACCGGAAGATTCGAAGTATTCCAAGCTCTTCAGAAAGTTCTCTAAACGCGGTAAAATTTCACAGAAAAGAGGAAAATACCAGGTATTTAAGAGAATTCAGGTATAAAAACACAATTTTCGGAAATAAATCCTCAAAAATCATTTGCTTTGGGAAAAAGAAAATCTAAAAGAGGGAATCTTAGCTAAAAACGGCACACGGCGGACTGCCGCGGCACTCACTGAGTGTCGAACGGTAGTCATAGAGTGCCGGGCCGGCATTCACCAAGTGCCGCCAACAATTTCTGACTGTCGTTCACTTTTAAAGTTTGTATTTTGCAGAGCAATACGTATGCGTATGCGAATAAGAACAAAAAATTGATAAAGTAAGACTGACAAAAACGCGGCAATCCATTAATTTTCGCGGCATTTGATGAATGTCGCGCGGCAGTCGCGTAGTGCCGCGACGGCAGTCATGAACTGCCGCCGCGGCATTCATGAACTGCCGCCGCGGCATTCACGGACTGCCGCGACAGTTTCTGGACTGCCGCGCTGGGCAGCAGTCTGCCTAATTTCAGAAAGTACACATTGTACCACCAAATGAGAGAATTACACCTGTTTTTTTGCTCCAAAATTCACCAAAAATACCTGGTAATTTTGCCTATAAAAGTGAAGGGATCTTCCTTAGAATTAGGAGGGAAGAAAAAAAAGACAACAAGAGCTACCCACTACATACAACATCCATCACTTCACCAACATTTTTTTGAGAGAAAAGAGAGTTGAGAGAACTAGAAGAGCTTGGAAGATCTTCAAAGAAAAGAAAACTTTGAGGATAATTTGGAGGTGATCCTCTAACCATAGATTATTTATATACTCTCTTCTTCTTTTGGATCTCTAATCCTAAAACCTCTTGCTATTCTCTTTATTTGTCAAGCAAGCTTAGGAGTCTCTATTTCTAATTCTTCCTTCTATTTTTTTGTATGTGTTCTTCTTTTGAGAGTCTTGGAGATCTTCAATATCTCTGTTGATCTCTTGAGTATGATCCTTTGAACCTCATGTAAAGCTTATACTCTACATGAGAGTCAAAATTTGATCATCACTTTGTTTCATATAGGTGGATCCAAGTCCATGCTCATGACTTGGATCCTCTAAACTTGGTATCCAATGAAGTCATTCCCTTATTCTTTTTGAAACTTAGGAGCATTAGTCATGTCTTTATCTCCCATGACCATCAAATGGTAGGAGTAATAAGTTGAATTCAAGCTTTGGTCTATAAAGTTTGAGTTCATTGTTTGGAATTTTGAGAAGTTCATTTCATACTTCATCAAAATCCATAAGTATAAAGTGTTTTTTTTAGTCTTCAAGGACCATCAAATGGTAGAAAAAGTAGTTCGGTTTAATCTCAACTTCATGTTTTAATAGTTGAGGTTAACCAACAAAGTTGAACTAGCAAAATAAAAACAGTGAGTTCACAAACTGTTTTTAATCAAAGATTTTTAGTTCGAAATCTAACCGTTGAAATCAAGTGAAACCAGCGGGAAAGTGTCAATAACACATCGTTTTACCACTGTAATTTTTGTTTTGAGGTGGTTTTATGTTTAAAAAGGTTTGATCATGGGTTTTGTGAGACAACCACAATCTGTCCAGAATTTCAGAATAGTTTCAGAACAGCAAACCGGTTTTAAAATTGATAGATCAGAGCTCTAACCAAGTTTTCATGACCTCTAATAATTTTTTATAAGAACCTTAATGTGTTATGAAGGTTCCCTAAAAAGAATGAAGCAATTCGGATTTGTTTTCTATTTTTAAAAAAATCATACAAGATCTCTGGACAGAGAGTTGTAAAATGCTGAGTGATGCCTAGTGTTTTCCACATTCCCGGAGATCTAACCGTTCAAACCTTGATTTTCGTTCTGGGTTAGAAACTAGACTCACAGAGGCATAACATATCCAAAAATCATTAAGATCCAACCGTTGGAAGTATTTTATTTCTCTTTTTTAAGATCTGGTCTGCTCTCTGTAATTCATAAAAAATTGCTACTGTTTTTGTCTAATCTTATTTATTTCAACTCAAATGGTTCCCTAATGTCTTCAGATTCAAATCATGTTTTGAATAACGATAATTTAGCTTAAATCCGGAGGTTAAGTGATCCAAATTAGTGAATAAATCCATGTTTCATTCTTGTTTACATTCACTCATCCATGTTCATCTAATGCCCATGATTAGAAATAGGTATTGAATAAAGTTGGATTTCATGCTTGTTAGATCTAAGCTAGGGAATTAGGATTGATTATTTGACATCATATTATTATGTGAAGCATGTGGACTAATCTTTGTTTTGTAGCGCATTTGAGGTACAATTTCTCATCTCCCTTCTAGTTTATTTCATTCCTTGATTTTATTGATTTTTTTTAACCTCATGCGCGACACCTTAGAATTAGGAGCTTGCCTTATATGTATATATGATTAGAGACTTTTTCTTAGGATTTTCTTTTGTTTGTATGCATCGCACGTTTAAATATCGCTGCTGGATCCCGGGTAAGTTCTCTTGTTCCTTATTGCATATCATATTGCTTGCTACTTGAAATATGTGATTTATGAATGATATTTTGCCATTAGCAATTTTACACCCTTTTGACATGTTTTTGTGATGTATACATATATATGTATTAGTTGAGGGCATGCTTAGATTAATAAATTTGATTAAATGGATGTTGAGTAGAGGCCTATCACAAGATAGGATGAGAGAGGGTGTTTTAGTCTGGCGGGCTCCTTCCTCTCTCATTCCATAATCCCCGGACCTAGTTTAATCTTTGGTTTCGCAAACGATCAGTTTCCTTTCAAAATGGTTTCTTAATTTTTCCTTTTAAAAATTAAGTGGCGACTCGTTTGTTTTGAATTTGAATTTTAAAAAGAACTTTAAAAGAAAAGCTGTGGGTAGAAAGAAAAATGCGATATCCACAATCTGGCGACTCCACTGGGGATCGAACCCAGAATCTCTGGTTTCGCAGACCAGAATTTTCTGATTTTGGGTTCACTTGAGGATTAGACTTGAAAAATGTCCTTTTAATCAAATTAATTAATCTTTGTGTGCCTGTTGCATTTCACTTGCATGTCCAGCCAGTCGATTGCACGGAACTATGACCTTGGAGGCTCGGGGCAATCCGGTCGGTCAAGTCATCATGGGGCTGTGTGATCACCCTTGATCTCGTACCATGATTTGGTATATGAAGCATCCTATCGGGTGTGTGTCAAGGGTCCCTTATTTGACCAAAACCTAGCCTTTGCATAATAGTTTCTGTAGAACCTTTCAATCTTAGGAAATCAATTCTTGATCAGGATTGTGTGCTAGGAAGTTTTGTGTGCCCGGAAGGGATTATTTGAGATGATGACAATACTAGCTTGATAAAAGACGTATAATCTTTTAATCACCTTTTAGCAATTCCTCCTCATGTTCCACGACATTTGGAGAACATGCTGAACCTTGATTATGAAATTATACTTCTTATATCATGTTTAGTTAAGCATCATTGACCTTGTATGCATCCGAATTCATGAAAAGTACGGTGATAATCCGGTCATGTGATCCTCCTACCTAAAGAATTTCCTCTTTCCAAAGTTTTTTATTATTCATTCAGTCTTTCAAAGAAATACAAAAAAAAACCTTTCTTCTCCTTTCGAATCGAAATTTCCTTTGTTAAGGTATATTTTCACTTGATCAATTTCGCAAAGAAATAAATTCGAAAAATCTTTGAAGTTATTTTCAAAAAAAAAAAAAAAAAACTCTTCAAATGAATTTTAAAGAAACCCAAACATCTTCTAATAAAAGATTAAAAATCTTTGAGAATCATTTTTGAAAAATCTCACCTCTGAGAGGGTAGTAAGGATCACAATGAGAGGAGAAATTGGCGTACTTGACATGAGTGAAGATCTTATGTGTTTATGTGCTTATGTGTTAGGATTACGATTTTTCTTCTTTTTGGCATATAGAGTAGGCACACACGCACACATGCATTGCATCCGCATGATATACAAAATAAAAGTTTTTGTTAAAATAAAGGTAAAAGGTCTTCTAAAAAATTTAAAATTTACTGTAGGAGCGAAAATAGCAAATCAAGCGTGGTTTAGGGACCCCACAGCAAGGCTAGTAAGGAGAGGACGTGCTGACATGGCCGAAGAGAGAAACAACGAAGAAATGTCCGGTTTAAGGGTACTAGTCGAACAGCAAGCGGAACAGATGAGAAGACAGGCCCAGAACATGAACCGCATGATGGGAATGATAGAAGAGCTGAATCGCCGACCACCACAAATGAATCCGCCTGTTATAGACCCGCCTTTGGGAGGAGGGGACGGGGATTGGTTCGACGATCAGGAAGCACAATGGAATGACGCACTAAGGGCCAACAGGGACAGAGAAAAAGATGAGAAGGAGAAGCTGCTGACTGAGAAGATAGAAAAGTTGGAAAGGGTAATGCGCAAGGCTCAGGGAGTGGATACCTACCTAATGGAACTGGAAGGGTTGTATGACGGAGTACGCGAAACACTGCCTGCCAGGTTCAAAATGCCGGTTTTTGACAAATTTGATGGGACTGGCAATCCTCGCAGCCACGTAAGGATGTGCATAGGAGCTTTTCAGCCTAGCGGTCTAAGCACTACCATGATGGCCGTTCTATTTCAGCAAACCTTAACAGGAGCTGCTCTATCGTGGTACCTTACACTTGAGCCAAGCAAAACCAGAGTTTGGGAAGAAGTCGTGAAATCGTTTGTGGCCCAGTATGAGTACAATCAAGACCTGGACGTCACTGTTCGAGATCTAGAAACGACCAGGCAAGGGAACAAAGAATCGTTTACTGAGTATCTGAGCCGATGGAGAGGGAAAGCCGCAAAAATGGTACAGAGGCCATCAGAAAAAGACCAAATCCGAATGTTAATGAAAAACCTGCAGCCAGTCTATCAGGAGAAGATGAGGTTTCAGTCAATCAACACTTTTGCCGAGGTGTTCGATGTGGGAACCAGGATAGAAGACGCGATTCAAGAAGGAGTGATCAAGAAAGAAGAACAACCGAACCGGTACCGGAGGCCCAGTTATGGATCAAATGGAGGGCATTCAGGGGGTCACTCTAGCCCCACCGATGTCAATGCACTTAGCGAGCCGGAAAGAAAATTTGATATCACCATAAACCATCCAAGAGGAGGAGGGGATAAGCAACCAAGAAAATTCTCAGATCTGGGAGTATCATTGTCAACCGCTCTTGACAGGCTGTTAGCGAAGGGGCATCTCCGTCAGTTGGAACCACGACCTCTGCCAAGTCCGCTTCCGCCAAATTTCCAAGGGGACCTCTTCTGCAAATTTCATCGGCAGAAAGGCCACTTAACGGATCGATGCATGAGGTTAAGGCATGAAATCCAAGACCTCATTGACAACAAAGTGATATCCGAACCGCCTGTCAAAGCCCCCAATGTCACCAAGAATCCTCTGCCAAACCATCGTGCTGTGCCGCCGCCGCGGGGCCTGTATTTCTTGGGGATAGAAGAAGCAACCTTTAATCCATCTAAGCTAATCACTAAGTCTGGGGCACCAAGAAAACCATACCTTCTGCCTAAGGACTCAACGATCTGTGCTTTGGAGGATCAGCTAGGAGAAAATGAAATGGGGAAGTCAGATTGGTGGAGCAACGATCAAGACGTGAGCCGGGTGGAGGATGACCTTTGGTACAAAAGTGACAAAGAAACAGAGGTGGTAGAGAGTACTTTGGAAGTTAATTCAGAAACCGACAATCTATGGATGAAAGAAGAAGTCAGTCACTTGACCCGGTCAGGCAGACATTTCAAGCCGCACGAACTGGAGGAAGATCACCCCGGGAGAGATCTGGACAAGGGAAAGGGTAAAGTTGATGAAGAAGCAGGGAAAGACAGGATCCTGAAACAGTTGAAAAAGACCCAGGCTAACATCACTGTTTGGGGGTTGCTGATTGCCTCCAAACGTCACAGGCAGGCGGTTCTAGATGCTCTGAGCCAGTCTGACGTATCTATCGACACCACCCCGGAGGATCTCATAGGACTGATCGGTAAGATCCCAACTTCGACTATTACCTTCTCGTCAAATGACCTGCCTCCAGGAGGGCCCGTGCGCAACAAACCGTTATATGTCACCGTCGAGTGCTTAGGGAACGTCGTGCCTGCTTGCCTGGTAGACAATGGATCAGCCCTCAATGTATGTCCTTTCCGAACAGCTAAGCGGATGGGTCTAGACGAGTCAACATTTGCACCATCTGAGCAAAGGGTAAGAGCCTACGATAATACCCAGAGAACAGTTATGGGGATAGTCCTTCTTCGTCTCACTGTTGGCCCTTGTGAAAAAGAAGTTGAGTTTCAGGTCATTGACATACCCGCTTCTTTCAATCTGCTATTGGGGAGGCCTTGGTTGGACAGTTTGGGGGCCATACCATCAACAATCCATCAGAAGGTTAAATGCATTTGGGAGAATGAAGTCCGTGACATCCTCGGGGATAGTTGGAATCAGTTGACCGAAGCGTCATCTAGCGCGCCGATTTTAGAACTTCAATTGCAAGAAGAAGAAGCGAAGATAGGAGGGTTCAAGTTTATCAGCATGTTGGAAGAAGAAAAGTCGAGAGAGTTTCTACCGCTCCATTTTGATCAGCATGCCAGTCCAGTGGTCGCAGGGATCATGAAGAAGATGGGCTTCTTTCCGGGATTAGGATTGGGAAAGAACCTTCAGGGCCTGCCTGAGTTTCCAAGAATTCCTACTCAGACTCACACTCACGGCCTGGGGTATCAGCCAACGAAGAAGGAACTAAGGGCAAAGAAGAAGGCTTTCGATGCGCCACTAGACCCTTACCTCAAGACGCTCAATGGATACTTCGTGAAGGAAGGAGAAGACTTCCCCTTCTGTGGTTTCCCAGAGCCATGGGTGGACCAGAAGGACAAGCGCTTAAAGCCGGGGTTCGAGATCTTTTTCTCCCACGAATTCTCCAAACACAAGGATCCGTTTCTGCAAGTGCCTGAAAAGCCTGTTACTATCGATGATTGGATCGGTGTACTAGAAGGACCGGTCATGCAGAATCTGTTGAGCGAGGAAGGGGTAGAAGTCGAACGAAAAGGGGAAGAAAACAAGGGTTTGGAGGTCAAGGCCGAGGAAGGGAATGTTGAGGATGTGCTGGAAGAGGATGCGCTGGAAGAAGAGCTGGAACTAGAAGAGGAAGAGAAGACAGACACCGGAGGACTGCCAGGCTGCATCACTATGGAGCTCAAGCAAGGAGCCAACAAGGAGTGGGTCTTTGAGTCTAGTGATAAGTATCCCCCTCACCCAGAGTCTGTAATGGCCCAAATGAGGCGTCTTACTATTGTTATGTCTGTTGTAATCACTCCTAACAAAATCAATGAAAGTATGACTGATTCCGCCTACTCGAATGCGCTGAATGAATGTGATGATCATGGAATACCTAATGAATTTCAAAAGTTAATTGACAAAGAATCTGCATGTAAAATCATTGAGGACACTCTAACGATTAATCTAGGAAATGAAAATAATCCTCAAAATGTCTTTATCGGCTCAACACTTAGCAATGAAGAAAGCAAAGAACTAATCAATCTATTAAATGAATTCAAAGATGTTTTTGCATGGTCTTATAATGATATGCCAGGTATTGATCCAAAGATAGTCCAACACCACATCCCTCTCTTTCCCAATTCGAAACCCATAAAACAGAAATTGAGGTGAATGAGGCCAGAATGGGCACTTAAAGTAAAAGAGGAGGTTGAAAAGCAACTAAAGGCTGGATTCTTGATGGTCACCGAGTATCCAGAATGGATTGCCAACATTGTACTTGTCCCAAAGAAGGATGGTCGTGTTAGGGTTTGCGTTGACTTTCGAGATTTAAACAAGGCAAGCCCTAAAGACGATTTCCCATTACCCCACATCGATGTGTTGGTCGATAACACTGCGGGACATGAGCTTCTATCTTTCATGGATGGATTCTCTGGGTATAATCAAATCCTCATGGCACCCGAGGATAGGGAGAAAACCACATTCATCACTCCATGGGGGACATATTGCTATAGGGTTATGCCATTCGGACTTAAGAATGCAGGTGCGACCTATCAAAGGGCTGCCACCACTTTACTGCACGACATGATCCACAAGGAGGTTGAAGTGTATGTGGACGATATGATTGTGAAGTCCAAAGAGAGGGGAGGGCACCTAGAGGCTTTGAGAAAATTCTTTGGGAGATTGAGGGAGTTTAAGATGAGGCTAAACCCGCAGAAATGTACCTTCGGAGTTACCACAGGGAAGTTGTTAGGGTTCCTTATTACCCAAAGGGGGATCAAAGTAGACCCAACCAAGATAAAAGCCATAACCGAAATGAACCCACCAAAAAATGAGAAAGAACTGAGAGGGTTCTTGGGGAGAATACAGTTCATCAGCCGCTTCATTTCCAAACTCACCTTGACCTGTGATCCATTGTTCAAACTTCTTAGAAAAGGAGAAAAATTCAAATGGGACACCCTTTTCCAACAAGCCTTCGACAAAATCAAAACCTACCTCCAGAACCCCCCTGTCCTATCACCACCATCACCCGGGAAACCGTTATTGCTTTATCTCTCCGTATCTGAAGATTCGATGGGGTGTATGTTGGCCCAAGAAGGAGAAGAGGGGCACGTGGAGAAGGCCATTTATTACTTGAGCAAGAGAATGATCGGATACGAGTTGAAGTACTCGCCCTTGGAAAAAACCTGTTGGGCCTTAGTCTGGTGTACCCGTCGCCTTCGCCACTACATGCTAGCATTCCCTGTGATCTTGATATCCCAAATGGACCCACTAAAATACCTATTCGAAAAACCCGTCTTGACCAGTAGGATTTCCCGTTGGACCATGATGCTGGCTGAGTTCAATATCAAATATGTCACTGCCAAGTCCGTGAAAGGGAGGGCTGTCGCCGAGTTTTTAGCCGATCTCGCTGTAGAATCCGAAGAAAGGGGAGAATTTAAGTTTCCAGATGAAGAAGTAATGGAAGTAAAGGAGGAGTTGTGGAAATGTACTTCGATGGAGCAGCCAACCAATTAGGTTACAGGGTCGGAATCATCCTCATAGCACCCGATGGGACCCCTACTCCATTAGCTGTCAAACTTCAATACAACTCAACCAACAATACCGCGGAATACGAAGCCTGCATAATTGGGATGGAAGCGGCCTTGGCTTTGAAAGTCGGACGGATTGATGTCTTCGGAGATTCCAATTTGATCATATCCCAGGTCCGGGGAGATTGGAAAGTAAAGTATGAGAAGCTAAGACCTTATCATGATTACCTGGAAAGTCTGAAAGCACAATTTCAAAAGATTTCTTTTTACTACCTCCCTCGTGAAGAAAACCAATTAGCCGACTCATTGGCTACCTTGGCCTCGATGATCCAAATCCCCTCCAAAACTACCATGATCCCGCTATCCATTGAATTAAGGAAACAACCGTCGTTTGAAATGGTCGCGGCCGTGGAAGACGAAGAGGAAGTACCGTGGTATGAGGATGTGTGGAAGTTCATTAAAGAAGGAGAATACCCCGAGGGAGCCTCAGAAAAGGATAGAAAGGCAATTCGGCGGTTCGCCGCTCAATTTGTGATCTATGCAGATAAGCTATGGAAGAAATCCTACACCGGGTACAATCTAGAGTGCCTATATGGAAGGGAAGCTAAGAGAATGATGGAAGAAATTCATGAGGGAGTGTGTGGGCCCCACATAAATGGGCACATGCTAGTGAAGAAGATCATCCGACAGGGATACTATTGGACAACCTTGGACAAAGACTGTTGTGAGTATGTTAGAAGGTGTCACAAATGCCAGATTCATGCAAATCTAATGCACACCCCACCGTCACAGCTCTATAGCATGACCACCCCTTGGCCGTTTTCCGTATGGGGGATCGACATCATTGGTGAGATAGTTCCGAGGGCTTCCAATGGGCACTGGTACATAATCGTGGCGATTGATTATTTTACAAAGTGGGTAGAGGCAGCCTCGTATGCAACTTTGAAAGCCAAAGATGTGGTAAGTTTCATCGAGAAAAACATAATCTGCAGGTATGGGGTCCCGAATGAGTTTATCTCCGATCATGGCAGTCATTTCCAAGGAGAAGTTATCCCGCTCTTGGAAAGGTATAAGATCACTCGTCACCAATCATCCCCGTACAGGCCTCAGACGAATGGAGCAGTAGAAGCGGCAAATAAAAATGTTAAGGAAATCCTGGGGAAAACGACGGATACATATAAGGATTGGCATGAAAAGCTGCCATTTGCTTTGTGGGGGTACCGGACCTCGGTCAGAGCTTCAACAGGTGCTACGCCGTACTCATTGGTCTACGGGATGGAAGCCGTTCTCCCAGTCGAGGTAGAAATACCCTCTCTTAGGGTTTTGGCGGAATGTGAGATCCCCGAATCAGAATGGGTACAAGGAGGGTATGAGGAGTTGATGTTGCTCGATGAGAAGAGGCTGGCCGCGATCAACCATACTCTGGGGTACCAGAAGAGGATAGCCCGTTCTTTCAACAAAAAGGTCCGCCCAAGGAAGCTTGCTGAGGGTGACCTTGTCCTCAAAGAACTAAAAGTGCCTGTTTATGACCCCAGAGGAAAATTCAAACCCAACTGGGTCGGGCCGTACATCATTAAGACTCTCCTTTCCGGAGGGGCGGCTTATCTCATGGACCTGGACGGGGTTGAATTTAAACAACCAATTAACCTCGGTCGCCTCAAGAAGTATTTTGCTTGAAACCTTTCTTTTCAAAACCTCCTACCTTGATGAACTACGCTTGACCTGATTCCCGCTAGGGGATACGTAGGCAACCTACTTGGTTCGGTCACTTAAATAAAACCGCCCGAACGGCGTCTTCCTTCATACCTTGAACCGAACTACTCAGGACCTGACGACCACTCAGGGATAAGTAGGCGGGCTCTCCAAAGTCCTCGGTCCACTCAAAAAAACTCGTGCTAAACTAGGGGCAAACTGGCGTTTGCCCAGAACTAGTTCAAAGCCCTAAAGCCAGGGGCAAACTTTGTTTGCTAGCCAAAGAACCCAGATATCAGTCTGAAACCCGTCTTTGGATCTCCTGGCTATCAAGATACATACTATAAAGAAATAAATGAGAGTTCATGGTATAGAAAGAATGAAGCCTAAAGCAAAATTCAAAGCAAGGTAAAGAGCCGAGAAAAGACATTTGAAAGGAGAATTCTTCATAAAAGATTAATTGAAGGGGGGGGGGGGGGAACTCTTTGATTGAACATGTTAGAACTTTCCTAAAAGATAACAACACTTTTTGAAGAGAAAAATAAGGAAAATCACATTCAAAAGCGTAAACAAAGAGTAGGCAGGGTCTGTCAGAAAGTTTTGTAAAATAACAAGCTTTTCCCTATTTTCGTCTACTTTATTATGCATATGTCCGTCAAGCTCGCCTCGCAACCAAGGCTTGGATCTCTAGGAGATATTCGGTAGTAGGCGCAGTCAGAGCAGGAACCCTCAGGAAAGGAGCAGCCATTCTGCTGGGCCAAGCCTCCATGAAAGCCTTCACAATAGAAGGACGCAAAGGGGACCCCCTGGTGAAATCCGCAGTCACAGATTCAGTAGCATCTTGCAAAAGTCCAAACTGACGGACAACTCGGTCAGGAATGTAGAAAGTCGTAGCATGCAAACCCGGCAGCCAGATGCCAGGTCGCCCATGGAGGCGTACAGCAACAGAGCGACAGATCCACGACGGACAAACCCAGCAGATGTCACTAGAAGAGAGGCCCTGAAGCCAACCAAGCCACGCGTCGGCGGACTGAAACAAGCTATGAATCTCCATGCGATCATAAGGAAGTGACCCACGGAGATGGGAAGCATGTATGAAGAGGTCCAGACACTCCATGAGCCAAATTCGCAAGACAAAAGGTGCCCCAGCGGGTAACATGACCCCAGTAGCATGAGCATGGCCCAATCCAATCAGAGTTTCACCAAGGACTAGCATAACAGCACTTTTCATCTCCCGCAAACCGCAGGCAATGGGTATGAGAGTGTCCGAAGATGATCGAAAGAGAAAGTAAGAGAGCATAGCAATCGACAAGGCACTACGTCGAATGATCTGATACTCACCATTGTAAGGGTCCCCTATGGGAGCATAAACAGAAGAAAGGCGCTCAAAGTCGATTTGCCTGTCATGAACAAAAGAGCCCGCCGCATTCTGAGACATGTGGAGAAGGGTGGCTAAATCACGGACATACCCGGCCTGAATCTGAGGAACCATCAATTCAGCAGAAGGATCCGTGTGGAGAATGGCGCTAAACTCCTCAAATAAGGGGCAAATCTCCTGAGAGCCGAAACGAAAGACATTGAGAGCAGGATCCCAACATTGGACGACGGGGCGAAGTAGACCCTCATTTAGATTCATCTGTTGGAAAGAGAAGAGATCATTTAGTCTGAAGCACTCAAAATTGAGCTTGTCAATGCCAGAGAGAGTATCCATCCATGGGAAGAGGATTTGAGAACTAATGGGGGCCATTTGGAGAGGAAATGAGAAGAAATGAGAAGTATTTTGCGGAACTTTGAGAAAGAAGGGGTATAAATAGAAGAATAAGGCTGTCTACCTACCCGCGGTACTCGATAAAGTGCGGCGGCACTCGATGAAGTGCCGCGCGGTAGTCAAATGCCGTTGCAACACTTACTGACTGTCGTCGCGGCTCTCACTGAGTGCCGCGGAGACCTAACCGAGTGCCGTTCTGAGTTTTTCATTGGCCAGGATTTGTTTGTAACACGATCAGCCCACCTGCAAACAGAAAACTTAATGAGAAGCAATAAAATGTGTGCATCATGCAGCACGTGCAAATACATTCATTCATTCATTCATTTCATTCATTTGTACATTCCAAAAGATTAAAGAAACAAAAGCATTCAAAGATAAAAATAAAGACGGGATCAAGCCATGATCCCACATACGGCAAGAATTGGACCAAGCTATGGTCACACATACGGTGAAAAGCAATAATATAATAATAAAAGTATTAGGAATGCCTATCCTACCAACTATCAGGGAGCAGCCATCAAAATAAAGCATATGTGTATATATACAGTCATCCACCAAAATAAAGTATAAATCCTCTCAAAAAAAAATGATAAAAGCAGGATCAGCTTCGACGAGTCGTGCGCCTAAGAGGCTCCTCCTCTGACTCGGTCCCGCTGCCTCCACCACTCTCTCCACGTCCGCTGCCTCAGCCTCTGCCACCGCTAGTGCCCTCGCTGCCGCCTCCGCCACGCCCAGCACCGCTACCTCCGGGGGCATCGCTGAGAGGGATGCCAAACTGCTGAAGCTGCTGCTGGAGCTGACCCACCTGCTGAGACAGGACTCTGATCTCCTCCGCCTGAAATGAGAAAAATGAATCTAGGAAATGGTGAAATGAAGGATAAAATACCGAGAACAAAAGGAACAGAAGTCATACCTGGGCTCTCAACTGAGTCGCAGCAGTCGCCCGAGCCCCCTCAGCCTGAAAAGAACGAGAACCAAGAATAAAGGCTAGTAAAAGAAGAAGCAGTCAAAGTCAAATAAAAGGTAGTCCCTTACCATCCACTCTCGCCCAAGGACCCACTGTCGCACGCTGTGGGCATACGCCAAACCCTCCTCCGCGTAGGCACGCGGGACGACGTCATAATGGATAGGAATAGTGGGGGCGCCCCGTGATAGCCGGGGGATCGTCGTCACGTGGGGCTCACCAAATGAGACGATCGACATGGTCCAGTCCCACTCGGGCAAGGCAGGAGGTCGAACCGCGGCAGGAACAGGCTGCAAACAAAAGTAATAAAACATGAATGAAGAATAAAAGGAGAACTCACAGAAATAATAAAGGAATCATTTACTCACCCGAGTCACTTCCATCAGAGGGAAGTTCGGCATCAACTTGGCGGCACGGAAAGCCGCATATCCTGACGGGTCGTCCAAAAAGCCGTGGATACCAAAGCCGGCTCGAGCATGGAGTGTATCCGTGGCCCTCATAGAGTCAGGAGGAGGGAACGGCACGAAAAAACCAAGGTCCGCCAATGACTGCCTGGTCACTCTCTCTCCTAGATACCATGCCTAGCCCTCTGACCCACCATCAAGAAGTCGTCTCGTCGGGTCATACCCGACCGACTCTCGAATCCCCGCACTAGCCTCGGGCAACACCCTAAGCCACGGCTGCCAATGCACGTGCTCCTCCCTCAGGTTCGTCAGGAAATTTTTGAACGAAACAAAATCGTGGGCCCTGGTCTTGCGCCCGACTCTGTCCTTCGCCCACTTCAGCCCCTGGGGCATGACGAGGGCGTCAGCGTCACGTGTCTGAGGAGACATCATGCGAAGATACTCGTGGAAACAAATCTGTGATACAAAAAGAATAAAGAGGGTTAGTCTCACATCTTTTTAATAAAAATAATAATGGGCAATGGAATATAGGAAAAGGTATACCTCCTACGCTCTCCAATAACCACTAGTGGATGCCGGCTTGTCCCGGGATATGTCACCCATATGACAGTATAGGATAGCTAATCCTGTATGTCACGCCCCGACGTAGCATAAATAAGGAAAGCATTTAATTTCCTTTATGGACCCGTAGGTCGCGACAGTTTGAAGAATCGATTCCGTCCCAAACGTCAAACAACAAAACATAATAATCAGAGTAAAGCAATCAAGGCTTACAAAAATTTTCTAACTTATTACATCTTATGAACCGGGGTCAACTAAGGCACAGACCGCCTTGAAAATAAAATAATATCTTAGAGTCTGTTACAGTCATCCTTAAAACAAAACAGTTCATAACTTAAAACAGATAAACTTAAAGCATATAATAAACAGTTTCTTTATTCCAGAAGCAGCCATTCTCAATTAGCATAGTCGTATGATTCCTCCTGGTTATAACCTGAAAAGCCTGAACACGAATGTCCAGGACGCATCAACGTCGTCAGCTTCAAGAAGCTGGTGAGTATTAAAAACATGACTTTAAATGTAAAACATACCCATTTACCTTTTTCCATTATCAGTTTGTTAAATCAATAGTTAAACCGCAGAAAGAATTTATTTTATACAACCACAAGGAAAATAATAAGAGTCGTTCATTCATAAAACACAGTTACTCGTGTATGAGATAATGTACCACACTCATCTTGCCGACTCTTTTCTCTCGACAGCCACGACAACCCACTATCCTACTCCTGGTATCTTTGAAACACTCAGATAGCCACACTTTAGCAACGGGGCGCCAGGGAGTGTCCAGTTTGCCTCACACTTTGGTCCGGGGTACCAGGGAGTGTCCAATGCCTCACACTTTGAATACCCTAACCGCCATGCAAATACCGGGGCAACCCCTCACACAGTATCCAGACTCGAGTTATCAGGGAGTGTCCGTAGGCCACACTTTAGCACTACCATGGGTGCCAGGGAATGTCCGAGTTCGGCTTCACACACTTTAATGCTTCCATGGGCGTCAGGGAGTGTCCATATTTGCCACCATCGCATTTCAAAGATACCCTCTCCACAAGCTCAACCACAACCACAACCACAACCACAACCACAACCACGACCACAACCACAAACTCATACTCAACCACAACCACGACCACAAACACAAACTCATACTCTTTCCACACTACCATTACTCTTTTCCACACAGACTGACACCCCTATGCATGTACCACTGACCCACATGAATGGTATGCACTTAAATGAAAAACAAAAAATGCTGAATTAAAGGAACAACACGCGTACGGGAATTAATGAGTCATACTACAATGTTTTAATCATTCAAACATAACCAAATAGAGTTCTGATCAACTAAATTCCCAAACAGAGCCTTAACAGTACTAAAAAGTTGAACCAAACAGACCTTAAACACAAAACAAGCAAAAACAGAAACTGTCAGAACTCGCGCGCGCGGGCCGCTCGCGCGAAGTGTCGCTCGCGCGGGCCGCTCGCGCGATATGCCCATTTTCCTTTTTATAATATAACTTTTCTGTCTGCCTGAGAAACCCAAGGTCGCGCAGGCGGATCGCTCGCGCGAAGGGGTTCTCGCGCGACCCTCGCTCGCGCGGCCAGCCAATTTTTTTTTTCATTTATATATATAAACTCTTACGTCTGCCTGGAGACGCCAACCTCGCGCGCGCGGGCCGCTCGCGCGAAAGGTCGCTCGCGCGGGCCGCTCGCGCGATTCCTCGCGCGCGCGATCGTGGCGCGAGATGAAGCTGAGGCTTCATCTTCTCCGCAGGAACTGTTCTGTTTCAGAAAACAGGGTCTAAAATTGACCCATTTCAAATCTGTAAGTATGTTTATCATGTTATATATGGATCTTTTCCTTTTTCAACGAGGATTAAGAATCTATGATTAATTTAACACCATTTGATCCATAGCTCTCCAATTTTAGGAAAAACTAAAACATGTCAAAACTTCATTTTCAATATACTTTCTTATATGAACGAATTAGGTTCTAAAATTTTAGACATATCATCAATGAGGTATAATCTTTCATAATCAACTCTAAAAACAAGTTTTGGTTAAGTTTGGAAAATTGTGATTTTTGAAGCTCAAGCTTCCATGGACGAATTTAGTAGTGGAGTTCCAAATATACACACACAATATCAGTAAATAAGTATAGAATTACATTTAGAGTGAGTTAGAAATACTCACTGTGATTAAGAGGTGAAGTAATTGTTGAGAAAGAAAGACCAAATAAGAATCCAAATACAAGCTTGGCTATGGAGGTGAAGTTCTCTCTCTCTAAAATTGCAGTGGTTAGACTCTCAAGCTTACTCTAACTCTCTGTGAAAATGATGTGCAGAATGTGTGTGTGTAGAGGGAATGTATGTGAGTGTATATAAAGAAAGCCAATCTTGGCCACCAAGTTCAACCTTGAAGACTCTACATTAGATTTCAATTACTAATTTCCCCATTCAATCCTAAATGAACCACAAAATCACAGATGTGTGTGTGTGTGTGATATATACATACGTATACATATATACATCCTCAGAATGTGAAGAGGCACATAGGGTGGTACGGGTCAATCTTGAGGTGTTTGGCAATATAGCTTATGGACACAACACTTGCACATATAAGTTGTATGTTCCCAAACAAGGCACAAGGCAATCATCACTTGCCATAATTGGAAATAAAGCAAATGTCCAAATCGGTCACTTCCAAAATCTGTGGAAGTTAAACACAACATGGACAGTTTTGAACATAAACTGGTATTTTCGGGGCGCGGTGGTCACCACAAAAATACAGGAAATTCATTTTAACGTAAGAATTGATTTTCTGATTTCATAAAAATACTGATTGAGTCAATAGAAGTTATTTTCACCGTTTTTGGAATACAGACTTTGAAATCCACACAGGTATCACTAACTTTGTAAAATTACAGTTTAGCCCCCAATAAACTTTAAAGGTGAATTAGATAAGAGATTAATATTCCAAACAAGTGACTGGAATTAAAGTAAAAGCAGACCATGCTAATTGAATTTAAATATGCCAATGCAAATACACATAAATTAAATATGGACATGAATTTTAAATTAAATGGAAATGCAGGTTATTACACCCTCCCTCCCTTAAACAGGATTTCGTCCCCGAAATCAAGACTGACTAATCATGAAACAACTCCGGGTACTTCTTCCTCATATCAGCTTCAACTTCCCACGAGGCTTCGTTTTCGTCATGGTGATTCCACTGAACCTTCACCAACGGGATGTCCTTATTCCTCAGCTTCTTGATACTCTGATCCAAAATCTTCACAGGTCTCTCCTTGTACGAAACGTTATGACTTGTCTCAATATCGTCATAACTAACCACGTGCGAGGGGTCTCGTATGTATTTCCTCAACATACTTACGTGAAACACGTTGTGAACCCCAGACATCTTCGGTGGTAGCACAAGTCGATAAGCTACTTTCCCGACACATTCCAAAATCTCAAACGGTCCGATGAAACGCGGAGCTAACTTCCCTCTCTTGAGACCAAAATGTACCACTCCTCGGGTTGGTGAAACCTTGAGAAGCACGTGATCTCCAACACTAAACTCCAAATCCTTCCGGCGTCGATCAGCATAACTCTTATATCGGCTTTGAGCGGTTCTCATCCTCTCCTTGACCAAAGAAATCTTCTCGTTGGTTTCTCTAACCAAGTCTGGTCCCAACAATTCTGAGTCCCCAACCTCTGTCCAACACAATGGGGAACGACATGGTCGTCCGTACAATGCTTCGAACGGAGCCATACCGATACTCGCGTGATAACTGTTGTTATAGGCAAATTCAACCAACGGCAAGTGTGTCTCCCAAGATTCTTCAAAATTGATAACACAAGCCCTAAGCATATCTTCCATGATCTGATTAACACGCTCAGTTTGTCCATCTGTCTGAGGGTGAAAAGCAGTACTCATCTTAAGCGAAGTTCCCATAGCTTCTTGCAGACTTTCCCAAAATCCAGAGGTAAAACGTGCATCACGGTCTGACACAATCGACACAGGTGCACCGTGAAGTCGCACAACTTGTTGTATGTACATCCGGCTCATCTTCTCTACCTGGTATGTCATACTATAAGCGATAAAATGAGCTGATTTCGTTAGTCGATCCACAATTACCCAAATAGCGTCATGATTCTGCTGCGACCGGGGTAATCCCACTACAAAATCCATCGTAATGTGCTCCCACTTCCAACCAGGAATAGGTAGCGGTTGCAACAATCCTGACGGTCTCTGATGTTCGGCCTTGACTTGCTGACATGTCAAACACTTGGATACAAATTCGGCCACGTCTTTCTTCATACCTTCCCACCAGAAATTTCTCTTCAAATCTTTGTACATCTTTGTTCCTCCTGGGTGAACTGTATATCTTGACTTATGCGCTTCTTCCAGGATATCCTTCCTTAACTCTTCATTACCTGGCACACATAATCTATTCCTGCACCGATATCCTCCATCGACTCCCACTTTCCATTCTGTCGGGTCTTTTTCTGACATCTTCATGAACCACGTCTGAAACTTCTCATCTTCTTTCTGAGCTCCAATAATGCGGTCGATAAGAACAGGCTGTAGGATAAGACATCCGAACAATTGTCCTTCTCCTTCTTCAGCACTCTGTACATCGAATTCCGCCAAAGTCTCCAAAGCTCGCCACTCTCTCACCATTAAGGTGGCGGTCGTCTCACGATTCTGCCGACTCAGGGCATCAGCAACCACATTGGCTTTACCCGGGTGGTATTCTAATGTGAAGTCATAATCTTTGATCAATTCCATCCACCTGCGCTGCCTCATGTTCAACTCTTTTTGTGTGAACAAATATTTCAAACTCTTGTGATCGGAGAACAAATCAAACTTCTCACCGTAGAGATAGTGTCTCCAAATCTTGAGTGCGAAAACTACTGCTGCCAACTCCAAATCATGAATGGGATAGTTCAATTCATTCGGCTTCAGCTGTCTGGATCCATAGGCGATCACCCTGCCATCTTGCATAAGTACGCACCCTAATCCTTGATATGACGCGTCACTAAAGATAGTGAACTTCTCATCAGGCTTGGGTATTGCTAGTACTGGTGCGGTAGTGAGTCTCTCTTTCAACTCTAGAAAGGCTCGCTCATGCTTCTCTGTCCATTCGAACTTCAAATTCTTCTTCGTCAACCCAGTTAAAGGTGCTGCTATCTTCTAGAATCCCTCAACGAATCTCCTATAATAGCCTGCGAGTCCAAGAAAACTCTGAACTTCTGTAGGGTTGCTCGGTCTAACCCAATTTGATACAGCATCGGTCTTGGACGAATCAACAGAAATTCCTTGAGATGACACCTTGTGTCCCAAAAATTTCACTTCCTGCAACCAGAACTCACACTTACTGAACTTGGCATACAACTGATGGTCCTTGAGCGTCTGCATCGCAATCCGTAGATGTTGCTCGTGTTCTTCTCCTGACTTAGAATAGATCAAAATATCATCTATAAAGACGATGACAAACTAATCTAAATAAAGCTTGAACACTCTATTCATCAAATCCATAAACACTGCCGGGGCATTCGTCATTCCAAACGGCATCACTAGAAATTCATAATGACCATATCGGGTTCTGAAAGCAGTCTTAGGTATGTCTTCCTTCCGTACCCTCAACTGATGATATCCCGACCTTAGGTCTATCTTGGAAAATGTCATAGCTCCTTGTAGTTGATCAAACAAATCGTCAATCCGAGGCAAGGGATACTTGTTCTTGATAGTCACACGGTTCAGTTCTCTGTAGTCGATACACAACCTGAGCGTTCCGTCCTTCTTCTTCACAAATAACACTGGTGCTCCCCAAGGCGATGTACTTGGACGTACAAAACCTAGGTTCTCGAGCTCTTGAACTTGTTCCTTCAATTCCAACAGTTCTGTGGGGGCCATTCTGTAGGGAACCTTGGTGATCGGTACGGTACCCGGTATAAGTTCAATACAGAACTCTATACTTCTCTCGGGCGGCAAACCAGAAACGTCTTGAAATACTTCCTCAAAGTCCTTGACTACAGGTATAGATGAAGCTGTCACCTCTGTACTGACGACTTCGATGTTGGCTAAACATCTCGTGAGGAACATATCTCCCGTAGGGTTATATTGAAAATCAAAGGGTTGATTCTCATTGTCGGGGAATGTAATTCTCTTCCTCGCACAATCCAACTTCACTTGATTCTGAGAGAGCCAATCCATTCCTAGGATTATGTCGAACTCCTTCATAGATAGGACAATCAACCTCGCAGGGATTTCTCGGTCTCCTAACCGTAAGGGACAATCCTTGCACACGTGTCCTAATCTGACCGCAGCTCCTAGTGGCGAAGTAGCCTTCAAAGCTTTCTCTAAGCGATGAGGTAAAATACCCAATCTCCGAATTGTATTAACAGATATGAACGAAAGAGCAGCACCCGTATCAAATAACACTTTAACATGGGAGTTAAACAGAGTTAATGTACCTTCTACTGCTTGCTGATCAGGTTGAGCTTCTCCAAAATCTCCTTCTTCGTACGCAGTTCTATCATATCCAGCGGCATCAGGGATAACAGCATTCAAGCGAGTCTGACCCTGTTGACCATAAGTCACCTGCTTAGGAGCAGTACAGAACCTGCTGATGTGACCTGGTTCACCACAGTTGAAGCAGACTATCCCTTGCTGAGTAGCACGCCTTGGTGCCTTGCAATCACGAGCCAAATGTCCAGGGTTGCCACAGTTGAAACACTTTCCACTACTACTTCCTTCGCCTACTCGAGGTTGAGTCGGATAGGTAATAGCCTGGGTCTTCTTGCTTTCGTCGAAATTCCTCTTCTGCCCTTGGGTACGGTTCATTGGTGGTCTATTCCCAAAATTACCCCTTTGAGGCGGTCGGAATTCAAATTATTTTCGGCTCACTCGAGCATCCTCTTCCAGATCGGTAGCCAAACCAACAAGTCCTTCAAATGATTTATCCAGGTGGCCGAGAGTCAAGCGGCGAATCTGCGGTGTCAGCCCTTGGTTATACTTCCGGATCTTCTTCTCTTCAGTATCAACCAGGTGTGGGGCAAACCGAGACAGTCTTTCAAACTGTGTGGTGTACTCTTGCACCGACTTGGTTCCTTGCGTCAGGTCCATGAATTCCTTCTCTCTTCTGTGCCTCTCCGTAGCCGGGAAGTACTTCTCCAAAAATCTCCCCTTGAACGCAGTCCACGTCATTCCCATAGCAGCTCCATTCCCGATAGTAGCTATGACCGAATCCCACCAATCTGCGGCAGCATCGGTCAACTGAAACGTTGCCAACCTCCTCTTGTCCATCTCGTTGCACTGGACAGCTTCGAACATGCGGTCCATCTGTTTTAACCACTGTTCCGCCTTCTAGGGTTCCGCGGTACCCGCAAACAGTTCGGGCCTTAGAGCACGGAATCTTTATAGCAACTTGTCTCCCGTTTGACGGTCTCTTCGGTTGTCATTCGTATTACCGATTCTTTCTAACCGTCTGATAAATGCTTCAAACATCCCTGTAGGATCAGCAACCTCGGGTGCTCCCTCGATCAGGTTCCTGTTCCTCCTGACTCCTCCGGCCATTCTATGCATGATAGTGGTAGTAGAATGAGAGACATGCATGCAACAGTGCTATGAAGTAATTTAAATGACAACAACATTCAAAAGAGTATATTTTATATATATAACTTCTGTCAAGTTGATACAAAAAGCATGTATGGTCAGATCAATGCCTACCCTATCTGTATGGGTTAGGACGCATGCAAGAGTTAATGTTACAAAAATGGGGTCATTGCCCTATACTCTAATGCATGTAATTACAGTTGCAAAAAGAGACAGAGCTAATAGTCAAAAGTTGTTAATATGTACAAGTCATAACCAGAACGTCAATCATCTCTATAAGCAGCTATCAGGAGATCTAGCGAATCGACAGGGCAAAATCGCTGAACAACGAACGGTCCAACCCCGTCATAGCTGTGAGAGGTGGACGATGAAGCAGGTACAGGAGCATCTGCCTCATCTACCATCTCCTCAGGCAGGGCTAGCTCAAGTGCTAGCTCAGCCTCTAGCTCAGCGGCAAGATCATCTAGACCTATGCCGTCCTCTATAATCTCCCCACCTACTGGGACCACATGAACAACCTCTGCATCGTCCTCAGCAATGGGAACCACCGGCGGAGGCATCTCCAACTGAGCCAGATGGGCATGCACGATCTGGATCTCGAGGGGAAGGTAGAAAGCATCGCTATCGACCAACCTCAGAATCTCGACCAAAACCAAACGTTGAGCCTCTGCGAAATAACGAAGCTCTAAACGGATATGGGTCAGGTCAACTAGGCCTACCACGTGAACCTGGTGCCATACCTCAGATACTACCGTCGTCACGGCCAACTGCTCTACGGCCGCCTGATATAAGTCGAGAAAGGCTGGGATCACTGCCCCAGGTATCAAGAAGTGTCCTCCAGATCTGTCTGGTACATATAGTGGGGGAGCTGGATCCATACCTGATAAAAAGGTACTACTTAAAGTCAGAACAATCTTAGGCGTTTGGGTTCTGAGTCTATCCTCCCTGTCGTATCATCGGGTGTGTAACACTTAATGGAATGTGGAATCGGGTCTATACTGGTAAACCCTAACCTGGCTAAACTATCTTGAGATAAATAATAACCTGGCTCTGATACCACTTAATCCTGTCACGCCCCGACGTAGCATAAATAAGGAAAGCGTTTAATTTCCTTTATGGACCCGTAGGTCGCGACAGTTTGAAGGATCGATTCTGTCCCAAACGTCAAACAACAAAACATAATAATAAGAGTAAAGCAATCAAGGCTTACAAAAATTTTCTAACTTATTACATCTTATGAACCGGGGTCAACTAAGGCACAGACCGCCTTGAAAATAAAATAATATCTTAGAGTCTGTTACAGTCATCCTTAAAACAAAACAGTTCATAACTTAAAATAGATAAACTTAAAGCATATAATAAACAGTTTCTTTATTCCAGAAGCAGCCATTCTCAATTAGCATAGTCGTATGATTCCTCCTGGTTATAACCTGAAAAGCCTGAACACGAATGTCCAGGACGCATCAACGTCGTCAGCTTCAAGAAGCTGGTGAGTATTAAAAACATGACTTTAAATGTAAAACATACCCATTTACCTTTTTCCATTATCAGTTTGTTAAATCAATAGTTAAACCGCAGAAAGAATTTATTTTATACAACCACAAGGAAAATAATAAGAGTCGTTCATTCATAAAAGACAGTTACTCGTGTATGAGACAATGTACCACACTCATCTTGCCGACTCTTTTCTCTCGACAGCCACGACAACCCACTATCCTACTCCTGGTATCTTTGAAACACTCAGATAGCCACACTTTAGCAACGGGGCGCCAGGGAGTGTCCAGTTTGCCTCACACTTTGGTCCGGGGTACCAGGGAGTGTCCAATGCCTCACACTTTGAATACCCTAACCGCCATGCAAATACCGGGGCAACCCCTCACACAGTATCCAGACTCGAGTTATCAGGGAGTGTCCGTAGGCCACACTTTAGCACTACCATGGGTGCCAGGGAATGTCCAAGTTCGGCTTCACACACTTTAACGCTTCCATGGGCGTCAGGGAGTGTCCATATTTGCCACCGTCGCATTTCAAAGATACCCTCTCCACAAGCTCAACCACAACCACAACCACAACCACAACCACAACCACGACCACAACCACAAACTCATACTCAACCACAACCACGACCACGACCACAAACACAAACTCATACTCTTTCCACACTACCATTACTCTTTTCCACACAGACTGACACCCCTATGCATGTACCACTGACCCACATGAATGGTATGCACTTAAATGAAAAACAAAAAATGCTGAATTAAAGGAACAACACGCGTACGGGGATTAATGAGTCATACTACAATGTTTTAATCATTCAAACATAACCAAATAGAGTTCTGATCAACTAAATTCCCAAACAGAGCCTTAACAGTACTAAAAAGTTGAACCAAACAGACCTTAAACACAAAACAGGCAAAAACAGAAACTGTCAGAACTCGCGCGCGCGGGCCGCTCGCGCGAAGTGTCGCTCGCGCGGGCCGCTCGCGCGATATGCCCATTTTCCTTTTTATAATATAACTTTTCTGTCTGCCTGAGAAAGCCAAGGTCGCGCGCGCGGATCGCTTGCGCGAAGGGGTTCTCGCGCGACCCTCGCTCGCGCGGCCAGCCAATTTTTTTTTTCATTTATATATATAAACTCTTACGTCTGCCTGGAGACGCAAACCTCGCGCGCGCGGGCCGCTCGCGCGAAAGGTCGCTCGCGCGATTCCTCGCGCGCACGATCGTGGCGCGAGATGAAGCTGAGGCTTCATCTTCTCCGCAGGAACTGTTCTGTTTCAGAAAACAGGGTCTAAAATTGACCCATTTCAAATCTGTAAGTATGTTTATCATGTTATATATGGATCTCTTCCTTTTTCAACGAGGATTAAGAATCTATGATTAATTTAACTCCATTTGATCCATAGCTCTCCAATTTTAGGAAAAACTAAAACATGTCAAAACTTCATTTTCAATATACTTTCTTATATGAACGAATTGGGTTCTAAAATTTCAGACATATCATCAATGAGGTATAATCTTTCATAATCAACTCTAAAAACAAGTTTTGGTTAAGTTTGGAAAATTGTGATTTTTGAAGCTCAAGCTTCCATGGACGAATTTAGTAGTGGAGTTCCAAATATACACACACAATATCAGTAAATAAGTATAGAATTACATTTAGAGTGAGTTAGAAATACTCACTGTGATTAAGAGGTGAAGTAATTGTTGAGAAAGAAAGACCAAATAAGAATCCAAATACAAGCTTGGCTATGGAGGTGAAGTTCTCTCTCTCTAAAATTGCAGTGGTTAGACTCTCAAGCTTACTCTAACTCTCTGTGAAAATGATGTGCAGAATGTGTGTGTGTAGAGGGAGTGTATGTGAGTGTATATAAAGAAAGCCAATCTTGGCCACCAAGTTCAACCTTGAAGACTCTACATTAGATTTCAATTACTAATTTCCCCATTCAATCCTAAATGAACCACAAAATCACAGATGTGTGTGTGTGTGTGATATACATACGTATACATATATACATCCTCAGATTGTGAAGAGGCACATAGGGTGGTAGGGGTCAATCTTGAGGTGTTTGGCAATATAGCTTATGGACACAACACTTGCACATATAAGTTGTATGTTCCCAAACAAGGCACAAGGCAATCATCACTTGCCATAATTGGAAATAAAGCAAATGTCCAAATCGGTCACTTCCAAAATCTGTGGAAGTTAAACACAACATGGACAGTTTTGAACATAAACTGGTATTTTCGGGGCGCGGTGGTCACCACAAAAATACAGGAAATTCATTTTAACGTAAGAATTGATTTTCTGATTTCATAAAAATACTGATTGAGTCAATAGAAGTTATTTTCACCGTTTTTGGAATACAGACTTTGAAATCCACACAGGTATCACTAACTTTGTAAAATTACAGTTTAGCCCCCAATAAACTTTAAAGGTGAATTAGATAAGAGATTAATATTCCAAACAAGTGACTGGAATTAAAGTAAAAGCAGACCATGCTAATTGAATTTAAATATGCCAATGCAAATACACATAAATTAAATATGGACATGAATTTTAAATTAAATGGAAATGCAGGTTATTACACTGTACCAGCCCAATCAAACTCCGCAACCCAATCCAGGCGCTCCAGCGATGCAACCAAGGACACAGAAACACGATCACCCTTGGTGCTCAACAGAGAGCACCCCAGCATGTACATCAGAAAGCCTCGGGCCATCTGCTCGTCGGTGAAGCCGGGTTTTCCCCGGAACGTATCCATAAACCACCGGGCCGTGACCAAGGCCTCCTCCGGGACCACTCCTAATAAGGGCTCCACCTGGCCCCACTCCTGATCTGTCAAGTGTCGCAGAGGCTCTCCGCCGAAGGGGATCCCGATGATCATCGAGAAGTCTAGCGGGGTCATAGTCATCTCCCTGAAATCGAAGTGGAAGGTGCTCGTGGTATCCCACCACCGCTCGGCCATTGCATATATCTGCCGTAAGTCGTTGGAGCTCTTCGTCAAAAGTTTGACGAAGTCTCCAAACCCAGCCGCATCTACCAGGGCCCTCACCGTCCCACCCAGCTCTGTGTACCACTCGTACCCGTGGGCCAGGCTGCCATGTCCCTTCAGCACTTTAGGTTGTAGCTGCAAAAAAAAAAAAAAAAAAAATCACAAGTTTCAGTGTTAGTAATCGGATAGAAGAGAATAATAAAATATATTTGTAATAAGCAGGTGATAATAAGGAAAAGCAACACGAGAATGAATGAAAAGAGAGAGAGAGAAAGAAAAGAAGAGTTCATAGAGAGTTTCCTAAACTTAGCACTCATTCATATAAAGCTTAGCTGTCGTTCATAAGATAATAAAAGAAGTGAGAATGTTCAAAAGTACTGGAAGAATTTCAAGAAAAATCAAAAACAAAAAAAAAAATATATATATATATATATAAATACATAATAAAATAAAAAAAGGGAAGAAGTAACGCTAAAAGATCCAATGAGTAACAGGATTCTTAATCGGTATACATCGCAGTCAAAGGACCCTTTTGGGAAAGTTAATAAAGTTAAATATGCGCGAGTACAGATGGGACATCCAGAAACTCGTAAACACAAGCATTCCTTCTTTTACATGAAATTTCGTCCCCATAGTCATGAAGCTCGTAAGAAATGAAAAGGAATATATATAAAATTGAATGAACATGAATTAAAGCGTTCAAAGACGCACGAGGGCGTCGCGAGCATGTCATTCAGAACAGGGTGTCTAAAAGATGTGTCAATCCTACGTTACGTTCACACATAAAAGAAAATGCGAGAAAGAAATACGAGAAGTAAGAAAAGAGAAGCATTTACCTCGCGCTTAAACGCGCGGGCCGACAAATGCTCATCAGGGTCCCTCAGTAAGAGTGTAGCGTCCGGATGATGAGTGGCCGTATACTTGGCCTTCTTTTTGCGCCCTGAACCACTCATCATAATCTGTCAAAGAAAAGAGAAATTCACGCGTTAAATTCATGAAAAACGCAGGAAAATAGTGAAATAAAAGAGATTAAGCAAGTATTGATCGAGTAGAACGAACCTGCTAAGTCCCGGGTAGATCGATCCAAGCAAAGAGAGAAAAAGAGAAAAATTCTCCAGAGAGAAATCGAGAGAGGGAAGAGTGAGAGAATGAAAAAAAATGTAATGAACCCGGCGGTTTTAGCCACTGCCGCATAATCACGGCACTCGATTTTCCGTGCGCGGCGGTCAGTTAATTGCCGGGCGGCACTCGCTGAATGCCGCAACGGCACTCCGAGAGTGCCGCGCGGCAGTCACGGACTGCCGCAAAAATCCGCGTGTGCCGCGGTTAAGGCGGTTCAAGGATACTCATTTTCCCCCCAAAAAATTCAAACCAAGTCCCGAAAATTGAATTTGAGGCCCCCAAAATTTGCCCTCATTGCACTTTTGGCCCTCAGGGTCGTTTTTAGGTACACATTGGCTACAAATTTTGAAGTTTAAGAGTATATATGAGCCCGTGGGCCCCCAATTTTTGAAAATTGAAGATGTTTGAGCCCGTGGGCTCCCAATTTTGAAAAGTGAAAATATTTGAGCCTGTGGGCCCCGATTTTTGAAAATTGAAAAGACATTGGAATATAACAGATTTATATTCTCAATTCTCGCAACAGATTTGCGTTAACCCCTGTTTTGGAATATAACAGATTTATATTCTCGGTTCTCGCAACAGATTTGCGTTAACCCCCGTTTTTGGAATATAACAGATTTATATTCCCGGTTCTCGCAACAGATTTGCGTTAACCCCCGTTTTTGGAATATAACAGATTTATGTTCCCGGTTCTCGCAACAGATTTGCGTTAACCCCCGTTTTTGGAATATAACAGATTTATGCTCCCGGTTCTCGCAACAGATTTGCGTTAACCTCCGTTTTTGAGAGTATAACAGATTTATATTCCCGGTTCTCGCAACAGATTTACGTTACCCCCCATTTTTGGAGTATAACAGATTTATATTCTCGGTTCTCACAACAGATTTGCGTTACCTTCCGTTAGGGGTGTACTCGGTCGGATTCGGTCGGGGTATATAGGGTGGTAGAGGCCGAACCGAGTATGTCGGGGGTGGCTTATGGTGGGGCCGAAACTGACCGAATGGTATTCGGTTTCGGTCGGGGCGGTGTATTCGGGTTTCGGTCGGGGTGTTCGGTCGGGTTCGGGGCACTAATATGGGTCTCTGATTTTGGGCCACTAATATGGGCCTCTGATTTTGGGGCATTAATATGGCCTCTGGTTTGGCCTATTAATTTCTTTTTGTACCAGAATTTGGGCCACTTATATGGCTAATTGGTCACTGATTAAACTTTCAAGGTGGTTTTATTTTTATTTTTAATTTTTTCCATTTTTGATAGCCGTATAGAAAGTTAGAGAGCAATACAATGGATAGTAACTATAGTACATATAATAAAATCAAGGGAAAAAAAGGCTAGAGCCTAGTAGCCTACCAAATTTGAAATTACAACTCATGAAAAACCTTCAAATCCAACCACATCAAGCCTAGTAGCCTACCACCAAGTATTATACAAATTACAAGTCTAGAAAATCTAATTTCCAACCATATATCAAAGTTTAACAAATGAATAAAAATCTAAGTCCAAGGCTCCAAGCATATCAAAGTTCAAAACATACCAAATTACAAGTACAACATAATATTACATCACCAATAAAAAGCTAAAAATCCCAACCCAACAGAGAATAAAAATCTAAGTCCAAAGTTCCAAGCATATCAAAGTCCAAGCATATCAAAGTTCAAACATACCAAATTACATGCACCAACATCCCAACCCAACAGAGAATAAAAATCTAAATTATGAATTATCCAATAACAATTTAACCAAGCACCAACATCCAACTAATTCAACATCACAGATTCATCATTCATGCACCAACTTTCCCAATACTTGAACCTGAAAAGGGGGGGAGGGGGGAAATTAAATTAGAAAGTCAACAAGTAAAAAAAAAACAAAATAAAAAACAACTCCTCAATTACCTCCAAAGTTCATAATAAAGCAGCACTTTTAGTCATCAACGACAATAGACTCCACCGTAGAAGACCCTTCCATGTGGCCTAAGTTGAACAATTCAAGTAGTTAGACAAGTTAAGTTCAAAAGGAAAAAATAAAGCCATTTTAAGTAACTAATATTACCTGTTTCAAGCATTTCAAATTGTTCTACTTCATCCATAGCGTCACGAAGACTAATGGGGGTTGAAGAAGACCTCCACCAATTTTGAGTGCAAACAAGTGCCTCTACCATGTTGGGCGTCAAAGAACTACGAAATGGATCGAGTACACGACCTCCTGTGCTAAATGCAGACTCTGAGGCAACTGTCAACACAAGAATAGCTAGTACATCTCGAGCTATTTGAGAACAATTGGGTATTTTGTGGAATTAATCCTCCACCAACCCAATAAATCAAAATTCGGAGAATTTATTTCATATCCCTCCACCAAGTGTTTCTCCAAATCGTTCTTAGAGACTTTACTAGTTTGTTGCTCCAAACGCCTCTTAAAGTCCAAATTGAAATTAGCCCTAGATGCTTCCTCATCCATATCATCAACCATAACCTCATCCAGATCATTCAAAGGTGGTTGTACACTAGCGTTTGGATCATTTTTCACATACCATTCATATAGAATACTCAATTTATCTTTCATTTTGTCCATCAACGCCCTCACCATGCATTGTTCATACATTTTCTCGAAACAATATTCAACATAATCCAATTTATAACGGGGATCAACCACAATCGCGACATACAACAAAAAATTAACTTTTTCGAACCTTCCCCAATACTTTTCAAACTTAAGTCTCATGCCCTCGGCCATCAACCTCAAACTTATATCATCACTTCCACATAATTTGTTTATTGCATTTTGAATATAAACAATCTCCATGTAAAATGTATTGGAAGTGACAAATAAAGTACCCGAAAAATTTAAGGTTGCCTTGTGAAAAAGTTTAAGAAACTTCACATATAACCTAGCTTTAGCCCAATCCTCACTATCTGGAGCTCCTAACTTCCTTCCACTATCATCCCTAGATTCAATACCATCACTTCCATCACTTTTAAAATGAGAAAAAAAGGTTAGATCCTCGTCCTGTAAACGTTCAAATGCCCTCTCAAATTGCACGGCCCTGTCCAACATTAAATATGTTGAATTCCATCTAGTTGCTACATCTAAACAAACCGAGCTTTTACTTTCAATGCACTCTCTTTCCACACACGACTTAAATTTAGCCAATCTAGATGGAGACGACCTCACATACCTCACGACATTACGGATCTTAACAATTGATTCGTCAATTTCCTTCAACCCATCACTAACAATTAAGTTAAGAATGTGCGCCCCACATCTCATGTGCAAGTTCTCATGCTCTAATACAATCCCTTTCCTATTTTTAGTCTTCCTTTTCAAATAATGAATGAGGCCATTATTAGAGCTTGCATTATCAAGGGTCATTGTTAAGAATTTTTCAGTTCCCCAATCCAATAAGCATCCCTCAATTGCCTTACCAAGTGTATCACCTTTGTGATCGAAAACTAAACAAAAATTGAGAATTCTCTTGTGAAGTTTCCAATCGGTATCAATAAAATGTCCGGTTAGACACATGTAGTTTAAGTTTTGAACCGAGGTCCACGTATCGGTTGTCAAGCAAAGGCGTTGACCTTTTAGCATATTTTTCAACCTTTTTTTCTCGATTACATAAACACCTAAAATATCTCTCGAAATCGTAACCCGAGAAGGGATCTTAAGCCACTTTGGTTGAACCACTTGCAAAAACTCTTTAAACCCCTCAGTCTCCACAAATCGAAATGGCAACTCATTCTTAACAACCAACTTTGCAAGAGCTTTTCTACATGCGTCAACATTAAAACTCATTGGCACAAGTTGGGAAACACTACTTTGTTCACCTATGGGCTTGAAACCCAAGATCGTTTGGGACATGTCTTGTTTTCTGAATGGAAATTTTTTACATTGAAAGTTTATGTGAGTTAACAAGGACTTAGTCCCATTAATCTTGGTATCACAAGCATATGGAGTGCCACAATAGTTACAAGTAGCCTTTGGTTTATCTCCCTCAGCACAAGGTAACTTCGTAAAATGTTCCCAAACAATCGACCTTTTCCTACCCCGACCCTCAGTAGTAGTATTCATAGAATTAGAAGGCTTCTGAGATTCACTAACCTCTGGCGGGGGCGTAGGCGTAGGCGAAGGAGTACCTTCTTGGGTTGAACTTTGATTGACAGTTTCATTGCTACCAATTGCGGTGATTGGAGTTTGATTGACATTTTCAGAATCACCCATCTAAATAAGGAAAAAAAAAAACGATGAAAGAAAAAATGGATTCAAAGTTTTCTTTTATACAAGATAATATGTAATGGAAGAATAAGCAAATGAAGTTGTCCTTGAAGTTGTCTATAAGGATGTTGAGTCTGTTGACAATATATTAAAACTACCGACCCATCATCAAAATGAATATTAATTTTTTCCTTACAATATGTCCTTAAAAATATAAAATATATCTCTATAGTCATAAATTGAGGAAGCAAAAAAACCAAATATATTGGTTATGAAGATATGATGATTTAGAGCCCAAAATTTTGAATACTGTTACTTTTAGAAGAAGAAGCCAAGAAAAACCAAAATAATACACAGACATATATATATATATTCAATGCTAAGATTATCAAAAGTATTCCTATGAAATAATGTTTGTCAATAGTCATGACAATGATAGATTACTTGTTTCAAATATACTAGAATGTATCATTTTCATTTTAAAAAATCCACAATAAGTATGACATTGTTAACTCATCTCAAATTAATTAGCAAACTATCCATAAGTCCCTCGTCAGTTCACTAAATGGTACAAATTTAAGCATAGAACTCATAGTAGCTATATTTACTAAATGGTCATGGCTTTGACCTTTCCCTTTTCTTCTAGTTGCCTGAGAAAACTATTCTGTTTCCTTTTCTCAAATGGATTGTTTCAATGAGAGGCAGGATAAAATGCACTTTTAGTGAGAATCGCCATGGTTATGCCCAACAACTTCTCACATAGAGACTATAGAGTTGTAAATTAAATTAAAAATAAAAAATAAAGCAATAGGTGAATTTTAATATTGAAGATGCTTAGTTAATTTATTGGCGATAATTTGTTGCGTTAGCCTTGATGATAAATCATGTTATTTTAAGGTTATGATAGGAGAAATTTAAAGGACTAAACTTATTAGAAGGCGGGGAGGATGCGAGAACCAAACTCTGTTGAATTACACATGACTAACATTTTATCACGTACATTGAGGTCAGAATACCTATCACAAAAATGGGGTTCGCTTTGCAGAGCCATTGTACAATTTCAACCAAGTCAATGTCTAATATAGGGACATGCTATATCAGAAACTGAAACCTTAAGTGCAAATTACACTCATTACATAGTGTACACTAGTTCAATGTGTATGTAGAATATACACACACCCACATTCCATATACTACTGCTCTATCCTTATATACGTATTATACACGCACACAATTATGTACTCACAATTGCAAAGAGAGAGAGAGAGAGAGAGAGAGAGAGAGAGAAAATTCATATTCACATGAAAAGAAAGGTACGGATTGAACAAACAGGAGTAAAAGTTCGATGGTGCTTTTGGAATTCTTGAGCAATCGGGTAGGTAATCTGTGCCCTACTAGTACTGGTCTAAACATTTATTTGAACAATACTGTACTAGTAGAAATTCGAGACAAAAGAAAAACCAACACTCAACAAGAGCATGCTCACGAAAGTGGAGCTAAAATGTGTTCTTTTTCTCAATATATATATATATATATTTCAATATAGAGACTATAGAGTTGTCAAGGGATCTAAAATGGGTTCTTTAATTTTTTTCTCAACATAGAGTAAGGACTAAGGGGTCCTTTTTCTCAGTATATTCAGCATTTGGGGTTTTTGGTTTATGAATGTAATCAACATAAAGAGTAGGAACCTTTTTTGAGTTCATGACAGTATATATATATTATATGAGAAATACAAAGCTTAGAAACCTTATTTGAATGGCAGATCTGGAGAAGGAGGCGCCGAGTGTAGATCGAGAGGACGCAGGCGGCTCTAGATCTGGACGAGGGAGAGAGGAGGTGGCGACGTGGCGTATACCTGGACGATGACTGGGAGACGGAGAGAGGAGGGAAGAAGGGAGGTGAAGGAAGACTGGAGGAGCCGAGGAGGGACTGCCGGACTGGTGTGGACGTGTGGTGGTGAGTGGCGTGGGGAAGGGAGGAGAGGAGGTGCAGATCTGGGGAAAGAAATGAAAAGTGGGATGAAATAGGGTAAGGATATGATTCATAAGGGTATTTATAGACAAGGTTTTCGGTCGGGTTCGGTCGGGTTCGGGGCACCAATTCTCTCACCCATACACCGACCGAACTTTCAGTTTTTACAAAAGATACCACCGACCGCAAGACCGATTGGCGCAAAATTTCGGCCGGTTTCGGGTCGGGCCGGCCGGTCGGGTCGATTTTCGGTTAAATTTGTACAGCCCTACCCCCCGTGTTTGGATTATAACAGATTTATATTCTCGATTCTCGCAACAGATTTGCGTTAACCCCCGTTTTTAGAGTATAAGAGATTTATATTCCCCCCGAGATCAAATCAAAAAATCATGACCCCTGTAAGAGATCTTCGCATCGGTCACTGAATTAGGTGATCTTCCCTAACTAACACGTCACACAAAATGCGTAAGGGAGACATGATGAGCATGGTGCTTGCGTAACCAGGTCAATTCAAAAAATACCATTGCATGGCACTTGCATCACGATAAGATAGGTGCATTCATCCGTATGGTCACTTGTGCTTGTGTATGTTTAGCTCTTGCCTGAACTACGTCTTGGTCTGATTCCTGATGGGATACGTAGGCAGCTCACCGATGAGCACGACCAACATGAACCATTCATGAGGCCGTTTTTGCAACGCATTTTGTTTTACCTAAATTCGACAGTCTGGTCAAAGGCTTGTCTTCACACAGGCTTTGACATTCACTTATGGGACGTGTTGCCCCACCAGCTCTGTCAAAGAGGGGCAAACTGTAGACACCCCAATTTTGACCGACCGCCGAATTTAGGAGAGTGTCGCCTCCGTATCCGATGATAACAAGGACCGGAAGATTCGAAGTATTCCAAGCTCTTCAGAAAGTTCTCTAAACGCGGTAAAATTTCACAGAAAAGAGGAAAATACCAAGTATTTAAGAGAATTCAGGTATAAAACACAATTTTCGGAAAATAAATCCTCAAAAATCATTTGCTTTGGGAAAAAGAAAATCTAAAAGAGGGAATCTTAGCTAAAAACGGCACACGGCGGACTGCCGCGGCACTCACTGAGTGCCGCACGGCAGTCATAGAGTACTGGGCCGGCATTCACCAAGTGCCACCAACAATTTCTGGCTGCCGTTCACTTTTAAAGTCTGTATTTTGCAGAGCAATACGTATGCTTATGCGAATAAGAATAAAAAACTAATAAAGTAAGACTGACAAAAATGCGGCAATCCATTAATTTCCGCGGCATTTGATGAATGCCGCGCGGCAGTCGCGTAGTGCCGCGACGGCAGTCATGAACTGCCGCCGCGGCATTTATGAACTGCCGCCGCGGCATTCACGGACTGCCGCGACAGTTTCTGGACTGCCGCGCTGGGCAGTAGTCTGCCTAATTTCAGAAAGTACACATTGTACCACCAAATGAGAGAATTACACCTGTTTTTTTGCTCCGAAATTCACCAAAAATACCTGGTAATTTTGCCTATAAAAGTGAAGGGATCTTCCTTAGAATTAGGAGGGAAGAAAAAAAAAAAGACAACAAGAGCTACCCACTACATACAACATCCATCACTTCACCAACATTTTTTTGAGAGAAAAGAGAGTTGAGAGAACTAGAAGAGCTTGGAACATCTTCAAAGAAAAGAAAACTTTGAGGATAATTTGGAGGTGATCCTCTAACCATAGATTATTTATATACTCTCTTCTTCTTTTGGATCTCTAATCCTAAAACCTCTTGCTATTCTCTTTATTTGTCAAGCAAGCTTAGGAGTCTCTATTTCTAATTCTTCCTTCTATTTTTTTGTATGTGTTCTTCTCTTGAGAGTCTTGGAGATCTTCAATATCTCTGTTGATCTCTTGAGTATGATCCTTTGAACCTCATGTAAAGCTTATACTCTACATGAGAATCAAAATTTGATCATCACTTTGTTTCATATAGGTGGATCCAAGTCCATGCTCATGACTTGGATCCTCTAAACTTGGTATCCAATGAAGTCATTCCCTTATTCTTTTTGAAACTTAGGAGCATTAGTCATGTCTTTATCTCCCATGACCATCAAATGGTAGGAGTAATAAGTTGAATTCAAGCTTTGGTCTATAAAGTTTGAGTTCATTGTTTGGAATTTTGAGAAGTTCATTTCATACTTCATCAAAATTCATAAGTATAAAGTGTTTTTTTTTAGTCTTCAAGGACCATCAAATGGTAGAAAAAGTAGTTCGGTTTAATCTCAACTTCATGTTTTAATAGTTCAGGTTAACCAACAAAGTTGAACTAGCAAAATAAAAACAGTGAGTTCACAAACTATTTTTAATCAAAGATTTTTAGTTCGAAATCTAACCGTTGAAATCAAGTGAAACCAACGGGAAAGTGTCAATAACACATCGTTTTACCACTGTAATTTTTGTTTTGAGGTGGTTTTATGTTTAGAAAGGTTTGATCATGGGTTTTGTGAGACAACCACAATCTGTCCAGAATTTCAGAATAGTTTCAGAACAGCAAACCGGTTTTAAAATTGATAGATCAGAGCTCTAACCAAGTTTTCATGACCTCTAATAATTTTTTATAAGAACCTTAATGTGTTATGAAGGTTCCCTAAAAAGAATGAAGCAATTCGGATTTGTTTGCTATTTTTAAAAAAATCATACAAGATCTCTGGACAGAGAGTTGTAAAATGCTGAGTGATGCCTAGTGTTTTCCACATTCCCGGAGATCTAACCGTTCAAACCTTGATTTTCGTTCTGGGTTAGAAACTAACAGAGGCATAACATATCCAAAAATCATTAAGATCCAACTGTTGGAAGTATTTTATTTCTCTTTTTTAAGATCTGGTCTGCTCTCTGTAATTCATAAAAAACTGCTACTGTTTTTGTCTAATCTTATTTATTTCAACTCAAATGGTTCCCTAATGTCTTGAGATTCAAATCATGTTTTGAATAACGATAATTTAGCTTAAATCCGGAGGTTAAGTGATCCAAATTAGTGAATAAATCCATGTTTCATTCTTGTTTACATTCACTCATCCATGTTCATCTAATGCCCATGATTAGAAATAGGTATTGAATAAAGTTGGATTTCATGCTTGTTAGATCTAAGCTAGGGAATTAGGATTGATTATTTGACATCATATTATTATGTGAAGCATGTGGACTAATCTTTGTTTTGTAGCGCATTTGAGGTACAATTTCTCATCTCCCTTCTAGTTTATTTCATTCCTTGATTTTATTGATTTTTTTTAACCTCATGCGCGACACCTTAGAATTAGGAGCTTGCCTTATATGTATATATGATTAGAGACTTTTTCTTAGGATTTTCTTTTGTTTGTATGCATCGCACGTTTAAATATCGCTGCTGGATCCCGGGTAAGTTCTCTTGTTCCTTATTGCATATCATATTGCTTGCTACTTGAAATATGTGATTTATGAATGATATTTTGCCATTAGTAATTTTACACCCTTTGGACATGTTTTTGTGATGTATACGTATATATGTATTAGTTGAGGGCATGCTTAGATTGATAAATTTGATTAAAAGGATGTTGAGTAGAGGCCTATCACAAGATAGGATGAGAGAGGGTGTTTTAGTCTGGCGGGCTCCTTCCTCTCTCATTCCATAATCCCCGGACCTAGTTTAATCTTTGGTTTTGCAAACGATCAGTTTCCTTTCAAAATGGTTTCTTAATTTTTCTTTTTAAAAATTAAGTGGCGACTCGTTTGTTTTGAATTTGAATTTTAAAAAGAACTTTAAAAGAAAAGCTGTGGGTAGAAAGAAAAATGCAATATCCACAGTGACACAGTGTACATTAAGTATTGAACTGTTCAACCTTTTAGTGTAAACCAACACTAGATAACACACACCACATATCCTTATACATATTAATTCATTCGGTTGTGTTCATTTTGGTCCTGAACATGATCCTTATTCATGAGAACTCTTAGAGAACTAAGCCTTTGAAGTTATCATAGAAGTGACCCCACTTCCATTCTCATATAGGTAATACCAATTAAGAGTACTTACCTTTACTCATCAATATCATTAAATTTTAAACATAACCTCTACAAATTTTATTACACACTTGAACAATATACATAAATGAAGCCTTATTAAATGTGTGTTTACAACATGAACTTTTCCAACTAGTTTGCCTTTTCCCAACTAGTTTGCCTATTGAACCTAGATCTTGGGATCTCCAGTCTACTAGGTTAGGTTTCTGCTAGGTTGTTCAAAATATTGGCTTTATGCCCATTCCTTTCATCGTATGTTGAACTTGATCTCTAGGTAATCCTTTCGTAAGAGGATCCGCATTATTTTCCTTCGATTTGACATAGTCAATCGTGATTACACCACTAGAGAGCAGCTGTTTGATTGTGTTGTGCCTCCTTCTTATGTGTCTTGACTTGCCATTATACATGGTATTCTTAGCTATGGAAGATGTCGTATTGCAGTCATAATGCACAACTATGGCTGTTACCGGTTTTGGCCCTAATGGAATATCTTCTAGGAAGTTCTGAAGCCATTCGACTTCTTTACCCGCCTTATCTATGTCTATGAACTTTCCATCGTCGAATGTGCTATACATGTTTGCTTAGTTGATTTTCAAGAAATTGCAGCTCCACCTAAAGTGAATCTATATCCACTTGTGGACTTAGTCTCTTGACTATCTGAAATCCAATTCGCATCGGAATATCCCTCTACCATGGGTAGTTATCGTGTGTAGTGCAAACCATAGCTCATGGTATGCTTTAGATATCTTAACACTCTCACAAGAGCATCCCAATGATCTCTACCCAGATTGCTAGTGTATCTAGCAAGCCTTCACCCCGAATATGCAATATCCAGACGTGTACAATTCATGATGTACATCAAACTCCCTGTTATTTGCGAATATTCAAGTTGAGAAATGCTTTCTCTCATATTCTTCCTCAACTTACAATTGGCATCAAACAGTGTTACAACTGGCTTGCTATCTAATTGTCTAAACTTCTTTAATATTTTTTCAACATAAGGTGATTGTGTGAGAAGATATCCTTCCGCAGTTTGTCTTACTTGTATACCAAGAATAACATCGTCTTTACCCATGTCTTTCATATCAATGCTTGAGCTTAACATTTTCTTGGTTTCATTGACTTTCTTATTCGTTCCTGTAATAAGTAAGTTGTCAACATACAAGCAAACAATAACACACGAATCTTTAAATTCCTTGACATAAACACACTTATTGCATTCATTAATTTTAAAACCATTTGCGATCATGGTGTGGTCAAATTTCTCGTGCCATTGTTTTGGATCTTGTTTCAAACCATAAAGAGACTTAACAAGTCAACACACTTTATCTTCTTGCCCCTTTACAACAAACCATTCCGATTGTTCCATATAGATCTCCATTAAGGAATGCGGTGTTTACATCCATTTGATGTAACTCTAGGTTATAGACGGCGGCTATAATGATTACCATCCTAATGGAAGTAATCCTAGTAACCAGGGAATAAGTATCAAAGAAATCTATTCCCTCTTTTTGTCTATAGCCTTTTGCGACTAGCCTAGCTTTGTACTTATATATAGTACCATCGGCTTTGAGTTTCTTCTAAAAAATCCATTTGCAACCAATTGGTTTACTACCTGGAGGTAAGTCAACCAACTCCCATGTATGGTTTTGCATAATGGAGTCTACCTTACTATTTACAGCTTCTTGCCAATAAGGCGCTTCGGGTGTACTCATAGCCTCGTTAAAGGTTTGAGGTTCACCTATGGTAACTAGTGTCACAAAATCCGGTCCAAAAGAAGTAGCTTTCCTAACTCTTTTGCTCTTTCTAGGAGCAACTTCAATTTCTTCGTTGTTCTTAGAACTTGAAGAAATCTCTTCAATACTTCTTTTAGGTACTGAATTTTGTCTTCCTTCCCTAAAAGGAAAGAGTTTTCGAAGAACTTAACATCTACTAATTTCATGAATGTGTTGACACGAATGTCTACATTCTCGGACTTAACCACAAGGAATCTATATGCAGCACTATTATTAGCATGACCGATAAATACACAATCTACGGTCTTAGGTCCTAGTTTCGTTCGTTTAGGGAGCGAAACTTGTACCTTAGCTAGATACCTCTACACTTTGATCTTTTTATACGAGGGTACTCTACCTTTCCAAACTTCATAAGGAGACTTTTTCTAGTCTCCTTATGTGGAATTCTATTAAGAATGACATTCGTCGTAAGAATGGCATCCCCTCACAAGTTGTGTAGCACACCCGAGCTATTTAGCATAGCATTTGCCATTTCCTTGAGGGTTCTATTTTTCCTTTCGGCTACACCATTTTGTTGTGGTGTATACGACGCAGTGGTTTCATGAATAATCCCTTATTAGCATAATATTCGGCTAATGGAGTTGAATCATATTCACCTTCTCTATCCGATCTTACTCATTTTGTTGTTCTAGATAATTCATGATTTTCAATTTCAGCTCTATATGTCTTAAACATATCCATTTTTTCACCTTTAGAACTAAGTGAATAAACATAACAATATCTACTACTATCATCTATAAATGTAACAAAATATTTTCTTACACCTCTTGTTGGAGTTAGTTTTAAATCACATAAGTCGGTATGAATTAAGTCTAGTAATTCACTTATTCTATCTATGGATTTAAATGGCTTTCTAGTAAATTTTGATTCTATACATGTTTCATATCTATGTGATTTGTCAATTTCGAATTTAGGCAATAATCCAAGATTAACCATTTTATGCATGTATTTGAAATTCACATGTCCTAATCTAGAATGACACAATGAATATAACTCAACAATATAAGAAGAAGTTATAGCATTTTCATTAATAATAATTTTAGGAGTATAATTGATCTTGAAGAGCCCTTCATTGAGGCAACCATTTCCTATATACATTTCTCCTTTAGTTAATACAAACTTATCGAATTCGAAGACAAGTTTGAATCCTTTCTTACTAAGTATAGGACCCGAAACCAAATTCTTATGAATTTTCAGGAACATGCAATACATATAAGAGCGTCATTTCCTTTCTGGAAGTGAACTTTATAATCACATTGCCTTTGCCTTCAACGGTTGTAGTCGTGGCATTTCCCATATAAAGCCTCTCACTACCATCCTACTTTGTGTAGGTAGAAAACATGTTTCGATCCCCACAAATGTGCTTGGTAGACCTGGTATCCATCCATCAATCATTTGAGTCGGTTACAACACAAGACTCCGTGATTATCGCTGCAAGGTCGTCGATATCCATCATGTTAGCTTGGTTAGGCTTCTTGTTCCCATTCGGTCCTTTCTTATGACGACATTCGCTAGCACGATGTCCGGGTATTCCACATACCTAACAATTCCCTTTTGTCTTCTTGGGATCAAAGTCCTTAGACCCATTGTATGTAGACTTCCTTTTTTCTCCCTTATTCTTAGACTTAGAAGTGGGTTTTGAGGACTCACCTTCAACCAGATTTGCTTTTAAGTTCTGAAGTACCTTATTGCCCCTTCTTGTCTCCCTTGCTATTATCTTCCTTGATTCTCAAACGGACCACCAAATCATCCATTGAAAGTTCCTTACGCTTGTGCTTGAGATAGCTTTTGAATTCTTTCCACAAAGGCGACAACTTCTCAATTATGGACGCCACTTGAAACGGTTCACTAATTGCCATCCCCTCTAAGATGATTTGGTTGATGATCATTTGAATCTCTTCCAATTGCTTGACCATGGGAATAGAATTCACCATCTTAAAATCCAAAAATTTGCCCACAATGAACTTCTTTATACCGACATCTTCAGTCTTGTATTTTTTTCTCCAAGGACTCCTATAACTCTTTGGTGGTAGTAAACGTCGAATAGACGTTGTAGAGAACATCTTCTAGCCCATTTAGAATGTAATTTCAACACAGAAAATCAAAATGATTCCATGCTTCTAATGCGGCTTGTTGTTCCTTTTAACGGATTTTCTGTAGGAACCACCGGCTTCTCTTTGTCGTAGGATGTGAGCAAGGTTGAGGGTTGTGAGATAGAAGAGCATCTTCATTTGCCATCGTTTGAAGTCTTCTCCCTTGAATTTCTTGGGCTTCTCGGCATGAGTATTCTTCACAATAGTTGTAGTAGAAGTAAATTCTCTGGCCATTATTCCAACTTTTAAACTTGTTTTTCGATTGTTGGATACAATGGATAATAAACTTCAATTAAACAGTGACTAAACTTGATCGAAGCACGTATAAATACGCTATCTGAAAAACAAGTTTTCGTCCCACACAGTTGTTTTGTGGACTATGGCATCTTGTTCTTGAGGATACTACGATCTAATAATTGAAGTACAACAAACTTCAAATGTTCTGCATAATTAAATGTATATGAATTGCTTTTTATGACCCAAGAATGGATGAAGAAAAGAAAAGATAAAATCTATGAAAAGTATATCAAAACTAACTAAATTATATATAGAGAGGTGTGTATTGGGTAAGAGATGTCTCTCTACACAAAAGGTTGTGTCCCAACACCTATACACTACATATATAACAGTATATACACGTTTATCAGCTATTAGAACAGATGAAATTCAAACAAATTCGAATTTTCTACATGAAAAGTTGTGATTCTTCACAAGTTGGGCCCAGTTGACCAGTCGAACAGGGTTGGTCGACCGATTGAATGCCCCTCTGCCTGAACTTGTTTAAAAACTTCATATAGCCGTTGACCGGTCGAAGGGACTCGGTCGACTGTTCGAAAACCCCTCCGCTAGAATCTTGAAACTTAATGTTCCAAGCCTTTCCCTGAGCATTGAGCCTATCCATGGCGATCCTAACATTCCCCTTGAGCTTATATAAGCTCCCATTCATACCCCGAAACTAATAGAATCCACCATCTTAAAATCCAAAAATCTGCCCACAATGTACTTCTTTGGTCTTGTATTTTTTCTCCAAGGACTCCCATATATGTCTTATAAATATGGCGGCAATAATCAATCCAACTCATTCAAGCACGAAACCATGCCTCATAATTACTCCTAAACCTCTCAAAATCTCTTCGACTACACCCAAATTGTTGAGCAGCAAATGAAGTTGTCAAAATGTTGCTTCAAACGTGACACACCATTATCAATCCTTCATTATTTTATGACAATAATTACATTGAACATGGTTCCGATTATCTCCAACTTGCTCCCTGTGCTTCCAACCAATTTCTCGTTCTCGCTTCTTTTTTTTTAGTTGGTTGTGAAGTGGCATCTACATTCCTACAACTAGAATGAAATTATGTTAATTTTTTTTGGCAACATTAAATTTAGTAAGATATTAAATTTGTTGAATTTATCAAATAATCATTATAAATTTACGTATGAATTAGTAATTTTATAAGGGCTAGTTAGTGATAAGGACAATTTATGGTTTTTGTATAGGCATAGGTTCAACTAGTGAAAAGTCTCTGCAATAATGTTTTAAAAATTCATAAAAGTACGAATTTAACAAAAGTAGTTTTGTCAAATTTCACAAATTCACAAAAGTGTATGTAAACAGGGACTATTCACAAAACTGTAAATTTTTAAGGTCTTTTAAACTCTTAAGTTCAAAGCCCGATACTTAACGCTAATTATCCCTTTTTGGAATGATAAGAATAAAATTGAACTGAAATGAACTAGTAAGACAATGCTTGATTTAGTACTACTACCTAAAATCAAGTCTTTCTCTATAATCGAATGGGGAAATTAGGGGTGTGTCGGAAAAGATCGGAATAGCTCTTTCGGAAAAAAAATTTCGAAAATTTCGGAAATGAAACAAGTGTTCCGATTCCTATTCCGAATTTTCAGAAATCTAATTTTCAATTCCGATTATGAAATTTCGGAAATTTTGAAAAATTTCGGAATACTCCACTCATATACAATCTCCCAAATGAACTTGTTTAAATACACACCAAGAAGATGAAAACCCCAACTCAACTTGTTTGATTACACATCAAAAGCCCCAAATCAAAAAATTTTCAAACACAACAAATAAAATACAAAAAACAAATAACATATCCAAAAATCTAAAGAAAATAACACTCACACTTTCAAAAAAAATGTAAAGTCGAGACAATGGGGGCTAACCTTGGTTCGAGTTGTCTTCATCGCATCGTCAACATCACTTTCCGAGTCCTTCATCGCGTCGTCATCGTCGAGTTCTTCATTGCGTCGTCATCGTCAAGTTCTTCATCACATCGTCATCGTCTATCGGTGGAGCAGCAACAACAGTGCGTGGAGCAGCCGCAGCGGCGAGGAACATGAGCTGCGACGCTGGTTTTGGACGTTTGACTCCTTTGAGTCTTGATCTGATATAAGGTTATTATATATTATTTCTAGAATGATCTAAACCTATTACTCAATTTTGTAAATTTAATTTTAGTACAAAACTTTTGGAAATTTATATTGAGACCCCACTTGATAGAAAATAATATGCGTATAATTATATAAATAGACATATAGATGAATGTATATCATAATCAAACAAGTAAAACGTCAATTAAATCAGAATAATTTTCGAATAATATCAGAAAAATTTCAAAAAATATATTTTCGGAATGTTTTAGGATTTTTTTTTTAAATTTTCGGAACATTCGGAATTCTAAAAACAATTCCGATTCCGTTCCAATATTTTTCGGAATTCGGAATATTCGGAATTCGGAATTCGGAATTCAATTTTATGTGCCAAAATCGGAATTTTCGGATCGAAATCAATTGGAATTGGTCGGAATCGGAATTTCCGTTCCAAATTGCACCCCTAGGGGAAATGTTCGATTTAGTCTCTGTTTGGTTCTTAGATTTTATGAGAGAAAAGAAAAGAAAAGAAAATACTGTTATAAACTTGGATGTGTGTACCCTACCACATGAGATTATTTATACGGTGGTGGCTACCTTCGACATTGTGGGCAGAATTCCTCTCGTGCTACTGCGGCACCATTCAAGCTCTCTCATAAGCTAAAATATTTTAGAGAGCATTTTTGCTCACCCCATTTTGGTTACCTTGGCCTCCACTGGGTGACATGTGTCCCTTTCCATTCCTATTTTCCCCTGTACTATCAACATAATTACATATCCCTTTCCATTCCTATATTGTCACTGTACTATCAATATAGTTACTGAATTGGACACCATGTCATCCGGTGGAAGCCTGATTGAGCAACCCCAATAGGGTGAGCAAAAATGCTCTCAACCTTTTAATCTATACTACTATAGAAAGGGAGAAACAAGGGTACCAAAAAAAGAAATCTATCACTCATAATTACAATTATACCATAAAACTTTATACTAACAAAATATAATAGTAGGGGTAAAACAAAGTAATTATTAAAAAAAAAAAACTGTTTAGAATTTAAAAAAACTGCTCTAGAAAAAACTGTCCAAAAAGTGATTCAAAGAAGGGGAAAAAAAAAGCTTTGTTTAAAAAAATTTAAAACTTGCAATCACAAAGTGAATGGCACCCCACTAGTATAAATAAAGGGAATTACTATGTACACCGCTAATTTTGCTATGTACCCCGCTCAACTTTACAAAAGTGAGAGTTTTTAGAAGAAAAATGATTAGAATAAAGAAATTTGGGTGTACATAACAAATACACGGGTGTACATAACAATTCCCATAATAAACAAACCAATTAATAATTAAAACCTTAATTAGTGTAATGAAACACTTAATCCAACTCTATTATATGCATCTAAAAAAAAATAAAAAATAAAAAAATAAAAATACAACTCTATTATATGAGATACAGAAAAGAGAGGAGACCACCAAAGGCCAAGAAGAAGAAGAAGAAGAAGAAGAAGAAGAGTGACTGCAAGGGGAACCCTAGTACAGATCCATCGAAGACTGTTGGAGAAGAGACTCCTGAGTCCTGTCCAGGTAATTGATTTATAACCAAAACCCTCAAAATCAATTTCATCACTTTTCAGAGAATCTCTCTTTCTGGTTTTCCTCAATTTTTCGTTTATTCATTCCATCAATCATTTTGATTGATTCCAAAATTGATTGAAATTTGAAACCCACTTTTCAGTTGTTTTCACATGGGATGGGTCTCTCTCTCTCTCTCTGAACATGATTACTCTCGTTTCATTGGAAGCATTGGACGAAACACACCACCGAAACGAGAGTTCATTTCGTGCGAAGCAGCACTGGAATTTCGTGATTCCTAATGGGGTTTCTTTTCGGTCAAGTTTCGGTTAACGGTTTGATGATATGGAGAAGAATGAATTGGAAATTTAGTTTGTTGATAAATGTGAGTTTTGTTTATATGATATGATGACAATTGTCTCTATATTAGTATTAATTTTGTTTTAAAAATTAATTTTTCGCCTAGTCCCCGCCTACTGCCTAGCCATTTTTAGAACATTGCCACAAACTCAAAGTTCCGATCATACCACTACATTCTCAGCATACCCAATTCACCCACCAAACAATCGTCACCACCTCCCTACGCTGGTTGGCCGGCCAATCCTGTACTATTTACACTCATTTTTGCCATAACCGGTAGGACAGGTGGCATGATATGGGAAATTGTTTGAGCAATAATCGAGCTGAGCTGATGGTATGGCCGATTCATAGGAAATTGGAAGGTCTATTAGGCTCTGTTTGGTACGTGGATTTAGCGGGGAAATGAAATGAAAACTCTTCAGGATAACAATTTCCTTTGTTTGGTTAGTAAGGAAAATGGTGTAGAAAGCACAAAGGAAAAGAAAATATAGTTTTGAACTTTATATGTCACTCCCCTCCCTTTTTTTCCCCTTAAGTTACAATTTTATCGATAATATTTAAATCTTAGTATTATTTAAGAATGGAGGAAAACACAAGGGAACTAGTTTTTCTTCTTTGTTTCCCTTTTCTTTTCCTTCTCTCCTAAATCCGCGCGCCACACAGAGCTTTAGGGTTTTAGACTGCCGAGATTAGTCTGTGAGCTAGCTTATGCAGTGGAGTAAGAGACAGCTCGATTCAGCATTGTAAGATCGATCTGGCAAGGGAGGTACCTAAGAACTCGAAGTAATCAGACATTAATTTAAGTCAGAGGAGCTTCTAAGAGGTACTTTGATAGGCCGAATGGGTTAAGCTGATTAGGAAGCAGGTCAGCCTCAAGGCCAGTGGAGGAAGCAGTCGGTCTGAATGCGAATGGGGTTGATGGAAAGGGAAGCAGATTAATAGGTCTTGAATTTAAGACATGTGACATTGGTTTGAGTTCATGCTGGGAGTTATCGGAGGAAGATAGGATTGATATGGTGTAAGTTAAGGCCGATGGAGTCGGTTACTTCATCGGTGTCAGTGTTGTGACTGCAAAAAGTCTTATACCACTTGTTGCTCATGCGAAAGCGTGAAAAAATATTCAGACTGCATTGATTTGCGGAAAAGAATAAGCCAAGGAAAAACTCAGACTGGATCCCAAATTGATGGGTTCGTTTGAGTTAATAGTATCATCGGAGTGGATACACAAATCACTTACAAAAAACTGAAATGTTCCAGTTCTGATTTTATCAGATGTCCCTGAAGGGACTAAAATGGGAAGCTTAACGAAACAACCTCATATTGTTTTGGTTTTGAGAAGACATAAATATTGCGTATTTATTAGTGGTATTGACCCTAAATCTGTTACAAGCTTGAACTGCCAAATATTGCACACTACATTTTGTCTGCTGCATGAGACAAACCCCATTTTTAATTCGATAGATAATTTATAGACATGTTGTGGCATTAGAGTATTAGACCATGGGTTCTCTGATGTATAAGAGAATAGATAAGCTGAATGCTAAAAATGGACTTTGTAACCAAATAAAAGGAGTTAGAAGTTGAATTTTCCCGAGTCTGAGGTAGCCTTCACAACAAAGTATATGCTTGCATAATGAGTTGACATAATGTTCTGCAGGAATTGGTACTCTTTCCTTTTTTTTTTTAAAATTTTTTATTAGTATTTTTTCTTTTTTATGCCAGCTTATATAGTTTAACCACCTTACCTTCCTTCTTTAGTTCTTTCTGTTTGTGTATCATGTAGGTTTGTTCATGGTTGTCATTTCTTAAATCGAATCGTAAATCGGGTTGCCAAAATTATGAATCGTGAATCGTAAGCTTCCCTTTATTTAGAAAGTAAGGTACTGATATATATATGTATATATACTGCATATACTTAAAAAACACGTACTATGTTTAAAATGAACAAAATAACAACTTAACACAGGTTTCATGCACTGCTAAACTCAAAATGTTGGTAGTTATTCACTTAAAACTTGATAGTTCAGAATTATGAATCTTGAATTGTATCAAGTTGTGTGAAATTCCACTCGACTCATATCAATCAACCAATCCTAACAACCATGGGTATGTATATTTGTGGCTGAAAACTGCAGGTTTCTTGCTGGAAAAGTCTGGTGCATCACTGCTATGACATCAAATATCTCCATTCTTCTTATTACACTAACTACTATCATCATTATTATGATTCGTGTCCTGTATATTATATTACGGAGCACCAAACCACTTCGTGCTATGTCTTCGCAACCTGTCAGTACCCTCATTATTCTGGGTTCAGGTGTGCTTCATTCTTCTGCAATTTACTATCTCCTTGTGTTTAGAATGGTTTTTTATGAATCCCATTTTTATTGTTGGCTTTCGTCATATTGTAGGGGGACATACTGCAGAGATGCTAAATCTGTTATCTGTACTACAAAAAGAGAGGTTTACCCCTAGATTTTACATCGCTGCTGCCACTGATAATATGAGTCTTCAGAAGGCACGCCTTTTTGAAAGCTCCTTGGTTGATAAGGTAGATTGCATTCAATACTTTTCTTTGATTTAATCTATGTTATAATTTGGGAAATGAGGACACTAGGTAAATTTAGAAAGGACATAAAGTAATTGCCTAGTGTCCTCATTGGAAGATTACTTGACTTTCCTTATTTTAATGAGATGACAAGGACTTTATTTGATCAATTTAAATAGAACACAATGCGATGCTACAACCTTCATGTAGTAGGATAGGAAGTCTATTTAATTTTTTTGGTGAAATTTAAAGTAATCCACCTCAGGCGCCTTGGCCCTGAACGCATAACCAAAAACACAAGGAGCAACAAAATAATGTGTGGAAAAAAGTAGCTTAAATCTGTGACCTTACCACAACTAAACAATATGTGAACATGAAAGAGGGAAAAGTTCTCCGTAGAGTAAGACCATCCCCACAACTCCACCCTGCTAATCTCCTAGCTCTCGACAATTCCAAATAGAAATCTATGATTTGAACTTCAAGAAGGCCCACTACCTCCAGCCTTAAGAAACCCGTACTCTTGCTGTTAGGAAGTACTTTGCTCTTTCCACCGTATTTAGCACAAACACCACTTTGCTCGTCGTGTTCGTTTCGAACGACATCGTTGGACACGTGCCGACACAAGTGGGATATGGTAAAAAGCATGTTTTATTTGTTTGTTTTCACTTTTGTATCAGACAAACACACACATATGGTTGCTCCATTGTTGCCTGGAGGTCACTGGTTCGAAATGTAGAAACAACCTCGTTGCTTGTGGAGGTAACATTGGGTACACTATTCCTTCCCAGAGTCCCAGACCATACAGTTGGTGCACTGGAAACAATCATATTTCGGTGGAAACTAGTGAAACGATGTGGAATCATAGATATGTTTGGACAGAAACACTCTTATCTCGATGGAAACAAAATAAACGAAGTCGTTTGGATGGAATCCATGGAATTTCAAGATTCCATGACCCAGGAAACGGAAACTGTTGAAGAATATTTCATAATCTTCTCATGAATTTGTGGATCATGAAAGATATGGAAATATTTAAGAAAATTTTTGATTTGATTTTATTATAGTTTATTTCTTGTTGATTCTATCTTCACCCTATCTAAAGGGATGTAACTCATGCAATATCAACATCTCAGTGAATATTTCTCCCTTCTCTTTTATTTCTGACATGGTACGAGAGCACTAAGCTCCTGGTAATCTCCTAACTGCATTCCGCTTCCCCCGTGGATGGCGATCTTATCGCCCGTTGGACCTCTGTCTAGTATATACAATCTCAGCTTTCTTGGCCTTTATGGCACTTTACGCCTTCGTGGCACTTTTAGCCCTAAGCGGCTCTTGGCCCTCGCGGCACCCTTGCCCCTCAGTGGCACTCTTGTGGCCTTTACGACACTCTATGCCCTCGCTGCACTCTTGGCCCTCGCTGCACTCTACGCCCTTGTGGCACTCTTGCCTCTTTTGCTACTCTACGCCCTCACGTCACTCTTGGCCCTTACTGGATTCTACGCCCTTGCGGCATTCCTGGCCCCTTTGTTGGGCGCGCCTTAGCGCAAGGCGCAGGCAGTGAGCCTCGCCTAAGGCAAGGCGCAACTCCTTCAACCAGGCGCATTGTAGGCAGGCCTTTTAGGGTTTTTCTTCGAGGCGTAGGGCGCATGAGGCGCGCGCCTAATTGAAGCGAGACCCAATCACTATTTTTACCCCCAAATCCCAATCACTATCAGTTTAGCGTGGGAAAAAAGAAAGAAAAAAGGAAAGAAGAAAAGGAGTTGCGAATGAGTCGCGAACCCTACTTGAGGTATTTTCTCACTTCTTCTTCTTCGCTGCTCTTTGTCTTCTTCTTCTTCGCCGATCTTCTTCTTTGCGAGTCCGCGACTGTCTGCGAGCGACGCTCTCTCTCTTTTTTTTTGGGGCGATTCTCCTCTTCTTCTTCTTCTTCTTCTTCTTCTTCAAGTTTGCGACTCCTTCCCCCTCCCCCCCTCTCTTCTTCTTGCAAGTCTGCGAAATAGACCAAGTGATAAACAATCTTTTTTTCCTTTTTCCTTTATAGTTGATTCAAATTCTTTATTTATTTATATTTTCTGTTCTTTCTGTTCTTTCTTTTATTTTTTTTAAATTTTTATTTAGTTTATTTATTTATTTATGTTATGTTCTGTTCTTTTTTTTTTTGGTATGATTGGAATCTATGGATTTTCAATTGATAATGTCTTTTTTACATTTAGATAAATAGAGAGTGGTGCTAGTGTAAATTCAAAGCAAGATCCGACATACAAGTATGCTGTACAAGATCTGAAGGACATAAATAATTTCACTTGCAACTTTTGTGGGAAGCAGACAAATGCAAGTGTATGCCGGGCCAAACAACATTTTGTCGGAGGCTATCGGAATCCAAAGGAGTGTAAAAAATGTCCACCGCATGTAAGAGTAGAAATTAAGGAGTACATTAGTAAAAAGAAGGGGAAGAAAGAAAATGTGAACTTGTTGCCAGATTTTGATAATATTGATGAAGATGAGGATGAAGCAGAAGAGGTTGAGGTTCAATCCAAAAGAAGTTCAACAAAGTCCAACAACTTGAAAAGACTAAGAACAAAAGGTCCAATGGATGCCTTTGTGACCCCTGATTTGGAGCTTGTTGATCAAAGGAGAAAGGATGGGAAGGGGAAGCAAACTACTATCAGTGATGCCTATAAAAACGAGGCAAGAGAAAAGGCATGCCAATTGATAGCGAGGGGGATGTATGAAGTCGGGATACCCTTTAATGCCATGAGTTTAAATCCAAAATCGAAAGAGATTATATTGATTAATTCAGAATAATATGAAAGGGTTACATAAGAGTCTTATATACAGGCAATAGCACAAAAGGAAAAATACAAAAATACCCATTAGGGATGACATCACTCATGACCTAAGCCCTAATATTCTTATGACTAATTTATTCTCTAACACTCCCCCTCAAGTTGGCAAACAGAAACTTGTTGAAGTGTCCAACTTGCATTTGAGCGTGAAATGATGATCATCATTCGAACAACCCAGCTTTTCAAAGATCTCGGCAATACTCCCCATCAATGTCTAACACTCCCCCTTGCAATAAATACCCATCAATACATAATAAATGCTCCAACATCCCCCCTCAAACGGAAGGGGGTAATGACAATTACAACCGAAGTTTGGAATGAAAAATTACAACCATAACAAAACTGTAACAAGTGACAAGAATGGTGATATCAACGAGAAGTGGGATATAAAATCCCCAAGATGCCCAAGGTGGGAACAACATCCACCTACAACAAGAACAACGAGAAATTATGGATCAACAATGTCCATAATATTGGCCAAGGTGAAATATATTCACCATCAACAAGAAGAAAGTGGGACAAAACCCACAACAAAATCACCAAATTTCTGCCCAAGAACAGTTTAACAAATGTTGTAATAGGTCAACCGAGATTAAGAGTTGAAATCCGCCAAAATCGAACCAAACAATAGCCCAAATCAATCAACCACCACTAAACAAGGATCAAACAAGGTAAACGGAATCACGCTCTGTAGGATTTGAACCTACGACATTGGGTTGTGGAGACCCATGTTCTACCGAACTGAACTAAGAGTGCTTTCTTATCACAGTAGATACGACTGTAAAGAAAAGGATTCTTTTTGTACCCCCCATACATCTTGCATGCATATAGTATCATAAAATGAAAGATTATGTATGTCCAATTCGAATCGATCTCAATGGATCCCTCGTTACTGCCAGAGGAAAAGAATAGGTAGGGATGATAGGATTGGAACCCGTGACATTTTTTACCCAAAACAAAGGCGCTACCAAGCTACGCTACATCCCTTTAAATTGGTCTATAGTTTCATCTTCATATAGCATCAGCCGAATCGAAAGAAGTGCAGAAGAAGTGTTCAGGGACTGCACAATACATGGCCGAAAATGTTCTGTAAGTTCTAAAAATTTTGGGGTGATTCTGTAAATTTCAAAATATTGAAGGGCTGGTTAGTAAATTGCATAAAGTTTTGGGGTTGAATTGAAAAATATAGGAAAGTTTGAGAAACTGCCCTGGAAATGTCAAAAAACAGGGCAGTCGACCAATGTCCTATGCACAATAGCCCTTGAATCTTGCAAACAAGAAGCCAAGCACACCAAACAAGGCTTTTATGGGCTTAGACGACACCAATAGGGCAGAACCAACCATCCAAATAGATCTAAAGTTCCAAAATTGTAGATTGAAACCATCACAAAAGTTTATCGACAAATGTGGGTAACGCAGTATCTGGTTGAAGCAAATATTTTCAAAGAAAATGCTATAAATCCAATCAAACATCCACAAATCACTTACACAGCACTTGGGATGGCTAAATTGACACCCATAGAGATGATTCGAATCATCAAAAGACACTAAACAACCCAAAATATCAGATCGGGAAAAATGGCCCCAAAAAATCCGAAAATATTTAAAAAATAGAAAACCTATCCTAACAACCTCAAATCAAAAAACGAAGAACACCTCAACAATCAAATTTGGACATGTCAACTTTGGCCGGAAAACTCGTCGGAAAATGATGACGTCATTGGGAAAAAAATGATGTTATAGGCAGCATGATGGTAGCAATTTCATCTGAGTTGGTGGGCAGTTTTGGGAGGGTAGAGAGATAATAAACGTTCGATAAGAATGATGAAGCCAAAAAATAATGAGAGACAAAAAAAAAATCTATTGAAAAGGAAGTCCGGCTGGCGGCAGGTGGCCACCAGCCGGCAGAGCTAACACAGGATACTCTCCTGCTTTGATACCAAGTTGAGATCCAAAATAAAAGATATTGTATTGATATATTTAGAATAATATGAAAGGGTTGCACAAGAGTCTTATATATAGGCAATAATACAAAAGGAAAAATACAAAAATGCCCACTAGGGATGACATCACTCATGACCTAAGCCCTAATATTCTACTGACTAATTTATTCTCTAACACCGTGAATTGTGATAATTTTCAAGTGGTGATGGAAGCCGTAGGGCAATATGGTCCGGGGATTAAGCTACTTAGTTGCCATGAGGTGCGGTTGCCTCTTTTCAAAAAGAAGGTAACTCACACGCATAGTATAATGAAGCAACACGAGGAAGAGTGGGCAAAATTTGGTTGCTCCAATATGTCCGATGGATGGATGGGCATCACTGAAAGGACCTTATTGAACTTCCTTGTGAATTCCCGTAGAGGAACTATGGTCATTGAATCTGTTGATGCTTCATCTTATAGCAAGACTGGGGAGAGGGTGTTTCATTTGCTTGATAGTTGGGTGGAACGCATTGGAGAAAACAATGTTGTTCAAGTCATCACAGACAACGCATCAAACTATGTGATGGCTGGTAAGATACTAAGATTTGTTAAAATTGTTTTTTTAACTGTGTTGTGTACTTGTGTTTTGCTTTTGATATGATGTGTTAAATTGTTAATGAATTTTCAATTGGGAGATTGTTGGAAGCTAAAACGTCAACATCTATACTGGACACCATGTGCTGCACATTGTATTGATTTGATGTTTGAAGACATTGGGAGGATTTCGGACATCAAGAAAGTGTTACAGAGGGCCATGGCACTCAGTGGTTTTATATATACTCGTCCAGGTGTAGTGAACATGATGAGGCAGTTCACAGGTCAACAAGAGTTGGTGAGACCGGCTATTACTCGATTTACCACTGCATTTCTTACACTTGCAAGCATTCATAGTCAAAAAACCAACTTGAGGGGGATGTTCACTTCAGAAGAGTGGTCTAAGTTCTCAATGGGCGAAGGAGCAAAAGGGTAAGACCGCGGCCCAGACTATTCTAGCGGCATCATTTTGGAATTACAATGTTTTCACCCTTAAGGTTACCGGTCCCCTTGCTCGTGTACTTCGACTGGTTGATGGGGAGAAAAGGCCGGCAATGGGATATATTTACGAGGCCATGGACAGAGCTAAAGAAGCTAATTTTAAATCCTTTTGAGGGGATGAGATTATGTATGGTGAAATCTATGAAATTATAGATCATAGGTGGAATTGCCAGCTTCATCATCCTTTACATGCAGCTGTGTACTTTTTGAACCCAGAATTCTTTTATTCAAACTCGGAAATTGAGCAAACTGCTGAAGTGATGTCAGGTTTGTATAAATACGTAGAAAGGTTGGTTCCAACTTCCAAGCATAGACATACAAGACAAAATCACTGATCAATTGACGGCATATAAGAAAGCAGAATCTGTCTTTGGATATCTCGTGGCTATTAGACAAAGAAAGACAAAGTCTCCGAGTAAAAGCAAATGTTTTGTGAAATAATTATTTCTTATTGAGTTCCTAAAATGTCACTAAAAAGTTATTTTTTACAGCTGAATGGTGGGCTTCTTATGGATCTATAACTCCAGATTTGCAGAAATTCGCTATCAAAATTTTTAGCCTAACTTGTAGTGCATCGGGTTGTGAATGAAATTGGAGTGCCTTTGAACATGTAAGTGCAGACAATTGTTGATCATCTTGAAACATTAAATGTATAAAATTGAGTAGTTGACAATGATTTCTCGCAGATTCATACCAAGAAGAGAAATAGACTAGCGCAAAAACGGTTGACTGACTTGGTTTTTGTTAAGTACAACCGAGCTTTGAGGCGGCCGTACGATTTGCGTAACACCATTGATCCCATCTCATTGAAGGATATAGATGGTAGTAATGAGTGGTTGATTGGGAGGATGGACGGAGATGTGGATGAAGATGCCGAAAATGATCGCGTGTATGATGATGATTTGTTGACATGGGGTGATGTTTCTAGAGCTGCAGGGGTTGGAAAGCATAGATTTCCAACTCGAGCAAGTTCAAGAAATAGATCATCAACAAGGGCAAGGGCAACTACTTCTTCGGTTGTACCTTTAGATGACAAGGAAGAGGCCATTTCAAAAGAGACCGAAGAGGAAGATGGTGAGTTGTTTCTTGATGAGGAGGATCATTGAAAAATTTAGATTCTAGATACCTTTCATATTTGGAGACTTGGAGTTTAGACTATGCATTATTATTATTATTATTATTATTAGCCTATTTATAATACCATGGGCTTTCCTGGTATGTCTTCGGATAGGGGACAACAAGCATCAAGTATCTTTTGCTTTATCTACTTTATCTGCTTTTTCCTTACCTTTCCATCTGGCCAATTGTACCTGGATAATTAATTGCATCAAAGAAATCTTCGATGACTGGTTCTGTGCTAGATATTGACATATTGTCATCGTCATCATCTTCATACGGATTATTTTTATTATTATTATTATTATTATTATTATGTTTTTGCTAACTAGACATGTGGTTGGCTTGCTTAGTAATGTGTTTTTATTGAATATTGAGTAATATTACAATTTTTAGAGTGTGGAAATGCATCTTTTTGTTCTTTTTCTCTTAAATGTTGTATGTGGCCTATGTAAGATTCAAACCAACAACCTCTGAGCTTTCGCACAACACTCTATCCAGTTGAGCTTGTAGGCCAGAGTGTTCATTATTGATGATTTAATATCTCTTTAACTCTATGTTATCCAGACTCGGGTACGAGTGTCGGGTACGTAGATGTATCCGGAGGTTGGACTTGGAAAAGTGCCAAATTTTAGGATAAGGGGACTCGGCCATAAAAGGATCCGTAAGGGGGTACGGGTACGGGGATATGTTTATGTTAATTTAATACTATTATAAACTTATTAGCTGTGAAAATGGTACAAGAAAAAAATCCAGTGTTGTAATTTTAAGACTTTAAATTTATGTGTCGTATTTTAAAATTTTAGGTTTTTTGTGGAAATTTTAGAAATTATCACAAATTTAGGGTTTAAATAATAAATAATTACAAGTTATGTGGTCTTATTTACAAAGAAGTTTAGAAGTAATAAAAGAATGTAATATATGAAAAGTGAAGGGACCTATCTATTATTATAAACTATGTGTGCGTGTGTGTAATAGTTTAGTGTTTCAGTTTTTAATCTGTGTGCGTGTGTGTATATATAATATAAAATATGAAGGGTAAGATGTTAGGGTTTACAGCAGCAGCTGCCTCCCCCACTCTCTCTCGCCCCTCTCTCTCTCTCTCTCTATCTAGAGTCGACACAGCCTCTCTTTCTCTCTATTTCGAGGATCTTTATTCTCTCTGTTCATGGCGATCCCTACGAGGGTTTATGTCTCCGATGTGGGAATCAGGTTAGCTTTTCCTTCGATCTTTCTTTTCTCTCTTCTTCTTCTTCTTCTTCCTTTCTCTTCAATTATCTCCAGCACGCCTTGTCCGGCAAGTGACAAAACAGGTCCGACACGTATCCCGTGTCGGGATCCGCGTCGTACCGGCGTCGACTCCGACATTCCAGTGGAGGAGGCAAGTCCGGGTAACATAGCTTTAACTTGTATATAATCAGGTACAATCAGATTATACATTGAACTTTAGATAGCTATAATAATGTAAAATCATATTATAATCATCTAAAATCAGATTGTAGATAAGTTATTTACATGTAAAATCATGTAAAATAAAATCATGTAAAAGTGCGCCTCGCTTCGTTCGGGCCACGCCTCACGCCTAGGCTCCAGGAGTCCTTTGCGCCTCAGTGCGCCTTAAATAACCTTGCCCGGCCCTCGTGGCACTCTACGCCCTCGATGCACTCTCGGCACTCGGGTCTCTCAGCCTCTCCCTAAAAGACTATTGAGGGGGAGTGTTGAATATTTTATAATTTTCTCATGATTTTGTGGATCATGAAAGATATGGTAATATTTAAGAATCAATTTATGATTTGATTTGTTTATAGTTTATTTCTTGTTGATTCTATCTTCACCCTATATAAAGGGATGTAACTCATGCAATATTTATATACCAATGAATATTTCTCTCCTCTTTTATTTCTGACAGAAACATTTCGGCTGTTTCGATGGAAATAAAAGAAAATTTTGATCCATGTAAACCCTCTCACATTAAACACTTACAAAGCCCACCGAGGTCCCTCTTTCTCTCTTCGGCGACGGCGACGGCGACAGCGACGTCGACGACTTCTCTCTCTCTCTTCGCGTATCTCTGTTTAGGGTTTTTTTTCTTGTGAATTATCTCCGCATTTTCTTTACTATTCGGTGCATATTTTGTTTTCTGTTTTTTTCAATGTTACCCAGACTCAGGTACGAGTGTCGGGTACGTAGATGTATCCGGAGGTCGGACTTGTCAAAATCCCAAATATTAGGATAAGGGGACTCGGCAAAAAAATGATCCATAACAGGGTACGGGTACGGGTACGGGGACATGTCTATATTTAAGTAAATATTATAAATTTATATAATAGTTTTGTATATTATGCAAGAAAAAAAATCAAGTATTTTAATTTTAGTACTTTTAAAATAGGGTCATAGTTTAAACACTTTTATAATAGGGTCATAGTTTAAACATAGTCTAAAAATGAAAAGAAGACTTTGAGTCTAGAAAACAATTTTCCTCTTTAGATTATATTTTTGATAGCAAGCCATGTCCGACATGGTACGAAACAAGTCCGACACATATCCCATGTCGGTATCCTTGTCATACCCACGTCGACACGGGTACGGCACCTTTGATGCCAAGTCCGGGTAACATAGGTTATTTGAATGAATTTTCCCCATTTTTCCCCTTTTCAGTTCCCTTATCAACCTTTCTTTTCATCTTTTGTTGGTGTTGCTTCTTATGTTTTTGATTTACTTTGATAATAAAGTTAAAATATATAAAGGCTTTTGCCTCATGCCTCAAGGCTTACACCTCGCTTTGAGAGCGGTGAAACGCCTCGCCCTATGCTTTCGCCTTTTAGGACATTGATAAGAAGCTCCAAGAATTTAATGTAGCAAAAATATCCATCTCTAGTGGTGATGCCTCACTAGAATTCTCCTCTCTTTGCCTAACATAACTCCTTTAAATTGCACCCCCTTAGTTTTAAGTGCAGCCATAGGTTTGCCCTCCAAAATTTAACCCAAGTTCTAGTCTCCCACTACCTCCTCTGGTGCAGTTGGTGTTGCACACATGTTATAACTGCTGTACCTTGTCTTTGTTTGTACGTGGTTTTTTTTTTGTTTAGTTACCCCTACTTGTAGTGTAGTCTATCTCGATTTCAATAATAGAGTATTGAGATGTTTGGCAGTTTTTGATATTGTAAATTTGCAATAGAATTTAGATTTGACGGAAGTAGAGCTCTCAGCTCTTTTTCTTTAATCTAAACCTAAAAGGCTAAAACCTTAAGATATTCTTTCAGTTCGTTGCAAAACTTGCATTACTTTGCATCGTTCTTAGTGAAGAATATTTCGTAATCATGCCATTTTGTGGATTACGAAATATATGGAAATACTTAAGAATCTATTTTTGGTATGATTTTGTTCTGATTTTTATATCTTGCTGATTCTATCTTCACCTTGTATACATAGGGATGTAATTCATGTAAACAATATCAGAATATCAAAGAATAACGCTCTTCTCTTTTGTTTTTGATATGGTATCAGAGCACTAAGCTCTTGGTAATCTCCTTACTGCATCCCGCTTTGCTGGCTGGTGGTGACCTTTCCACCCGTCGAACCTCTGTTTAGTATATACACTCTCAACTCGTGGCACTATTGGCCCTCGTTGCACTCTCGGCCATCGTGGCACTACCGTGGTGCCCCATCCTATATACTAGCCTATTTGGAGCCTCAAAACAGGTTTTGGCAGAAGCAAGTCAGAGGTGCTTCAACCCAAATGTGATGCAGGAAGTAGCTTGGGGGTTTGATCAATTTTCTTAAGCTACCCTTGTGATTAGGGCTTTTGCATTCGCCTAAACGCAAAAGCCACAGCCAAATCCAAACGGCCTTTAAACAGGCCTCACCATTAACTTCGAACATTGAGATCCTCTAACCCAAATTAGAGGGTCCATGAATAGAAGAATCCTTTCTCCTATTTTAATATTCGAAGTGTCTCCTTTTCTTTTCTTTTTTGTTTTAGAAGTTGTCAAAATAATTCTCTTCTTATTACAGACGAATGAAGTAACTTTGGGAGATCTGTTGAAGGCTTGAAGCAAACTTGAAACTATTTATGGGGTTCAAGATAGCTTGTCATAGATAGAGAAAATTGGGGTGAGGAGTAAAGCATGTATGATTTCCTTGCTTGGTTATTTTGCATTTGTATGTATGGAATTCGTGACAGATTGGGAAGAAAAGTGCTTGCAAGCATGATAGTCTTTTTTTTGCTTTGATCAAACATGATAGTCTTGTTGTGTCCAAAGCAATGTTTTCAATCCGGACCGTTCATTGAACCGGAAATATGACCGGCTCACGGGTTATCGGTTCAATCGCAGGGTGAACCGGAATCTCACAGTGAAGCCATAATTAGGTAGTAAATAAATGTTTTTATTTCTAAACAAATAAACATTACCAATAATATAAAATTATAACTTAAAATATAAAAACACTACATCAAAAAATACTAAAATTTATTTTTACAAGAATCATAAAATATGTAAGAGTTTCACATGTCAAAATAACGAATAAAATTTCCAAAAAAAAAAAAAAACACTATATGAAACTACAACCGGATGTCATAAAAAAGAAAGAGAGAGAGATGAGAATTTAGAAGATTAATCATGATTAATTTTTGTCTGTTAGCTTTGCAAAATATTAGTTTTTTAAGACATCATATTCATTGACAGTAAGTGGTGACTCTTTCTTTATAGTACATCATTTACTCAGCACGACTTCCAAACAAACTTTATTAGCTGTCATCCACTTTGCATGGTTCCAAAGCACCACTTCTCCTCCCAATGCCAAAATGCAGTACCAAGAAGAAGGTAAGAAAAGAGGAGTGAAGAGGCAGTGAGAGGGATGGCGACAGGAAGAACTCGAAGCCCCGCATGATACAAGGCTGAGAGCTCCCTTAAGTCTTCAATGGCGGAACATGGTGGAGCAAGGTACGACGAGGCGCTGGTGAAGGGAAGAAATAACCAAGGATTTGACGACTTTGACCTAGTTTTACTTCCCCCCGCCTCCCCCCCCCCCCTTTTTTTTTTTTTTCTTTCTTGTTAGTGTAATGAACCGGCCGGTTTACTCAAATCGTGAATGGTTTTCTCAAGATCCGGTTCAATCGGCTAGTTTGAACGATTTGCATAAAACACAATGGTTTTTGTATTAGAATGATTTAGCGGTCCAACCTGGCCCGTTTTGTGGTCTGAGTGGCGGTTCAACGGTCCGGTCCGGTTTGGTTTTCACAACATTGGTCCAAAGCTTCCCTCCAATTGCCTTTGGCGAGTTCAAAAGGTTTTTTCCTTGGGTCCATGGTTCGAGGTCGCGGTATCGGAGTCCGTTGTAATGACTCGGGGTCGCGGTATCGGCCTGGTATCGGGCGATACGCAACGAAACGCTAGATTTAAGGTTAAAAAAAATATGAAAAAATAACCAAAAATTTTAAAATAATAAGAATAACAAAATTAGCATAATAGATTATCACAATATCCAATGTACCAACTATAAAATAAAAAATTATTCAATTCACACGCTGCCGATCTATTGTTTGAATATTTTTTTTTATTACAACATACACATTTTAAACAAATAAGTACACATTTTTTTTATTACACATACACATTTTAAACAAATAAGTAAACTTTATTATTATTATTATTATTTTATTTTTATAAACAAACATTTTAAACAAATCGGTAACCATTTTTTTACTAACAAACATTTTTTTAAATAAATAAGTAAACATTTTAAACAAATAAGTAAAAAATAAAATTGCACATCACACCCCCCAATAAAATCTAAATTTTAATAAATGAAAACACATGCACACAAAAGCATTTTACACAGAATAAAATCCCAAAACAACTTATTTACTCTCGCCCAAACCCAGATTAACACCAAAAAAAAAAAAGAAGAGAGAGAGAGAGAGAGAGAGAGAGAGAGAGAGAGAGAAGAAGAAGAAGAAGAAGAAGAAGAAGAAGAAGAAGACGAAAGAAGAAGAAGAAGAAGACGATTGAAGTAGAAGAAGGCGGAGGAAGAAGAACGAGAAAGAAAGAAGAAGACGACGGAAGAAGAAGAAGAAGAAGAAGAAGAAGAAGAAAACGGAGGAAGACCGAGAAAGAAAGATAAGAAAAACATACCTGTTTCTCAGATCTGTAAGTTTTTCCTCGCTGAGATTTCTCTTTCACTTTTCCTCTGATTTTTCTTTTTTTCCTTTCAGATTTTTCTTTTTTTCTTTCAGAGATGTGCATCGTCTCGGGCGTATCGCTAGTCATCTCGGCCGAGATGTAGAAAACTCGGCCGTTTCGGCAGTTTCGGCCGATATATAGAACGATCCTCAATTTTATTTTAACTCAGCTTGAATCGGCCTATATCTCATATTTGGACCCTCACGATACCGAGTTAACTCGGCCGATACGACTCGGTATCGGTCGATACTTCGAACCATGTTTGGGTCCCATATTCAATAAACTATTGCTTGGTTAGTGCTGTGATTCTTGGCTTGGCTGTGGGTTTCATCTAATCTCGTTATGAGTTCTACACTTCCGGAGCTCATGGTGGTCATTCTTCAGACTTTGGTGGGGGGAATAATTTGGTGGCTAGGAGCCCATTGTTATTTTTGTTTAATTCCAAATAAGCTGATCCAAACAGGCTCTATGTTAGCTGCTTTTTTTTTTTTTTTTTTCTTTTCCTCCCCTCACTGATGGAATACTTGAGTCTTCTTTTTTTCCCTTTCTTTTTCCAGAAAGTTTTTGAGTCGGTTCTTGTGATAATTATTGTTGATCCGATCTTGCTTGTGGCCCCTTGCTAATGAAATCCTTGAGCCTGTACCTTTTTTATTCTCTCTCTCTCTCTCTCATTTTTCCGAAAAGTTTTTGTGTTCTTGTTATAGTCATTTGTTAGCTTGCTCTTGCTGATGCCCCCTGGCTGATGAAATACTCTCTCTCTATATATATATGTGTATGTGTGTATATTTTATCTTTCCAAAAAGTTCTCGAGTCCATTCTTGTCATAATTATTTGGCAAGTTTCTATTCCTTTAGACTTCTGGTTCTTTCTGGTTCCCTTTTCTGTTTCATGGTAACAATTTTTAATGAAATCCTTAAAGATGATTTTTTTGTTTCTTGGTAACAAGATTTTTATCCCTTGCGGCATTTTTTGTCTTTGAGTTTGCGTTCCTTCTTTTATGCTGAAGTATGTTGTGTCCTGGCTAATGAGGCGATGAATGTGATTGAAATTGTGCTTGCTCATAAGATCAAACATCTGAAAGGAGAGAATTTCGTATGTCTTTTGGGTTCTTGTCTTTCCTTGGATGTGATAAACGATTTCTGTTTCATTTGGTGTCATCCATGTAAGTGGTCTGCCTGCTAAAATTCATTGACAGTTACTTTTTTTTTTCTTTTCTTTTTTTCTTTTTCCCGTTATTTTAGTGTCATTTATCTTTTTGTTGGCTTGTTTCTTAGCTTGTCATGTCTAAATCTTCATTGTCGACATTATGTAAATTATTTCATTGTTAAAATATCAAAATAAGTAATTTGTTATTGTCCTGACATTCTTACTGGCTTAGTTTGTACTAATCTTCTTTAAATGGCTGTATATTGTTGCAGACAGGGGTTGAGGTGGTAGACACTGCTCAATATATTCAAATATATAGGAGCCGAGAAGTAGGTCAATCGTATCTGACCTCTGTTGGGACAACCTTAATTGCTATGGCTCATGCCCTCTGGCTAATGATTAAAATTAGACCCCAAGTGGTATAATTTACCCCCCCTGTACATCTTTATTTTGTCTTCAAAGTATATTTTTTTCCACTTTAGTATTTTGTCGTGAATTTCTTTATCATTTTATTCACAGATTCTATGCAATGGCCCAGGAACTTGTGTACCCCTATGTGTGATTGCATTCTTTTTTAAGGTTAGAACGCTGTACCAAAGTTATTTGTTTGTGGTTGACTTTGTAGCTTGATACACTTACGATTTTTTAATTATTCATCCTTTACAGTCAGTTTGTTTCGACTTAAACTGTTTTAAGCTGGGAAATATTTTGTCCTTATTTTCTGGGGTTAGGTTGACAATTGAACAGCATTCTACAAGCACTGTGATGTGGCAAACATAGTTTTTCAATATTAATGTGTATTAATGTTAGTATGTTGGAACATTTGTATATGACCTGTGTATAAACAAAATATGTGCATGTATACATTTTTATGAGCACACTATTGTACAAAATGTGCATATATGGATATGTGTATATTAATACACATACATGTTGACTAATTGGTAATTTGATTTTTAATCTACATTTTCCTAAAGAGCTTTGTAAAACATTGTAAGACTGGAAAATGCTGAAAACATTTTCAAAAAATGTTTTCCCTGGGAACAAACAGACCCTGAAGATGGCATTCTTGCACATTAACGCTACATTTCCATGTTACCTACAGGTTTTGGGGATCAAATGGTCGTCTATTTTTTATGTGGAGAGTATAGCGAGAGTGAGGAGGCTGTCTTTAAGTGGCTTGCTTCTTTACAAGTTGCGCATGGCTGATCAACTCTTTGTGCAATGGCCACAACTACACAGGAAACATCCTCGGGCTCATTTTGTGGGTTGTCTAATGTAGTTGATTCAATTCGGCTCTTGCCGTGAGTACTCCTAGCCTTCCAGGTTTTTATCTCTCTAACTTGAAGACTTAATTGGTGCAAAGTCGTCGAGTTGATTTTTTTTTCCCTTTTCTTTTTCGTTTTCATTTTTTCCATCGTTCTCTTGTGTACCTGATATGGGCGCTGCTAACTCTTCTAGTTCCATTGTAGTGTGTAATGCTCCATCTGTTAGCCTTCATAATGGATTTTGATTGTTGGTTGATGCGTCCACTCTAGGTATATGGGTGGTGGAAATTATTTTAGTCCGTATGTAAAGTGTAGTAGTTTTTTTTTTTTTTTTTTTTTTTCTGAAGGAAGTTGCAAGTTAATATGAACGAAGTGAAGTTCATATTGTATCTAATTAAATTATATCTGTAAAAACAATATACATTCTTATTATTAGATTAGAAATAACAATCTTATCATGTCTCTAGTTTGTTATGTTGAATGTTTCTTAAAGAGTAAGGATACATGTGTATGTTACTTCAATACGTATATATGAATAGACTGTGATGGAACTTGCATGAGTGGCCCATTCTAAAAAGAGCGAGCTCTAAACTCACACGTCTTGGGTTCGACTCATCGACGCTTAACTGATACATGTGTATTCTACTAGACTACTTTGATACGTATCTATGAATCGACTGCAAGGAAACTTGCATGGGGTGGCCCAATTGTAAAAAGGGCGAGCTTTAAACTCACACGTCTTGGGTTTGACTCATCCGCGCTTAACTGATACATGTGTATACTTCTTCAATATATATATATATATATATATCAGTTCTTATCCTATGAGGACTCCCTCATTTTATAAAATGCACACCCTTCACTTCTCTCTCTATTAACGTCTCTCTTTCCTATTTTCCCTCCCACCGATTTCAAAATTTTTTGAGTTGGAGGAATTTTTTGCTGAATTGGAGAAGGAATCCCATAGAAATAGGGGTTAGATGGATTCATACAAACTCTTTAATGAGAGAGAATTGAGGGGTGTGCATTTTATAAAATGAGGGAGTCCTCATAGGATAAAAACTGTATATATATATATATATGAATAGACTATAAGGGAACTTGCATGGGTGGTCCAATTGTAAAAAGGCGAGCCTTGAACTCACAAGTCTTAGGTTCGACTCATCCGCGCTCAACTGATACATGTGTATACTTCTTTACTACGTGTCTATGAATATACTGTAAGGGAACTTGCATGGGTGGCCCAATTGTAAAAAGGGCGAGCTTTAAACTCGCACGTATCCGCCCTTAACTAATAAATGTTGTAGGTGATTACGCTTATCCGAGTTTTACTTTATAGCTTGTGCTGGATAATGGATTGGGTCAAGGGATTTTCATTCGTCACCAATATATGTCTCCTAGCTGGGTACTGGTGCTACGCATGGAAAAATAGCAGTTAGAATAAGAAAATGATAAATTCTTGTTTATAATAATACTCAAATAAATACATTATATAACAAACAGTTCAATGAAATTATATATATTAGACTTATTAGTGAGAGAAAAAGCCTAATTTTAAGTAGGCTATGGTGACAAATGTTCTGAAATCAGCCGACATTGGATGTTTGACATATACACATTTGAGATAAAGAGGCTGATTTGGCGTAGACGATTGTGATGAAGCTTTGGAAGGAGTCCGGGAATTGGGAAGGAAAGGTTGAAGGGGTGAGACAAGAAGAGATGGTTAGGACTGTGAAAGATAAGATGTGATGGGGGAGAGAGCCAGATAAAGTTTGGGATTCATAGAGATATAAACTGAAGATGTTGGAGACCTAGAAACAGGAATTGTCAATATCACCTCTGTTTCTCCCTAAGAATCGCGATTCTGTAGTTCCTAGTGAGAATCGTTCAAGATCCGCAATTCTCTAAGCAAAGATTCGCAATTCTGCCACTAGAGATTCGGGATTTTCCCAACCGAAGAAGAAAAAAGAAAACAGGAGGGGAAGAAAAGAATAAGGGAAATAGAGAGAAGAAGAGAGAAAAGAAAGAATAGTAACCTCATTCTTGAGATTTGCAGTCATGGAAGCCATAAATACTTGTCGAGATCTGGGCTTTGTCACTGCCGGAGTATCGAAGAGAGAGAGAGAGAGAGAGCAGCAGCAACAGCATGTCTTGAGGGGTAAAACCCTAGAATCTCGATACGTATAATATAAATATAAGTATTCCTTATTTATGACTGAGGCCACATGTCTTGTGTATTTACGCATTCATGCATTTATGCTTATAGTCACACATTTATGCTTATAGTCCACCGTATTATTGAATTATATGACTATACGGGCCGTCGTGCTCATGAACTATTTTAAAACCCTTTTCAGGTGAAATGGATAAGGGCAAGGCCCTAGAGTTATTTGCATGTTATATCGCCATGTAGACCCCGTGTCGGGGGAAATTTTTGTCCTTATGTAATACATAGTCCTTTTGGTGTAACTTATTATAATTCGGAACCTTAATGATTAGGTTTGAATTGTGTGGTTATATATGCTTTGGAAATTGTTGTTTTTATGTCGTACATAGATTATCCGTATTAGCTTTAAACTTGGATCCATGTTAGAAATGGGGTACCTTTATCCCCTTTATCCTAGACTTGCTACTTTGATCCCTAAAACGTGTTAAGGTCTGTTATATTTGTATCAGTATGTAATCATGACATACGTCACTCTCTCTCTATATATTTTTTTGCAAGATTGCATGCTTTTATGTTGATGTTTGAACCCTCGTTTTTCACCGATATTGTGCTTGGGTTGAGAGTGTGTATCGTAGAACTTACTCTCTTTTATTTTGGTTGGGAGACATGTTTAGGGACTTAAGTTTGTCTTAACTTAAGAGATGTGCTGCATAATTCTCTGCTGCTAAGAAACAGTCGACTGAACGGGGGTCCAGTGGACTGGATTTGCTAAGAAAAATGAAGCCAGTTTTCCTCGTGTCAAAAACAGTCAACTGTATGGGCACCAGTCGACCAGATTTGACTGCCTTCTTTGCAAACTTAGTCGATTGGATTAACTCTTTTTAAAAAATGTGCTCTCTGGATCTCAGAAACTAGTCGATCGATGCCCCGATCAGTCGACTGGATATGTATGTTTCCAAATGGTCTTGTTTGTTTATGTTTTTAAGAGAGTTGACTTAATCACCTTAACCCCCATTTTCGAGGTTTTGGGCGTTACCGTTCACCTTTTAGCGGCCAATTTTCATCACTAAATACGGACGTCTGTTTAAGAGCCGACCTATATATATATATATATATAGAGAGAGAGAGAGAGAGAGAGAGAGAGAGAGAGAGAGAGAGAGACCTTCAGCATGTGCCCACTCTGTTTTGATAACGAGTCCAAGTGTGTTAAAATGATTTTTCAACATTGGCATCTCTTTACCCACCGAAGTCTGAATTAGCAGCCAGGCTCATCAAGGCCAAAGGAGTCTATTTGAATCCCTAAATGTGAGGGCTTGGACTCCATTCTTGAGTAATAGGAATAGGGATTAGACCAATTGCAACTACATCATCGAATAATGGACTTGCGGAAAGAGAGATCACTTCCTAAGACGGAAGCAAGGGCCATTAAACCCACCCGTCAAGACAAAAGAATTCAAAGGAAGGACGAAGGCCCAGCAGAGATGATTCCATTCCCTGATATGAGTGCTTCTATACATGCCCCGATCTCTAACTCATACTGGATCCAGTCATCATTTAGGAGGTATCCTAGTAGATTTTTCTGCTCTTTTTAGATGTTCACCACTTGCTACACAATTTTTCTGTCATTATTGCAAAAAAATTTGACTTCATCAGGGAGGTCGGCATCAATTCTTCCTAATTATATAGTTTTTATATTATATTGGCACACAAGAAAGTTGTGTGAGTTTCTTTGTTAATTTTTTTCTATCTGGCACACGACTGGTACAACATAAATTTTCGTTTCTAAAAATCTTTTTGAATTTTTTTGGGCCGAAGACTTAAGTTGAAATACGAAGCAAGAGAGATGTTTATTTTTTTTTAATGTTTATTTTTGAGAGTTAAGAGATTATATGTGCAAAAAAAAGAAAAAAAAAGAAGGAATTAATCAAAACATAAGATAAAGATTGGTTTGCATCAAGATTGGACACTTTGAAGAGAGAGAGAGAGAGAGATGAAATATTTCATGTCTTATTGTTATCGGGAGTTGATCTATTTTGTTGAATGGTGATGTACATAAATAAAGCTCATAGTGAACTTGTTATTCTATTATTTAGTTATTGCGATTAGTAGCATTTTACTTCTTTGTTTTGTCTAAAACTATTCTTATATTAATATCCTATGGTCATGTATATATATATATATATATACAAAGATTCTCTAAAGAGGGCCACCTCTCTTTATTAAAGAGAGGACCTCTGTTTTAGCCGTCGAATTGTGTTTAAAAACTGTAAAATGACAAAACTGCCATTAATGAAAACACGATCTGACTGTCAAAACCTCTCCCTCTCTTTACTAAAGGAGGGCGCCCTCTTTAGAGCCTGATTGGGTAATGGCCTTTTTGTCTTGCTGCACATGTTGGAGTACTAGTTGACCTGTTCTAAATGACATCAAGATAAATATACTAGATCGAGTTTGTAAATATATATATATATATATATATTTTAGTTTGTGTCAGTACATTGGTTTTAATATTTTGGTTAAGAGTCTGTTTGGTAATATTGCTTTGTGAAGTAGAGATTTTTTGTTTAATAGATCTTCGAAAAAGCAGCATATTGCTGCATCTTATTTAAGCTGTTATCTTCAGCTTTTAAATGGATTCGATTTTTGTTAATGCAGTAAAAAAAATTTCCTCCAACAGACTCATAGCTCTCAGTAAGCCCAATAAATATACTAGATCGAGTTTGTAAATATATATATATATATATATTTTAGTTTGTGTCAGTACACTGGTTTTAATATTTTGGTTAAGAGTCTGTTTGGTAATATTGCTTTGTGAAGTAGAGATTTTTTGTTTAATAGATCTTCGAAAAAGCAGCATATTGCTGCATCTTATTTAAGCTGTTATCTTCAGCTTTTAAATGGATTCGATTTTTGTAAATGCAGTAAAAAAAATTTCCTCCAACAGACTCATAGCTCTCAGTAAGCCCAATTAAATAAGTGATTGTTAGTCCCAAATAAGCTTAAATCCAGACGGACTTCTTGGTAACCCAACCCTTCATTCTCTAATCCGACATCCAAAACAATTTAAAGTAAATAAGCTCAAGATCTACTTGACATGAAGGAAATTAATTCTCTCCATTTAAAGTAAATCAACACATGGTGCGTGTGGGTTAAACAAATAAACTTGAAAAGATTGGAAAGCAATATAGGATTCCAAAGTCTCATTCACATTTGTTCGTCTTCAATCAACTTCTTTCAATGAGGGTGGCTTCCGAAACTTGATCGACATATTTTCCATCTTCCTTGGACTGCAAATCATCAATATAATGCTGATAGATATACGAAACGAATCCCCAAATTGCCAACAACATTGCCACTACCTTCACTCCATTCATTTTGTCTTGGAAAATGAACACTGCTAGAACTGGAACAATGGGCAAACCAAGAGTACTAATCACATTGGAAAATAGAGAGGAGATCTCAAAGATCAATCCCGTGCATCCGATAGAGAAAACCTGCCAAGAAATGGCTATCCACAGTAAGGTCATCACATAGGATGATTTCCCAAGTTCAAACTTCATCATCTCTCCATTCAAGCTCTTCCACTCTCCGCTAGCGAAAAGTCCCACCACAATAACAAAAGTTGCAACTAGTGATTGATAGATTATCATGTCCAAAACAACCCTAAAACTTGCACTTTTTAGAATCTTCTGGAAGGCGAGCTGCGTTACGGCGAGCATTAAAGCGTACCCGGCAGAGGCACCGATTGTGGATACAAACCCGATTGCGTATTTTCCTTTGGACGTTTCTGTGGAATCCGAGGCGTCGGGTGTGAAAACAAGAAGAGTGGAGGAAATAGTGAGAAGGACTATAGAATTCACTATGAAAGGAGTGAGCTTTTGAGAATTTAGGAAGTAAGAGAAAAGAGCATTGAAACCGAGTTGACTAGCACATATGAGAGAATATGTTGATACCGGAAGATATAGGAGCCCAATTGAATACAACATACAAACTGCTGCGAGGAATATGCCAAGAAATAGATACAATGATACAAGTATTATGGGAGAAGGTGGATTTGTGTGGTGGGGGTTGTTTGGATTTTGAGTTCCTTTGGTTGATGAGAAGAAGAGGAGGGGAATTAGAATCGGAAAACCTCCGGGTTGTACCAATGTGGCCATCCATTTGCTCTTTCCGCCTTTGTCGTAGTAGAATCTCCCCAGGAGTGTGGCGGCTGACTGGCCGGAGAGGATGAAGAATGAATAGACGGTCATTTTGAGCCACCACTTGTAATGTGTAAGCCGACCTGATCTAATTGATTGGTGGGCGGCGAGACTTGCATTTTCGGGATCTTTGGTTTCTGGAATTGGCAAAATAACCTCACTTGTCAACATCAAAAATATTACACACAATGTTTATATATGTAATAATTTACAAAATAGTAAGTTACATGTCTAGGAAGACCTGCCGTCAAACTAACAAACTACGGAAAACAAAGTTTATAATTGTCTACCCAACAAATCCCAGACCAAAAGGGGAAAGAAAAAAAAAAGAAAAGAAAAAAAAAGAACAAACAGGAAATAAGGAATAAACAGAATAAAAACAAAATTAAAAGATAAACCTGAGTCAATATTGTTCTTAAATATCTCGTTTTAAAATTACGAATTTTCCAAACAATCGGGCTTTGTTTTGGAAATTGGATGCAGTTACTAATTCATGATATGACATTAATTGAATGAAGTTCATTCTTGATTACACATGAATTTTGACGAAAGCATTCGATTTGCTTTTCTTTGGCACAAGTTTTAAGTTGTGAAATCCTTTTGTAATGGCACAAAATTCTTCCTGTCGGTTAATTTATCAAGTACGATCCAAGTTTTGTTTGATATATAATATGCTTTTTTAACACTTAGTTAATTTATCAAGTACGATTCAAGTTTTGTTTGCTAGCATATATTACGAACTCTATCATGTTTTAATTTGCTAGGTGCCTTTTTTTTTTTGTTGGTAAGTAATTTGCTAGTTCATGTATGATTAATTGAAACAAGAGAGGAAAAAATTTTGGAATTCTCTCTCTCTCTCTCTCTCTCTCTCTCTCTCTCTCTCTCTCTCTCTCTCTCTCTCTCGTTCTTAATACTAATCTAGTTAAGTGTTTGAGAAACTGACTTACCCATGTTTTGGAGTTGCAGTTCTTGAGCTTCTCCCATGTCAAAGATGCAGAAGTTTCTGGTTGATCAAGAAACTAAGAAAGAGAGAGAGAGAGAGAGAGAGAGAGAGAGAGAGAGAGAGGCGATCAATTCTCTTCTGCCCAGAACAGCTCTTGGTTTCCCCCGGGGCAGCTTGTAGATGATAACTACATGATGCAATTCTGGCAGGTAGTGAAGTTATTCTTCACATCCAATTCTGAAAGATGCCAATTTACTTGTCTCTAGACATTGGCTTTAAAGGCCTTAGACCAGTCCCTTCCCCTCTTGTATAACTTTCAATGCTCATTCACTAGTGATTTAGGAAAGCAAACACCTATGTTGCACTGGTATGGATATGGGTCACGGGTACGACACGATACGGGTATGGGGTACGATGAATCCTAAAAAAGTTGGGTATGGGTACAGTTAGAGTACGATAAATAAAATATTACTCGTATTATTTTTGATTAATAACATAATGCTAATAAAAAATAGGGTAAATTACACTGACCTCCCCTGAGGTTTGACGTAATTACACGGACCTCCCCTCTAGTTTGCAAAATTACACAAACCTCCCTCGAGGTTTGTAATTCGGTAACAAAATGCCCCCTCCACTAACGTTCCGTTAGTTTTTTTTACATTTGCCTCCCCTGAAAATTATAATTAGCCCCCCTATACTATATAATTGTCATACTAAGCCCCCTTTCTCTTATATTTTTGTTCTAATTATAAAATTCCTCCTCCCTCCTACGCTTTTGGGTTAATTTTTTTAGCATTAATTTATATCTACACAAAATATACACAAAATACATATAAATAGGTCCAAAAATTTTTTTTCCAAGAACAAACCTCTGTCAAGTCCCCCTGTATTAATTTTCTAGATCCGCCCCTGCCCTTATGCTTCAAAAGTGGACACTTAACCCCCTGTGATTGTGGACTAAAATGGAACTGTTATGATTTCACTCAAAACTGACGAAAATTCTAAAATTGGTTAAAAATATAAACACTTAACCCATTTTGTGATGTTAATTTTGGGGTTAACGCTCTTTGAGTGAAATTTATAGCGAGGAGAACGAACTCCTTACCACTTGGCCAACAGGTCATAGGTAACATTAATTTATATTATCTACACAAAATATACACAAAATATATATAAATAGGTCCAAAATTTTTTTTTCCAAGAACAAACCTCTATCAAACCCCCCTGTATTAATTTTCTAAATCCGCCCCTGCCCTTATGCTTCAAAAGTGGACACTTAACCCCCTGTGATTGTGGACTAAAATGGAACTGTTATGATTTCACTCAAAACTGACGAACATTCTAAAATTGGTTAAAAATATAAACACTTAACCCATTTTGTGATGTTAATTTTGGGGTTAACGCTCTTTGAGTGAAATCATAAATGGGTTAAGTGTTTATATTTTTAACCAATTTTAGAATTTTCGTCAGTTTTGAGTGAAAACATAACAGTTCCATTTTAGTCCACAATCACAGGGGTTTTAAGTGTCCACTTTTGAAGCATAAGGGCAGGGGCGGATCTAGAAAATTAATACAGGGGGACTTGACAGAGGTTTGTTCTTGGAAAAATTTTTTTTGGACCTATTTATATGTATTTTGTGTAGATATAAATTAGTGCTAAAAAAATTAACCCAAAAACGTAGGAGGGAGGAGGGATTTTATAATTAGAACAAAAATATAAGAGAAAGGGGGCTTAGTATGACAATTTTATAGTATAGGGGGGCTAATTATAATTTTTAGGGGAGGCAAATGTAAAAAAAACTAACGGAACGTTAGTGGAGGGGGCATTTTGTTACCGAATTACAAACCTCGAGGGAGGTTTGTGTAATTTTGCAAACTAGAGGGGAGGTCCGTGTAATTACGTCAAACCTCAGGGGAGGTCAGTGTAATTTACCCTAAAAAATAAGTCCAAATAGTCACATAATAAGAATCATCAGGGAGGAAAGCACGATAGGAGACATGTCTCGGACCTAGGTGACAGCGGAGAACATTAGAGGTAGGCTAGAAAGGAAGGAAAGAGAGAGGCTAGGAGCGATACAGGCTAATGACGGAAGTCAATTCATCATTCGTCAGTGTTGTGTACCATGCCAGGATGAAGAAATCCAAGGATTTATAGTCATGCCATGGAAGTATTGACAGGTTTAACGCTCATACCAATATGGTAGAAAGTATTATAATAAGATTGTTTTACCATTAAAAATCAACATTATAAATCTATCATAACAAGATTTTGTCACTATAAAAACAAAATCATTCACAAAGACCATAAGCATAGCAAAAATGTTATAATCAAACATTAGATCATCAATATCACTATCAAATCATAAAAACCACCAGTTCTAAACAAAGACAAGAAAATGTTGATCCTAAAAAAGGGCAACAATCAAATCATAAAAACCACGAGTTCTAAACAAAGACAAGAAAATATTAATCCTAAAAAAGGGCAACAATCAATTACAAAAAAGTTGAATTATATAAGAGGACACGTTTTTTGGAGTGTCGAGTAAGTTTTCTAAGGTGTCCAACAGATTTCGGTGTCCCATAAGTACCCAGTACGAATACGGAGGCCTAAATGAAGTACTCATGCTACATAAACAACCACAGTACACAATATGCCATATTGCAATCAATATCATTGCCTAATTTTATATTCTCTCTTTGTTGGCAAATGCTACGATACAATTAAGTGGTTTGGTAGTATAGTACAATCAAACCACTTGACATGCAATGGTAAGAAATGTTTGTACCACGGGAATAAATGTTCCTTACCATAGGTAGAAAGTTTTTTTTTACTATTAGTACTAAGATTTCTTATCATGAGTACAAAGCTCCTTTACCACACTTACAAAATGTCACATGTACAAAGTTTTCTTATCACGTATTCAAAACTCTGTTACCATAAGTACAAAGATTTCTTACACCAGTAAAACCACAAGTGATTTTGATTTGGTACAAATATATTTCTTATTAAGTTACAATATTTTGTTACTTTGGTACAAATAATTTTAATAATAGTGCAACGTTTTTTTATCAAGTACAAACATTTTTTAAAAGGGTATAACATTTCTTATATTGGTACAAATATTTGTTATAAAAAGTACAAATATTTTTGTACCTTATATAGTACAAATATTTCAGACCAATTGTTTAATTGTACCCTACAACAAATCCCTTGATTGTATGGAAGAATTTTCCCCCTTTGTCCATCCATAGACGTACGTATATATATAATATACAACTTTCAGCAATATATATATATATATAATATACATAAGTAATAATATGGGATATTAAATGACACCAACTACCAAGTTGTCCTTCGTTGATATCCATGTTCACAAAATGGACATCTCTGTCCTTACATGGTAATAAACATCCTAAAAACAATTGAGTCGGCCCCCCCACATCATTTTGTCCGGTGGTGATTTAAGTGTATCTTGATATACCGTTGTTGGGATTTTGCCACGTGGTGCCGTGCTGCCATCCCCATGTGATTTGGTGAAGAAATCCGATAAGTTTCGGTGATTTAATATAAAGAGAAAGTAGAGTTATTATAGGATATGGAGAATCATGTTATATATTGGTTAATTTTCAAGTTGTTACAGCTGAGTATCTTCATAGTGCAAGTTTGAGTGGGACTTTAGGTATTTTATTTATTTTTATTAATATTTTCGTAAAATGGCTCTTATGTACTAATTATAAGATAGTAGTATTTTTTTAAAAATATTTTATATCAAAACAAACGAAACATAAGATTCGTATGATCATATAGTGTGCAATATTTGTGTGATGTGTAGTAAGAGTCGTATGGTCATATTGTGTGAGATGTTTGTGTGATAGTGTGATATTTGTGTGATAAGACTGATAGTGTATGTGTTTGAGTAGGACTTTATAACTATTTTATTATTATTATTATTATATATAGAGTTAGGTTTTAGTGTGTATTGGATGAACGTATTGCAGTTTTACGTCTAAAAAATCGCGGGTCAGCAGGATGGGGCGCGGGTTAGTGGGGCGAGTGGTCCGCTGTTTTTTTAGGCTTAAAAGTCCAATGCGTTCACCCAGTGCATGCTTACCCAGTGCGTATTGGAGCTGGACTCACATATATATATATATATATACAAGTAAGAGTAGTATAGAGTGAGATATTTGTGTAAGCAATAACTTAGCCTAATTGGTAAAAGGCAAAAATGTCACGCTCATACAAGAGTTCGAACCTTGCCTTCTTTTCTGGGTCTAGCACTTATGTCCTCACACAAGACCACTACACCGAATGAAAAAAAAAGAAAGAGAAAAGAGTGAGATATTTGAGTGACAGGAAACACGTGTGACTATTTGGGAATTCACTTGGCGGCTCCAAAGCTTCGGGGAATTAGTCGAGGTGTGTGCGAGCTGGCCCAGACACCCCCAATTACCAAAAATAAATAAATAAAATAAGTTCGTTTTCGGGCTCGGATATAAGTGTCAGGGTTTTGGGTATTTTTGATCTCATTTCCTAATCTCATAGGAGGATTGTGTCAAAACAACAATATGGATGTAATTTTTTTATTTTAATTTTTTTTGAGATAATGCTTTGGTATATTTCTTCTCTTGGGATTATGGTTCATACATTTCCTTACGTACTTTTTGTCATGTTTTTAAAAATGATATTGGTCAACTTATGTGCTATGTAGACTCTTTTGTACATGTGTATTAATCACATATTAAAATAGTAGAAAAATACTTGATGAAAAGAATAATGCTATGCTTTTTAAATTCAAATTTCAAATTTCTATCCCAAATGACGTGACATTAATCAAATTCCAATCGGCCCATTCATCATTGTGGGGGTTATGTTAACATCATCCAATTAAAATTCAATAAATTTATTATTATATTATTTGAGATAAAAGTTTAAAATCTAAATTTGAGAAAGACAGCATTACTCAAACGTAAATGTATCAAGTCTTTCCTTTTCATTGGTATGTGTGTGTTCAAAAGACGTGTGTGCTTCTGCATGTACGTGTGTAAAATTTAGTGCTATGTGCTGGTAAGATAATAAAAAAGCTAGTCATATAAGAGGTCCGTCTGCAAAATATATGAGTAATGCTATTTTTCAAATCGTAATTTCAAACTTATATTTTGAATGATGCGGTACTGATACCACTTTTAATAATGATGAGACTATTTTAACATTATTCAATTAAAATTAAATGAACTCACTGTCATATCATTTGTAATATAAATTTAAAATTAAAATTTAAAAAATATAACATTTACTCAATATATATATACTTCAAAATTTCATTCTAGGGTCTGTCCATTTTCGAGGGAAAAGCCTTGTATGCATGTGTCATGTGGGTAATGGGTTCAGTACTAGATTTTCTTTGAGTTGGTATCTCGAGATCAGTTACAAATACACACAAAGACCATAATACTTATGTCCCATGATGTTGGGTTCTGTCCTTAGTTATATTTCCTCAGGAATCTTTTAAAAAAAAATTGACTGAATTACACTTTAGTATCCTCTAGTTTGATGAAAGTTTTACTTTAGGCTCTTAATTTTCAATTTGGACATTTAAGGCCCCATAATTTCAAATTAGTTGCAATGTGATGTTTTTGACTAACTTTTTCAAAAAAAGTTAATGGAAAATATGCATGCTTTTATGTTTGCTTTTAAAAACATCCACCCACCTTCCAAAACTCTCATATTTGCCCCAAATCCATATCCAAATCTTACAAACACCCACCCACATTCGCTTTCCACCACAGCACTCCCAAACAGGCCCTTTTGCTCTAATTCTGGAATCCTAGATCTTAATCTACATGTTTGTTCTTCTCTCTCATCTCTCAAATCTCAATCCAATTCTCTGTAATAGATTTACTTTATTACACAATTCTTAGCTCAATTTCAGAAATTTGTGTGTTTTAACAGCTAAAAATGGAAATCAAATGCGAAGATTTTCCAGAAGAATGCTAGGAATTGATAATCAATCGACTCGGTCACCACTATCACTTGGAAGCCCTATCTCTGATGGTGGAGTTGAGAAGTTGGCTTCTAACCTTATCAATTGCGCACAATTGATAAATCTGGGAATTATCTAATTTCCGATAAATCTCTTGTTGCTCTATCTTCGAATTGTGTTTGTGGCTTAGAATTGCGCTATCATAACCCCAAAAGGCATTCATTTTGTGATGAATCATAGTGTTAACTTGACTTCATTTTCAATAAACAGCATCCGTTTTCGTACTAGATCTTCATACACCCTTTGAAGATTCACCTCATTTTTCAAGAGCTTTACATACTTTGAATTCATCTGATTCAATAATGTCTGATGAGTTTCTTCGTTCAATCGCAAAGGTTTGTTTGCCTTTAAGGCTTCTTAACCCAACACCAAATATGTAGTGGGAGAGAGAGAACCCAATGGGTTTGGGGATTTGTAATTGATGAACTCTCTGTTTTCGCTCTCATCTCTAGGATTTAGATTTTTTCATATCACATATGCATATGGTGGTGGTGTATATACATATGTGTAACTGTGTATGGAGATGAGAGAGAGAGAAAAAGAGATTGAGTGGCAGTCGAGTGTGGTGGTGGTGGTGGTAGTGGGCCAGGTGGCCGAGAGTGGTGGTATTGGTAGCTGTGAGTGTGGAGAGAGGTAGACTCGATGGAGAGTGGTGGTGGGCCTGGTGGCTGTGAGTGTGGAGAGAGGTGGAATCGGTGGATAGTGGTGGTTTGGGGCAAATATGAGAATTTGAAAATATGAGTGGGTATTTTTGAAAGAAAACATTATAACATAAAGTTATACGGAGTAAATGATTTCGGTTAACTTTTCTTGACAGAGTTAGTCAAAAGCATCACATTGTAACTAATTTGAAACTATGGGGCCTTAAGTGTCCAAATTGAAAGTCGATGGCCCAAAGTGAAACTTTCGCCAAAGTAGAGGATACTAAAGTGTAGTTCAGCCAAAAAAATAATATGGAAACCATACCACATGATTTTTTCCCCCTCTTTCTTAAAATTCATAGTAAATTACACTTAAACTTCCCCAGCTTTTGCACGACTTTGGAAAAACTTGCATTTCATTGATTGTTATAACACAATAACAATATAAAGTGAAGTCGCGACACCGCCTGTCTAGCCTAGTGATTGCCGAGACACTGGAATGAGTCGTATGACTTGAATATCCTGTATTTGAACTCCACTAGAAGCATTTTTGCGAGTTAAATGATGTGTGTGGGGAGACATACATCTGGGATTTACCTTGTAGGGTTGGGTCAAGTGGCCCGCCGTAGATGGGTTTCAAGAAGGGGACACGAGATGAGCCGCTCAACAAAGGCTTGTGGCTTGGCTTGATAAAGGCTTGGCTCAGCTCGACTCGGCTCGACAGAACTCGTGAACACGTTTGATTAAGGCTCGTGAAAAAACCCATTAATAGGTTTGATAAAGAGCTTGTACACTGACTTTTATATATTTTGATTACAAAACAATATAATTTTAGAGAAAATATGACAAATCTTGTAAATAGACTTGATAAAGGACTGATTTATTATTAAACTATATAATTTTAAAGGATACACGAAATGTCTCGTTAAAAAGTTCGCGAGAAAGCTCACAATCACTTAATTGCCCAGCTCATTTAAGCTCATAAATACATGAGCTCGGCTCGGTTCAGCTAGTTCTAAGTCTGCAAAAAAAAAAAAAAAAAGAAAAAAAGAAAAAAAAGAAAGAGAAGTAAGGAAAAGTCTAAGACACCAATTGTAAGGGCATTTGTGTCTTTCAATCTAAGATAGTGAGATTTTAATTGTCAAACAACACTGTTTGAGGGGTAGAATCATTATTTCGTTAAGAATACTCAGATGAGATTCTCTCTTTCCCTAATAACCTCCTTAAAGAAAGTCACTGGAACAAATATCTCATTTTAAGGGAGATTAGTGTAATTTACTCCAAATTTGTTTCCACATTGAAGCTAAACTCCCTTGAATCTGATATCAATTTATCCGTTATATTAACAGAGTTGCTAACAATTCCATATATTTTTCCGAAAAAAAAAAAACAATTCCATGTTAGTCCAAATTATTAGGGGCATAACTGCACAAGTGATATGTTTGAAACTAGAGGAGAAAAAAAAATTGATAGAGTGAGTTATTTGCTTTAGAATTGGAGAAGCATGATGTTTCACCAACCTTTAACCTTTAAGTCACATTCTTATGTGCAAAACATCATTTCTAATATTAGATTAGAAGCAAGTATAACTTTTTTTTATTTATAAAAATATAAAAATTATATTAAAATATATCTTCAAAATAAGTTGATCATAAAAATAGAGTATTATTGCAATATTCTATAGTTGTCCTTTCAAACAGACACTAACTTATGGTATGTACATCTTTTTCTACCATTGGTTGTAGTACCTGTAAAATCCGTACTTATTTGTTAATGTAATTTCTTAATTTCTGAGCCCAACCTTTTATGTTAATATTATATTTTTAATATATTTGGTTGTTGCGTAATATTATAAGTACATATTATGATGTATAGTTCATTGCCGCTAATTTTATAATTGTAGATTATTATATATTTTCGTTGTCACTTGATTGTAGATTTTATAAACCTGGCCCCGTATATTAATTATGTGATTTAAAATTTAATAGTCGCTTAAGATTACAACTATAGCTTATATAATATTATAATTCATGGTCACATAAGTTATATATATTATTCGGATCTGATGTCGTATTAGTTTTGCGACTATAATAAAGATATAATGCTGATGTTTTTATTTTAACCCTAGACTTTAAGTTAGACTCGAACTATTAATAGTAGACCCGAACTATGAATATAGACTCGGACCTTACATATAGACCCGAACTGATTTACATGCAAACCCGTAAAATCTGATATAATCCAGACTGCACGGCACATGACTTGAGGAATGTCAAATCCAACGATTTTGGGGATCTTTGTAGTACCACCTACACTAGCTTATGTACACCTAGTCTAGCTTATAGTATAACAAAGTACCTAGCCTAAGAATTACCCTAAAATATTCCCTCATTAAAACCCTCAAATCCCCCCATCACCTCACCATCACTTCCACCCCCAAACCCCTCTTGGACCCTCGGATTCACCACATCCCCACACCCCCTCATTAAACCTCACTACCCCCTCCCTCACTGCCACTGCCAAACACATAACTCCCCCCACACACACGTTTTGTACACACACATATATATATATATATTATGTATTGCATTGTGTGTATGTATATATATTATAACATATGTATAGGTGTGTGTGATGTGTAGTATTTTTATATAGAGTGAGAGAGAGACCCGAGAGAGAGAAAGTTAGAGAGAGAGTAAAGAAAAGAAAAAGAAAGCAAAACCCCAAACACCCAAACACTTCCCTCACCCCCTCACTGCCTCACCTTTGTCACTCACCCACAGACACACACACGCAGACCACACATATGTATACAGAAAGAAGGAGAGAGAGAGAGAGAGAGCAACCCAAGACCCAGGAATGTACCCCCTCTGTTTAATTTTGTACACTCACACACTCTCAGACACACACCCACACCCACACCCACACCCACACCCATACCCACATGCATGACCCAAACAAAACCTCAAGCTCTGAAGATGACATAGCTGCCATTAAGCTCCTTGAGAGCTTGAAATCTCAAACTAAACCAAAAGTCATAAAAACATAACCAAACAGACCCTCATGACCCCCATTAGATCCCTTATGAACAATTTCAAAGTAGGCGTAGCCAAACCATACATACAAGCCATTGTTCTAGGAACCGAAAAGAATAATCTCTTGGTTTGAACTCCAAATGAGATAACCCAGTCCCCAACTCATAGTATGTTGTAGAGGAGACTCATGCAGTCGTTTTGGTGTTGGTTTGACGAGTTTCTATGGAAAAATGAAGAAGATATAGCCACGAGAAGTTTTTCGGCAATGCGGGCCTCACCGGTGGCGATGGGTTTGTCGTGGAAGGAGACCGAAGATGTTTGGTGCTTTAAAGGCTTGTACCTTGGGCTTAGGAGGATGTACATACCCATTTAGAATAGGGTTATATCATTTACCCATATTAATTAATTTGGGTCGGATCATGGATTTATGGGTCGGGTTTAAGTAAGACAATAAATGAATAGCCCAGTTAGGCTCGAGCCGAGTCGGGTTCCACTTAAGTCAAAGGATGTCGTTTGACGTTGGATCATACCAATCCGTTTTGGGTCAGGTATGGGTCAGGGTATGGTAGTGGGTCGGACTAATCCACGGGTTAATGGATCGAACCAACTTGTTAGTATATTAGGGTAACCCATTTGTACTTGGATCGGATCGGGGTTAGCCCAATGGGTCATAACCTTGGGTTAGGTTGAGAGTGTAAACGGATAATCCGTTTGGATTCGGGTCGGTTCGGGTGACCCACGAGTTACTATTGTTATCACTAATAATCAATTATTGTATATATGTATATAAATGTTTGATATTATGTTTAATTAACCAAAAATTATTTAAATGTATATTTAGTATGTTTTATAATTTTGAAATAATATTAATCGATGTTTCTTATATTCTGAAATTTAATATTATATATTTATTTATGAAACTTATTATTTATTTAGTTGTAAATAAATAATAAAGGTTAGTTTAAAATACAATAAAATAGATACTAGTAAATTGTTAAATGTTTTGAATAGTTTTTAAACATTATAAAATAATTGTTAATATTTTGAAATAATTTATTTTTATATTATGAAATTATAGGATACCAATTATTTATTTGTTTAAGTTCAAATAAATAATAAGAGTTATTTTTAAATAATAATTAGGTTTTGAATACCTAATAGCCATTTTAAAAATGTAAGAAATTACATTGTCTATCCCAAGGCCTAATGACCTTGTATTATAAATAGTTTATTTATAAAACCCAAATTTAACATTTTGATTAAATAATGAGGACCCGTTTGTTTGTCCTTTAATTTTTCTATACCAAACGAGTTCCGAAAATTATGAGAAAAATATTATTAGCTCATTTTAAGGTCTAGTATTTAATAAAATTGTTTCTAAGGGCCGTTTTTCTTTCTAAATTATATTTTATAATTATAGGACTCCTAAGACTATATTTATATAAATAAAATTTCAACAATTCGCAGTAAATAAACCGTAGCTCAGAAAATTACGCGGTCAGTTCTCAGAGTCTTAGAATAATACCTAAAACTATTCCCTTGAGATTCGAGACCTTTCAACGCGGTCAAAAATGCAGCTTACCTTTAGGGCCGACACTGGTATAGAAAACTCAATCTTTTATGTGACAGACTCCGATTTGAGTCTAGTCAATGACGTTGAACTTAGAATGACACAAGGATTATCACCTTGAGGTTTAGACACATGTTTGGTATAATTACCATTATGCCCCTATCATTAACACATACGCTTCATCACCGTTATTCTATTATACGTTGTAGGACTATGACTTATCCGCTGTTCAGAGAGTCCTAAGCTTGACAAGACATCCAGGCGAGTGTTTCTAACCTCACTCTCAATATACATAATTACTGCTAAAGTATTTGTATGTATGTACCGTATTTATGATTGTTATGCGATGTGCCTAGATGTATATGTTATGTATATGTTATGAAATTGATTGTTATGAGACAAGCATGCTAGATACTACTATGATATAGGAAGTGAAAGAGAAGAACTATATATGAAAGACTATTTAGCCATGTGTATGTTGTGATGGATAATAGATTGTGGATGTTAGATTGTACGTTTAATATATATCAATGTTGGTTATGTGAATACGTCATTATTATAGCTTTGATAACTATGTCTAAATGTGATAATGAGAATAAAAAGCATGTTAAGGGTTTTATCTACATGTCTTACCTAATGTAGTTATGTTATCAAGAATCATGTAACTGAATATCATATCACAGTATCAGTACACACAGTCAATATCAGTAACTCCGGCCGCTTGAGGTCGTGAGTTGAAATAATTGGGAGTCTTAGGAATTGGGAATTGATATAATTGAGATTCTTATACAGCGAGTCGTGAGTTGTTATGAGTTGGAAACCTTTCGAGATGATAAAGATACGTGATAAACAAGACCATATGATTGAGATACAGAGTATTGTGATTATGACTGTGATAGTAAGGGAACAGTTAGAGCTGCTATTGTGCTAGTCATCCGTGTAAATTGCCGGAGATGGTACATGCGTTTGGGTTTACCATCATTCTACTTAGCAGTTAGTACTCTAATGTACTGGTCGTCCGAGCAGCTTTACAGGAGATAGTACACACGTTGTATCGGTTGCCATCGTGCTGTATATCATGCGCTAGTTAGTTACTAATGTACTGTCCTTTGTAGTGGGATTTCGTAATAGTACACATGATTCGTTCCTTTGCCGCCATGCTTGCCTATTCACAGTTAGTATTCTAACGTGCAACTCGTCTGGTGGTAATTTACCAGCGAGGGTATAGATGATCGAGCCAATTCCGCCATCATGCTACTTTGGATTAAGTGGAGATACACACCCTAGTGTCACTGTCCGTGGGTCGTGACAAAACGAACTATGAAACAAGTATTAGAGTTCACAGTGGAAGTACGGTTTGTATTGTAAAAGCAAGTTCAAAGTATGTTATCATTATGGGTTTTATAACCCGACGTTGTTGAGTTGCATTGGTCGTGGGATTTTGTATTCCAGAGTTTGGGTTTGGGTTTGGGTTCATTGAGTACGCATTTTCATGCACGAACATAATGGAGATGAGAAATAAAATGATACGAGATAAGTTGTTATGATTATGAGAACTAGACAAGCATGTTATAAATTGTATTAATCCTGTTAATATGTTAATGGTGGATGTTTGATAATTGCATTACATGTTAGTTGATACCTTTGCTATGTCCGTGTGAGCAACGTCAATCGATAATGGACTAACCGCATCCTAGGGAGCAAAGTAATAACGTGAGATGAGTAGTTAGTGTATGTAAATTGGTAGTGAATATAGTTATGAACGACCACTCAGCTTTGTTGCAAACCTGACGGCATGTTATGGCTAGACATCCGATGTCCATATTTCCTTGCAGGTTGGTCAGATGACAATTCAGTCTTGAGAATAAGATACTAAGGAACACTAGATGTGTAGAGCTAGACTAAAGACCAAAGATAGCCGCCAGTATCGTGTATTTATAATAGTCTATTGTAAGAGTATTGGGACCGATGTTTTGTAATCGTTTAAATTGTTCAAATTAAAGTTTAAGTTATGATTAGCTTTCTTTCCTTTATTTTTATGTTGTTTATAGTGTTATAGGACATGGCGGCTTTCAATCAAGTCATTTCCTATGAGTCCAAAAAGGAAATTTTAAAATTTCCCAATTTTTGCTACTCCGGGACGTGATAGGATTTTTGGTATCCGAGCTTATGTTTAGGAGTTCACCGTCTATTCGACACTCTTAAGTTAAGAACCATAAGATGTTCTAGAGATAGCACTGAAGCTAAGATCGTTTCCTTTCAAAGTAAGTAGTATGGAGGACCAAAGTGAGCATGACGTTGAAGATGGAGAGCAAAGGACCACTATGAACATCAAGGTCACTTCCCGATGTTCAGCCCGTATTGGTGCCACTTTTAGGCATAGTGCCCATAGGAATATAGGAAGGTTGATGCAATGTTTGTCCCGTGAGAGACATGTTCCTAAGATTGTGTATCATAGAGTAGTAGTACCGCGTACGATGTCAATAAAGGTGGACGAGATTTCTCACACATTTGATAACCTTACGACAGTTGATTAGGGAGAATCACTGGCTGAGATAGTACCATTTATAATCCCCACCAGCCCAATAGAAAGTTTTTGTACCATAAAGATTCAATTCAGTAAAACGCTGACATATGGCTTGTGTGGGGATAGTTGTATTGCATGATTGAGAAGGGACTAGAAAATGACATGTGGAACATAAGGTGTGAACAGATTGATGATTGGGAATAGTTAAATTGAAAGAGGTAACTGCTAGGACACATGTCAGGCAGAAATCAAGGCAGTTTGAAGTAATAGTTGGAAAATGTGGTAAATTGAAGGGGCAATTATCTCGAAGGCTTATAAATAGCAGGAAGATGAAGAAGAAAAGGGACACCCAGACTCTAACTGATCCTTCAAAAATACAATTTTGTTATTACATTTTATTTTATCTTTCTTCTAGGATTAATAATTTTACTTCGAAGTACCCTTCGAGGTTAGGATTTGTACTTTCCTTTGTTTTCAATATAAGTAGTTTCTTTGCTTTACTGTCTTACATTTTTAGTTTATCTTGTAATCTATTTAACTATTTTATACGATAAAAGTCCTTTTCATTAAGGCATTCGAACGGTCACAATTAACCTGGTAAGGCGCATTTGGCTTACACAATCACACAATCACATTGGTAACTTGCTTACCTAGCATGCTCGCACATACAAAAATTATACAAATATCCTTCGAAGTATTTATAGCCAAGCATAATTTTGGCACGCCCGGTGGGACTCTAGTGTCAAAATAACCAACAGAGCACTAAGGAGTAATAGATCTATTGAAATCACCAATAATGGTAGCAACACCAATAATGGTGAAAATATAGAGGTTGGTAGCACTTCACACCAAAATCTCATAATGAAAATATATTTGGCCTTACGAACAATGGGGTAGTTAATGAAAATCAAAATAAATAAGAGTCTATACCGACGGTTGGTATAGATATACAAAATCAATCGGTGAATCAGTTGACACCAATCTTTGATCATTTGGGGAATATGATTCAAAATGTTAACGTCTTGGTTAAATCATTTACAAATTGTTTACCATAGAATGTCCTAGTGGTAATACCAAATGGTTATTCACCTCCACTTCGAAGGGAATATCTGCATGGTATTAATTAATTTAATCCTACTAATTGCATGCATAACCCTAATTTGAGGCCAAATACGCAAGAAAGTTTTTATATACCTGTGCAAAACAACATAGGACATGCTTTTGAAGGTGCTCAAACATATCAAGTTGGGGGCCATCAAGACCCAGGATTTAGGCCAGTAAATCTAGAAGATGGAAGGCCTAGAGACCCTAATGTGGAACAAAATAGGAGAGTGAATAACAATCTTGTAATCAAACCAGAGTTAGCATATGGGAGAAGGGTTAACAATGAACCATATAGGGGGGTGGATAACTTTCAACCACCATATGTTGTCCTAAATGTTGTTCCCCTAGTAGGACAACCAAATCAACAACAACCGAATTTGGTGAAAGAAATGATATAATTAATATCCTTCATGAGATATGTAGACATATTGCTAGAGAAGTACAGACCCCCGTGTATAGAAAACCTTATCCTGATTGGATAGACATTATTGAACTCCCTCGATGGAAGTCAGTCTATAGTAGAACACATTGCAAAATTCACAAGCCAATGTGCTGATGCTGCTTTGAATGAATTTCTACAGCTTAGGTTATTAGCCAATTCCTTAACTGACACAACCTTTACCTGGTTTATCAATTTAGTACCACATTTTGTTCAAAATTGGGCCCAAATGGAAGATCTATTCCATGCCCAGTTTTTTCAAACAGAGATAGAAGTTTCTATGGCTGATTTGGCTAGGCTAAGTCAAAAGTCTGATAAGAAAGCTACTCGGTTCATAAACAGGTTTAAGAGAGCAAGGAAAAAATGCAAAATTATCCTGCCAAAGCCTGAATTTGTGAAACTAGCATAAAATGCTCTCGAATTCAGACTTAGGAAAAAATTCAATGCTGTAGAATTTAGAGACTTGGTAGAATTAATTGGTCAAGTCTCTAGGTATGAAGCCCTTTTGGAGGAAGAAAGTGAAAGAAATGCTTCTTCACTTAAAACTTATTATAAAGACCCTAATTATGAGTTAGATGCTGCTCAAATAAGAGGAAATGAGCCCTTCACTTGTAAAAGCTTAGTGAAAAAGAATGTATCTGTTGAATCTTATAAAGCAAAAGGATTTTTCAAAAGATATTCTTTTGACATTTATAAGGCAGATGAAATTTTTGATCATCTGTTGGAGGGTTAAGCTATAAAATTACCCGATGATGTTAAATTACCTTCTGTTGAAGAAATAAAGGGTAAAAAATATTGCAAGTGGCATAATACTTGGACATATTCAACTAACAAGTGTATTGTGTTTTGAGACAGGGTCCAAGAATTGATCCAAAAAGGGAAGTTAAAGTTCCCTCAGCAAGACAAACAAGTTATGGGGGTTGATGAAGATCCATTCCCAGCAGTACATGAGGCATCTGTCAACATGGTTCAAGCTTCAGTATCTGAGACCACCATGTTTCTTATGTCAAATACCAAACAAAAGGAAAAGGCAAATGAGGCAAAACATGCCAAGAAACTGGAAGAATTGGCCAAATAGGAATCCGTACTGCCAAATCCAGATCCAAAAATTCTTACACAACTATGTATCAAGTGTGGAGCTGAATATACTAGTATGTGTGGGAAAGAATACCAAAGAAGGCAAGTCCAAGGAACAGGCTTCGAACATGTAGCCTACATCGTCAATTGGTTTGTTACCTCAACTAATGATGCATGTGAAAAAAGGTCAATTTAAAGCGCCAATTTGTCAAGCTTCAATGGCAACTGGTCCTATGTTTGCCAGGTATTCAAGGTTTTCTCCTAATTATAAAGGGTACTATCAGAAGAATACAATGGAAAATCCATTCTAACAACCAAGAAGAAATATGCAATATGTTAGGCCTGAATCAGGACCTTTACCCAAAAGGCATCAAGTAGCTTTTGGAGCTAAACCAAAAATGAGGGCTAAACCAAAATGAGATTGCACATAGAAGAACTCATAGATAAGCCACCAAAGTTGGTGGAATCCACTGATTGTGCCAACTCAAAAAATATTAGATCCTCTCGAACCGAATGCATCCTCTTTGGTACCTGGTGTACCTAATTGGTTCGTTCTATAGGGTGAGAGGGTGAAGCAGATGTTTATTGAAAAAGCAGAATTTGAGCCCAAACTTAAGATGATTAAACCTGCTCAGGTTGATTCGAATCATTGGCACATCCTTCAAAACCCAAAAAATAAGAACCATGACTTGGTTCCTTCTGTCAATCTAACGCAACAAAGGAGGAACCAAAGGAAGTTTACCTTGTGGAAAAAATTTTCCCAAATGAAGAATGAAAAGATTAATAAAGAACCTCCAATGAATTCAAAGATGAACCCAAGGTTTAACAGGGGAAACAATACTGATGGTGATATCACTTCAGAAGAAAGTGTCATCGAACTCAAAGTTAAAGAATTAGAAAAATCCATGAGTTTTGATGATGAAGACATCACCATGGGGGAATCCCACAGTCTGGGAGATGAACAACCTTTCCAAGATACTAAAAAAATCTTGGAGAAAAACAAGAAAGAAGAAATATCACACATGCAATTCGGATCATTCTCAGTACCCATGGAGGTTAACACTGCCTTCACTCTTCCAATGACTTTCGAGGCTAACGAAAAAGTAGATGGTTAAAGAAGATGAAGAGGATAAGGCATCAAAAATAGATGACCCAGAGGTAAAATTATCAAAGTTTATTATTCATAATGAATGCGATTCGATTTATGCTTTTGAAGAGCCATCGAAAGAAATGACTAAACATATTAAACCATTATACATCAAAGTTTGCTTCAATGGAGTCATTCTCAATAAAGTTTTGGTTGATAATGGTGCTTCAATTAACATCATCCCATTTATAAATCTTAAAAAGATAAATAAGTCGGGATCACGATTTGATTCAAACTCATATTGTCATTTCTGGATTCACTGGTGATAAGAAAAATACCAAAGGAATTCTACCCATTGATATAATAGTAGGATCAAAGAAATCCATAAGTGCTTTCTTTTGTTGTGGATGCTAATCCAAGTTATAATGCTTTATTTGGAAGAGACTGGATTTTTTGTGGATTCATGCTAATAAATGCATTCCTTCCTCTATGCATCAAAAATTGCTGCTTCTAAAAGATGATGGAGGTATGGAAATAGTAGAGGCTGATACCCAACCTTTCCATGCAAGTTTGAACTACACAGAAGCACAATATTACCAAAAAGATATGGGTCAGTTGGATATCAAGGAACCATATGATGATCTCTTAGCAGAAGATTGGGAAGATTACGATTTTGGTCTATTTGTTTGGACCATCTGAAGAAAATATTGTTTAAATGGATCAAGCCCCACTCAATCTCAAAGAAGTGGATGAGACCATCTAATTGGTCTTGCAGAAAATGATAAAAGTTGACATCGAATAAAAAATTCATGAAGGTATGACCATTAATTGGGTAGATTCCAGAGAATTGGAAATTGATGCTCAAGATCCTCTAGAGGAGATTAATTTGGATAATAAGGAAAACAAAAGGGTTAGTTATATAAGTGCTCGATTACCTAAATATGCCTAAGATAGTTTAGTTGAGCTTCTAAAAGAATTCAAAGACTATTTTACATGGGAATATGCTGAACTTCCAGGATTGGATAGAGACTTGGTAGGACATAGGTTACCAATAAAAGAAGGATATACGCCAGTTAAACAGCTACCTCGAACAATGACCCCCGAAGTCACTCTAAAGATCAAAGAGGAAGTTGAAAGGCTCCTTAAAGCTGGTTTCATCAGAACAGCCAAGTACGTTGAATGGGTATCTAATGTTATATCAGTAGTTTATAAGAATGGTAAACTAAGGGTATGTATAGATTATAAAAATCTTAATTCTGCTACACCTAAGGATGAATATCCTATGCCCATTATAGATCTTTTAGTTGGTAGATCTACATATCATTCAATTATGTTTATGATGGATGGACATTCAGGATACAATCAGATTTGTGTTGCTGAAGAAGATATCCATAAAACAATATTTAGATGCCCAGGTAATATAGAAACCTTCGAATGCGTTCAAATGCCTTTTGGGCTGAAAAATGCTGGAGCAACTTATCAGAGAGCCATGAATGCTATTTTCCATGACATGATTGGAACATTTTTAGAATGTTATATCGATGATATTGTGGTAAAGTCTAAAGCATTTGATGATCATTTTATTTATTTGAAGAAAAATTTTGAAAGATTGAGAATTTTTAAACTCAAATTGAATCCTGTAAAATGTATTTTTGAAGTCCTTGCTGAAAATTTTCTGGGATATTTGGTGCATAAAAAAGGTATCCAAGTTGATAAGAATAAAACTTTAGCTGTAATTCAAAATAAACCCCCTTCGAATAAGAAAGAGTTACAAAGGTTCTTAGGACAGGTTAACTTTATTCAAAGATTCATTTCCAATACTGCTAGAAAGACTAAAGTTTTTTCTCCTTTCTTAAAGCTCAAAGACCATGATAAACTAGTATGGAAAGAAGAGCACCAACGAGCCTTCCAGACGTTGAAGGTCTATTTGGTTAAGCCACCAGTGTTGTTGCCTCCGAAAGATGATAGACCTATGAAGCTATATATTTCAGCTACTGAAGCCTCAATAGGAGTTCTTTTGGCGCAAGATAACGATGAGAATAAAGAACAAGCAATATATTACCTTAGTAGGTTTTTAAATGAAATCGAATGTAAATACTCTTCTATGGAGAAACTATGTTTAGCTTTGTATTTCGCAGCTATGAAACTAAGGTATTATCTTTTCCCTAGAGAAGTTTATGTTATCGCAGCATTTGATTTAGTTAAATATATGTTACCTAGGCCTATCTTGCGCAATCGAATTGGGAAATGGGTTTTGGTGTTGTCAGAATTTTTTTGTCCCTCAAAATGTAGTTAAAGGCCAAGCCTTGGCTGACCTTTTTAGCAGATCATCCTAATGATAAAGAATTGCAAGAGCAATGTGAAATAGGTTTCACATCTTTTAGCCCCTGGAAATTGTGGTTTGATGGATCAAAAACTGAATTGAATTCAGAAATTGGGCTTAAAATTGAGTCTCCTGAAAAGATTAAGACCAAACATGGTTTCAGGTTGAACTCGATGCAATGCACAAATAATCAAGTAGAATATGAAGCTATGATAATGAGTTTAGAGACATTATTAAGCATGACTACATCATCTATTGAGGTATATGGAGATTCTCAATAGGTTATCAACCAATTGATAGGAGAATTTAAATGTATTAGTCCATTATTAAAAATTTATTATGATACAGCAATGGAATTGCTAACTAAGTTTAATGATGTTACTTTGGTTCATATCCAAGTTTTATTTTAATGAAGAAGTCAATGATGTGTCTCAAAGGTCTTATGAATTTAGATGTGCATACATTGATCTCAAAGATCTAAGTCAGGTGACTGCTAGAAAATTGTTGCATTTATTGAAAGATAGGTTACCATTGTGTATTTCAAATATTGAGATCCTTGAAGATTGGAGGAAACCAACATTGACTACTTGTCTGGTTCAATGAATAAACCTGATAGGATGGAGAGATTAAAATTGATAAATTATATAACATATGCTGGAATTTTACTCAAAAGAGGAGTAGATGGTATGCTTTTAGAATGTTTGAAAAAGCCAGAACTTTAAGAAGCTATAGCGCAAGTTCATGAAGGACTTTGTGGGGCACATCAATTTGGGATAAAAATGAGATGGCTATTTCAAAGACATTGATGTTATTGGCGAACTATTCTCAAAGACTGAATATGCTAAAGGTTGTCAAGAATGTCAGAAATATGGTCCTTTAAAGCACTTACCTACTGTTGATTTATAGTATGTGGTAAAGCCATGACCATTCAGAGGTTGGGCTGTTGACGTAATTGGTAAGATATGTCCTGTATCATTGAAAGGACACTGTTTCATTATATTGGCCACTGATTATTTTACCAAGTGGGTTGAAGCAGAGCCATTGCAATTTGTTAATCAACATTCAGTCATTAAATTTCTGGAAAACATAGTCTATAGGTTTGGAATACCTCAAACTATTGTCTCAGATAATGCAACCATCTTCGATGGAGAAGTTGTGGCTTTTTCTTCTAAGTTAGGAATAGCAATGACTAAATCAACACCGTACTATACCCAGTCTAATGGGCAGGCAGAAACTACAAATTAAGTCATAAAAGAAAATATGGCAAAAATTATCAAGAACAATCCCAAGAGGTGGCATGAAATTTGCCAAAAGTTTTATAGGCATATAGGACTTCGAAAAGAACAAGTACAGGGGTATCCCCACATACTTTAACTTATGGGCATGAAGCAGTTTTGCCCATTTAAATCAAAATCAATTCCTTAAGAGTTTTAAAACAAAAAATCAACTAACTATGGATACTTATCAGATAACCATGGCAATGAAATTGGAAAATGTAGATGAAGAAAGAGTCAAGGCTCTCAATAATATTCTTGCTCAGAAAATGGTAACAGCAAGAAGCTATAATAAAAGAGTTTGAAGTAGATCCTTTGATGAAGGGGATTTAGTTTGGAAGACTATTTTGCCAATCGGAATTAAAGATCCACAATTTGGGAAATGGTCACCCAAGTGGGAAGGTCCTTTTCAGGTTCATAAAGTATTCGAAGGGGGATTTTATCACCTTAAGAATTTAAATGGCTATATCCATCTAAGGAAAATTAATGGAAAATCCTAAAGTTATGTACCCAACTATTTGGGAAGCAAGAGAAAAATGGAAACAAAAAATTGATCTAGTATTGACAAGATTAAAAATACAAGGAAATAGGTTAGATAATGAAAGCCAAGCTTTGAGCTTTTAACCTAAAATTATCCCAAAACTTATTGTACATTTTGGCTTGATTGGAAATATCTTGCTACTCCCCAATGATGCGTTGATGTTTTGAGTTCGAAGCTACTAGTTTAGTCTCTACAACTTGGAGATTTCCTTGGGTTTTTTCTTTCCGCGCCTTGGCAACAGAAAGTTGGCATTTAGCTTCTTGCAAAGATTTCTTGAGGTTCACCACTTTTTTCTCAAGAGTATTAATCAATTCATTTTTGGATCTAAATTGATTTACCATGTGCAGACACCCCAATTTCGACCAACCGTTGAATTCAGGGGATGATTACCTCTAAGCCGATGACAACAATGTCTGAAAAAATTCGAAGGTTTTCTAAATGATTCAAGTTCTTTAGAAGATTCTTCAGTCCCAATAAAAGTTTTTGAAAACAGAGAGAGAGAGAGAAAGGAAGAGAGAGACCGGGTGTTTGGGGAAACTCGGATATGAAGTACGTATAAGAGAGACAGTTTGAAAACTAATTTCAATATAAGAAATAAAAATAATTTTGAAAAGGAAAATTTATATAAAAAAAAGAGAAAAAGAAGAAGAAAAGGGAAGAAAATGAATTTTGAAAAGAAAAGAAAAAGAATTTTGAAAAGAAAAAGAAAAGAAGAGAAAACAAAAAATGATATAAATAATCCTATATATATGTACATATAATCTAGGTCTAATTGCACTTCACGTATTTTCAATTGGGTACATGAACTTTTTTTTTTTTTGCAATTGGGTACATGAACTTTCATCATCTTTCCAATCAGATCCAATTGATGACGCCGTTAGTTTAAAACTAACGGAATTGCCCAGAATTGTCCTTTTTTTGCAATTGGGTACATGAACTTTCATTCCTTTTCTAATTAGATCAATTCGCTAACGGCCTGAGATTTTGTTGGATGGAATTGCCCACATGTCCTTCCCTAAAATTCAACCATTTTTTATAAACCCCTTTACTACTTTTCAACATCAAAAGGAGAGAAAACCCCCTTGTTGTAATAGAAAAATGGCTAATTTGGAACCTCATTTTTTGATTTTATATGTCAAAAACAGATAATATTATCTGTTGACAGACAAATAATATTGAGCTAAACAAAATAAGGCTGCAACGTATATATTTTTTTGGTGAAATTTCGAAGCCCATTGCGTTGATCTCGAAAAAAATACTTGAAATAAAAAAATCATTCCAAAAGGCTAAAAGACATGAAAATTAGGATTGTTTAGCTCAATATAATCTGTAATTGTTTAGCTCAATATAATCTGTCTCTCAACAGATAAAATCATCTTTTTTGGCAGATAAAATGCAAAAAGAGGTTCCGATTTAACCATTTTTGGAGGAAGGACTCTTGAACAATTCTATCCAACAAAACCTCACACCGTTAGCGAATGGATCTGATTGGAAAGGAGATGAAAGTTCATGTACCTAATTGCAAAAAAAGGACAATTCTAGGCAATTCCGTTAGTTTTAAACTAACGGCGTCATCAATTGGATCTGATTGGAAAGGGGATGAAAGTTAATGTACCCAATTGCAAAAAAAAAAAAGGTTTATATACCCAATTGAAAATACGTGTATAGTACGAGGGGGTAAATTCAATTAGGCCTATAATCTATATAAGTTTATATTAGTTTATAAGTATATGTTTGAAAAAAAAAATGAAAAAGTTTGGAATTCTATTAACACCAGCACGCGGCGAAGCCGGCGGCACTCGCTGAGTGCCGCAGACAATTCACTGAGTGCCGCTCGCTATAGCAGACTGTTTTTCTTCAATACATATGGAATATCCATGCACACGGGTTTTCTCCCCGAATTGACCAATTTAATTAACCCCATGAGAATGGTCTATATAAGGAGATGCTCATCTCCATTATAAGCATCTTGTATCATCTTCTACCTTCTCCTTCCATCATCCTTCTTAGACAAGAAAATATAGTATAGAGAGAATTGAGAGAAAACTAAGAAGATTTTGGAAGAAAACAAGAACTTTGGAAGAAGAATTTGAAGAATAATTTGAGGAACTTGGAAAATCTTCACCAACAATCAAGAAATTCCTGAGGTTATTAGAGGTAACCTTCTAAGCCCACTTAGAATTATGATAGAATTCAATCATAATTCATAGATCTAGGACTTTTACACATTTTCAAAAAGTCTCTTCGTACCTCATTTCATCACACACCACTTTAATTATGATTGAATTGTCATTCTTCTTCATTAATTTGGATCTAAATAAAACTTTGGGTTTAAGATAAAAATATGGTTGCAAAAGAACTTGAACTTGGATTTTCAAATAAAATTTGACCCTATTTCCTTTGTTTAGACTTTTTCTCTTGGGGGTTTATGGGATTCTCAATATCTCATTAAGATTCCCTTGAGATTGATGCTTTAATTCTCTATGGTCTTATGATTCATATGAGAAGTAAGGTAGAATATAGATATATTCATACATGATTGGTGGGTTCAAGTCTTAACTCATGACTTGGAGTCCTCAACTTGAGAATCTCATAGAATTCTCTCTATGTTCTATGAAGGTTTATGTGGATTTGGTCTTATTTAGTCTCCAAGGACCATTAATTTGAGAGGCGAGTAAGACATAATAAGTTCATACCCCTCAAGGATCATCAACTTGAGAGAGGGATTGACTTGATAATTCTTATGACTTAAATGTTGGTATTGGTGTAGTGAATTCATAAATCCACTATGATCAAAGATTTTTAATTAAATCATAGTCTATGGGAATCAAATGAGACTAATTGGAATGTGTTCATAACTCATATATGTATCAATAAGATTTTTGTTTTGATGAAATTTCATAGTTATGTTGGTTTGATCTTAAGAATCATAAACTATCTACTCTCTGTCCAAAATTTCAGAACAATAAGTATATTTAGACTAAGTAGATCAGAGCTTTAATCAAGCCTTCTTGACTTCAAATAAATTTTTCTAAGAAGTATAATGTGTTAGTAAGATTCCCTAAGAAGATCAAAGTGATTATGATTTGTTTACTATTTTTAGAAAATCATGTAAAAACTCTAGACAGAGAGTTGTAAATTCTTGAGTGATGTCTGGTTTTAGCTCAATTCCCAGAGATTGAACCATTTGCTCTTTGCTTTTGTTTTTGGGTTAGAAACTAGACTCACAGAGGCATATCATATCCAAAAATCACTAAGATGAAACCGTTGAAAATATGATTTTTCTATTTTTCAAAGTCTGGTTTGCTATTTGTAATTATTGTAATTTTGTCACAATTTTGATAAATCTTGTTAACTCTAATCTAAATAGTCTCCTAGTGCCTTAGGGCTCAAACTATGTTTCAAATGATGAAAATTAAACTTAAATTCAGAGACTAAATGACCCAAATTGATGAATGATTCATAGCCTACTCTTGTTCATGTTCATGCATACATCACACGCGTATTGATTTTAGCTATTAGGGTGTCATTTTTGCGTTATGATAAGTCTTACCTTGTTGCACATAATCATGGGTTCTTTATGACTATGTTGGTATTATACCATCTCTATATGGACATTACATTGGCTTCTAGTTGAGACTTGTATATCTATAGAAGTGCTACAACTTCAACTAATTGGAAGGAATTCATGACTATGTCAACATCTTCAACGTTTGATAGAATTAAGCTAGAAGTTTGAGTATATTATTTAGGGATTAATATTATATTGTTCAAGGCATATGGACTAACCCTTTGTTTTGTAGCGCTATGAAGGTACAATTCTCGACTCTTCTCTACTTTATTCGCTTCTTGATTTGATTAATTTTTGACTCCATGTGCCACACCTTAGAACTAGGATTTGCCGTATGTGTATATGTGAATTAGAGACTGTTTTAGGTTTTTTTTTATTTATTTGCATGGATTACACATTTTCATTTCGTGGTTGGATCCCGGGTAAGTTCTCTTGTTCCTTATTCGCATATCATTCTTGCTTGCTATTTGAATTATATGGTTTTGTATGCCTTTTATCATTAGCAGTCTTGTACCCCTTTCGACATGCTTTTGTAATGTATATATTGAGGGCATGCTTAGATTGATAATTCGATTAAAAAGGATGTTGACTAGAGGCCTATCACGAGATAGGATGAGAGGGGGTTTTTTAATCCGCAGGGCTCCTTTCCCTCTCATTCCATAATCTCTAGACCTATAAATCTCTACTTTCCAAAAGATCAATTTGCTTTTAAAATGGTTTCATAATTTTCCTTTAAAAAATTAAGTGGAGACTCATATTTGAATTTGAAATTTGAAAGAGTTTAAAAAAAAGTGTTGGTAAAACTACGATATCCCCAATCTGGTGACTCTGCTGGGGATTGTGGACCACGCGCGTGGGGGGCGAGGAGTCATGTCATCTCCTTGACAGTGTCCTGGGTCGGATCCAAGGAGGACACTTCAAGGGACTAGAACTCCTCACGCAATCCTAGAGACAAAGAGTCGTCACCTAATTTTTATCAGGAATTAGGAAACCGAAAATTGAATAAAGTTACTCGCCCTTCATCATCAGAAACAAGATTTGGGGGTCTTGGTACAAGAGGGGAAGGAGCCCAAGCAGGACTAAAGCACCTCTTCCTAGCCCTACTGAACGGTAGGCCTTGATTCAAATATCCTTGTTCTTAATTCATAATAGGTGTTTCCTCAAGCATACTAGGTAATATATACATGGCAAAAAAGAACATCTAATGAAAATCATTTCAAGAGATTAAATCAAATAGCAATCGGATGCACATGCAATACAAGAGAAAGGTATACTCACAGTGGCTAGTCCCGCCCGGGACCGATGCAAATAAAGGAGACGTGTCATAATATGCAAGAAGGAACAAGAAGACTTACATTGGGTTGACTCAAGCGGAGTCACAAAAAGCAAAAGAAAGGAAACGTGCAATGCAATCATGCAACAATCCTAGATAAGATGTCTCTAACATATAAGCACATAAATAGAGACTATCCTAAAGAAATCGTGTCGTTGAAAATAAATTTATAAACCTAGAAAAATTTTAAGAGAAAGGATAGAGATAGTACATGATACATGGGCACTAAGCCACATGTAGATGAGGCAAACTCACAAATCGAAGTCCAGATCCATAACATTCAATTGACTACACTAAGACACCAAGGAATACCCAAGCATTACAAAAATACAAGCAAACAAATGATATGCATGATAATTAAGAAGAAGACGTCATGAATCAAATTTCCAGATTTAGCAACCTCTAATGAATCCTATCAAAAGTGACCTTAAACATGAGCTGGATTAAAACCCTTTTACAGAAATTTATATACATGTGTTAGGGAACGTTTCCAAAAAGTAGGACCTCATAGGCATTTTTGAAGCTCGATAAATAAGAGTTTTGGGAACAGGGGATTCGGACTGTCCACTGTTCTTGTAAAAATCATAATTAATTCTACAAAAATCTTATGAAGTTCTATTTGGTGTCAAAAGAAAGCTATTTCATTGTAGTTTATGAAACAGATAATCCTATGGACATTTCATGAACATAAGGTCTCTAAAAAATTGTTTTAACCAGACTCTGTTATTATGGAAATTTGGTATCATTTGACAAAGGAATGCGAGACATAATAGAAATCATGTTAATCAAGTTAATATAAGCTTTTGATCTCTCATCCATTTATCCTAGATGATTTCTAAACTAAGTTATATTCATCAATTATTGTTGAGTGATCAAGGTATGACCATTTTGTATACATGATCATGATTGTAGTTAAACTTTATAAATTCCAGAATAGTGGTATCAACTTTAAACGCTTAGAAAATGATCGTAACTCGATCGTATACTCACGATTTTACATCGGCATATAGATACATGAATTAGGAATCATTCCCAAAAATCGGATCATCGATAACTATTATAGATTTTCTGAAATTCAAGCACAAAGAGACAATGTTCAAATCTGTCAACCAATTTCTCAACAATTTCTAAAAATAGAATATGGATCCTAATGATTATCAAAACGGATCGAATGAAAGCTAATTTATCAAAGTTTACTCAAAAAAATTGAAATCCATCAAACTATGTGTTTTGATAGACCAAATCTTATGGACAAAACCAATCTATTTTGCTGAATTTTAACTAATTCATTTTGAAGTGTGAGGAAAACATCTTTGGTGATGGTTTAAGTTTATTAGAGAGATCAAACTCATGGATTAACTTGATTATCATGATTCCCAATCAATTTAACCCTCAAGTTCTATGAAGAACTTTAGATCATGGATCAAAGGGACTTTCAAATATCCTATTAGAGATGAATTTCAATAGGAATTCTAGGTAATAGGAATAATCAAGAGATAGGTATAAACATAGGAATCATCCTTCATCATACTTCCAAACCATCATAGAATTCAAAATAGATACATATATATAATCATGTATGCATGGATCTAAACTAAATAGAAGAATGAAATCAAAATTGAAAATCAAAGATGAAAATCAATCTCTAATTATAAATTATCAACAAAATCAAAGAGGATTTGGATCTAGTTATATGAGTGTGTGAAGAACAAGAGAAGGAGAAGATGAGCGTTCTAACAAAAATAAAACTAAACTAGATCCAAACCTTATAGATCTATATATAAAAGTAAGAATTAGAGATGAATTATGGTGTTTACCTCTTGGAGGATTCTTAGTTATATAATCAAAGTTGATTTGAATGATCTTCTTCTTCAAGTGTTCTTCAAGTTCTTCAAGCACTCATCCATGGTGGAAGTTTAAGGGAAGCAATTGATGTCAAAACACTCTTCAATTATCTTATCTAATGATCTTGGGATTCATTTTAGAAGAAATCAATTCATGATTCACTATTCTCTCTCTAGAATTATCTCAAATTCTAAGTGTATGTGATTGTATCTTCAAGTATATTCAACGTGTACTTAAGGATATTCTAAGCTTCTCTAAAGATCCTCTCAAGATGATCTCATATGAGATGCATGGGATCTATATATAGAGTTTTGAAAACTTAACTCTTAAGTTTCAAGGTTAAAACAGGAATTTTAGAGATCAAAAAAGGGTTAAAATGGCTATTTCAGTGCCTAAACGCAGTTTTTGGGCAATTTCCTAACAGTGGGAAGCCTCTAGAAGGGTCTAGTACTCAAAAAGCTCGATAGAAGGTGCCATATGTAGGTAGCGGCTTAGGTGGGAGTCGCCACCCCATAAGTGGGACCCACCACTTCCTTTTCTTGTTCCCCTGGTTGCCCTTATGTCATGTTTCAAATATTACGTGCACTACTTTTCCAGATTTTCATAAAAATGCACTGCTTTTCGTAAAAATGCTTTTTATGAAAGTCATGTTTCAAATATTACATGCACTGCTTTTCCAAATTTTCGTAAAAAATGCTTTTCTGTGTTCGAAATCATCTGTTTACATACCGTTGGAAAGCTGTCGAGTTGAATTTTAGTATAAAAATATTCTAGGAGGATTTAAAATGAAAATTGAAGTTCAATTGAAGCCCGGAAGTCATCCAAAACTTTCGTCGTCTTTTTGAAATCAAACGTCCTCGTTTTCAAAATTACTTTTCAATGTGCATCGATTTCAAGTTTGTTTTTAAAATTGAATCTCTGGATACCTAGGGTACTGCGTTTAGAACTTTATGTTCATATAACCTTGAGTAAATATGAATTCTGAGAGACTATTTTGACAAAACTGGGATTTATGCATAGAAAAGGACTTTTTTGAGCTTGAAGTCACTTTCTGGAGTTCCATCTTTCGACTGTGTGGAATCCAGTACCTTCCACGGGATACTTTTCATCATTGAATCCTCCAAGATGTTATCCACCCTAAATCCTATCAGTGTGGTCAAAATTGGGTTTCTACAGGGATCGAATCCCGAATCTCTGGTTTCGTAGACCAGAATTCCTGATTTTGGGTTCACTTAAGGATTAGACTTGAAAGCATCCTTTTAATCAAATTAAAGTTTGTGTGCCTGTTGCATTGTACTTGCATGTTTCGCCAGTCGATTGCATAGAACTATGACCTTGGAGGCTCGGGGCAGCCCGGTCGGTTAAGCCATTATGGGACTGTGTGATCACCCTTGATCTCGTACCATATGTTGGTATATTAAGCATATTATCGGATGTGTGTCAAGGGTCCCTTATTTTGACCAAAACCAGGCCTTTGTATGAAAGCTTCTATAGAACCTTTCAAATTTAGGAAATCAATTCTTGATTAGGATTATGTGCTTGGGAGTTTTGTATGCCTGGAAGGGATTATTTGAGATGATGACAATGCTTACTTGATTATAAGATGTATAACCCTTTAATCACATTTTAGCGATTCCTTCTCATGTCTCACGATATTTGGGAATATGCCAGATTTTTTATTATAAGGTTACACTACTTATATCCTGTTAGCTAAGCATCATTGACCTTGTATGCATCTGAATCCATAAAAACTATAGTGATAATCCAATCATGTGATACCCGAGAATTCAAAACGCACTATTTATGAACTGTTAAAAGGTCCAAGGTTTAACCTTTAAACAAGTACAGTTGAAAATCCAATCATCTTTTATTAAGAAATGTTTTCACCTCCTCATCTTCAAAGGTAAAATCCAAACATCTTGGAGAAACACTTTTTAAATGAATTTCAAAAGCAAAATCCAATCTAATCCAATCATCTTTGTTGAGAAATGTTTCCAAATCCTCATTTTTTAAAAAAAGAAAAGATCAAAATTGTTTTTCAAAATTTTTAGGGGTAATGAGGATCACAATGAAAGAAAAATTAGCATACTAGACATGGATGAGGATTTTATATGATTATGTGCTTATGTGTTAGGATTAGGAGTTTCTTTGATTTTGGCATATAGAATAGGTACACACACATGCATACATTTCATCCATGTGACATTTGAACCATTCAAAGCATTTTTCAATTCTATCAAAACTTTTGAAGTGAAAACGAATATAACTGTAGGCAAGATAGCATTGAACACTAGGATAGTTTGGGTTAGGGATTCGAGTAAAAGGTTAGTAAGAAGAGAGCCAGAGATAAAAAGAGAAATGGATGCACACTGCAGAAATAGCACAACTAAAAGAGAGAATGGACCAAATGATGGCCATGTTGAAACAAACACTAACTTGCCAAAGATCTGTAGTTGATCCACCGATAATCAATCCTCCTCCACCTACTATGGAAGATGATTGGTATGAGGACCTGGAACCACCTAGAGTTGATATACCTAGGACAGAAAGAGAAAAGGTTGAAAAAGCAGCGAAAGAGCATATCGAAGGAAAAGGTGGAAAAGTTAGAAAAGTTGTCCGCAAGTCCAATAGGGTTGACGGTTACCTGCTAGAGTTGGACGGTTTGTTTGAGGGAACTCAAGAAAAACTGCCAATTGGTTTCAAGATGCTTAAAATTGATAGATTCGATGGTTTTGGCAACCCCAGAAATCATGTAAGGATGTGCATTGAGGCCTTTCAGCCAAGTGGTCTGAGTCCTGCCATGATGGCCATGTTATTTCAACAAACTCTAACTAGGGCAGCTTTAGCCGGGTATTTCACGTTAGAACCTAGCAAAACTCATATATGGGAGTAGGTTGTGAAAGCTTTTGTCACCCAGTACGAATATAACCAAGAACTCGATGTGACCTTGAGGGATCTAGAGATGACCACACAAGAAAATAAAGAGTCGTTTGCTGAGTTTTTGACTCGTTGGAGGGGAAAAGCCGCAAAAATTACTCAACAGTAGTCTGAGGAAGAACAAATTCAGATTATAATAAAGAATCTACAAAGTGTCTATCAAGAGAAGCTCATGTACCAATGCGTCCACACTTTTACGGAATTATATGAGATCAGAACCAGAATCGAAGATGCAATCAAAGATAGGAAGATATATCAAGAAGGATGAGCCCTAGGGGAATTGCTCTAGAAGACCGTTTTATGGTGGGAATATGGGAAATAAGGTGGCAACTGATGTTAATGTCTTGAGTCAGCTAGAAGAAGGGCAGAATTTTCCAAAGAAAGGGGGTGTGTCGAGACCAAAGTTGGGGGGATAGCCTCGTCACTTCACAGATTTAGGGATTTCTCTGACTACCATTCTCAAATGATTAATAGAAAAAGGATATCTAAAGCCCCTAGATCCAAAGACAATGCCTGATCCAATCCTACCGGGCTTTAATACAAACCTCTACTGTGAGTTTCACCAAGCTTGTGGCCATACAACAAACTGGTGTGTGAGGTTAATGATGGAAAAGCCGGTTTAAGTTAAAAGTTTAAACGCGCAGCGAAAAAGTCAAGTTATAAAAACTTAATGGTAGCCCAGGATCTACTACTCGTTAATTCCATAGATGCACACAAGAGGGGACAAGAGTTATACCTTAGTGTCTTGAACCCAATTCTGATTTTCTTCTTCTTTCTTGGTGATGCAGCAGCCTCCACTAGGTTGTCTTCACCCTTATGTCTCCTACGGATGCTTGCCGGAGAGACTAGAGATGGTGGGATCTCTAATAGAGAGGAAAAAGAAGGTTTGGGGCTCTAAAACAGTTTCTGCAGCTTCTGACGTTCTAAAACGACGAACACTTTTTCCAGAACGCAGCTGCCCTATTTATAGATTTCCAGAACCGACCTAGACTTCGAGCGATCGAAGATCTTCGATCGATCGACCTTCGATCGATCGAACAGTCTTCGATCGATCGAGACTGCCAAGACTTCAATCGATCGAACATACTTCAATCGATCGAACTTGTCTTGACAACTTCCTCATGTGTCTTTCCAAGTATCCTGGCGGAGCTAAGAGTGGGACCTCCTAGGCTCTTTATTGTTGGCTCAGACCATTTTGTTAATTACCATGACCAAACTCTTTGATGAGCAAACTAACTAACTGGTCAGTTAACGTTTACTCCACTATAAAACGATAACTGAACTCCAACGCAAAAGAACATATCCGAAGCGATAACTAGACTTGTATGTTGTACTAATGTCCCTCTACCTTTAGCATTCGTAATCATATTCAGGTAGTCGGATAACTGTTACTGTCAACCTGAATCATGATTACTTCTTGTATTCCTTGAGTCCCATTCATCTCTCATGATTACCAAACATGTTGATAACTCTTATCAACAAGACTGCAGTACTCAGTAATCGACTTGGTGACATTCTCAAGGGAATGCTTACTCTGAAACAGAGGGTAGATTCTGTCTTGACAATATATGTTCACAACCCTATGAATATGACATACCCAAGATACCCAGGTGTTGATCTTCTATAGACCTCACTGATTGGTAAGTCAAAGCAGCCATATCCACAGTCTGTGTTCATAATCGTCTCAAGATTAAGAACACGTACCTTATACAAGTTATGAGTTCCTATCGACTGATTGACAGTCTTGAGTGTCAATAGGAAAGCTCAGGTCCGTCAATGCACTATAAGCACTAGCATGTTAACTAAGAGTTAAACTCTAGTGATTGAGATTAATCACTCCATCCAATGGTAGTTAATCATGCTACAGTGTAAACCTGATGAGATATCCAGTCTCATCATCCACTGTGACACATTCTAAGTAACAAAGAATAGTAATTCGTATCTCACTTGTATGTATCTCATGCATACACGAATTACTTACTATGATACTTAAGGATAACAATCATCTCATGAAAGAAACATACATAACTAAATGTAAAGCTGATATCCATATATTAAAATGTCAATGTCTCATATATAAAGTAATGGTTTGAGGGCACAAACCCAACAAACTCCCACTTGCACTCACAACCATACAGGATTACATCTGAGACCTAGACTATCTAGATGACGATCAAAGACCTTCTGTGGCAAGGCCTTTGTAAACGGATCAACAAGATTATCAATGGTGGCAATCTTGGTGACAGTCACATCTCCACGTTGAACAATATCTCGGATAAGATGATATTTCTGCTCTACGTGCTTTCCCTTCCCGTGGTTCCTTGGCTCCTTGGACTGAGCCACTGCCCCACTATTATCACAGTAAAGCGTAATAGGTGACAATGACGCTGGTATCACCTCGAGCTCCATAAGGAACTTCTTGAGCCAAACAGCTTCCTTTGCGGCTTCACAAGCAGCCACATACTCAGCTTCTGTAGTTGAGTCTGTAATGCATTTATGCTTAATGCTCCTCCAACTAACAGCACCACCTCCCAAGGTAAAGAGATGTCCGGATGTTGACTTCCTCGAATCTTTATCTGACATAAAGTCCGAGTCAGTATATCCTACTGGAATTAACTCACTACCACCGTACATAAGCATGTAATCTTAGTCCTTCTCAAGTACTTAAGAATGTGCTTAACGGCTGTCCAGTGCTCTAGACCCGGATTCGATTGATATCTGCTAACCATGCCAATGGCAAATCAGATATCTGGTCTAGTGCATAACATCGCATACATGAGACTTCCCACTGTCGAAGCATAGGAAACTCCTGTCATGCGATTCCTCACCTCCTGTGTTTTTGGACACTGGTCCTTGGAGAACTCTAAACCATGTCTGAAAGGTAACAAACCTTTCTTCGAATTATCCATAGAAAACCTAGTTAGCACCTTATCGATATAACCAGCTTGAGACAATCCCATTATCTTTCGCTTGCGATCCCGAAAGAGCTTTATCCCAAGAATATAGCTCGCCTCTCCTAGATCCTTCATATCGAAAGTACTAGCTAGCCAAACCTTGACCATTGACAATGCCGCTACATCATTTCCAATGAGTAGAATGTCGTCAACTTTCCCTTCACATTTCTTGTATACACAAGGTTCATCCAGATTTTGTATGAAACCAAACGACTTGACCGCTTGGTCAAATCGGATGTTCCAACTTCTGGATGCCTGCTTAAGCCCATAAATGGACTTTTACAACTTGCATACCAAGTTACCTTTCCGAACAGCCATGAACCCTTCTGGTTGTTGCATATAGATGTCCTCCTTAAGATTGCCATTCAAGAATGTAGTCTTGACGTCCATCTGCCAGATCTCATAATCTAGGCATGCAGCAATGGATAAGAGTATCCTGATGGACTTGAGCATGGCCACCGGCGAGAAGGTTTCCTCATAGTCAATGCCCTCCCTCTAAGTATAACCTTTCGTTACAAGCCTAGCCTTATAGGTCTCAACCTTTCCATCAGATGCTCTTTTCCTCTTGTAGACCCACTTACAACCAATGGGTTTAATATTGGCTGGAAGTTCTACAAGATCCCAGACTTGATTAGAATCCATAGATTCTTATTCAGCCTTCATAGCTTTAACCCAATGATCTGAATCAACATCAACCATTGCCTCGTCGTAAGTGGCAGGATCAGATTCAGATTCTATGGAGACAGCTTCAAAAACTTCTCCTAAGAACATGTATCTATCAGGCTGGCTGATAATGCTCCCACTACGACGAGGTATCAGTGCAGAAATGGGTGAAGAAATGGTATTTTCTTGATTTACATCGTTATTAACTGTGGGTTGGACAGAGGGCTCTCCTTCTATTTCTCTCAGATCTATCCTTCCCTTAGGTTTATGGTTCATGATATAATCATCCTCCAAGAAAACAACATTTGTACTAACAAACACTTTTTGTTCTCTTGGATCATAAAAATACCATCCATAAGTACCCTTTGGATACCCTACAAAATAACATACTTCTGATCTAGAATCCAACTTGCTCATCTTTCCTTTCAGCACATGTGCCGGACACCCCCATATCCGGAGATGTTGCAAAGAGGGCTTGCGAATCCACATCTCCCGTGGCGTCCTGGGAACAGATTTGCTTGGTACTAGATTTAGTATGTATGCAGCGGTTTCCAAAGCATAACCCCAAAGGAATAATGGCAACTCTGAATAACTCATCATTGACCTAGTTATGTCTAAAAGAGTCCGATTCCTTCTCTCCGCTACACCATTCTGCAAAGGCGTGCCAGGTGCAGTCAACTGTGACAAAATCCCATTCTGCATGAGGTGATCAATAAACTCATTACAGAGGTACTCGCCACCTCGATCAGATCGAATGGCCTTGATATGTGAGCCCAATTGCTTCTCCACTTTAGCCCTAAACTCTTTGAACTTTTCAAAGGCTTCAGACTTGTGCTGCATTAGGTCACATATCCATACCTAGAGTGGTCATCAGTAAATGTTATGAAATACTCATAACCACCCCTTGCTCTAATATTTATTGGTCCACACACATCAGTATGAACTAATTCCAACAATGCATTGGTTCTATTGCCCTTTGCAGGAAAGGGCCTTTTGGTCATCTTACCCTCTAAACAAGACTCACAGACTTCCATTGGTTCGAGAACCAAATCGCCTAAGACCCCTTCTTTGACTAGTCTGCCAATCCTATTTAGATTGATATGGCCAAGCCTCATATGCCAAAGCCTTGTTGGATTAGTGGAAGGTTCTTTTCTTATAGATGGTATAGTTACCATTGAGTTATTAAGTTCCAAGCAAGAATCTTTAGAAATATTGGGAGTGATCACATACAAACCATTTGATTTAACACTAGAACATATAAAAGAACTATTTCTTTTAATAACAACTTCAGTTCCAAAATGAAAAGAATAACCATTATTCGATAAATTAGAAACTGAAATTAAATTACGTCTCATTGATGGGACGTAAAGTACATCTGATAAAATCAAAACTTTATTGTCTAGAAATTCTAAAACTACGACTCCTATAGCAACCGCAGAAACGGTTGCACTAGAACCTAGAGTAAGTATGATTTTTCCATCACTGTACCTCCTGGTTGATCTGAACCCCTGCAATGAATTACAGATATGTTAGTCGCACCAGAATCAATGCACCAAGTGTTTGAAGTATCCATAATAAAACTTACTTTAATCACATGTGATTCAATCATACCTTGAACTCTTGTAGCTAAGAATTCTGGACAGTTCCTCTTCCAGTGGCCCTTCTCACCGCATTGGAAACACTTTCCTTTGCCTTGGCCACCCACCTTCCCTTTGCCCTTACCTTTTCCCTTAGATTTTGCAATCTTAGGGACCGGTCCAATACTTGGACCACCAGTGCCAGCCTTCTTCTTCCCTTTCTTTCCTTTCGGTGTAGATCGGGAAGAGGAAGCGCTTTTCTCAACGTTCAAGACGTTGACCCCAGGTTTGATCACCCCTTCCGCTGCTAAAAGAGAACTCATCAATTCGCTCATTGAAAAATTCATTTGATTCATATTATAGTTAAGTTTAAATTGAGCGAATGAAGGCGACAGCGAATTGAGGATCATATCAACTTGGGTCTGTGCATCGATGTTGGCACCTAGGGTCTCCAGCTCGTTTAAATAACCAATCATTTTTAAAACATGTTCCTTGACTGGAGTCCCTTCTGACATCTTTGCACTCATTATCTTTTGCATGGCTACCTGTCTAGAAGGCCTGCCATGCTCCCCAAACATCTTTTTGAGGGATGTGATAATGTCACTGGCAGAATCATTCGATTGGAATTGGTGTTGCAACACACCAGCCATTGAGGCCAGAATATAGCAACGAGCCATTCCATTCGACTTCTTCCATTTGTCGAACTCGCGTCTGGCAGCTGCCGAAGCATTTACCGCGGGTTCTTCGGGGCATGGGGTGGTGAGGACATATATGTGATCCTCCGTAGTTAACACGATGTCAAGGTTACGTTTCCATTCAGTGTAGTTATTTCCAGTTAACTTGTTTTGAGTGAGTATGGTGGCAAGTAGACTAAATGCAGATCCAGACATTATGATTACTGAAAATCAAACAAACAAAATAAATATGGATATCAGAATTAGACAGTTTGAAATAAAAGAATCCTTAAAAACTCTTATTTTAAAACAAAGTCGCCGGAATATCGAAACAAAAGAATAAAGCCTCCGTGTGGTGGTCAATTTTCAATTTTTCGATGCAACTCTTGCAAAACAAGTTATGACTCCCGATCCCTTTTGATCTCTAAGTTTTTGAATAATATCCCGTGTGGGATCCCTTATCCATAGCTTAGCTAGTGTGTACCATTAACTAAGATCCAATCACAACCATCTCAAGTAGCGCCTCCGTGTGGTGGTCACCCTCTAACACGTCTGATTGATCCTATCAAAAGAAGTTCACATCTAGTAACCAATGAGTAATGCACCCTCCGTATGGAATGTTCACCCCTGGCGAGGTGACACGGAATGCACTACTCATCTTACAGTGAACCGTTAATGGAAGATCGTGGGTGTCAATTAATAAGACCCTCTCCCACTAGATTTAGAAATTGAGGATTTTGCTTTAAAAAATGTTTCCACACATTACCCATAAACATCCAATGTTTACTAATGCGTTGAAATGGTTTTTGAATTTTATTTTAGAAAACTTGTTTTACGTGCATGCAAGTAGTAACAATATAATTAAATGCCAATCACAAACCAAGCACATAAAACAAAAAACTAAAATTGAAAATAAAGACATCCAAACAATGCCTCTATCTCCCATGGCTCTATCTCCATAGAACCTCCTTTTGGTTTGATCGCCTCCAGCTCCATCTTCATGGACAACGGCTCCTTGCTCCATCTTCATGGATTTTCTAATTCTATTACATTTGTCCTATGCTTTTTTTGAAGCTTACAATTTTTTTAGAAATAGAAATAGCAACAACAAAATACAATAAAAGGCTAGGGAAACCGGTGCGACTTTCCTTTTCGTAGGATTGATGTCGCAGTGCCCTTTACATATACCTTAAAACCAAACCAAACCAAACTTAAATTACAACATGCACCAATCTCAAACAATTTAAATACAAAATATTCAAATGACTTGGTGCCGTGGGAGATAGCGACTAATCTAGCTGCAAAAGGGTTAGTCGTACACGCATCCATACATACATAATAAATATATGTAACTATTGGAACACTTAATTGATTCACACAGTATATAAACTCTTTACATACTGAATTAGAACTTAAAACAACATCTTACTTCTCTGTCACAGTTCGATCGATCGAAGACAGTTCGATCGCTCGAACCTTCGATCGATTGAACTCTGTTCAATCGCTTGAACTTTCTGTTTCATAGAATGATTTAAAAAATTTTCAGAATACTTTAAAAAAAACTTTTAATTTCAAAACACCTTAAAACTGTGAAACAGAGAGCCTGACAAAGAATCTGTCTCGATTGATCTAGCTTCATTCGATCGATCGAACACCAGAAGGTTTTGATCGATCGAAGACTGTTCGATCGATCGAGTACAGAGGATGTTCGATCGATCGAAACATGTTTGATCGATCGAACCCGTCTTGCATCCCATGCAATCACAGATTTGTATTCTGTTGCGATAACACTGCAGAAATAGATCTGTGATAATGCCGTTTCGAAAACAGTTCTAAAATCAACATGCAAATCAAAATAGTGTTCCAAAAACGCATCTATAGATCCAAACGAGCGTGGCTCTGATACCAATTGATGGAAAAACCGGTTTAAGTTAAAAGTTTAAACGCGCAGCAGAAAAGTCAAGTTATAAAAACTTAATGGTAGCCCAGGATCTACTACTCGTTAATTCCATAGATGCACATAAGAGGGGACAAGAGTTATACCTTAGTGTCTTGAACCCAATTCTGATTTTCTTCTTCTTTCTTGGTGATGCAGCAGCAGCCTCCACTAGGTTATCTTCACCCTTATGTCTCCTATGGATGCTTGTCGGAGAGACTAGAGATGGTGGGATCTCTAATAGAGAGGAAAAAGAAGTGCAGCTTCTGACGTTCTAAAACGACGAACACTTTTTCCAGAACGCAGCTGCCCTATTTATAGATTTCCAGAACCGACCTAGACTTCGAGCGATCGAAGATCTTCGATCGATCGACCTTCGATCGATCGAACAGTCTTTGATCGATTGAGACTGCCAAGACTTCAATCGATCGAACTTGTCTTGACAACTTCCTCATGTGTCTTTCCAAGTATCCTGGCGGAGCTAAGAGTGGGACCTCCTAGGCTCTTTATTGTTGGCTCAGACCAGTTTGTTAATTACCATGACCAAACTCTTTGATGAGCAAACTAACTAACTGGTCAGTTAACGTTTACTCCACTATAAAACGATAACTGAACTCCAACGCAAAAGAATATATCCGAAGCGATAACTAGACTTATATGTTGTACTAATGTCCCTCTACCTTCAACAATCGTAATCATATTCAGGTAGTCGGATAACTATTACTGTCAACCTGAATCATGATTACTTCTTGTATTCCTTGAGTCCCATTCATCTCTCATGATTACCAAACATGTTGATAACTCTTATCAACAAGACTGCAGTACTCAGTAATCGACTTGGTGACATTCTCAAGGGAATGCTTACTCTGAAACAGAGGGTAGATTCTGTCTTGACAATATATGTTCATAACCCTATGAATATGACATACCCAAGATACCCAGGTGTTGATCTTCTATAGACCTCACTGATTGGTAAGTCAAAGCAGCCATATCCACAGTCTGTGTTCATAATCGTCTCAAGATTAAGAACACGTACCTTATACAAGTTATGAGTTCCTATCGACTGATTGACAGTCTTGAGTGTCAATAGGAAAGCTCAGGTCCGTCAATGCACTATAAGCACTAACATGTTAACTAAGAGTTAAACTCTAGTGATTGAGATTAATCACTCCATCCAATGGTAGTTAATCATGCTACAGTATAAACCTGATGAGATATCCAGTCTCATCATCCACTGTGACACATTCTAAGTAACAAAGAATAGTAATTCGTATCTCACTTGTATGTATCTCATGCATAAACGAATTACTTACTATGATACTTAAGGATAACAATCATCTCATGAAAGAAACATACATAACTAAATGTAAAGCTGATATCCATATATTAAAATGTCAATGTCTCATATATAAAGTAATGGTTTGAGGGCACAAACCCAACAGTTAAGGCATGAAGTACAAGATTTGATTGACAACAAGACCATTTCCCCCCCGCCTGTGAATTGGCCGCATGTGACTCGAAACCCACTCCCCAACCATAATGCTGTGGCACCGACAAAACATCAATCTTTTGGATGATAAGAAAGAAGTCTTCAACCCATCTATGTTATTCATACTGACAAGACAGATTGCCAAACCTTAAGAATTTCTAGAGGATCAGAGAATATCACTTATAGGAGTTGAGGAAGAGGAATGGCTAGTGGGAGAAGAAGAAGGACATACATTTGAAGAAGACATAGACAACGAAATCATCCAAATAAATTGGTGGGACCCGAATAACCCTACTGATGACTCTATTTGGGGAGAGGAGGTGGTGTATAGTGATACAGACGACCTATGGTTTGAAGGAGAAGAAGAGGGAAAAACTGAAGAAGTGGTGAATCATGCTGAGCCACATGAGTTAGAGGGGAATGATTCAAAAAAAAGGGAAAGGGAAGGACATTGAGGAAAGTTGGGAAGAAGATCAGGTGTCGCATGAACATTTCATCAAGAAAGGAGAAGATTTCCCCTTCTATGACTTTTCAAGGCTATGGGTGAACCAGAAAGACAAATGCTTAAAGCAAGGGTTTGAGATCTTCTCCTCACATGAATTTGGTAACTATGAAGATCCGTACCTACAAGCACCCACAAAACCAATCAATGTCCGAGATTGGACTTATGCACTGGACGACCTGACAATGAAGAATCTCTTTAGTGAAGGAAGCAAGGAGACCGAGGAAACCGATCTAAAGAAGTTCATAGAAGTGCAGACCAGGAAGAAGCAAGCGGAAGACATGGTAAAGGGGTTGGAGGAAGAGCTCAAGGGAAATGAGGAGCCAGAAAATGGAGGAGTGTGGACACGCGGAATTCCACTTCTTTGTTTGTTTGAAATTGTTTTGAAAGGGAAGGAAAAGGTTTGTTGAAAACAGATACAGAGTCGCCACTTGGTCTTTAAGGAATCAAGAAACCTAGTTTGACTCACCCAAATGGATAAAGGGCACCGGCCTTTCATAACTAAAGAGCTTGGCTCAGGATTTTGGTACGAGAGAGGAAGGAGCCTTTGTCGCGACTAAAACACCCTCAACTCGCCCCATCTTTCGACGGGCCTCAATTAGCATCCAAATAATCATCTTTTACTATGTTTGGTTCAACAATTAATACTATGATAGTATATTACATCACACAAGGATTTTAAAATGGAAGATCAAAAGATAAGATATCATTCATAAGATCTAAGCCAAATATCACACAATGTAAAGTGAAAGATCACACAAACAAACCTAGGAAAAATCGTCTAATCATATATCAAATAATCAAGACTTCCTAATCTAAAGGGGGACATTAATTGTTATTGAAATAAATAATCAAAGAAATCAAAATATGTTTAGCAAGCTAGTATGATGCATGTTAATCTTTGAGAAAAGAAGACCTCTCAATCCCCAGGACGGATGAGAAAGGACGATTAGATCGAGGGAAAACATGAATGTATGATCAAGTTCATTCCTTATAATCTTCTTAGATTAGGAGTCACAAAAGCCCAAATCTTTGCATGGATGCAATATATGTATCTAAAATGTGCTAAGGTTATAGTGTATTTTGTGTTCATGGATTCCTAGAATGACTTAGAAGTCTAGAATGTGTATGAATGAATGAAGAAAATCATCATGGGATATGTACAAATGTAGTATGAACTACTTCGTAAGACATGCGCTAATTTGAAGTACATGTAAGCATCAAATCAAAGGATGGAAGTAAAAGTATGCTTGCTGTGAATAGTGGACAGAACAGTAGCATAATATTTTGGAAATTGAAAAGAGGGGTTAGGAATGTTTTCAATGCATGATTTTTTTGGGGATCTTCCTTATTGTGTCTAGAACACAACCCAAAAAGTAAATCTTTAATAACTATTACAGTTTGAGAGAAATCATATAAACAATAGAGGTTATTCAGAAACAGAGTCTGTACTGTCGACCAAAATGTTAGAAAATCATAGAAAATGAAAACAAAAAGATCTAGAGACCCATATTATACAAAAAGTTCCCTAAGACACTGAAGTTCAAGGGAAAAATGAGTTGGGACCACTCCTTTTGGAAAAGGTTTCTGTAAAATAAGTTAAAAGTCAACATAGCTGCTGTGACAACAAGGGCAGAATGTTTGGAAGGAATGTTTGGGCAAAAATTGACCCTTTTTAAGTGCTTCCAAGTCAAGCCAAAAATCATGGGTGTTCTATAATGAGTTAGAAAGACTTTCCAAGTTTTCTTGCATCCATATATTGAGTATTGAGCCCAAAACAATTCTTTGAAATCAAATAACTCACTGTTTTGAAGATTTTTTGAGAGAAATAAGGTTTGTTTCTTGAAATCAAAATGAGGGGTTTAAGAGGGGGTTTTGAAATCATATTTTCAATACTTAAAGAAGATTATAACGACTTAAAATGTCAACATTTGACTCACATCAAGAACCTCCAAGATTATTGGAAAGTATTGTTTTCATTTTAAAGACAACTTCATGAATACATAGTGATGTATTGAAGTTGAAATCATCATCTATCAAACATGTTTTCGAGGTCAAGAGCTACTATCCATAACGATTCACTCACCTTAAACTTCATGTCATCATCTAGATGATGATAGACTGGTAAGTAAATAAAGAAAATAAAAAAAGAAATGAAGTAAGAGGAGATGAACAAATATAAACAAGCAAATAGATAGCAATCAATAGATGATATTCATGATGTATTGGACTTGTAGTTTGGTGTTTCACTCATATGTGGTGACATTGGACATGGAAGTAGCTTCCTCTCTCTTAAATGCACACTAAAATGGTGGTTGGGTGTAGTGAATATGATGTAAATGGAAGTAATGAAGTAAAAACAAAGTTTAGAAGTCACTCTTTTTGTTTGGAAATCAAAGAAGGAAGCTTCTTTTCTCTCTATTCTAACCTTATCTCTACAACTTTCTCTCTAACACTTTTCAAAGCTTACATTTGACACCTCATAAATGAGAAGTCAAGGAGGGTTTATATAGGCCAATTTGGGGTGGTTTTGGGGTTTTAGAAGTACTCCCATTGGTCCCAAACATCTGTGAACATAAAACTACGTCATTTTGGTTTCTAATTAATCAAAATGAACCACCAAAAGAAATTACAAAAATATACCATTCTGGAGGAGAGTGTCGCGGCAGCACTGGGCCTGTGCCACGGTGGCAGTGGGCCAGTGCCGCGTCAGTATTGCTCCTCATTCGTCCAGATAATTCTTTTTAGGCCCCCAGAGGTTCTGGTATTCGCGAAAATGGTCCTATTTCGTCCGAAATTCACAGAAAATGCATATGAACTCCAAATTGAGGTTGTGATATATAGTTGGAAAGGTAATGGAATCCAATTTACATAAAAAATATTTCAGAGATAGGTCACCTTGAAAAGTTTTGCGGTATTCGCGATAAAAGCCGATTTGATCGCTTTTTCACCTTCAAAAATTCATAATAAATTTGTTTGAAATCCAAAAATTATGTGCAATATACCATTAGAAAGCTATTGACCTCTAGTATCTATGAATAATGTTTGAAAAATGATATGGTGCTCCGATTTTAAAGTCAATTTTTGGTCAAACTAGTCAAACTTGGGATTCCCGGGAAGTTCTGGAAACCTCTAGGAGTCCTAGGAGCTGACGTTTTCGTTCAATTTTCTTTTGAAACTCATTTTAATACTTTCCACATGATCTAAAATGATCCCGAAACTTTTCGGCGAATTCGGACGACTCCGGTCAAACCTTGGTCAAACCTTGGTCAAACCTTGGTCAACAGGGACTTTTTGGGAACTTCCGGGACTTCCGGGGGTCTCTGGGAGCCGACGATTTCATCCGATCTTGCTTTAGAACACATTTTATTGTTTTTCTTATGACGTAGCGCGTTTCCAGAACATTTGGTCCGAATCTGGGAGCGTTCGGGCTTTCAGGGGTATTTTGGTCATTTTGAGCATTTTGAGAGATATAACTAACTTCTAGGAGTCGTTTTTGAGTCTTTTGCGATCATTGTGAACCACCAAGCTATGGGTCTCCTAAATCTGATAGCCGACAAAATAGGGTGTCTACAAGGAGAGACAAAATCAGGGGGTTTGCCAGTAGGTCCTTGAGTCTAGTGATAGGGTTTCCCTACCTCGGAAGTCTGTAATGGCCGATATGAGCCAAAACTTTTTAAAATTTTTGCTATCAATGAAAAAGTGACTGATTCTGCTTACTCAATTGCGCTTAATGTTTATAGTGACTGTGAAACTGATATTTGAAAAGAAAAGAACCTGCAAGAAAAATCATTGGGAAAACTTTGAAAATTGATTTAGGAAATGAAAAAGATCTTTGAAATGTTTCTTTTTATATTACACTCAATAAAGATGAAAGCATGAAATTAATCTCTCTGCTAAAAGATTACAAGGATGTTTTGCATGATCGTATAAAGATATGCCAAAAATAGATCCAAAGATTGTCCAATACTACCACTTATGTACCAAGCCTAAACGATGAGCTCGCAATCCAAAGCCATGAACTTGGTCCTTGATGGTAGCCAGATATTTTAAATGAATTTCTTTTTCTTCTTCTTCTTCTTCTTCTTAAAAAAAAAAGAAGCTTGCTAGGATGAAAACCCGAAAGGGCACCTAGGACAAAGTTAGAGCAAAAATAAGATGTGTGTTGATTTCAAAACCCGAATCCTAGCCAGTCAAAATCCTGAAAAGAATAAGAGATAGCGAGGTAGAAAAGAGAAAAGAGAGAAAAGAAAAAAAAGAATAAATAGGAGAATTGTTGAGCACTTCAAAGCACATCGTTGGTGCGTGAATTAATCTCAAGGCTTTGTGTTGTCTTAAATAAGGGAATGAAATCGGAAATAAAAAAAGAGAGATTTAAGTATCAATTAATCCTAAAATTGTGAGAAAGCCCAATGGTTGAGTAGACCTAGAAATGGTGCAGAAATATCATTCAAGAGAAACAAAGAGAGATTTGGAGGGATGATATTATAAGAGTGCAATCAAAGCTCGACACATTATGAGATTTGAAAATTGACTGGCTGGTGAAAGGGGTGAAAAGAATCAGCGGCCATGAACAAAAGAGATGAATAAGAAAAGAGAGAAAGAAAAAGATAGAAAAAGAAAAAAAATAAAAGAAGAAAAGAAAATGAAAAAGGAGAAGAAGTTCATCATGCTATACAAGGGCTACCACAAGTGACACGCACCCACTGGCAACATGGCTTGAAAAGCCTACCAATCCTTGAAGCCTAATTCTTTCAAGACCTCCAAGGTTCGGTCACAATCAATCATAGATCTACTTTTATGCCTCGACCGAACTACTATAGGACCTGGTGCCCATTCGGGGATAAGCAGGAGGGCCTCCCAAGGCCCTCGGTCTAAAGAAAAAACCAACTGGTTCATGAAATTGCCCTGAATACTAGGGGCAAACTTGCATTTACCCGAAAGCCACATCACTATCCTCAAACTAGAGGCAGACTTCGTTTGCCTAACATTCAAAAATCCCCTGTCAAACTAGGGGCAAACTGTCGTTTGCCAAATATAAGATCTTCGAATTTACTGGCTTTCTAGAAAAGAGACCAAGTCTTGACATCCTGAAGATTCATGAAGTTAAGAGATGAAGTTTTATGCCTAAATCTAAAATTGATTTAAAATGAAAGGAAACATGAAAAGAAGAATCCTTCATTATCATAAAGTCAATCATAAAAGAAGACACAATGAAAGAATACTGTGGGATGATAGCTTTCTATCAGAGCTAAACTGAGACTCTTTCTAGAAAGTCACTAATTAATCAGAAAAGTGCAAAGAAAGGAAAGCAGAATCGGTCACAACATTTGCAAAATGTGTGTATCTCTACTTAGTTTGAGTCTACATTTGAAATTCCAAGATATGCTCCTCAAATAGATCAACAAGAGTTGGAATTTTTGAAAAAGGGGTGCAATAATTTGCATCAGCATTGATAAAAGTAGCAATAGAAAGAAAGGTGAAAAATGGAACTCAGATCTCAGGAAATCAAGAAAAAGGTTTAGCAATACTCCCAGAAAGAACAGATCTGGTAGATATCCTCATCAGGTCGAGCTCTAAACTACACAGGCTAATCATTGGATGTATCGAAAAGCCCTAAAACTTGTCTCTGATAAAAAAAAGGGGAATCTCTGAGTAGAAAAACGGGTCTCCATAAGGAATTGGCTTGCACTTCTTCGTCTTCTTGCCCAAATCACCTAAGCTACCCGAACTATCGACCATGGCAATTAGTCTATCAAAGAAACAAATCGAGAAAAAAAAATTTGGAAAAGGATAAAATTCGGATTAAGAGACGTCAAGAAAAGAAATTAAGAATTTTCAAGTCCGCGTGACTCTAGATTTTGAAAATTGAAAACTGAATTTTTGAGTCTGTGCAACTCCAAACCTTTTGAGAATTAAAAATAGATTTTCGAGTCCACGTGACTCCAGATTTTGAAAATTAAAAAATGAATTTTTGAGTCCATGGGTCTCCAAATTTTGAAAATTGAAAAGTGAATTTTTGAGTCCGCACGACTTCACATCTTTGAATTTAAAAATGAATTTTCAAGTTCACGTAACTATTCTGAATTAGAAAAGAAAAAAATGGATGTTGCCCTTGCCATACCATGTGATCATTTGGGGTCATTGAATCTGGAGCGATTCTGACTTTCCTGCGATCATTGGGGTCATTGAATTTGGAGCGATTATGTCTTTTCTGCGATCATTGAGGTCATTGAATCTGGAGCGATTCTGACTTTTCTACGATCATTGGGGTCATTGAATCTGGAACGATTCTGACTTTTTTGCAATCATTGGGGTCATTGAATCTGGAGCGATTATGACTTTTCTGTAAATCTCAATTCTTGGAAGACACCGGAGTATAAGGTGAGAAGCACATCTCAGCCTTTCAAAAATCTCATCTCTTGATAAGACACTGGAGTATAAGGCGCGAAGCACATCTCAGTCTTTCAAATATCTCATCTCTTGATAAGACTCCAGAGTATAAGGCGCGAAGCGCATCTCAGTCGTTGAAACATCTCATTTCTTGATAAGACACCGGAGTATAAGGCGTGAAGCTCATCTTAGTCTTTCAAAACATCTCATTTCTTGATAAGACATCGGAGTATAAGGCGCAAAGCGCATCTTAGTCTTTTAATCAGTTCAGTTCCTGATGCGACATCGGGGTGTAAGTCATGAAGTGCATCCCAATCAATCAGATGATTCTTGGAGAACACCAAAGAATTAAGTACAGAAAACGCATCTGTGTCAATCTTGGTTTTCCTGGAATAGGATGACATCAAGATAGAAAATGTATGGCTTAAAATACATTTTTGTCACTATAGAAAGTGGTGTGATTCCGAATCATCGTGCTTGAGAGCATGGAGCATGAGATTGCTTGAGTATGTGCATCACGATAGGATAGGTGCATTCATCCACATGACTAATTGTGCTTGTGTGTGTTCTCTTGCCCGAACTACATCCTGGTCTGATTCCCCCTAGGATACGTAGGCAGCTCGTCGTTGAGCACGACCAGCACCGACCCTCTTTGCACCTGTTTTTGCAACGTAATTTGTTTTTACCTGAATTCAACAATTCGGTCAAAGGCTTTTCTTCACACAAACTTTGACATTCACTTGTGATATGCGTTGCTTCACAAGCTCTGCCAAAGAGGGGCAAACTGTAGACACTCTAATTTTGACCGACCGTTGAATTTTGGATATGATTACCTCTAAGACAATGACGACAATGTGTGAAAAAATTCAAAGGTTTTCTAAATGATTCAAGTTCTTCGGAAGATTCTTCAGTCTCAATAAAAGTTTTTGAAAAAAAGAGAGAGAAAAAAAGGAAGAGAGAGACTGGGTGTTCAAGGAAACTCGGATATGAAGTACGTATAAGACAGATAGTGTGAAAACTAATTTCAATATAAGAAATAGAAATAATTTTGAAAAAGAAAATATATATATATATATATATAAAGAGAAAAGGAAGAAGAAAAGGGAAGAAAAAGAATTTTGAAAAGAAAAAGAAAAGAAGAGAAAACAAAAAAAGAAGTAAATAATCCTATATATATGTACATATAATCTATATAAGTATATATTAGTATATAAGTATAGATTTGAAAATAAAAATAAAAAAAGGTAAGAATTCTGTTAACAGCGGCACGCGGCGAAGCCGGCGGCACTCGCTGAGTGCCGCAGACAATTCACTGAGTGCCGCTTGGTGTAACAGGCTGCTTTTCTTCAATACGTATGGAATATTCTTGGACATGGATTTTCACCCCGAATTGACCAATTCAACCCCATGAAAATGGTCTATATAAGGAGATGCTCACCTCCATTATAAGTATCTTCTATGATCTTCCACCTTCTTCTTCCATCATCCTTCTTAGACAAGAAAATATAATATAGGGAGAATTGAGAGAAAACTATGAAGATTTTGGAAGAAAACAATAACTTTGGAAGAAGATTGAAGTAGAATTTGAAGAACTTGGAAAATCTTCACCAACAATCAAGAAATTCCTGAGGTTATTAGAGGTAACCTTCTAATCCCACTTAGAATTAGAATAGAATTCAATCACAATTTATAGATCTAGGATTTTTACACATTTTCAAAAAGTCCTACCTCATTTCATCACACACCACTTGAATTGTGATTGAATTATCATTCTTCTTCATTGATTTGGATCTAAATAAAACTTTGTGTTTAAGACAAAAACAAGGTTGCAAAATAACTTGAACTTGGATTTTCAAACAAAATTTGACAATATTTCCTTTGTTTATACTTTTTCTCTTGGGGGTTTATGAGATTCTTAATATCTCATTAAGCATCTCTTGAGGTTGATGCTTTAATTCTCTATGGTCTTATGATTCATATGAGAAGTAAGGTAGAATATAGTTAGGAAAAATTACACTGACCTCCCCTGAGATATCTGACAATTACAGGGACCTCCTGTGTGTTTTAAAAAATTACACTCACCTCCCTTCTATTTTGAAAATGACTATTATACCCTTGGACAAATCATCAAAAAAACTATTCATCAACTTTTAAAAATGAAAAAAAATTTAACAATTATGAAAAAAGAATTAAAAAAATCATCGATAAAATTCCAGTATATACCAAATCAAGCGTTTACTATTTTTTTTATTATAAAAAATTATCAACAAAATTATCTACTACCACTTTAAAATGAAACGAATAATAACAATATTGAAAAAAAATAAAACATCATCAAATTTAAAAATGAATAGTTATAATGTATTTTTGTCTGGTTTATATTTTCAAAATTGTGAACATGCTCCCACCATTGTGAATGAGCTGCTCTAATGAAACTTAATTAGTACATGCCTTGCACGAACATTGTCCTAGTATATATATACATATATAAGACTCCACTGAGCATGATTTTTTTTTTATTTTTAAATAAAGCAGACAAAAATGCAATATAACTATTCATTTTAAAAAAAATTTTGTTGATGTTTTTTGTTTTTTTTCAATTATTGTTATCATTCTTTTCATTTTAAAGTAGTAGCAGAGAATTTTGTTGATGATTTTTTATGCTTTTAAATTATTGTTGATATTTACAAATAAAAGAGTAATGCTACGTTTTCAAAATTTCTTTCCCAAAAGTGTTTTTCAACACATGTGACAGTGGACCCAGTTGATTTTGATTTTTTGTGATGTTAAAGTAGTTCAACTGTGGTCCCACTTCACATCATTTGGGATGAAAATTTCATAAGTATAGTATAACTCTAAGGCCTAGTTTGTCCCCCACGTGGCGTTTTAAAAGGAGCTTATGAAATTTATTACTAAGTTGTTTGATAATTTTATACAAGTGACAAACTACTCTTCAAAAAGACATCATGAAATCAAAAAGCAAGCTTGAGCTTTTAAAAACTCCATTCTAGAGATTTTAAAAGCTCCCCCCAAAAAAGCCCTAAGTTCAATTTTTGCAAAGCTCATAAACTAGTTACCAAATGAATTAACATGAAATTGTGCTTTAAAAACGGAGAAGCACCAAATGGTGGCCAAACTAAGCTTAAGTAAATGTTCTAATATCTTTCACCTACTACTTGGACAAAAAAGTCAATGACTTAATACTAAAAAACTAAAGATGTAAACTATTGCAAGTAAGGCTAAAGATTATAAAACCTAAATTTGAAATTTTTGTAAATTTTTTTTTCCGAGCTTTAAATTTTTATAAAGTTAGGGTTAAATACTATAAATCTAAATCTGTAAAATTTGCTAATGTATATCTAATGCGCGCGCCCACACACTCACACAAATACAAACACACGTACACATATATATATATATATATTGAGATAAGGGGTAAATTGGTAATCTTATACTCAAAAAGTAGGTAGAGGAGAGGTGAGTGTTATTTTTCAAACTAGAAGGGAGGTCCCTATAATTGTCATATACCTCAAGGGAGGTCATTGCAATATTCACACATGATTGGTGGGTTCAAGTCTTAACTCATAACTTGGAGCCCTCAACTTGAGAATCTCATAGAATTCTCTCTATGTTTCTATGAAGGTTTATGTGGATTTGGTCTTATTTAGTCTCCAAGGACCATTAATTTGAGAGGAGAATAGGACATAATAAGCTCATGCCCCTCAAGGATCATCAACTTGAGAGAGGGATTGACTTGATAATTTTTATGACTTAAATGTTGGTATTGGTGCAGTGAATTCATAAACCCACTATGATAAAATATTTTTAATTAAATCATGGTCTATGGGAATTGAATGAGACTAATTGGAACGTGTTCTTAACGCATATATGTATCACTAAGATTTTTGTTTTAATGAAATTTCATAGTTAGGTTGGTTTGATCTTAAGAATCATGAACTAGCTACTCTCTGTCCAAAGTTTCAGAACAGTAAGTCTATTTTAAACTAAGTAAATCAGAGCTTTAATCAAGCCTTCTTGACTTCAAATAAATTTTTCTAAGAAGTATAATGTATTCATATGATTCACTAACTAGTTTTAGAAAATCATATAAAAACTTTGGAAAGAGAGTTGTAAATTCCTGAGTGATGTCTGGTTTTAGCTCAATTCCTAGACATTGAACCGTATGATCTCTGCTTTTCTTTTTGGGGTTAGAAACTAGACTCACAGAGGCATATTGATGTTGTCAAAATCAAGATATGAAAAGTATACTTTACTTTTCTAAAGATTTGTAGTAGTGAAAGTAAGGGTCAAACCCACAGAGATTGAAATACTAAAACACTTTAATTTTAAAACCTAAATTTAATTAATTAAGAAAACGGAATTGGATTTGAATTTTAATTAAACTAATAACAATGAAAATAAATCTAAATTACGAAAGCGATTTAAAATTGTTTTTATGAATATGTTTAAGGAACCTAGGATTGCAAATCCACCACTAGCTTCATAATAAGGGTATTTATGAATTACTTTAGCTTATTAAGTTGGATGATAATGGGGAATTGTAGCTACAAGCCTAATTCCTCTGTCAAGAAACTAACTATGGTTCAAGCACCAACATAATCCATCTTCGGTTAGCATGAATTATCCCACACTAAACTAGGGTTGTGGTATAATCTGTCTAATCTAGGCATGGACTATTCGAATACTTGATAGCACAATTCAATTTAAGCACCATTACATGTAAATAATCTAAACAAGCACAACAAGCATAGATCATTGAGCACACTACAGTCAAAATAGATCTAAGACAAGAATAAACTTTGAAAGTGCTGATTTTAATCAATAGAAGCACGATTTATTTATAAAAATCCTCTAAACATGTAACTGTCATCCATACATAATAAAGCTAAAATAAAAACATAAAATACACCCTATTACTTGGCTAGGGTTTCATTGAAACCCTAGATCTAGGTTTAAGCGGCCATAGATTTAAAGATTGGCATGAGAGAAAAATCCCATGTGAGGGAATTTGATTTAAGAAAATTCGGATATGGGTTGTGATGTGAGACATTCCCTTAGAAACATTCAAATTCCAACTATAATCGGGTAGCTCCCGGAAGTTGGTATGCTACACTCCATGCGTGGGTGGCTCATAGTCCGGTAATGAGAGAGATGTGCATATATCACTCATAGCCTTGCGGCTTTAATCATTTCATCGTAACCGTGATGGCGATCCATTGCACCTCATTTCATTTTAGCTATGGATAGCATGTAGACTTGTTACAATGTTTTCTAAGAGCTATCGTTCTCATAAAAATGACAAAATATTTTTTTTTCAGGTGAGCTTGATAAAGGAAAAAGGGCATATGTGACCCGACGCGTAGATGTTGATACTTTTGTTCTACTTTAAAGACTCGTGCTTAGTTATGTATGTGGATAGATCTCTTGTTAATTCAGTTGTTTTGAAAGATTGTAAATGTTTAATGGTTTGAAACTTAGAGTGCTAAGGTTTTACAAAAATCTCGTGAGCTTAGGCTCTCATCTCTTGTGTTTGAGAAGCTTCTTTGATTTTAATCGGACAAATGTTAGTCCTTGCTTTCATGGTTATTTCTTTCAATTGTTAAACTCACTTTATGATGATGTATTTACTTTCTGAGGTTATTGAACCTCTTTAAGTTCTTGTCTTTTTGATTTATATGTCCATTGTTTGTTTTTCCCTTGTGTTTGGATCCTTGCCGGATTGGTTTGGGTGGTTGCTTTTGTGAGAGTTCATTTGCTGTAGTTTAGTTCGTTTTGTACTTGGATCCTTGCCGGATCAAACCCCTCTTTTAACTCCAACAAGGTTTCAAACATTTAAACGCTCTAAATCTCTCCCATTCTCTTTCTTTTCATCCCACTCTTTGCCCTCTTTCCATTTCTCAAATATTTTTTTCCTTTTACTTATGTTGGAATTATATATATACATATTTTTAACAGGTTTTTGAATGTGAAAATACACATGTGAGTGTATGGGTGAGTGTTTAGAGTACCTTCCCTCTATCTCTCTCCCTATCTCTCCCTATATCACTCCCAATCTCTCCCTCTCCCCTTCTTCCTCTCTTTATCTCTTTCACTTCTCGTTTTTAATAAATTTTGAGTACATGAGGTTCCGTTTGCTTTAGACTCGTATTGTATGTTGTTTAGGACTTGTTTAGTCATGTATTGATGTTTAAACTTGAGGATTTAGCATAGTTGAGGACATTTCAAAATACTGTCAAAATGTTGTCAAACTTGCTGTAAAAAAAAACTGCTACTGTCTTTTCAATTTTTTGCCCAAATGGTGCGGAATTGGAAAGAAATGCTATTTGACAAATATTGTGCAAAATTGTATTTTACATGAACCTACACCGATAGAATGCGAAAATTTCAAAGATATAGTTACTTACGGATGTTTTAAAATTCAGCAATTATCCAAAAATGGTCCTTCATCATTTTTTTGTGTTCCTTGAACTTGTGCTTGTTCGGATAGTCTTTTAATCAAATGTTCAAATTCTTTTATATTCGTTTGACTCGTTGACTTGTAAGTCCATTTTGAATTTACGTTTTAGTAAGCCATTCTTGTACGAATCCCCGTGGGTTTCTAAAGTCGCTTCCGCATTTGTGATTGGGTTTTACTTTTTTTCTCTCAATTTCCTCTCTTTCCTCGCGTTTCAGTTCCCGGGGCATGACAAATTGGTATCAGAGCTTACCAGGTTTGAATACCTAGGGGCTATGGGTGTTACTTCGGGCTTGTTTCATTTCCGTCCATGCTTAAGTTTGTTTATTGCTTTCCATTTATTTCATTGAGGTTTTTCGTTGAGATGATGCGATGCCGTGTGGGCATGCGTAGAGGTTGAATTCCTTTGGGACCTATATGGTTACATGTTCAAGGTGTTTACATATTTCACATTCGACATAGTATCTACTTACATGTTAAATGTTTACATATTCCATGGGATGGCATTAGTCCTCTTATGAGTTGCTTAATGTGGTTAATAGTCATTCGATTCCTCATTCAATGCTAATTGTTTTAACTATGCCGTCGTTTACTTTACATAGTGAGATGTTACGTGAACATTTTTTTTATTGAGTGAAAGTCTTCGGGACTTTTGTGCTTACGTGCCCAGTTTACATGTTTCATATCTTACGTGTTATGTGAGTTCATATGAAGTCTATGTGCTTTATGTATTATGTTGTGCATTTCCATTGGCTATGATATGAAAGTACGTATTTCATGCAAGGCGAGTTTAATGCTAGCATGCTTAAGGTTGAATGCCTTCAAGGCTAGGTACGTATATGCTAGGTGCTTACATGTCAAAGATTACATGTTCCATACCCGATGCACTAAGTGTTTATATGATTTTCAATCGTTCTAATATGTATTGATGCATGTTGAGTTATGTGATCCCGTATTGTTGATGAGCATGCTTCTATGTGAATTTGATGTTTATGTTAATGTTTACACGTGATATGTGTACATGTTCTACGTGCTATGAGCTTATCGGTTCCAACATTTATATGTGTTCAGGGTACATGCCAAGTGCATTCGTGTTTGACGTGCCCTACAGTTATGTTATAACCGTGCATATTCTCAGTGTTATGTGTTCCCATGGGTCATGATAGACATTGATTAGTATGAATAATGATATAAGTTGCTTAAGGTTGCTAGTAACCATATTAATATTGACTGCCTTTCCTATACTGTCTTTGCCATTTATGTTAAGTATCGAGCTCATTTACAAAGCAATATGGTATCATCATTCGCAAATGTAAATGTAATTATGAAGGGAAACATTTTATGTTATATGTGAACATGATTAATGTTGTGAGCTATGTGATCTCATGCTAAGTATGTGTATCCTCCAAGTGATGTGCAAATTAGTGTTTAACCTATAGAGATTCGTGCCCGATTCACGTGGAACTGTGAGCATGTATTCATAATTTGGAGTACCTTGGTACTGTTTGAGGAGGATCTTCGAGTGGGTGCTGTAACTTTTCAGTCAGATTTAAGTGGGGTTAGTGTTGACTATACCAACTTTGGAGAGTATGTTATAGGACACCCTCAGCCGAATGTTTTGTGAGTAGTATTTCCTGTTCGTAGTTTGTCGAACTAAGAGGATTGAATTTTTGAAATCTTCGTTAGGGAGCCATGACAGTTTCTGAGTATGAGGCTAGTCTCATTTTTGATATAACATTGGACAATAGAATGAAGGTAAGAACTTTTGAGAATGGACTTCGCCTAGGCCTACACACCAACATGGTTGGATTCGAGTTGAATGTACATAGTAAAGTGGTTCAGAAAATTTTAGTGTTTGGGTATTTGAGTTTGAATAAAAAGTTAGAGAACTTCGTGCACCGACTAAGAACAGTTAGTTGGACCACCCCCAGTTCATCCACCTTTTCAGTAGGCTTGTAGGCCACTTTTGTTACCACCACAGCCAACTCCTTCAACTCAGATTTCTTTTGGCTGAGTGTCCCAAGGGGAATAATAAAGACAGTTAATCTTTTGCCGCCGCACCTTCCATGGGTAATACCGATGCTTCTGTGATCCAAGGTAAGTTGTTTATATTTAGTCCCAGTGCCACTATGCCTGTAGATATCGTCGCATCGTATCTCTTCGGATACCACATTGTGCATCATCATTGAGTTGAAAAATGAGTCATTTGGTTCCTACATTGTTAGTTGTTAATTGGTACTTCTGTTGGAGGCTTAGTTCCCTTGGATCGAGTGTGTCGTGGCTGCGAGCTGTGATAGCTGACCAATACACCATCTTTGATTTGTGATTGTGAGTATGGACTAGTGAGTACTTACCGAGCACTTATGACTTGATTCGAGAGGAAGGTAGCATTTACATTACCATCCGGGAATCTTAATTTTTTTGTGGATGATCGTATAGAGACTCAGCTATATCCGCTCCACAATTTGTGCAACAGTAAAAATCGTATTGACTCCTTAAATAGCTTGTTTTTTTTCCGATGAGAATGAACCAAATTTGATTGAGTTCTCTCCTATTGTGGGTTAGTACACCAATGTGCTCCTGAGGATTTGCATGGCTTGTTGCCTATCCATGAGAATTGAGTTGTGACAGATTAATACCCAGTACTTCATCTATTTTGATGCTTCCATATAGTAGGACATCCGCAGGGTTGAAAGAGTTAAGGACTCTGTTAAAGGACTTACAGGTTAGCTATTTCATTCGTCTTAATCCATGTCCTTGGAGAGTACCCATTTCCCTATGCCAAGAAGATAGATGGTTCGCTTAAGTCGAGTATTGCTTATGACATCAAATATTGTGACTGTAAGAATCGGTAGATCCTTTTGACAAACTTTGTGGTTCAACGTGTTTAGTTTCAGAGATTGATTTGAAATAGAGTTATCACCAGTTGTGCACTAGGAAACGTGAGATTCTAAGACTACTTTCTGCCCGCGTTATGGACATTGTGAATCCCTTGTTATACCATTCAGTTTGACGAATGCACCTACTGCTTTAGTATATTTGATAAGCCGTGTGTTTAATCCTTGCTAGGGTAAGTTTGTGATCGTGCACCGATGACTATGTATGCCAAATTATCTAAGTATGGATGTTGATTATCTGAAGTAAAAAGTTTCTTGAACATGTCGTTTCTGGTAATGGAGTATCTGTGGATCATTCTAACATTGGGACTGTTATAGATTTGCTTTATATCTGAGATTCACGGTTTCTTGGGACTAATAGGTTGCTACCGTTGCTTTATTGGAAATGCTTCCCGTTTGGCAATTAAGTTAGTTGACTAAAATAGAGGTGAACTTTGTTTGAGATGCTTTGGGTGAGAATGTGTTATACTAAAGTTGCAAAACTTGTTTGACTTCGGCACCTGTTCTTCTGAGCATTGAGCATGAGTTGATTGAACTATATCGTATGCTTCCTGATCATGGATTGAGCTACCCATGACTTAGGATTAGGAGACACCACATATGAGACATTCCTGACTCAGAGAGACATTAATTTTGGACAACGCCATTGGGTAATTATAACTGTGACTATAAATGTAACTTTGGGTGACCTTGATACATGAGCGGACTATGACTTGAATTGCATTGCCACCCGAGCTAGGCCAATGTCGTGACCGAGAAGTATGACTATAACTTAGCTTACTTACCTATGCAAGAGTGGAAAATGTTGAGATTTACGTGTACCCTAGTGTATTTATCGGTACAAGAGTGGAGAATACTGAGACGTTGTGATGACTTTGAGAATTGTGGTTTGGAGACTTTTGCCCAAATTTCCTCATTTGACTTGAATGTGTAATCGAAAGTTTTGACTTGAAGTTGTTAGCAGTACAGAAACTTGATGATGAGACCATTGCCTTGACATTCTGTATGCTTATCGGAGACTTAGGACAAGGTTGGACTTTTGGTGACATTAGAGGTTTGAGACCTTGAGACCGAGTGTTTGTTCCCGTTGCTTTCCATGGAGGTGTGTTGAAAGAGTTCTGCCATTCCCATTTTGCTGTACGTCCGGGAGGCACAAAGATGTACCGTAATTTGCATCGCCAGTATTGGTGGAAAGGGTTAAAGAGGTCCATTGTTGAATTTGTTTGATTTTCCAGTAAGTAGAGTCCGACACCATAGAATCACAGGTTTGTTACAACAGTTTTCAATTGCCTGTTACAACATTTCTAAGAACTTTGCATAAGGACAACACTCTTTTGGATCCTTGTAGATTGTTTGGATCACATCTACACATTCGTTGCCATTCAAAGTGACCGACATCGTAGTTTCCTTTAGTGTGATTTACGTCCGTACGATCATGAGACTTTGTAGTGTGTTAGTGTCGATGCATTTAACCGTGATACAAAGGTTGTGTTTCCTTCTTGGCAGAATTTGCAGTAAGTATGTGGTATTCAGCTCCTTCTATTCCAATTAATTTTGGAAAACATGTTGAGAGTAGTGTTATGACACTTAGTAGTAATTGGGAAGAACAGTTTCTGTTAGCCGAGTTGTACCCAACATCAGTTATCAGATGGCACCATTTAAGGCATTGTATGGCTGTCCATGTCGATCTCCTTTGTGTTAGGGTGAGGTAGGTGAGACTATCCTTCATGGTCCTGATATGCTTAGAGAGACTTCAGAAAAGAATAAAGTAATTAGTGAGAAGTTGATTTCATCTTAGAGTCGTCAGAAATCGTATGCCGATCATCATCGTCGACCACTTGAGTTTGAGGTTGGTGATCTTGTGTTTCTGAAAGTTTCACCCCATCGTGGGTTGCAACGATTTGGTCAGAATGGTAAGTTGGCACCGTGATTTATTGGGCTGTTCGAGATCCTTGAGAGGATTGGCGTCATTGCTTATTGTTTGGCTCTTCCGCCATAGTTATCTAGTGTTTACAATGTGCTCAACGTTTCGATGCTTCGTCGGTATAATTTTGATCCACTCCGTAAGCCTTATTCCGATCCGTCACATGTACTTGATTGGACCGATTTGCCTCTTAGTGAAGATGCTTTGTATGAGGAACAACCTGTTTAGATTCTTGGGAGGACGAGGGTGAAGTGAGGAAGAGCTACCCTCATCTCTTTTTCAAGTAGTGTAAGTTCCTTTGGGTGCAATGTGCTTTGTTATGCTTTTCCCTTTGTTGTTGTTTAAGGTGTGAGCAAGTCGTTGCTCCCTTTGTGTGATTGCTGTTCCGGATTCTGGGACGGAATCCTTTTAAGGGGGGTAGACCGTAATGTTTCAGAAATTTTAATAAAGGGTAATGAGGTAATTTTTCCTTTCCTGTTGTAGACCATTATTTTATTTGACTGTATTTTTTTTATTTCCAGAACATGACTAAATTATTTTATTTTACCTTTCATGTGCTTTAAAATTTATTTTCTGTTCATGTGGGTATGTTTATTTAATTCCGGGGTTACACCGTTGGGTCAGACTGTCCTTGGGAAAACCAAACATTTCATTTTTGGAGTATACAAGAGAGTGGGTCCCACCCACTCCCCTATATGGCTGGCCAAACCCTCCTCCCCCACTTATTCACGTTAGTTTTCTCTTTTCCTTCTTTTCTTGTTCTTCTTCTCCTTCCAAGAGCCAAAAACCTTCAAAGATCTTCATCTCTCTTCCATCTCTAACTTCAAAATTTCAAGGGATTGTTAAGAACTTCATTATCTAACATCTCTAATCATTCTAGAGCTTGGAATCATCATCTGGTAAGCTTTCTAGAAAACCCCCAAATTCTAGGGTTTCACTAGATTTCAAAATTTTGGATTTTTATTGAACTTCTCTTCTCTTTTATAACTTCCTTGGAGTATATAGAGTTTCTCTTTCATATCCTAACCATTTCTATGGAGGATTTCTAATGTGGGTAAGTTTTCCCAATCTCTAACAACCTAGGGTTTGCTAGTTTCATGATTTCTATCCTAACCTTGGGTTATTCTTGATTAGTGGTGCATACTTGAAGCATTCTTTAAGATCCTAGCACAAGCATTGAAGTTATTTTGGATTTGCTTAGCCCTCTTGAGTTGCCATTTTTTGAAAGCTAAGCTTTGAGGTAGATTTACATTGTTGCATTTCCATATATTTTGCTTGTCGAAGATGCTTTGAGTTCATATATATATGCTAGGATATAACTTAGACACATGCACTAAGATTTTCCCCAAAGTTGTAATTTTGGGATCATTTTGCCTAAATGTGGATTACATGCTTTGGTTGTACAAGTTGTGATCATGGGGTATTATATGTGATTAAAATGATGTTAAGATAATAATTTAAACACATGCATGAGGTTTTTCCAAAGTTGTAAATTTAGAGTTGTATGCCAAATTGTGACTTACATGCTTTGGTTGAACTATATTTGATTATGTGATGCTAAACGTGCTTAGGATGCTCCCTTATGTGTAAAAGCATGCTAGGACGTTAGTATAGAAATCCTTGTTAGGATTGTCAAGATATGCAATTTAACTACATTCTTTGAGACCCTTGACAACATGTCTAATGGACTAAATTTATTGCTTGATTTATTATAGTGGATCATCTATAATGTCTTTTCAAACATCACATGCATTGATGCCTAATCGGCAAGCATTCATGTATCACGACATAAATAATTTGTTTGAAAAAGAGAGAAAAACCCCATGTGAGGGAATTTGATTTAAGAAAATCCGGATATGGGATGTGATGTGAGACAGGGAGAATGACCCTTAGAAACATTCAAACTCCAACTATAATCGGGTAGCTCCCGGAAGTTGGTATGCATCACTCCATGCGTGGGTGGCTCATAGTCCGGTAATGAGAGAGATGTGCATATATCACGCATAGCCTTGCGGCTTTAATCATTTCATCGTAGCTGTGGTGGCGATCCATTGCACCTTATTTCATTTTAGCCATGGATAGCATATAAACTTGTGACAATGTTTTCTATGAGCCGTCGTTCTCATAAAAACGACAAAATATTTTTTTCAAGTGAGCTTGATAAAGGAAAAAGGGCATATGTGACCCGACGCGTAGACGTTGATACTTTTGTACTACTTTAAAGACTCGTGCTTAGTTATGTATATAGATAACTCTCTTGTTAATTCAGTCATTTTGGAAGATTGTAAATGTTTAATGCTTTAAAACTTAGAGTACTAAGGTTTTACAAAAATCTCGTGAGCATAGGCTCTCATCTCTTGTATTTCAGAAGCTTCTTTGATTTTAATGGGATAAGTGTTAATCCTTGATTTCATGGTTATTTCTTTCAATTGTTAAACTCACTTTATGATGACGTATTTACTTTCCGAGGTCATTGAACCTCTTTAAGTTCTTGTCTTTTTGATTTACATGTCCATTGTTTGTTTTTCCCTTATGTTAGGATCCTTGCCGGATTGGTTTGGGTGGTTGCTTTTATGAGAGTTCATTTCCTGTAGTTTAGTTCATTTTGTACTTGGATCCTTGCCAGATCAAACCTCTCTTTTAATTCCAACAAGGTTTCAAACATTTAAACGTTCCAAATCTCTCCCATTCTCTTTCTTTTCATCCCACTCTTTGCCCTCTTTCCATTTCTCAAATATTTTTTTTTCCTTTTACTTATGTTGGAATTATATATATACATATTTTTGAAAGGTTTCCGAATGTGAAAATACACGTGTGAGTGTGTGGGTGAGTGTTTAGAGTACCTTCTCTCTATATCTCTCCCTATCTCTCCCTATATCTCTCCCAATCTCTCCCTCTCCCCTTCTTCCTCTCTTTATCTCTTTCACTTCTCGTTTTTAATAAATTTCGAGTACATGAGGTTCCGTTTGCTCTAGAATAGTGTTGTATGTTGTTTAGGACTTGTTTAGTCATGTATTGATGTTTAAACTTGAGGATTTAGCATAGTTGGGGACATTTCAAAATGCTGTCAAACTTGCTATAAAAAAAAAAAAACTGCTACTGTCATTTCAATTTTCTGCCCAAATGGTGCGTAATTGGAAATGCTATTTGACAAAAGTTGTGCAGAATCATATTTTACATGGACCTACGCGGACAGAATGTTAAAATTTCAAAGATATAGTTACTTTCGGATGTTTTAAATTTCAGCAATTATCCAAAAATGGTCCTTTATCATTTTTTTTTGTGTTTCTTGAACTAGTGCTTGTTCGGATAGTCTTTTAATCAAATGTTCAAATGCTTTTACCTTCGTTTGACTCGCTGGCTTGTAAGTCCATTTCAGATTTACGTTTTAGTAAGCCATCCTAGTAGGAATCCTCGTGGGTTTCTAAAGTTGCTTCGGTTCTCGGGGCGTGACAGATTTTTAGAATAAGTGATGAAATATAAAGAGATTTATAAATTTAGCCTTAATGGATCTCCATCATAGATTTCATATTTGAAGATCTAGCAAGAGAATCCTAAGGCTTAATTCAATCTTATGGACCTTTGAATATTCAAGTTCCGTAGATTGCAACAAACAAACTATGAAAACTTACATCTAAATCCTCTCTCAAACATATGATCCTTGAGGCTATTAAAACTATGGCATGCCATTTTCCTCACAAATTAATGGTCCTTGGAGACTTGAATCTTGAGAGGGAACCCAAATTAATGGTGTCACAAATTAATGGTCGTCACAAATTAATTTGATTAAAAGGATGCTTTCAAGTTTAATCCTCGAGTGAACCCAAAATCAGAATTCTGGTCTGTGAAACCAGAGATTCTGGGTTCGATCCCCAGCAGAGTCACCAGATTGTGGATATCGGCATTTTGGGCCCACTTTTAAAACATTTTCAAATTTCAAAGTGTCGCCACGTAGTTTTTAAAAGGAAAATTAAGAAACCATTTTAAAAGCAAACCGATCTTTTACAAAATCAAAGATAAACTGGGTCCGGGGATTATGGAATGAAAGGGGAAGGAGCCCGACGGACTAAAACACCCCCTTTCATCCTATCTCGTGATAGGCCTCTACTTAACATCCTTTTAATTGAATTATTAATCTAAGCGTGCCCTCAACTAATACATATATATAAATAATACATTACACAAGCATGTTGAAAGGGGTGCAAAATTGCTAATGACAAAATATCATTCATAAGCCACGTAATTCAAGTAGCAAGCAATATGATATGCGAATAGGGAACTAGAAAACATACCCGGGATCCGGCCGTGAAATAGAAACGTGCAATGCATATATATAAAATAAAACCTAAGAAAAGGTCTCTAACGCATATAAACACATAAGGCAAGAACCTAGGCTAATGTGTCGTGCATGGAGTTGAAAATCAATAAAAATCAATAAGCAAAATAAACTAGAGAAAAGGTTGAGAAAATGTACCTCAAAAGTGCTACAAAACAAAGGGTTAGTCCACATATTTTAGACAAAACATGGTATTAAATAATCAATCTTATACTTCTAGCTTAAATCTATCAAGCATGGAAAGAATTGACCTATTCATGGATTCCTTATAATTAGTTGAAAACATATCACCTCTATAGATATGCAAGTCTCAACTAGGAGCCAATGCAATGTCCATACAGAGGTAGTATAATCCCAACATGATTATAAGGAATTCACAACTAGGTTCAATTGGGACAAATCAAACTAGAATTAAATCCTAACTATAAGCATCAATATACATGGATAAATGCATGGATTTAAACACGAATGAGGATGAACTATGAACTCTTCACTAATTTGGATCACTTTGCCTCTGGATTAAGACTTAATTATTATTATTCAAAACATGATTTGAGTCCCAAAGCACTTTAGAAAACATTTAAGTTAAGATCAATGAGATTAGATAAAAACTGTGACTGTTTCTCATGAATTACAGAGAGCAGACCAATTTTAAAAGGTAGAAAAACCATGCTTTCAATAGTTGGATCTTAATGCTTTTTGGATATGATATACCTCTGTAAGTCTAGTTTCTAACCCCAGAAGAAAATTGAAGATTGAACGGTTAGATCTCTGGGAATAAGGAAAAAACTAGACATCACTCATGAATCTACAACTCTCTGTCCAGAGATCTTGTATGATTTTCTAAAAATAGTAAACAAATGAGAAACTCTTAGATCTTTTAGGGTACCTTATAACACATTAAGCAACTTAGAAATATTTATTAGAGGCCAAGGAGGTATGGTTAAGGTTCTGATTTATTAATTTTAAAACGGACTTACTGTTTTAGAATTTTGGACAGAGAGTTGCTTGTTATGAAATCACAAGACCAAACCATCTTAAACATGGAATTTCATCAAAACTAAAATCACAGAGATACTTAAATGAGCTATGAACATCCTCTAATTGGTCTCATCCAATTTTAATGAACCATGATTTTATAAAAAATCTCTGATCATAGTTGGTTTATGGATTCACTGCACCATTGTTAGATTAGTGTTCATATTTTGAATCCAACTTGATCCATGATTCTAGAGAGGACTAGGATCAAGTGTGATTATGATTATTTAGAAAGAAATGATAACGAAATCCATAGATTTAACCTTAATGGATTTCCATCATAGATCTCATAATTGGAGACCTAGCAAGAGAATCCCAAGGTCTTACTTATTTTTTTTTGTGAATTTTGAATATAAAGTATGAAAATCTACATCTAATTCCTCTCTCAAATATATGATCCTTGAGGAATGTAGAGACATGACATCCTATTCCCTTCTCAAATTAATGATCCTTGGAGGCTAAATGATACCCAAATCTACTCAAATCTCTATGAAATATAGTATGGATTCCATAAGATTCTTAGTATGGAGATCCAATTCATGAGTTAAGACTTGGATCTCACCAACTATATGTAGATATGACTATGATCCATCTTAATCTCCATATGAATCATAGGATCATAAGAAACTAAGAAATCAAACCCAAAGGGACTCAAAGGGACACATAAAACCTTATGAATTTAAAAAAAGGAAAATAGAAATTTAAAATCAAAGCTCACTTACGAAAATTCAAAAGAGCCAATTCTTCGATATCAACTCAAATTTTATAAACCCAAGGCTCATTTAGATCCAATCACAAATTCTATGTGGTGTGTGATGAAATGGGGTGGGAAGAGAGTTTTTGAAAATGTGAAAAAGACCCTAGAACTTTGAATTTGTGATTGAATTTGCCTAATTCTACAAAAGGTTGAGAGGTTACTTCTATGACCTCAAGGATTTCTTCTATCTCTTGTGAAGTTCTTCCAAAATCTTCAAACTCTTCTTCAATTCTTCAAATTCTTCAAGAAAAATCTCTTCTCCTCTCCCAATTCTCTCTCTTGTATGTATATATAACTCTTGTATATATTAATTTGATTCAAAAGTTCAGAAGTCCCCTATAATGGATATGAAAGTCTATTTACATAGACTAACATTGCAAGGTTAAATGGGTAAATTTGGGTGAAAACCCATGTGTAAAGTTTTCTTCTAGAACATATGAGAAAAACAGACTATTACAGTGCGCGACACTCGACGAATTATCTGTGGCACTCACTGAATGCCGTTGAGTGCCGCTGGCTTCGCCGCATGCCACAGCTAACATAATTCCTGCCTTCTTTTTTATTTTCAAAATATATATTAACACAAACTTAATTATTAGTAAAGTATATACTAATGTACTTATATTTGTAATGTACGTCATTTGGATACATCCATATGCGTAGTATATACTTTAATATATTATTTTGTTTCTTTCTTTTTTTATTTTTTTTACTTTTCCTCTATCCTTTTCTCTTTTCTTTTCAAAACTTCTTTTTATTTTCTCTTTTTCTTAAAAAAAAAAACTTCTTTCATATCCGATTTTTCAGGATAAATCCCCAGACTGACTTTCTCATACGTTCTTCAACGTTCGGGTTTCTCCCAAACACCTAATTTTTGTTCTTTTATTTCTAAATTTGAAACTTAATTTGGAGAATCTTTGAAGAATTTGAATTTTCTGAAAAATCTTTGAATTTCACCGGTCATCGTCATCATCAGTCTTTAGAGATAACCAATCCCTGGATTTGACGTTTGGTCAAAATCGGGGTGTCTACAGTTTGCCCCTCTTCGGTAGAGCATGTAAAGCAATGCGTATCATAAGTGAATGTCGAAGCCTATATGAAAGACAAGACTTTGACCAAACTGTCGAATACAGGTAAAAACAACAAAAAAATGCATCACGAAATCAGGTGCGCAGAGAGTGAATACTGGTCGCGCTCAATGGTGAGCTGCCTACGTATCCCTGGCGAAGAATCATACCAGGACGTAGTTCGGGCAAGGGTCAGCATACGGACACAAATAACCACATGGATGAATGCTCCTATCTTATAGTGATGCACATGCTCAATCATTTTCATGTCCTATGCTTCTAAACGTGATGATCCTGAGTTGTGTTGGTTTTCCTGTTATCAGAAGTGCACCCTATACTTCGAATTCTCTTATTATGATACCGTCCTATTCTAGGAACATCATGACTGATGTATACGCGCTTCACATGTGTTTTTGAGAATTGTCTGATTGATTGAGATGCGCCTTGCGCCTTATACTCTATAGCCAAATCAGGTAGCATGCTGAAAGATTGAGTCGCTTCATGCCCTACACTCCATAATCTTCCAAAAAAGGTCATTTGATCGACTGAGACGCGTCATGCCTTATACTCCATAGCTAAATTAGGTAGCACGCTGAAAGATTGAGTCGCTTCATGCCTTACACACCATAATCATCCAAAAAAAGGTCATCTGATCTACTGAGACGCTTCATGCCTTATACTCCATAGCCAAATTTGGTAGCACACTAAAAGATTGAGTCGCTTCATGCCTTACACTCCATAATCTTCCAAAAAGTTATCTGATTGACTGAGACGCTTCATGCCTTACAATCCATAGCCAAATAAGGTAGCACACTGAAAGATTAAGTCGCTTCATGCCTTACACTCCATAATCTTCCAAAAAGTTATCTGATTGACTAAGACGCTTCATACCTTATACTCCATAGCCAAATTAGGTAGCATGCTGAAAGATTGAGTCTCTTCACGCATTATACTCCATAATCTTCAAAAAAAGGTCATCTGATCGACTAAGACGCTTCATGCCTTACAGTTCATAGAAAAATCCGGTAGCACGCTGAAAGATTGAGTCGCTTTATGCCTTACACTCCATAAACTTCCAAAATCATCTGACTGACTGAGATGCTTCATGCCTTATACTCCATAGCCAAATCAGGGAGCACGCTGAAAGATTGAGTCACTACACGCCTTACACTTCATAATCTTGCAAAATCATCTGACCGACTGAGACGCTTCATGCCTTACACTCCATAGCCAAATAAGGTAGCACACTGAAAGATTGAGTCGCTTCATGCCTTACACTCCATAATCTTCCAAAATCATCTAATTGACTGAGAAGCTTCATGCCTTACAATCCATAGCCAAATCAGGTAGCACGTTGAAAGATTGAGTCGCTTCATGCCTTATACTCCATTATCTTCCAAAAAGTTATCTGATTGACTGAGACGCTTCATGCCTTACACTCCATAGCCAAATTAGGTAGCACGCTGAAAGATTGAGTCGCTTCATGCCTTATACTCCATAATCTTCCAAAAAGTAATCTGATTGACTGAGACACTTCATGCCTTACACTCCATAGCCAAATTAGGTAGCACGCTGAAACATTGAGTTGCTTCATGCCTTATACTCCATAATCTTCCAAAAAGTTATCTGATTGACTGAGACACTTCATGCCTTACACTCTATAGCCAAATCAGGTAACACGCTGAAAGATTGAGTTACTTCACGCCTTATACTCCATAATCTTCCAAAATGTTATCTGATTGAATGAGACACTTCATGCCTTACAATCCATAGCCAAATCAGGTAGCACGCTGAAAGATTGAGTCACTTCAAGCCTTATACTCCATAATCTTCCAAAAAAGGTCATCTGATCGACTAAGACGCTTCATGCCTTACACTCTATAGCTAAATCAGGTGTAGCATGCTGAAAGATTGAGTCGCTTCACGCCTTACACTCCATAATCTTCCAAAATCATCTGACCGACAGAGATGCATCATGCCTTATACTCCATAGCCAAATCAGGTAGCACACTGAAAGATTGAGTCACTTCATGCCTTGTACTCCATAATCTTCCAAAATCATCTGATTGACTGAGACGCTTCATACCTTACACTCCAAAGCCAAATTAGGTAGCATGCTGAACGATTGAATCGCTTCATGCCTTATACTCCATAATCTTCCAAAATCATCTGATTGACTGAGACGCTTCATGCCTTGCACTCCATAGCCAAATCAGGTAGCATGCTGAAAGATTGAGTCACTTCACGTCTTATACTCTATAATCTTCCAAAATCATATGATTGACTGAGACGCTTCATGCCTTGCACTCCATAGCCAAATCAGGTAGCACGCTGAAAGATTGAGTCGCTTCACGCCTTACACTCCATAATCTTCCAAAATCATCTGACCTACTGAGACGCTTCACGCCTTACTCTCCATAGCCAAATCAGATAGCAATATTGAGGTCAGTGTAGATTCATTTCTGAAAACCAAGGATGCAAATTTGTTATTTCCCCGAGGTAAAGTCAATGCCGACTCGCTTTAATTCATGACTCCTGATTTTTAGGGATTACCTCTTTTTCGAGATTCAATTTTGGATTAATTTTCCTAAATCTAGAAGCATTCAGATTCGTATCTGCTTTTAATTTCAGATTTTGAGGATCAATCAAACCCAAATTGGCTTAATTTTTTCATAATCTAGAGTCCACCAACCGCAAAGTCAAATCAATTTTCAAAAATCTGGAGTCAATCAGACTCCAATTAAATCAAACTTTCAAAAAATCCAGAGCCAATCAGACTCTAATTTATTCACTTTCCAAGATCTGGAGTCAATCAGACTTCAATCAAATCAATTTTTGAAATTCTGGAGTCAATTAGACTTTAATTAAATCAAACTTTCAAAAAATTCGGAGCCAATCAGACTCTAATTTATTCACTTTCCAAGATCTGGAGTCAATTAGACTTCAATCAAATCAATTTTTAAAATCTGGAGTCAATCAGACTCCAATTAAATCAAACTTTCAAAAATATGGAGCCAATCAAACTCCAATTTATTCACTTTCCAAAATTCGGAGTCAATCAGACTCCAATCAAATCAATTTTCAAATTTTTAGAGTCAATCAGACTACAATCAAATCAATCTTCAAAATTCTGGAGTCAATCAGACTCCAATCAAATTAATTTAAAAAATTCTGGAGTCAATCAGACTCGAATCAAATCAATTTTAAATATTCTAGAGTCAATCAGACTCCAATTAAATCAATTTTCAAAATTCTGGAGTCAATTAGACTCTAATTAAATCAAATTTTCAAAATTCGGGGTCAATCAGATATGATCCCTTACAAATAGGGGCTAATTTCATTTTACAATAGGGCTTAAGAACTTATTTTTCAAACTCTGGGGGTCCTTTCGAAACGAGGGAAAATTTTTAGGGATATGGGAGCAAAAATCGATGGTCCCTATCATAAATATGAAATATTTGGAGGGAAAGGGCCACCTGTCACACACGGCGTCACTCAGTGATGCACACTGACACTCACTGAATGCTAGCCGACACTCCATTAAATGCCCTGCGGCACTCACTGAGTGCCGGCGACTTTCCATCGAATTACGGCCTGGCCAGCATTGTGTTTAAAACTTGATTTTTCTTTTTCTTTTTCTTTTTCATTCTCTTCTCCTCTCTATTTTGGATTTCTCTAAAAAACTCTCTCCCTCTCTTGATATCCAACTCAAGAATCATCAAACAATCAAGGTATGTCCACTTATTTACCATCAAGATTGCATCTTTGCTTGATTTGTGCTTGAAATCATGATTTTTTCATGTTATTTGGTTCTCTTTCCAAGGCTTCTTCATATAAGCGTTGATTTCTGCCCTTTTTGCTTATAGATTCTACAATGGCTAGTAGTTCAGGGTCCCATGGTCCCCCAAGAAGAGTATAAGTCCAACCCCAACCACAACTCATTAGTTTTACTTGCCGACCCTAGGGTGCACCTCTCGGTGCGAGCCTTCGACAGATTGGTATACTCCAAAACCCCCCTTTTTATGCTTATGATGAAATAATGCAATGCAATGCAGTATATGATGAATAATGCATGTATGAATGCCCCTACAACTTTGTGCTTTTAAATGTATTCAAACTTATTTGCGATACCTCCTTTTTTGAATTGCCGTCATGATTCGGGTTCAATGCTTGGTATTGTGCTTTGCTTATTGCCCTTATTTGGATTCACTAATTTTCCATGCTTATGAATTCCATTATTCTGTTTGTCCATTGCTAATGAGGGGTTGCACAGGCACTCGAGTTTCACATAGACTATGCTTTTGATGAATCTAATATCCATGGTTGCAGAAACAAGAACTTTATTTTCCCTCTCAACAACAAGTAGCTTAGACTCAAAAACTTTTGTTATTATTTTCTTCAAAACACTGAATCGTTTAGACTTAGGAATTCCTTAAAAAAATTTGAGTCGCTTAGACTCAGAAATCATTTACTTATTATTTTTTTTTTCAAAGAATTGACTTGAGTCACTTTGACTCGAAAATCATTCACTTTTTTTTCTTTTTTAAAGAATCGAGTCGCTTAGACTATAAAAACATTAATTATTTTTTTCTTTTCTTATTTTTGTCTTTCTTCTATCCCCCTTTTTTTTGCAGACACCGGAGATTGTCCACAAAGGTCATGGGAGCCTGGCTCACTGCCGGAGGTGGTATGAGGAGCTTTCTGACTGGTCAACAATGCTGGATTTGGGATCTTCGTATTACTTTTAGAGAAGAGTTCAAATGACATAACCCATATCCTGGCTCTGGCAGAACGGTGGTGGGACACACAAACACATTCCACATGCCTTTCAGGGAGATGACGATGACTCCTTTGGACTTCGCTATGATTACAGGCATCCCATTCGGCGGCCTTCCTGTTGCTCGCTATGACTATCTCCCGACTCGTCATGAGCAGATTATAGACTTACTCGAGGCTCATCGAGGAGATTTCATAGTGCCCGCAAAGTAGTTCATGGACACTTTCAGGGGCCAGGCCTTTACTGATGACTAGATGGCTTGGGCCTTCATCATGTATGTGATGGGTTGCTCACTGATGAGCACTAAAGGGGATCGGATCAACCTAGGGTATTTAGCCTTTCGTGTGGACATTGATCACATATCCCATTATAACTGGGGAGGGGCAGGGCTGGCTACTCTCTTTAACCACATAAGTGAGGTCTCTAGGGGAAACTCCCCTTCCACCGGCGGGTACTGGAGGGCCTGAGAGGTAAAAAAACTTTTATTATTATACCTTCAACACTTTCTTTTAATATTCATCTCCTCTGATTTTATTTCGAAAACTGGATTCATCTTTTAACTTTTTCCTTTTGCAGATACGGTCTCATGAGTACCTCCGCATGAGGGCTCCCAGTACCAGAGATGGTAAGGCCCCTATACTGCCTCAGGGCTTGAAATGGAGAAGAGGAGCGACAGGCCAGAAGGTTGGGGCCCACGACTTCATTGGCTACAGAAATCTCCTTACCAATTTACAGGAGGTTTATGTGGTGTGGAATCCTTGAGAGGCGGCCCTTCTAGAGGCCAGCGAAGAAATCCAAGCTGTTGTAGGTTTTTCCAGGATGAGGATCCTGATGGTGGGAGAGGTGTGTCGGGAGTGGTACCTTGGCGAGAGAGTGACTAGGCAGTCACTTGCTACCCCAGCCTTTTATGTGCCTAGGGCTCCTCCTGCTACTATGAGGAGTACCGAGACCTTGGATCATGAGGACTTCGTCGCCGCTCTAGGTGGAGAGAACATTGCAAATCATTTGGACGGTCCAGACGACTACCCAAATTTTAGATTGAATTCCCTCATGCACAACTTTCCTCTTATGGATGTTACCCGGGTAACAAATATTTCATTCCTTTTCATTCACTTTTAAAATTTTCCTTTTATTTTTGCAATAATACTCACATAGACTTAAATTTTCTTTTACAGCCTGTCCCCGAGATCACTGACCCTCCAGCTCTCCCACAGTGGAACTAGAATGTCCTCATGGTCCATATAGGCCAGGAGACCATGTAGCAGTTGACCCCTTATACTCAGAATGTCCTGTCCATCCCTCTGTAATACGATACAGACCCCAAAGATTATGTAGAGGAGGGTCTATCATATGCACATACCATCTAGCACTGGATTCATGGACATGAATGGAGGGTAAGTCTCAATACAACTATATTCATTTTATTTCCTTAAGCTGCTTTACTCATTAACGCTTATTGATTCTCAATTTTCAGGCTGACGGAGCAAGAGCCAGTGCGGATCTCCAATTTAATAAAAGAATATTTATTTATTTTCCTTTAGAGAAAGAATCAACTCACACACAAAAAAACTAATTTAAAAGAATTGAAGTCTGGAGATTCAAAAAAATTTCATCATCCCTTTTGTGTGCAGGAAGCGGATTGGATAGTATTCATGCATGGTGGACTGCGTGCCAATTTTGAATTTTGTTTATATTCATGCTAATTATCATTTCAGTATCAGAATTATTCTCCTTGTTTACCCAAATTGTGATTGCCTTTTATTTCTTATTGATGAATGGTGCTTAGATGATGATTGGTGAAATTCTGTTAAAATTTTTATGCAGGTTTGGACTAATTCAAGTTATAAACTGGCCCATGATCCTTTTAAAACCTAGCCGGTACTTAGAGAGGTTGACCAGCACTCACTTACTGCCATGCGACACTCAGTGACTTTCGGTCGGCACTCAGTGAGTGCCGACGCTTTACATCGAGTGCCGGTTTGTACCATATTTCTTACATAAGGTGCCATTTGCCCATTTTATGCTCATTTGAAATTCCTAAGGCCTTTTTCCTCTTTCTTACTCAAGCTCTTCTCCCACATTCATTCTTATTCACTATGACTCTTGTAAGTTCTGACATCCTATACCTGTGGATGGATTCTCTTTTCGGTATCGACCGACTCAACTTCGAGTCCCACTGATTGTTGGACCTTTTTGCTTTCCACCATATGGCTCTAGATGAGAGTTTACTTCGGGCTGCTATCACATGTTGGGACCTCTATTTTCATGTCTTCCGATTCAGTCATGAGGACGTTTGTCCACTCTTCAATGAATTTAGTGCCATTCTCCATACAAGTCCTTATGCTGACTTGATTATCCCCCAGATACAGGCAGGGTATGTTCAAGATCTAGTGGCTCTTTTTCATGTTTCCCGTGGTGCAACTAGCTCTTTTATTTGTGACCATTCATATTGATTGCGACTGCCTCTCCTTCGTCTATGCTCCCATTGGAGATCCGGATGATGGAGGGTTTCAAATCATTAGACGCAGTGCCCTTTCTTTGGCTATGCTATCCCATTTCCTTTTTTAGTCTTCCGCAGACATCCTCATCCCTATTGTCTATGGTCTCTGTGAGATGAGGAGTGCGGTTATGCTAGTCCTTGGGGAGACTCTGTTGGGTCTTGACCATGCTCATACTACAGGGTAACGCTTTTTTATGGGGCTCCCCATGTTCTTTAGGTTTGGCTTTTGGAACATTTGGGCTTGTTCATTCACCCTTCTCACCTCGGGAGGCAGCTACCTTATGATTACTTGGAGGTCCGTTATCCATCTCATACAGTCGACGACTGGCTTATTTGGCTTCGGGGCCTTTATTATGAGGATATCTCCTGGGTCTACCCTCAATGGTCTTACTGTTCTATCATGGTACGACTTCCTGGATGCCTAGGGGTTTGGCTGCCTGGTCTGTGTGCCACCACTTTTTATATCCCTGGTCGGGTAGTTCATCAGTTTGGGTTTCTTCAGGATATTCCGGATGCTATCACTGCAGATTTCTCGAGGAGTTCCGCCTTATACCCTTCTACCATGAGGCTCTTTGCCGAGGTTTGGCATGACAGAGTGTCTGCTCCCTTCTGAAGGGTCCTTGCCTCGATTGTTCCTACTGCCGAGTACCTCTTCGAGATTCAGACCTTGGTTGGGAGATAGTTTCATAACTGGACATGCAGAAGTAAGGAAACAAACAACAAATTCTAACCCTTGGAAAACTTTGACAGATCCCACTTACTCTGACTGCGCTTTTATTTTTGGATTATGTGATGCATTCTCATTTAAAAGACTTTTCCTTGTATCCAGAAAATGTTCTAAACATGTTAAATCGAAGTTTGCACTTCTCCAATCTTTTCAGAATATGAAAATTTTCCTCTTAATGTCTCTGTTAGCCTTTACTTCTTTGCTTTGAGTTTTGCTTTAGAGTTTTAATCATTCTATACCATGAATCCTCATTTGCTTCCATACAATACATATTTTGACAGCCAGTAGATCCAGAAATGGTTTAGATATTATCTGGGTTCTTCGGTTTTGCAAACGAATTTTTGCCCCTAGTCTTGGGGTTTTAATTCTAGTTCCGGGCAAACACAAGTTTGCCCCTAGTTTGGCATGAGAAAACTCAAGACATTAATTTTGTCAAGAGTTTGGTTTTATTTGGACTAAGGGCCTTGTGAGCCCGCCTACTTATCCCCGAGTGGGCGTTAGGTTCGTAGTAGTTCAGTCGAGGCTAGAAGAAAAGTGCTTTTAGATAATTTTTGTGACCAAACCAAGGAGGTTGCCTACGTATCCCCTAGCGGGAATTAGGTCAAAACGTAGTTCATCAACTTTGGAGGTTTTGACAGAGATACGATTTCAAGCAAAATATTTTTTGAGGCGATCAAGGTTGATTGGTTGTTTAAACTCAACTCCGTCTAGGTCCATGAGATAGGCAGCTCCTCTAGAGAGGAGTGTCTTAATGATATATGGTCTCACCCAGTTAGGTTTGAATTTTCCTCGAGGGTCATAAATGGGCGTTTTAAGTTCTTTGAGGACCAGGTCACCCTCAGCAAACTTCCTTGGGTGAACCTTTTTGTTAAAAGCATGAGCTATCCTTTTTTGATATCCCTGAGTGTGATTTATAGCAGCCAATCTCTTTTCATCAAGTAACATCAATTCCTCATATCTTCCTCTCGACCATTCAAGTTTAGGTACCTCGTACTCAGCCAGGACTCTCAAAAATGGTATTTCTACCTCAATTGGGAGAATGACTTCTATCCCATTGACTAATGAATACGGTGTGGCCCCGGTTGAAATTCTTACGGAAGTTTGGTATCCCCATAAAGTAAATGGTAACTTCTCATACAAATTCCTGTATGTATCTATCATCTTCCCCAGGATCGCCTTTACATTCTTGTTTGCGGCTTCTACTGCTCCATTCGTCTGGGGTCTGTATGGTGAGGATTGATGGCGGGTAATCCTATACTTCTATAGGAGTGGGATAACTTCTCCCTGAAAAAGACTTCCATGGTAAAAAATAAGCTCATTTGGCACCCCGTATCTGCAGACTATGTTCTTCTCGATAAAATTCACCATATCCTTGGCTTTCAGAGTTGCATATGATGCTGCTTCCACCTACTTGGTGAAATAGTCTATCACCACGATTATGTACCGGTGTCCATTTGAAGCTTTTGGGACTGCTTCCCCGATGATATCAATACCCCACACAGAGAACGGCCAGGGGGTGTACATGTTGTAAAGTTGGGATGGTGGGGTATGCATTAGGTTTACGTGAATTTGACATTTATGGCACTTCCTAACGTACTCACAGCAATCTTTATCTAGAGTCATCCAATAGTATCCCTGCTGAATTATCTTTTTGGCCAACATGTGTCCATTCATATAGGGTCCGCAAACTCCTTCATATATCTCTTCCATCATCTTTCTTGCTTCCCTCCCATATAGACATTCTAAGTTATAGCCAGTGTAGGACTTTTTCCACAACTTACCCCCATAGATTATGAATTGAGCCGAAAACCTCCGAATTGCTTTCTTTTCCTTCTCCGAAGCTCCCTCAAGATATTCTCCCTTCTCAATAAAGCTCCAAACATCCACATACCATGGTATCTCGGCCTCTCCTCCTTCTATGGCGGCGATCATTTCATATGAGGGTCAGGTTCTTTCTTCTATTGATGAAGGGATCATGGAGATTCCTACAGGGATTTGGATCATTGAGGCCAGGGTCACTAGGGAATCGGTCAATTAGTTTTCCTCGTGGGGAAGGTAGTAGAATGAAATCTTTTTGAATTGCACTTTCAGGCTTTCCAAGTATTCATGGTAAGGTCTCAATTTCTCATGCTTTATTCTCTAATCACCCCTCACTTGCGATATTATTAGATTAGAGTCCCCGAAAATATCGATCTTCTCAATTCTTAGGGCAAGGATGCTTCTATCCCAATTATACAGGCTTCGTATTCTGCCGTATTGTTGGTTGAATTATACTTAAGCTTAATGCAAAGCGGGGGTATTTGTAAAATACAACCGCACTAAAAGGAAGAATTGTATTAGTTTTTACCACAACTTCCCATGTTATCCGCAATTTGCATTGCAAGGCTAATTTCTATACAATATGATTAATCTATGATAAGTTGTATTGTTTTAGCTGTTGTTTGTGCAGATTACTGCTGTGTGGACTAAACAGATGAATATCAGAATAAATGGAATGCTGGAATGAAAACAAAAGAAGTCAAAGCTGAAAAGTGAAGTTCGATTGATCTTAGAAGGTTCGATCGATCGAGAGTTCGATCGCTCAAAGAGAGTAGAAGCGCTTGAGGCTTAAGGTTTCGATCGATCGAGAGCAGTTCGATCGATCGAACGGGGTATTTCCAGTAACATTTACGTGCGCAGCAGATGCGGGTTTTTAACCCTAGTTTCTTAGGTTGTCTATATATATGCGTTTTGTACACGTCCTTAGGGACGCCCACTTTTACATTTTAACAGTTTAGAAGGAGAGATAGAGATTTTTGTTTGGTTTTGTAGGTTTTCATTGAGGTTTCACTTGTGGATTGGATTTCTCTAATTCTAATACTAGTATTCTTCATTCCAGGTTAACTATATATCACTTATTTACATTCTGCAGTTCGTAAGCGTAGTTTAATTGCTTATATCGTAGTATTGCATGCTAAATATTGTCAAAACCATTGTTTTTAGATTTTTAATGAAAAACTCGCAACCAAACAGGGTATTAATGTTTTCTTACGTTAAAAATAATTCTGTGACACTTCAGACGATGTCTGAGTAGTCTCAGGTTGGGAGAACACGATGAAACAGTGATCTCCAGCCTCTGCCATGCAGCAGAATAATCGCTGTGTTCGATCGATCGAAGTCAGTTCGATCGATCGAACCAGAGACAGTCAATCGATCGAAGTCAGTTCGATCGATTGAGGGATGAAGGTCTTCGATCGATCGAAAGCGCGTCGATCGATCGAACTCTCGGATTCTTGAGGATGTTCCCTGCAGTATTCCAGGACCTTTTCTTTTAAGATGTGTTATCATTCTATCCCAAATAAATGCTCAGTTTGTCAAAACAGTTTTAAAACTAAGGCCCTAAGGCATTTTCTTTCAATACATTTTGCAAACCATCTTCAATGCTAACACCATTGAGGATGCGAGTCTTAACTATTGGATTAAACCGCTTTCAAGTATTTTAATTTAACTGTGATGATATGGTCCCGGTCATGAAAGGGCCATAGAATCTTTATCTTTTGAGGAATACGGAAAACTGTAGGTAATGTACTCCTTTGTGCTTCAAGGCAAATGCATGGTAGATGGCTAGGTTACTGCGGATTCGTGTAATCCCAACACTTTCTTTTTAATTTTAAACTCCTTAATTCAAAGTACTATTTTAATTAGTTAGTTTGATTGTTTAGTTTATTTTAATCATTTTCATTAGTAATCATTGTTTGTGGAACTTCGTGTTCCGCACCATCATTCAATCTTAGTTATTTTATTTTGTTTTCTTTAGAGGTTAGTCTAATTCGATAGGTCAACACCTTCCCTGTGGGATCGACCTGGTCTTACCAGATATTACTTGCACGTCTACCTACACTTGGGTATTGCACAAGAGCGCACAAGATTTTTCTCGTGTCACTTAACGGCCAAAGGGTTGGGGGTCCCATTAGGTGATATGAGGATGATTACAACCCCGTACCCTATCTGATTGGCTGCCCCGTCAAAGTACATCTTCCACAGGTTCTTCTTCACCTCCATCACCCCCTCATCAGGAAACCTAAATTCTCCCCTTTCTTCATATTCAATGGCAAGGTCGGCTAAGTATTCAGCGATGGGCCTCCCTTTGGCAGATTTGGAAGTGACATATCTAATATCAAATTTGGCTAGCATCATGGTCCATTGGGAGATCCTACTGGTTAAGGCGGGTTTTTTGAAGAGGTATTTGAGTGGGTCCATTCGGGATATTAGGGTAATAGGGAAGGCTAACATGTAATGCCTAAGGCGACGGGTACACCATGGTTTAACTCCAACGATGAATAGTTTAACTCATACCTTGTGATCCTCTTACTTAGGTAGTATATTGCTTTCTCCACACACCCCTTTTCTTCTTCTTGGGCTAGCATGCACCCCATAGAATTCTCGGTTACAAATAGATATAGTAATAAAGGCTTCCCGGGTTTGGGAGGTGACAGGACAGGTGGGTTTTGAAGGTAGGTTTTAATCTTTTCAAAGGCTTTTTGGCATTGGTCATCCCATTCAAACTTTTCCCTTTTCCTCAACAACTTGAATAGTGGGTCACAGGTCATGGTGAGTTTGGATATGAAACGGCTGATAAACTGTATTCTTCCTAAGAATCCCCTCAATTCTTTCTCATTTTTGGGTGACGACATTTTGGTTATGGATTGAATTTTGGTCAGATCCACCTCAATCCCCCTCTCTGTAATCAGAAACCCCAATAATTTTCCCATGGTGACCCCAAAAGTACATTTCTGCGGGTTTAATCTCATTCTGAATTTTTTTAACCTCTCAAATAATTTCCTTAAAGCCCTTAAGTGCCCTTCCCTCTCTTTGGACTTTACTATTATGTCATCCACATACACCTCCACTTCTTTATGGATCATGTCATGTAGTAGGGTGGTGGCGGCTCTTTGATAAGTTGCCCCCGCGTTCTTAAGCCCAAATGGCATAACCGTATAGCAATAAGTCCCCCAGGGTATGATAAAGGTAGTCTTTTCCCTATCCTTAGGTGCCATTAATATCTTATTATACCGGGAGAACCCATCCATGAAAGATAAGAGTTCATGTCCTCCCGTATTGTCTACTAACACATTAATGTGGGTAAAGAAAAATCGTCCTTAGGGTTGGCTTTGTTCAAATCCTGAAAATCTACACAAACCCTAACGCGACCATTCAGGCCTCATTCGCTTCAATTTTTGTTTTACAGGTTTTGAGTTTGGGAAGAGAGGAATATGATGTTGGACTATTTCTGGATCAATCCCTGGCATATCATCATAGGACCATGCAAAGACATCTTTGAATTCATTTAATAAATTGATTAACTCTTTGCTTTCCTCATAACTAAGCGTGGAGCCAATAGAAACATTTTGTGGATTATTTTCATTTCCCAAATTAATCGTTAAAGTGCCTTCAATGATTTTACATACAGATTCACTTTCCTTTTCAATTAATTTTTGTAATTCATCTGGTATTTCACTACATTCATCACATGCATCACAATTATTATGCGCAGTCGAGTAAGCAGAATTAGATATATTCTCATTAACTTTCTTGGAAGTGATTACAACAGACATAGAAATTGAAAGACGCCTCATTTGGGCCAATATAGATTCTGGGTGAGGGGGATACCTATCACTAGACTCAAAGACCCATTCCTTCTTGCTTTCTCCTCCCAGATCAATGATGAAGCATTCTTCTAGATCCCCTGTCCGAGTAATTTCTCTCATTTCTTCTTCCTTTGGTTCTTTTTCCTATTTTGACTTCTCCCCTTCTGCCTTTTTCTTGCTTTCTTCTTCACTTCTGCTTTTCCCATCTTCATTCACACTTTTCCCAGTACTACCCTTTCTGATCCCTCTGTGTTCTTCTTCTAGCAGGTCTTTCATTACCAAGCCATCTAGAGTACACACCCAATCCTGAATGGTGATGAATTTTGCAGGCACTTGCAGGTAAGGGTACTTATAGTTAGAGAAGTCATGTGTAAAGAAAATCTCAAATCCTGGCTTCATACGTTTTTCCACATTATCCAACCACGGTTCTGGGAAATTGCAAAATGGAAAATACTCTCCTTCCTTGACGAAATATCCATTGAGAGTTTTTGAGTAAGGTTCTATTGGCGCATCGGCTGATTTCTTCTTTTTCCTCATTTTTTCTTTTGTCGGTTGATACCCTACCCCACAAGTATGAGTTTGTGAGATGATATTTAGAAATTCTGGCAATCCTTGGTACTTCTTACCTAGACCCATCCCCGAGAAAAATCCCATCTTTCTCATAATTTTGGCTACCAACGGACTTGCATACTGATCAAAGTAAAGCGGTAGGAACTCCTTCGGCTTGCTATCCTCTATCACATTGATAAAATCAAATCTACCCAAGCTTGCCTCCTCCGTTTTCATTTGTACTTCCAAAATTGGGGCACTAGACGAAGCCTCAGACACATGCATCCAACTATCTCCCAGAATATCGCAAACTTTATTCTTCCAAAATGTACTTGACTTTTTGATGGATGGTCGATGAGATGGCACCCAAACTTTCCAGCCATGGCCTTCCCAGAAGTAGATTGAATGACTCAGGAATGTCGATGATTTGAAATTTGGCCTCCTTTTCCCCTGTTCCAATAGAGAGATTCAGAAAAATGATCCCCATAACGCACGCTGAGTATTGTCATAGGCCCTTACTTTTTGCTCTAATGGTAGAAATGTGGATTCATCAAGCCCCATCCTTTTAGCTATTTGAAATGGGCATACATTCAATGTAGAACCGTTGTCAATGAGATAAGCGGGCAAAGAATTTCCTAGACACTCATCGGTAATGTGCAACGGCTTATTATGAGCGGGTCCCCTAGGAGGTAAGTCAGCTTCGGTAAACGAGATAGCAAGATTTGACCTTTTGTTAATTATGTCGACAAGATTCTCTGGGGTGATGTCTTTGGAGACATCCGATTGATTGAGAGCATCGAGGACTGCTTGTCTATGACGCTTGGAGGCAATTAATAACCCCCAAATAGTGATATTTGCTTGTGTCTTCTTCATCTATCTCAAGACACTATCTTCCTCTTCTGCCTCATTCAGTTTCCCTCTCCCCTTATCCAACTCCTATCCTGGGTGATCTTCCTCAAGTTCATGCAATTTAAAACGCCTTCTCGATCGTGTTAAATGACTGACCTCTTCTTTAAACCAAAGATCATCCTGTGCTTTAGTGACTTTTGAATTTTCTTCTTCATTCTCACTTTCATACCAAAGATCCTCCTTAACTTTATTGTCACTCTGACTGTCGTCCCCTTTGTTCCGAATAAAGCTGTCAGCTTTAGGTGCCCACTAATCCGCGGTGGCAGCCTTTTCTATCACTTTCCCCTTGTTTCTATCCACCAGCTCGTCCAAAGTGTAGATGTTCAAGTCCCCCGACATCTGATAAATCTTCCTTGGACACCCCAACTTAGTGATCAATGTTGATGGGTCAAAAGGGCTTCCTTCGCTTTCCAAATAGTAAACTTCGGGTGGCGGCACCGCATGATGATTTGGTAGTGGATGCTTGGTTACATTCAGCGGATTGGCAGGTGGTTCAGATATTACCCTCTTATCTATCAAATCTTGGATTTCATATCTTAACCTTAAACATCGATCAGTTGAGTGTCCGTGCTCTTGATGGAACTTATAGTACAGATTAGCTTTGAAATTTGGGGGTGGTGGGTTAGGTCTCGACCGCAGTTCCAATAGGTGGAGGTGCCCCTTTACTAGTAGTCTATCCAAAGCCGTGGACAATGACACTCCCAAGTCCAAAAACTTTCTCAAAGGCTTATCTCCTCCCCTCTTCAGGTAACTCCTGGCTATATAGAACTTCTTCTCTGGTTTACTTAACACTTTCACATCTGTAGGACCTGAATGACCTCCTAAATGCCCTCTTCCTGTCCCATAATTTGGACACCTATACCTGTTTACTGGTTCCTCTTTCTTGATTAACCCCTCTTATATTGTGTCTTCGATCCTTGTTCCCACATCAAATACTTCAGCAAAGGTGTTGATGGATTGAAACCTCATTCTTTCTTGGTAGATGGGTTGGAGATTTTTCATTAGCATCTGGATTTGTTCTTTCTCGATCGGCCTCTGTACCATTTTAGCTGCCTTCCCTCTCCAATAGCTCAGATATTCAGCAAAAGATTCCTTATTCCCCTGCCAGGCAGTCTCTAGATCTCTGATGGTAACATCCAAATCCTGATTATACTCGTACTGGGCTACGAATGACTTGACAGTCTCTTCCCAAATTCTGGTCTTACCAAGCTCTAATGTAAGGTACCATGATAAGGCAGCTCCCGTTAAGGTCTGTTGAAACAAAATAGCCATCATGGTCGTGCTTAAGCTGCTTGGCTGAAAAGCCCCTATACACATCTTGATATGGCTACGGGGGTTTCCTGTCCCATTAAACTTATTGAATACATGCATTTTGAATCCTTGAGGTAATACTTCACGAACCCTTCATGTAACCCTTCCAGTTCTAGCAGGTAAGTGTCTACTCCTTAGGCCTTTCGGACTACTCTTTCCAGTTTCTCTATTTTCTCGGTCATCAGCTTCTCTCTCTCAGTCTTTTCTTTCTTTATCCTTTCCTTTTATGCCCTCAGCATTTCAGCTCTTTCTGGATCATCGAACCAATCATCCTCCCTCACAGGTGGAGGAGAATCGACAACTGGCGGCTATCGTGCTAGTGTTTCCATTATGTTCATCATCCTTGTCATCTGACCTGCCTGTTGTTCCACTATGGCCCTCAATTCTGCTATCTCTCTTGCGTTTGCTTCTTGTGCCATCTCTCTTCTCACTAACCTTGTAGTAGAATCTCTGTACCAGACTGTGCTCGTAGGTGATTCTATCTTTTACCTACAAATATATTTTATTCTTTTTATTATTATTATTATTATTATTATTTTTAAATTTCAAAATCAAAGCAAATTGTCTTTATTTTGTTATTTGCTTGCAAATGCTTTTTAAGAAATTTTCATGAATGGCCCATATATCATGCAGATGCAAATGCATGTGTGCGTGTGTGTCTACTCTATATACAAAAGAAAGGAAAATTCTAATCCTAACACATAAACATATAAGAACATAAAATCCTCACCCATGTCAAGTGCGCTAATTTCTCCTTTCATTGTGATCCTCATTACCCTTTCAAAGATTGAAAATTTTACAAATTTTGAAATTCATTTGACAAGCATTTCCCTAGATGATGGGATCTTGCAAATTCTTAAGAAGCTTTCCTTTGAAGGCAACAATATTTCTCAACAAAAGATGATTGGGTTGAAACTTCGCTTTGAAATTCACTTGAACATCATTTCTTTAATTGGAGAGATCTCTCAAATATAATTCTCAAGAATTTTGGATTTTTCCTTTGAAGATGATTGTGTGAAAAATATACTCTAATAAAGATTAGTTTGGAGCTTTAATAAAAAAAGTGAAGAACTCTAGAGAAAGAGCAATTGAAACCTTTGGAATAAAGATGGCAAAAAAGCGTTTTCTTTCAAAGATGGATTTAAAATTCTTTGGGTAGAAGGATCACATGATTGGATTATCACCGTACTTTTCATGAATTTGGATACATACAAGGTCAATGATGCTTAGCTAATGGGATATAAGAAGTGTAATCTTATAATCAAAATTCGGCATGTTCTCAAATGCCATAGGACATGAAGAGGAATTGCTCAAAAGTGATTAAGAGGTTATACATCCTACATCAAGAAAGCATCGTCATTATCTCCAATAATCCCTTCCGGGCATACAAAACTCCTTAGCACATAATCTTAATCAAGAATTAATTCCCTAAGATTCGAAAGGTTCTATAGAAGCTACCATGCAAAGGTCGGGTTTTGGTCAAATAAGGGACCCTTGACACATACCTGATAGGATGCTTTATAAACCAACACATACATGGTAAGAAATCAAGGGTGATCACACATTCTCATGATGGCTTGACCGACCGGGTTGCCCCGAGCCTCCAAGGTCATAGTTCCGTGCAATCGACAGGCTAGACATTGAAGTGCAATGTAACGGGCACACAAAAATTAATTAATTCAATTAAAAGGATGCTTTCAAGTCTAATCCTTGAGTGAACCCAAAATCAGAATTCTGATCTACGAAACCAGAGATTCGGGGTTAGATCCCCAGCAGAGTCGCTAGATTGTGGATACCGGTATTTTGGGCCCACTTTTAAAACATTTTCAAACTTCAAAGAGTCGCCACTTAATTTTTAGAAGGAACATTAAGAAACTATTTTAAAAACAAACCGATCTTTTACGAAACCAAAGATAAACTAGGTCCGGGGATTATGGAATGAAAGGAGAAGGAGCCCGGCGGACTAAAACACCCCTTTTCATCATATCTCGTGATAGGCCTCTACTCAACATCCTTTTAATCAAATTATTAATCTAAGCGTGCCCTCAACTAATACATATATATATAAATAATACATTACACAAGCATGTTGAAAGGGGTGCAAAATTGCTAATGACAAAATATCATTCATAAGCCACGTAATTCAAGTAGCAAGCAATATGATATGCAAATAGGGAACTAGAAAACATACCCGGGATCCGGCCATGAAATAGAAACGTGTAATGCATATATATAAAATAAAACCTAAGAAAAGGTCTATAACGCATATAAACACATAAGGCAAGAACCTAGGCTAATGTGTCGCGCATGGAGTTGAAAATCAATAAAAATCAATAAAGCAAAATAAACTAGAGAAAAGGTTGAGAAAATGTACCTCAAAAGTGCTACAAAACAAAGGGTTAGTCCACATATTTTAAACAAAACATGGTATCAAATAATAAATCTTAGACTTCTAGCTTAAATCTATCAAGCATGGAAAGAATTGACCTATTCATGGATTCCTTCTAATTAGTTGAAAACATATCACCTCTATAGATATGCAAGTCTCAACTAGGAGCCAATACAATGTCCATATAGAGGTAGTATAATCCCAACACGATTATAAGGAATTCACAACTAGGTTCAATTAGGGACAAATCAAACTAGAATTAAATCCTAACTATAAGCATCAATATACATGGATGAATACATGGATGTAAACACGAATGAGGACGAACTATGAACTCTTCACTAATTTGGATCACTTAGCCTCTGGATTTAGACTTAATTATCATTATTCAAAACATGATTTGAGTCCCAAAGCACTTTGGAAACAATTTAAGTTAAGATCAATGAGATTAGACAAAAACAGTGCAGACTAGATTTTAAAAGGTAGAAAAACCATGCTTCCAACTGTTGGATATTAATGACTTTTGGATATGATATGCCTCTGTGAATCTAGTTTCTAACCCAAGAAAAAAATCGAAGATGGAACGGTTATAACTCTGGGAATAAAGAAAACACTAGACATCACTTAGGAATCTACAACTCTCTGTCCAGAGATTTTGTACGATTTTCTAAAAATAGTAAACAAATGAGAAACACTTAGATATTTTTAGGGTACCTTCCTAACACATTAAGCTACTTAGACAAATTAATTAGAGGCCAAGGAAGTTTGGTTAAGGTTCTGATTTATTAATTTTAAAACGGATTTACTGTTCTGGAATTTTGGACAGAGAGTTGCTTGTTTTTAAATCAGAAGACCAAACCATCTTAAACATGGAATTTCATCAAAACAAAAATCACAGAGGTACTTAAATGAGTTATGAACATCCTCCAATTGGTCTCATCCAATTCCAATGAACCATGATTTTATAAAAAATCTTTGATCATTGTTGGTTTATGGATTCACTGCACCATTGTTGGATTAGTGTTCATATTTTGAATCCAACTTGATCCATGATTCTAGAGAGGACTAGGATCAAGTATGATTATGATTATTTAGAAAGAAATGATAAAGAAATCCATAGATTTAGCCTTAATGGATTTCCGTCATATATCTCATAATTGGAGACATAGCAAGAGAATCCCAAGGTTTTACTTTTTTTTTTTTTTTTTTTGAATTTCGAATATAAAGTATGAAAATCTACATCTAATTCCTCTCTCAAACATATGATCCTTGAGAAATGTAGAGACATGACATCCTATTTCCCTCTCAAATTAATGATCCTTAGAGGCTAAATGATACCCAAATCTACTCAAATCTCTATGAAATATAGTATGGAGATCCAAGTCATAAGCCAAGACTTGGATCTCACCAACTATATATAGATATGACCATGATCCATCTTAATCTCCATATGAATCATAGGATCATAAGAAACTAAGAAATCAAACCCAAAGGGACTCAAAGGGACACATAAAACCTTATGAATTTTAAGAAAGGAAAATAGAAATGTAAAATCAAAGTTCACTTACAAAAATTCAAAAGAGTCAATTCTTCAATATCAACTCAAATTTTATAAACCCAAGGCTCATTTAGATCCAAACTAATGAAGTACCATGAGATTCAATCACAAATTCTATGTGGTGTGTGATAAAATGGGGTGGGAAGTGAGTTTTTGATAATGTGCAAAAGACCTTAGAACTATGAATTTGTGATTGAATTTTCCTAATTCTACAAAAGGTTGAGAGGTTACCTCTATGACCTCAAGGATTTCTTCTATCTTTTTTGAAGTTCTTTCAAAATCTTCAAATTCTTCTTCAATTCTTCAAATTCTTCAAGAAAAATCTCTTCTCCTCTCCCAATTCTCTCTCTTGTATGTATATATAACTCTTGTATATATTAATTTGATTCAAAAGTTCAATAGTTCCCTTTAATGGATATGAAAGTCTGTTTATATAGACTAACATTGCAAGGTTAAATGGGTAAATTCGGGTGAAAACCCATGTGCAAAGTTTTCTTCTAGAACATATGAGAAAACAGACTGTTACAGTGCGCGGCACTCAACGACTTGTCTGCGGCACTCACTGAATGCCGAGCGGCACTCAATGGATGCTTGCACGGCACTCAATGAATGCCTGCGCGGCACTCAGCAAGTGCCACCAGCTTCGCCGCGTGCCGCAGCTAACAGAATTCCTGCCTTCTTTTTAATTTTCAAAATATATATTAACACAAACTTAATTATTAGTAAAGTATATACTAATGTACTTATATTTGTAATGTACTTCATTAGGATACATCCATATGCATAGTATATACTTTAATATATCATTTTGTTTCTTTCCTTTTTTTTTTTTTTTTTTTTTTTTTTTTTTTTTTTTCTTTTCCTCTATCCTTTTCTCTTTCATTTCAAAACTTCATTTCATTTTCTCTTTTTCTTTTCCAAAAAAAAAAAAACTTTTATATCCTATTTTTCAGGATAAATCCCCAGACTGACTTTCTCATACGTTCTTCAACGTTTAGTTTTCTCCCGAACATCCAATTTTCTTCCTTTTATTTCCAATTTTGAAACTTAATTTGGAGAATCTTTGAAGAATTTGAATTTTCTAAAAAAATCTTCAAATTTCACCGGTCATCGTCATCATCGGTCTTTAGAGGTAAACAATCCATGGATTTGACGCTTGGTCAAAATCGGGGTGTCTACAGTATCACTTAATTGAAACATAGCCAAAAAATTACTGAAAACTATGTGCAAAATTTCTACTAAAAGTAATCACTGAATGCAATCTATTTCAATATTTAAAAAACTATTTTCAGTAATGTAAATTCGATCGTTTAAAAATTTTCACTACTTAAAATTCACCACTTAATTTTCAATACTTAATTTTCGACTTTATCAAATCAAATGGTGACTCAGCACGGCTTCGAAACAAACTTTATTGGCTGTCATCCACTTTGCACGGTTCCAAAGCACCACTCCTCCCAAAACCAAAATACAGTACCAAGAAGAAGGTAAGAAAAAGTGAAGAGGCAATGAGAGGAATGGCGACAAGAAGGACTCGAAGCCTCATTTAGTTTTCATTGGCGACATAAGGGAGAGAGCTCCCTTCAGTCATAAATGGTAGCACACGCGAAGAAAGGGACGACGAGGTGCAGGTGAAGGGAAGAACTAACCATGGATCTGACGACTTTTGACTAACTTTCCTTTTTTTGTTTTTTTTTTCTTCTTGTTAGTGTAATGAACCGGCCAGTTTAATCAAATCGTGAATGGTTTTCTCAAGATCCGGTTCAATCGGCCAGTTAGATGACTTTTCTCTTACTCGGTAACAACTAACATGATAGATTTTCGACAATGCTAGGGCACTAATAAATTCCACTAACACTCATATCCATACTCTATCTCTCTTTTAGTAGTACTTTGGGACTACTTCAGACCCCACAGTGCCACTAGAAGAGAGATAGAGTATGGGTGTGAGTGTTAGGGAAATTTGTTAGTGCCCCAAATATTACTCTAAATTTTTATCCCTTGCAGCATTTTCTGTCTTTGAGTTTGCGTTCCTTCTTTTTATGGTGAAGTATGTTATGTCCTGGCAGGCTAATTAACGTGGCGTTGAATGTGATTGAAATTGTGCTTTCTCATAAGATCATACATCCGAAAGGAAAGGAGAGAATTTCGTATGTCTTTTGTGTTCTTGTCTTTCCTTGGATGTGAAAAACGATTTCTGTTTCTTTTGGTGTCATCCCTGTAAGGCTTAGTTTGGCCTCCACATGGCTTTTTAAAAGTAGTTTATGAAATTTATTATTAAGTTATTTGATAATTTTGTACAAGTGATACATTATTCTTAAAAAACAAAAACATCATGAAACTAAAAAGCAATCTAGCGCTTTTAAAAGCTCCATTTTAGAGCTTTTAAAAGCTCCCAAAACAGCCCTAAGTTCAATTTTTGCAAAACTTATAAACTAGATACCAAATAAATTAACATGAAATTATGCTTTAAAAAAAGAGAAGCACCAAAATGGGGGCCAAACTAAGCCTAAGTCTGGTCTGCCTGCTAAAATTCATTGACAGTTACTTTTTTCTCTCTCGTTATTTTAGTGTCATTTATCTTTTTTGTTGGCTTGTTTCTTAGCTTGTCATGTCTAATCTTCATTGTCGACATTATGTAAATTATTTCATTGTTAAAATATCAAAATAAGTAATTTTGTTATTGTCCTGACATTCTTACTGGCTTAGTTTGTACTCCACTAATCTTCTTCAAATGGCTGTTTGTTTGTTGTTGCAGACAGGGGTTGAGGTGGTAGACACTGCTCAATATATTCAAATATGTAGGAGCCGAGAAGTAGGTCAACTGTATCCTACCTCTGTTGGGACAACGTTAATTGCTATGGCTCATGCCCTCTGGCTAATGATTAAAATTAGACCCCAAGGCCTCGCTTGTTTCGCGGGCAAGTTTAAGCGGGATTACATAACCAAGCATTAGTAGTCCTGGGACTATATAAGAAAAGGACTATTAGTCCATTTTAATTGATAATCCAGTGTTTGGTTGGGCGCATAATATGAAGCGGATTAATATTAATTAGTCCAATCATTTGTTTGTTTAGGAAGTTACTCCAATGGACAAATTTATAATTTGTCATATTTGCCCCTCCCACACACGCCCCACCTCTTCACCTCTTCAGCACAAGTCATAAGACTAAATTTGACAAATTTTCCACTGCCAAAGTAAATCACACATCAAAACTTCACTTGCATTTCACTGAATTATTAAAAAAATTAAAAATAAAAAGCTGAAGAAAAAAAAAGTCTATGAATTGGCCAACCAAAAAAATGTTCTAATTACCACATCCTCACTGTAAATCAAGCATATATATGTTACAACACAATCTTTAGTTTACTTACTTAGTTTACCTCTTCAGCACAAGTCATAAGACTAAATTTGACAAATTTTCCACTGCCAAAGTAAATCACACATCAAAACTTCAATTGCATTTCACTGAATTATTAAAAAAATTAAAAATAAAAAGCTGAAGAAAAAAAAAGTCTATGAATTGGCCAACCAAAAAAATGTTCTAATTCCCACATCCTCACTGTAAATCAAGCATATATATGTTACAACACAATCTTTAGTTTACTTACTTGGATATATTCATAAAGAAAAATAAAGTAGACATATTACTATAATACCTGGGCTGCGGCCAACAAAAACAACATGCAATTTCTTGTACCCACACCTGAAAAAATAGACAACACCATATTAACTTTAAAAAAAATTTGACATTACAATAATGCAACTATAATAATTCCAAGAATACTATATATATATTCAACAAAAATTAGAAGTCCTGATAGCCATGCATCACCATAATATTAGCACTGCATATATGTAACACAAACCAAGTTCCCCAAAATAGTTACAACTGATGGAAGTAAGCCATCTTTCCTACATGATTCACACATGCAACTAAGCACCAAAACATACGTAGGAGTTATGTTACACCACCTATTTACATGCAACAATATCATACATAAGTAGCCATTAATTAATAATTACAGACCATCCTAATGATTAAGAAGTAATGAGCAAAAGGTCATTAAGTTCCATTGTTTATATCCAAAAAAACAGATGTCCAGCAACATCTAGATTTCACCAGCAAGCAACATCATCACCCAAGCCTCCTACTCATCCTCTAGCAAGCTAAAGAACATGTCAACTTGGTGGGGGTGATTCACAATCAGCGAGGCAACTTTGAGCCTTTCTGTCATAGTCAAGTTGCCAAGCTTAGTGAGCTGTCCATTCACCTTCCTCCTCTCAGCAGCCATGTCATGATCAAACCCAATCCTTTGAGCAATATCTGACATCTTATTGCTAGTATTATCAAAGAAAGCACCGAATGCAGTGGCCATTTCATTCATGCTACTAACCCACACATCAGCCCCTCTAGTCCTCTTTCTTATACCTTATTTCACAACATTTTTTCCTTTATTAGTATGAGTTTTAGTAACACTCGCTGATCCATCAGTATCATCCTGAATATCCATGTCATCTGCCACCACTTCAGTCTCATCATTTTCATCAATTTCCTCGAGTTCAATGTCTTCAAGAACATCTCCTGGAGCTTCAGCACCTTCCCCTGTTGCACGATCTTTACCAAATATCAAGCACCAATCCTCATAATAGGGGTAAGGCTTGTTCCGGATTCTCTTGATGGATGGATCTTTCTATTAAAGGAGAGAAAAAAGAAAAAGGGAAAAACAACAACATTTACATGTTTAATAAATTATTAGCAAACAAACAAAGTAGGAAAATTTGAATATTTGCATTGACATTTTTTTTGTCACCTTCACATAATTGTCCCACACATCATCATCTTGAATGTCAAGGCATCTCTCTGTATCATTCCATCCAATTTCACTAGCCATCAGTACAGAAGCAAGGCTGTTATATTGCTTCTTCCATGTTTTGATTTTTGACTCAATTTATGGCTTTGCCTTTAAGTCACATCTAGGAATGGCTGTCACCATGTTTCTCTCTAACACACTCATGTAACCAGCCCTAAAAGTACCATTATCACATTTCCATCCAGTAGCACAAATGTCATGGAAAGCATGAAGCAACATTTCCTCTTCTCTTGTGGTCCACACTCTGCTTGTATCAGTTTTGTCTCCTTGTTGGCTAGAGCTTCCACTTTCCATTTCCAGTATATAAAGCGTGGCATGTAACAATAACAAATATAGAGTAGAAAATACAAATGATTACTAGAAGTCACTTACAATAATAATTGCACGCTATAAACATGCCTTCAAGGTTAAATAAACATCATAAAAATAATTTGTCTCATACATAACTAGCGAATAAATACGTAAGAGCTTCTAAAAATTTCCATAAACATCATAAAATTACAATGAACACTAAGGTCTACTCATTTTGCTCATTTCTGTGCCCTCGATTCTCTCGCCACTCATTGAACATTTGCATTGCCAAGTTCCTCCTCCAATCAGTCCATTGGTTTGATGGCTCTACAGTGTCAATTACTTCATCTCCAAAGTCATGTGGTTGATTGTTTTCTTCTACTTGATGTTCGAGTGGATCAAGTGACATCTCTCTTCTAATCAAATTATGGAGAAGACAACATGCAGTTATTATTCGAGTTTGAGTTTTGATTGGATAGTATGATGGACTCCTAAGAATTGCGCACCGAAGTTTGAGAAGGCCAAAGCATCGCTCAATCACATTACGAGCTGCTAAATGCTTCAAATTGAAGAATTTTTCATGATTTTGGGGGGTAGCTGATCCTTCCCTCCAAAGGGAAAAATGATATTGTTGGCCTCTATATGATGCTAAGAATCCTTCACCGTTGGTCTAGCCAGCATCTGCTAAGTAGTAGTAACCTGTGTTGCAATTAGCAAATACTAAGTTCTACCATGAAAATGCCTAAATTGTTTGTCAAAATGTGTTAACACTTATTTGTAATTATCGGTTAGGACCTTTAATCCATTTCTTCACGTAACGGCATCGTGCAAAATCCTAGAGTCAGCTGCAGACCTTTCCCACCCCGGTAAAACATATATAAATTGCATGTCCATAGAGCACACTCCTAAGACATTTGTAGCAATCTCCCCCTTCTTTGTGCGGTACCGCGGTTTGTCAATATCAGGAACATTGACTCTAATGTATGTGCCGTCTAAAGCCCCAAGGCAATTCTATAATATAAACATTTTAAATGTATAAAGATTATTCTCGACAAATAAGATGAACTGTTCAAACTAAGCAAAAAAAGCTACCTTAAACCACCCCCATCTGTCATTAGTGGAATTTTCTGGAACTGGTTCAGGAGTACGCAATAATATCCCTTGCAATCGCAATACTGCCTTAAGCACAGTATTGAAGTGTCTGCTCACTGTCTCCCCCGATCTCAAATAGTCAAATTTTATCACTCTGTTCTTTATATGATGTGCCAATATGTGCAAGAACATAGCTACTTGTTCTTCTACATTAACATGTCTTGTATCCCTCAAAAGTTCAACGGTATGTAAAAGGCCACATAGTGTGCCAGATGTGTTCCTATCCATACGTAGTTGCTCAATACAAGTTATGTCACTTCCACCAATGATTCAATCTAAATGCTCTACTTGAGCCTCAACTCTATTTAAAGCTCGACTCCTTACCAAATGCTTAGCAAAGTGCCTACCATATACAAGTTGGACTAATACCATGTACATTGCACACATATATATGATTTCCGTCATAACCTCTTCAAGCATCAAAAAGGCCTCTACGTGGCTCATGTTCACATCCATCCTAAAAAAACAAAATAGACAATCACCTTATACATTTTGCAAACTAAACCTATGTACTAGTTTTGGTCCCAAAATGTTGTAGTCGAGTCTCAAAAAGTTGTAACTTTGGCAACTACTATGATTTTAAAAACCAATATGGTTACCAAAGTTGCAATATTTTGGGACCCAAATAAAATAGTGACAAACATGTTACCTTTATATCCAACAAATCTTAAAAAAATTCTTTATATCCAAAGAATATCTCATATATCTACTAACAAATTTCAAAACTTGCGCAAAATACTTCGTAAATACTAGCTATTAAAAATAAATCCTCAATATTTATGAATATTTTACCAAAACAATAGCAAAAGCCGCAGATTTACTCATAAATACTACTTGTTTTTAGGCCAAAAAATTTTAAAACAACAAATCTCAACAAATATCTTTATACACTACTTATATTTCATAGATCTACCAACAACCATCAAGATTTGAACATAAGACTATGTAAACAGCAAATATTTCTGGAAAAAAAATAATTTATCATGATCATCATAAAATTTTAAAACAACAAATCTTAACAAATGTCTTTATATACTACATATATTTCATAGATCTACCAATAACCATAAAGATTTGAGCATAATACTATGTAAAACAGCAACTATTTCGGATAAATAAAAAATATAAAATTATCATGATCATCATCAGTTTGTATTTATGTAAATGAAGTGTAGATTTAACTTACCTGATGCGAGAAAGTGACGGCTTTGTGAGAAATCTGAGAGCACAGCCCTTTCTTCTGGAACGGCTTTGCCCTTCTTGCTGTTGGTAGAGAATCTAGAATGTGATAAAGTGATGAGTTTTGCCTTGTATAATTGTTAAGGAGGTTAATCTTGTCTTTTTGCCATTTGGTCCACGATGACCTTAAGCCATGGATTCTATAAACCCCCTCCCCCCCCTTGGGTTAATTTAGTGGCCCATTTGTGGGCTTATTTGTGCGTGGGGACAAGTTGTCCCAAAGATAGTCCTGTGTTTTTTGTGCATCCAAACGTGGGTGTATGGAATTAAAAAGAACCGTTAGTCCAATCCCACCCCCAATCCTGCAAAACAAACGAGGCCAAGAAAGTGAGAGCAGTTCGTAGTTGTCACGTCATTCCCAGGATAAAAGAGCTCAAAATCTGCTATGTCTCAGATTTTTCTTTGCACTTAGAAAAACTGGTATACTAAACACCCTTTCTAAATTGTTGCTCGGAAACAAGAAAGTGAGAATCTCTTTATAATTATTTTCTTTGAAGAAAAATCGAAGTGGGAGGAAAAATTGATCTAATTCTCATGAACTATGGCTAAGCCAAAATATACATAGGGAAGAAAGAGTCCTTTGCCAAATAGAACGTTATCCTTCTTATGTTTACCCAATGTTATACATTTATATACAATCCGTTTTCTTTATTTTTAACACAATGTTCAACAGACATTTGAGACTTTTTCCAGCAGCCATTGAACCCTTCCATCAATTATCAATGTAACAGTAGTAGATTTAAAAAGCCTTTTAACTAGCATATATGTTCTACCAGTTGGATAGTAGATGGAGCCACAATAATGAGTGATGTAACTGCTGGGTTTCAAAACTTTTAAAGAGTAATTCATTGGATAATAGCACAAACAGGCTAGTGCCTATTGTGTTTATATAGGAACCAATATTAAAACCTTTGATTAAAAGCATTGAACTCTATATTTGAAGGCATTAAAGCCAAAAGACATATAAATTCTGTACAACTCGTACATTCTTTGACCGTTGGACAACCAAATAGTCCACTAAGATGAATGTTTAGCTGTTGGAAAAACATGTCAATAAGGTATCTTAAATTCTCTAACTCTAATGCATAGTAAATGTGAAAACAAAAAGTTGTATGACCATTTGTGTGGTCCCAACAGTTACAAAGCTTTAAAAATGTATAAAGAACTTTCTTTAACTCCATTTTCCTTTTAGTAGAATTAAAATATTAACCCATATGCAAAAGTCATGTCCATTTTTCTATAATCACGTTCTTTAAGCGCAATAATTTTTATAAAATAGTATTTATTAAAATATATTCCAAACACCTTATGTGTGGTTGCATTCTTTTTTAAGGTTAGTACATTGTACCAAAGGTATTTGTTTGTGGTTGACTTTGTAGCTTAATACACTTACGATTATTTAATTATTCATCCTTTACGGTCTGTTTGTTTCAACTTAAACTGTTTTAAACTGGGAAATATTTTGTTCTTATTTCCTGGGCTTAGGTTGACAATTGAAAAGGATTCTACAACTTGGATGATAGTACTCCGTAGTCGATAAGGTGAAAAAGAGGCTCAGTAATTGGAAGTAGACAACCTTATCTATTAGTGGCAGATGCACACTCATCAAATCAGTCCTCAACAACATCCCTCACTTCTTTATGTCCTTTTTCATTATGCCCAAATCGGTTACCAAAGAAATTGAGAAGCTACAGCGGAACTTTTTATGGAAGGGGAATATCGGATCAAAAAAACATCACTGGGTGGGATGGAAACTGTTGAAAATATTACAGAAAATGCAGTGGAAGGATATCAAAATTTTATGGATCCTCACAGTAGTTGATTGATCAAACGATTAAGTAAAACAAAATTATTTTTTATTCGTTACTTCAAACTCTGAAGTTGAAGATGATATAGTATGTAGCCTTTGTCACCACCGGACCTTCACCGTTGTACTCTAACCTTTAGATGCGTAAAAAAATGGTATGAATCTCCCAAGCCACTCAAAGCTCTCAATATGGTGTATGTGATTTTTTAGAACGTTAGTTTTCCTAACAGATATGCGTGTATATATAAGATATGGATACAGAAATATAGTAGCACTATATCTCTTCTCTTTTAAATTCAAATTAAAATTTAATTAAAATTTAATATATATATTTATCTTTACAAAAAATATAAATTATCCATATACTTATATATAAATACAATCTGTTATATACAAACACCATACACAACTTTAGTATGCACCCTACGGTTAGGAGCCAACGATGGGATCTGATGGCCATCCTTTTTCTTGGCTTCTAATCACATCTTAGTCAATCTGATCAATCCTTGATCTAACTAAAACTGATTAATTACAGACACCCCTACTACAATGCTGTAATTGCACTCCAAGAAAACGGAAATTATACTTAGGCCCAACTCACTAAATTTATCTGCAAATATACCCCTCCACCTTAATAAGCAACACAAGGTCTGTCTAACTTTTTCATCACCTATTATTTACCACTTTTGAAAACTCTAGTTATCCACAATCGATCATGTATGGAAAGACCATACTAACCTTTTTACAAATAATTATTATTTAGCTATAAATAATATATATATAAAAACTAGTTTAGGAAAAACCCAACTGAGTACTAATTAGATTTCTGTGATCGAATGAAACTATCCAAAAATTATCCAACATGGATCCCATATTGAAGATACACGTTCACAAACCTCATATACTAATCACCCAACATACCGAGGTATTGATCATAAGATCTCACTATGTAGTATATCAAAGTAATTAGCATAAGAGTGCTGAGTCCATTTATCTCCTCAAGATTAAGAGTAATTTACAATTTAATGAACTAGATAAATAAACACTTAAGAGACAATTATTTAGTGCAGTAATCTAGTTAGTGATCATGTTCAACGCATCAACCACACTAACATATATATAAGTTGTGAGTTCAACCACTCCAATGACAGAGTTATGTCACCCCACCATGTAGCAACTATATGTTACAGTCGTCCATCTGAATTGTCCCAAATTCATACTAACTATGAACTAAGTTTCAAGTTGAAAGGAACTGATGATCACGAACTCCCGTGTATGAATCCTTTCCATACACCTAGATCTTCTACAATTCAACTTGAGGACACATTAATACATTGCTCATGTATTGAAATGATATAGGCATACCCATAATATGTAATAACAATCAATTATAAATTCAATTAATTAATAATAAAATGTCTTGATAAGTGGCTTTAAGGGCGTACAAACCCAACATTCTCCCACTTGCACTCAAAGTCAATCGACATTACATCGTACTCCTAATCCATCCACATGAGACTCAAATTTCTTTGCCGACAGTGTCTTTGTGAAGGGATCTGCTAGGTTTTCTGCCGATGCAATTTTGGCCACAGTGACATCGCCTCTTTGCACGAACTCGCGAATCAGGTGATATTTTCTCTATATATATGTTTTCCACGCTTATGGTTCCTAGGGTCCTTACTCTGCGCAACTGCTCCACTATTATCACAATAAAGAACAATAGGAGAACTCGCATAAGGTACTACCCCTAGATCCATGAGGAACTTTAGGACCCATATGGCCTCTTTTGCTGCCTGAGAGGCTGCTACATATTCGGCCTCCATGGTGGAGTCAGCAATACAAGATTACTTTACACTCCTCCAACTAATGGCTCCACCTCCAAGCGTAAACACATAACCAGAAGTTGACTTTCTGGAATCATAATCTGATTGAAAATCAGAATCAGTGTAACCAACTGGAACCAAATCCTCTCCACCGTAGATTAACTTATAATCCTTAATCCTTCTTAAATACTTAAGGACATGGTTTACTGCTTGCCAGTGTGCTGGTTCTGGGTTAGATTAATTATTGCTGACTATTCCTACAGCATAACAGATATCTAGTCTGGTGCATAGCATAGCAAACATGATACTTCCTACAACTGAAGCATAAGGAATTCTTCTCATTTGTTACTCTTCCTCGGGTGTCTTAGGACATTGATCCTTAGATAGAGGGACTCCATGTCTGAAAGGCAGAATGCCTTTCTTGGACTCATGCATTGTAAATCTAACCAAAATCTTATCTATGTATGCTGATTGGGATAGGCCTAACATCATTTTCTTGCGATCTCCCATAATCTTGATCCCAAGGACATAGCTGGCCTCACCCAAGTCTTTCATATCAAACTGGTTAGAGAGCCATATTTTCACTATAGATAATACTCCTACATCATTTCTAATTAGGAGTATATCATCTATATATAGAACTAGATATACTATTACACTACCCTCAGCCCTCTTGTATACACACGGTTCATCCACGTTTTGATCAAAACCAAAAGACTTGATTGCCTGATCGAAACGAATGTTCCAACTACGCGAAGCCTGCTTAAGTCCATAAATAGACTTATGCAATTTGTATACAAGGTGCTCTTGGCCTCTTGCCATGAATCCCTCTGGCTGTACCATGTAGATGTCTTCCTCAAGATGACCATTCAAGAAGGCCGTCTTGACATCCATTTGCCATATCTCATAGTCATGATGTGCAGCTATGGACAAGAGAATCCTAATGGACTTAAGCATGGCTACCGGTGAAAAAGTTTCCTCATAATCAATCCCTTCTTTCTGAGTATAACCTTTTGCAACTAACCTTGCTTTGAAGGTCTCGACCTTTCCATCCATTCCTCTCTTTCTTTTGTAGACCCACTTGCACCCAGTGGGTTTTATTCCTTCAGGTGGTTCTACAAGCTCCCATACATGATTGGAGTACATAGATTCCATTTCAAATTTCATAGCAATGTGCCATTGCTCAGCATCTCGGTCAAAAATAGCCTCATTGTAGTTGCAGGGATCTAGGTCGTGTTCATAAGGAACAGCCTCGTAAGACTCTCCCAGTAGGGTATACCTACTAGGTAGTTTCACTTCTCTCCCACTACGATGAGGTACTGGTGTAACATCAGGCTGTGGATCTACTTGTGTAGTCTCGGGTATATCACTCTGTATAGTAGGCTCATACAGGCTGGCAACTGCTGGATCATTTGACAATTCTTGTAGTACAATTTTACTCTTGGGTGTATGGTTCATTACATAATCTTCTTCCAGAAATGCAACATTTTCACTAACAAACACCTTTTGATCTCTGGGATCATAAAATAAACTTGCCTTACATCCTTTTGGATACCCAACAAACATATATACATCTGATCTTGATTCCAACTTATCCATCTTTCCCTTCTTCACATAAGCAGGACACCCCCAAATGTGCAAGTATTGTAAGCTTGGCTTTCGCCCTGCCCACAACTCTCTAGGTGTCTTGGGAATAGACTTAGAAGGAACTAAGTTTAGAATGTACATTGTTGTATCTAGGGCATATCCCCAAAAAGATAATGGTAAAGTTGAGTAACTCATCATCGATCTTATCATGTCAAGTAAAGTTCTGTTTCTCCGTTCAGCGACACCATTCTGCTGGGGAGTCTTAGGTGCAACTAACTGGGATATAATCCCATGATGTGTTAAGTAGTCCTTGAACTCTCCTAAGAGGTACTCGCCTGCTCGGTCAGACCGAAGAGACTTAATGTGTTTACTTAATTGCTTCTCAACTTCTACCTGAAACTCCTTGAATTTCTCAAAAGCTTCAGACTTGTGGTGCATTAAGTAAACATAGCCATATCTTGAGAAATCATCAGTGAAGGTGATAAAATACTCATAGCCTCCTCTAGCTCGAATGTTCAAGGGGCCACACACATCTGTGTGAACTAGCTCCAACGGCTCTTTGGCTCTTAATCCTTTGGCCAAAAATGATCGTCTAGTCATTTTCCCTTTCAAACAGGATTCGCAGACTGGTAGCAGTTGGACAGAAAAAGATGTGAGAAATCCATCAGCTACTAGTCTTTGGATCCTATTCAGATTAATGTGACCATGACGTAGTGCCAAAGATATGTTGAATTCACTTGAGAAACCTTCCTTTTTAATGGTAATATCTTGGATGAATCAACAGTCCCAGTGTCATGTACAATGTAGGTATTAGGATATATCAAGTATAAACCATCTTGCAAAGCACCAGAGCACAAAATAAAATGATCCTTCTTTATTAAAACTTTATTACTAAAAAACACCGAATACCCAAATTTTGAAAGACATGAAACAGAAATCAAATTTCTTCTTATTTCTGGTGCATAAAGACAGTCTTCTAATACTAATACCCTACCACTACCAAACTATAATCTCATGACTCCAACTGCTTCCACTGCGACTCTTACATCAAATGCAAGAAAAAGGTAAATCTCCTCGTTACTGAGCTTTCTGGTTACTAGAACCCCTGCAATGAATTGCAAACATGATTAGTGGCGCCTGAGTCTACACACCAGGTATTAGTAGAATCTGGCACAAAACATGCCTCAATAACAAAAGACTAAAGTAAACCTCCATTAGCCTTCTTCTTTGCCAAATAGACCGGGCAGTTTGCCTTCCAATGTCCTTTCACTCCACACTCAAAGCACTTGCCTTGAGGTGCCTAATTCTCAGCCCGAACTACCTTCTTGCCTTTCCCCTTATTTTTCTTAAATTTACCTTTGGGATGTTGGGTGGGTTTCTTCTTTCCGAATCCTTTACCTTGAGGCTTAGACCTAGAAGAAACCTCAGTAACCATAACACTGACCTTGGGTTTTACAACGGTCTCTACTGCCTGTAAGGCATTCAATAGTCCAGGTAATGTGTAATCAAGCTTGTTCATATTATAGTTAAGCCTGAACTAATTGAATGACTCGGGCAGAGACTGTAAAATAAAATCAACTTGGGATTCTGCATCAAGATCTGCTCCCAAGACCTCCAGTTCATTTAAGTAAGCAATCATTTTTAAAACATGGTCTCGAACTGGAGTACCCTCAGCCATCATAGTGTTAACTAGGTTGCGAAATGCAATTTGACGAGCATCACGTCCATGCACACCAAACATCTCCTTAAGGTTGAGCATTATATCTTTAGCAGTAGGCATAGATTGATGCTGGTGGTGGAGTACATTTGACATGGATGCCAATATATAGCACTTAGCCATCTCATTAGCCTTTGCCCACCGCTCATAACACTCACGGTCCTCTTTAGAAGAATCTAAGGTAGGAAGTTCGGGACAATCAGTTGATAAAACATATATGTGCCCTTCAGCAGTAAGCACTATATCCAGATTACGTTTCCAATCTACATAATTTGGTCCAGTTAATTTATTTTCCTTGAGGATAATTGACAATGGGTTGAATGAAGGCATTTTATCTTAAAGTCAAAACATAAATAAACATATAAGAATACATGTACGCCAATGGGTATTAGCATCAAATATGTATAAGTGTCTAGTGATCTCCTCTACAAAACCACAACTACATATTTGAGTAAATTAGAATACTAACTCTGTGATTACATGGCTCCTTGGGGAGATCATATGTTGCCACTAGTTAGCGGGAATCCCATCACTAACATACCATCTAGACATAAATGTCAAGTATTTAGTAACTTCCAAGTTTTCTTTAGCCTTCTAAAATATGAAAGTACTATCACTCCTTGGGGAGAATACCTATTATATTTTAGTCAAGTGTATACCATGACCTTAAGTTAAAATTCGTTTTGTGAGTAAGTGTTTCCTTGGGGAAAAATTTCACTCCCACTCATTCTGATTTAAGCTTAAAAAAAATGTGACTCAACTTGGTAACTTAGTATGTTGACACCCTTCATAGAGGAGCCCTTTATAATTAGAAACGAGGTGACAACATCCCTTACCTTGAGTTGGTCATGGAATGCCGTGGGGTATTGTATCTATACCCCTCACACACTTGAATTTTATTGTAGATGTTAAATACTAATTCATATTTCACACCACAAATATATATGAATCTATTTGAAGTTGTCTATGCAAATTATTTGGAAAGGTTATGTTTCCCACTAAATTTCTAGAAAACACATTTGTCACAATTTTATTTTATTAGAAAATTTAATTAATATTTTATAAAATAAAATGATCTTGACAAATGAATTCTAGATAATCTAATTTAAGAGGATTTTATTATTTATTCTAGATAAACTAGGAAAAATCAAAACCCTTTATCTAATTAGAATTATACTTTGCTTAGGACCCTTTTCAAATTCCAATTAACTTGCATAGATAACAACAATATGCATGAATTTAGTCCATAGATCAAATACATAATTAATATCATGATCCTATCATGTAAAATAATTACCATGCAACAAATAGATAAATATAAACAATAGGATTCCTCCAAGCCATAAAATCCTATTAAAACAATAATAATTTAAATCTGGTCGACTTCATAAGATTCAGCAACAAATGAGTCTTCCAAAAAATATGAAGTGTACTTCACCGCAACTGCTACACATTTGATGGGATCCAGCAACATGTACTTACCATATGACATCAATTGCTTGAAATCAATTTCTGGCCTAGCAAAGTTTAACCATTCCAATGACTAACCAAACACCATGATGACATCATAATCACAATGCACCATGTACACATTTTGAACTTGTAGAAGTCAAACATGTAGATCAAGGATGGATACACCCTCAAGTCTATAACAATTGAGGTGTATAGTAATGTCAATTCCCTTTGCTCCGATCCGGTACAAAAGGGCCCAGACGTGGGTTTACATGATATTCAAACCAGGAGTAGTACATTTAATCTAGATCAAAATAAAATAAATGGCATAGGCGAAATAGATTTGGATCATCCATTCACGGGAAATTCGATCCAAACTCCCCTTTATAATTGCCAAACAACCTACTACATCATATCTACTTCTAAACTTTGAAGGAATCCAATAATAATAAAAAAAATAATCATCACACATCCAAAAACCACATATATATGAACGATTCAAATGCAGAATTAAATTTGATGATCCATGAACCTTTTTTTTATATTTTATATTTAACCTTTTCATCAATCAATGATCTGTGAGACCGCTCTGATACCACTTGTTGGAAATATTACAGAAAATACAGCGGAAGGATTTCAAAATTTTCTGGATCCTCACAGTAGTTGATTAATCAAACGATTAAGTAAAACAAAATTATTTTTTATTCGTTACCTCAAACTCTAAAGTTGAAGATGATACAGTATGTAGCCTTTGTCATCACCGGACATTCACCGTTGTTCTCCCACCTTTAGATGCGCATGAAGATGGTAGGAATCTCCCAAGCCACTCAAAGCTCTCAATATGGTGTATGTGATTTTTCAGATCGTTAGTTTTCCTAACAGATATGCCTGTATATATAAGATATGGATACAGAGATATAGTAGCACTATATCTATTCTCTTTTAAATTCAAATTAAAAATAAATTTAATTTTAATACATATATATTTATCTTTACAAAAAAGATAAATTATCCATATACTTATATATAAATACAATCTATTATATACAAACACCATACACAGCTTTAGTATGCACCCTACGATTAGGAGCCAACGATGGGATTTGATGGCCATCCTTTTTCTTGGCTTCTAATCACATCTTAGCCAATCTGATCAATCCTTGATCTAACTAAAACTGATTAATTACAGACACACCCTACTACAATGCTGTAATCGCACTCCAAGAAAATGAAAATTATGCTTAGGCCCAACTCACTAAATTTATCTACAAATATACCCCTCCACATTAATAAGCAACACAAGGTAAAATATAATTGACTGTCTACCTTTTTCGTCACCTATTATTTATCACTTTTGAAAACTCTAGTTATCCACAATCGATCACGTATGGAAAGACCATACTAACCTTTTTACAAATAATTATTATTTAACTATAAATAATATATATAAAAACTGGTTTAGGAAAAACCCAACTGAGTACTCAGATTTCTGTGATCGAATGAAACTATCCAAAAGTTATCCAACATGGATTCCATATTGAAGATACACGTTCACAGACCTCATATACTAATCACCCAACATACCGAGGTGTTGATCATAAGATCTCACTATGTAGTATATCAAAGTAATTGGCATAAGAGTGCTGAGTCCATATCTCCTCAGGATTAAGAGTAATTTACAATTTAATGAACTAGATAAATAAACACTTAAGAGACAGTCATTTAGTGCAGTAATCTAGTTAGCGATCATGTTCAACGCATCAACCACACTAACATATAAGTTGTGAGTTCAACAACTCCAATCACAAAGTTATGTCACCACACCATGTAGCAACTATATGTTACAGTCGTCCATATGAATTGTTCCAAATTCGTACTAACTGTAAACTAAGTTTCAAGTTGAAAGGAACTGATGATCACGAACTGCCGTGTGTGAATCCTTTCCATACACCTAGATCATCTACAATTCAACTTGAGGACACATTAATACATTACTCGTGTACTGAAATGATACAGGCATACCCATAATATGTAATAACAATAAATAATAAATTCAATTTATTAATAATAAAAGGTCTTGACGAGTGGCTTTAAGGGCATACAAACCCAACATAAGAAACAAGTTCGCCCGAGTAGATTCAGAGGAGGTATGGGTTTGGGCAACATCATCGACAATAATATGCGTCTTATGCTTAAGTGGCCTTGGAGATACGGTTCGGAACCAAATGCCTTATGGAGGAGAATTCTATGTGACAAATATTGTCTGGACCAGGACAATCCAAGATGGCCAGAGCACTCTAGAAGCAATTAGTCCACTTTTATGAGATGCATACACAAATTAATTTCTGGGAATTCAACACATGCACAGATATTTAAGGAAGGTATGGACATGCGACTCGGAGATAGCTCTAAAATCAAACTATGGACAGACTGTTGGTTAGGGGAGGTAAATCTCATGAACTCATACCGGAGAATGTATGCATTAACCATAAACAAGGAAGGTTGCATCAAGGATTTCGGATCTTGGACTGACTCAACATGGGCCAGGGATATCAAACTCAGAAGAAACATTTTTGGATGGGAAAGGAATCAATGGTACTCTTTGATTCACAAATTACACTATGTAATACTCTGTAAATCTAAGCCTGATTTCCTTATGTGGAAATTTGATGAAAAAGGTATTTTCTCGGCTAAAAGTATCGGCAGGTCTGTTGAAGCAATGAACCATCTAGATTCACCCCCATTATACTCAATTTGGAAAAGCTCGATTCCCCCGAAAGCTCAAATCTTTTGTTAGAAAGCTCTCCAGGGCAAAATAGCAGTGAAATTCAATTTAAAGAGACTTATTCAATTGGAGGAGGATGCAACCAAATGTGTTCTTTGTCAATCATTTGAAGAAACCATGGACCACTTACGTCTTTATTGCAAAATTTCTTGGGAAATATGGGGCAGCTGCTTGCAGTGGTGGATGATTATTGTGTGCCCACCGAACTCATTTTCACGAATGTGGCATCAATGGCAAGAGCTAAACACCAACCGACAGTCATGCAAGCATGGGACTCTCTATTTTTGCCATCTCTTGGTCCATCTGGCTATGGAGAAATGAATGAATTTTTCAAAACAAACAATCTTCCACTTCGGACCTCATCGATGTAATAAAGCTCAGGTTTTTTTGGCGGTTAAGATCCTCAATCCCCACTTACCCGTACTCTTGCACAAATTTTCTGCAAAATATTTCGATGAGTTGATAAATCCATCAACATAGAAAATCAAAAGTGCAGAGGGAATGGTCCCCTCCATCAGCAGGTGATGATGCCAAAATCTGGGTAAGAGTAATTATATGAGAGAGATGGGCACAGTGAACTTTGGATGTGGTTCGGCCCCGTTAATGAGGTGACCTACATCCATGGGTGTGTCGGTGCACTTTCACTAACAGATCACCGGCGACTATTGGTGAGCCAACAAAGTGGGCGGCGCTACCAGAGAACCGACCGGATATATGGGTGATTGTGATGTAACTTGCTATTCTCTAGGTTAAGAATGCGACCCCTTCAATGGGGATGAGTGACCTCTTTTATAAGTGCAAGAGACCACCCGTACAAGGTAAGTCTACAGATTAGGAAGCTTAATATGTTTACAACTAATTTATATGAATTTAGGAGAGTTTCCTAAGTGGTTTAGGAAACTACATGCTCATTCCATTTAGTCTTCTAGCCAAGATAGGATACTGTCCGGAGGCTTGTTGGTTAAGCAATCACGCCCTCTGGTGGTGCGCCAATGTAGGACCAGTCGGGAACGAACATCCGGGCTTTTGATCGAATCGGATGGTTTTACGTATTGGCCCAGGATGGCGGTGTAGTTGATGTTGTCAGTATCAAGATATAAAAAGTATACTTTACTTTTCTAAAGATTTGCAGTGTGGAAGTAAAGGTCGAATTCAAAGAGATTGATTAACTATAGCTCTTTAATTTTAAAACCTAAATTTAGCTAATTAAGAAAACGGATTTGATTTTAATTTGAATTAAACTAAGAACAATAAAAATAAATCTAAATTATGAAAGCAATTAAAATAGTTGTGTTTAATGATATTTAAAGGAACCTAGGATTGTAAATCCACCACTAGCTTCATAATAAGGGTATTTATGAATTACTTTAGCTTATTAAGTTGGATGATAATGGGGAATTGTAGCTACAAGCCCAATTCCTCCGTCAAGAAAATAACTATGGTTCAAGCACCAACATAATTCATCTTCGGTTAGCACGAATTATCCCACACTAAACTAGGGTTGTGGTATAATCCGTCTAATCTAGGCATGGACTATTCGGATACTTGATAGCACAATTCAATAAAGCACCATTACATGTAAATAACCTATATAAGCACAACAAACATAGATCATTGAGCACATCATAGTCAAAATAGATCTAAGACAAGAATAAACTTTGAAAGTAATAATTTTAATCAATAGAAGCACGATTTATTTATAAAAATCCTCGGAACATGTAACTGTCATCCATACATAATAAAACTAAAATAAAAACATAAATAAAACCCTATTACTTGGCTAGGGTTTCATTGAAATCCTAGATCTAGAGTCTAGTTGTCCATAGAAGCGGTAGATGGCAAGAGGTTGATGGAGGAGGCCATGGAAATCCTTGGTCTTCTTCTTCTTCTCCTTGCTTTCCCCTCTTCAATGGCTGAAAGTATGGTTGTATATTGTGTGTATAATATTTGCCCACCCTTTAATTGAAGTAAAATAGGGTGTATATAGATTTACAATAAGTTTTTGGAAGCTTTCCTAACCCGAAACGCACTAAAACAGCTGTTATTTCCAATCCGGACGTCATTAAGTAGTTTCGTTCGCGTAGGAATCATCAGTATACTGAAATACGCAAGTTCCATTTTTACACATGTCGTGCGAGCGGGCCGCGCGAGCGCGATATGGGGACCTCGCGCGAACGGATCGCGTGAGCGAATTCTGGACTTCCGCGCGAGCGGGTCGCGCGAGCGATTTCTTGATTTTCGCACGAGCGGGTCGCGCGCGCGATGTGGTTTTTTCAGCTTCTTTTGCTCTGCTTTTTCACCTTATTTAGCCTGGTTTACTTGATTTCTTCCAAAACCTGTCAGAAAATAGAAAACGAAGTAAAAATATACAAAAATAGGATAAAAAAGTACTAACAAACGTATGTTAAGGCGTATAAATAAGATCTGTTCTCTCCCGATCACACCCCCAAACCTACATTTTGCTAGTCCTTGAGCAAAACTAAAATAAAAACTAAACTACCTATAAAATACTACTCCATTTTCGCATGGATCGCGATTGCATTTAGCATATGCAACAAGCCTTTTAAACCCCTTGGTGTCCCTAGTCGGACTAGTAAAGTCTCGTGAGGGTTCTCGTCAACAAGTCACCCACAACCATCTTTATTAACTTATCAATTTAAAAACTTTTATTAAAAACAAAGAACATAATATTCAATACTCCTTCATCACAGAACGATGATTTGAAATAGAATGACGAACAAGAAGAAACGGAATCACACGTCTACCTACATCATAAAATAGAATCATAAGCACATGCATCGTATAAATCCATAGAGTTTCTCATAAAATTGCACGTCTGTGATGTCGTTGTGAAATGAACACGCGTATGTCATGAACTTGGAATATACTTCAGATGACCATCTAACTATGCTTCGACTACGAATCTCACAATGTCAATTACACTCTAAAATGAAACACTCAGAAATAGGTGTAATTTTTCTAAAATATGTGAGTAAAGGAAATATGTTTTCAAAACGAGAAATGCTAACATATGTGTAGACACCCCATTTTTTCGGCTATCAGATTTAGGAGACCCATAGCTTGGTGGTTCACAATGATCGGAAAAGGACTCAAAAGGACTCCTGGAAGTTGGTTCTATTTCTCAAAATGCTCAGAATGACCAAAATGCCCCTGAAAGCCATAAAACTCCCAGATTTGGTCCCAAAGTTCTAGAAATATGCTACGTCGTAAGAAAAGTATTCAAATGAGTTTTAAAAGAAAAATCGGATGAAATCGTCGGCTCCCAGAGACCCCCGGAAGTCCCGGAAGTTCCCGAAAAGTCCCCGTTGACCGGTTTGACCCAGGTTTGACCAGGGTTTGACCAAGTTTGACCAAAGTCGTCCAAATTCACCGAAATCATTTTTAAATCATGAAAAAAGTGTTAAAACAAGTTCCGAAAGAAAATCGAGTGAAAACATCAGCTCCCGGGAACTCCCGGAGGTTTTCAGAACTTCCCGGAAATCCCAGGTTTGACCAGTTTGACCAGAATTTGACTTTGGAACCGGAGCGCCGTAACATTTTTCAAGCATTTTTCATGGATACTAGAGGTCAATAGCTTTCCAACGGTATATCGCACATAATTTCCGGACTATCGCAAATACCGCAAAACTTTTCAAAGTGACCTATCCCCGAAATATTTCTTATGTAAAGTAGACTCCAATACCTTTCCAACGGTATATCACAACCTTAGTTTGGAGTTCATATGCATTTTCTGTGAATTTTGGACGAAATAGGGCCTTTTCGCGAATACCGGAACCTCAGGGGGCCTAAACAGCATTATCTGGACGAAGGGAGGAGCAGTGCCGCCGCGGCACTGGCCCAGTGCCGCCGCGGCACTCCCCTCCAGAACAGTGAGTTTTTGTAATTTATTTTGGGGGTCCAATTTGATATATTAGAAATCAAAACGACGTAGTTTTGGTTCCCAGCTTATTTTGGACCAATGGGAGACCATTTTAAACTTTTTAAAACTCCATTTACCACCCCTCCTTTGCCTATAAAAGAAGCCATTTACTTCCATTTAGGGGGGAGACATGGAAGCTTAGAGAGAGCTTAGGAAGAAACTCTAGAGAAATATAGAGAGAGAAAGAGAAGAAGTAGCCTTCTTCTTCGATTTTTTTCTATTCAAAGTGAGTTTTAATCTTATTTTCTTCCATCACCTCTCATATACCCCACATTCAAATAATCCCCAACCATCATTCTTGAGTATCTATGAGATAGGAAGCTACTTCCATGTCCATATGTCAACACATATGAGTGAAACACCAAGCTACAAGTCCAATATCTCAATGAATATCAACTATTGATTGCTATTTGAATGTTTGTTTACTTTTATGTTCATCTCTCTCTTAACCTCATTTCTTTTGACTTTTCTTTGATTATTTAGTTGTTCATCATCATCTAGATGACATGTTGTTTGAGGAGAGTGAATCCTTATGGATAGTAGCTCTTGACCTCAAAGACATGTTTGATGGATGATGATTCTACCTTCAATACATTCATATGTATTCTTGAAGCCATATTCTCAAACAAAACTATGTTTGTGCAAATAATATTGGGAGTTCTTTGATGATTCAAGGTTGGATGATATTCTAAGTGGTCACATGGTCATCTCAAGAGTTTAAGTTCATGCTTTGAACATCTATTTCAAAACCCCCAATCAAGAACTCAAACTCTATTTCAAAACCCAAATCCATTTTCTTCAAGAATGATCCAAAACAGTGAGCTGTTCAGATTCAAAGATTTGTTTTGAATTAAATACTTGAGTTATGATGATGAAACCACTTGGAAAATCTTCCTAAGACATCATAGTTTGTCCCCAATATTTCCCATCAATTATAGAGATGTGAAAGTATTTGTTTTGGATGTGAGAAGTTCATATTCATAATCTGCCTCTGTTCTCACAGAATGTTCACCCAACCTCTTGCACTTATTCTGGATATTTTCGTCACTGTACATATATCTTTTCTATTTGTTTTATAAAACTTGGGTGTCTTAGAAAACTTTTGGTGTATATTGGGTCATCATAAACCTTTTCTTTGATTTATGAAAAATCATACAAAATCAGTCAACAGTGCAGCTTTTGTTTCTGAGTCATGTGTACATTCTGATTTATTTCTTTTAACCTGTGATAGCTATTGATGTTTGGCTTTTTGGGTTATTTTCTAGACACAATAAGTATGATCTCTGATTTTTATCACATGTTTCTAGGCACGTTTGACCTCCCATTATAATGTTACAATGTAATGCATACAGTCTGTCCACTATTCACAGCATCTCACTTTTTGGCTTTCACACTTTGCTGCAACACTCTCTTGTATCTAGATGAACCCATATCCCATGCACATGTTCTTTACCACTTTTAGCATGTTATATCATATCATGTATCATCTATCCTCTCATGTATCATACTCCCATAGATTCATGAGTTTGGTTTCCAAATGAAACCATGGTTTGCAAATACTTGGGAAGTGCTTGAAATAAGTTAGGAATTGATATTCCAAGTGGTTAGAATATTCATCCAAGATCTGGAAGTATACTTTCAAAACCCTCATTTCAAAACCCCCTCTTAAACCCCTCATTTTGATTTCAAGAAATAAACCTTGTTTTTCTCAAAACCCTCAAAACAGTGAGTCATTTAACTTCAAGGAATTATTTTGAGTTCAATTCTCAATGTATGAATGCAAGACCACTTGGAAAGTCTTTCTAACTCACTACAGAACACCCATGATTTTTGGCTTGACTTGGAAGTACTTGAAAATGGTCCATTTGGACCCAAACATTCCTTCCAGACATTCTGTCTTTGCTGTCACAGCAGCTAGGTCCACTTCCAACTTGTTTTACAGACAACTTTTCCAAACGGGGTGGTCCTAACTTATTTTTCCCTTAAACTTCAATGTCTTAGGGAACGTTCTGTATAAAATGGGCCTCTAGATCATTAGTTTTCATTTTCTAAGATTTTTCAACATTTCAGTCGACGGTACAGACTCTGTTCCTGAGTGACCTTCATTGTTTATATGCTTTCTCTCAATATGTGATATATATTCAAGATTGGCCTTTTGGGTTGTGTTCTAGACACAATAAGGAAGATCTCCATAAAAAATCATGCATTGAAAACATTCCTAACCCCTCTTTTCAATTTCCAAAAGATGATGCTACTGTTCTGTCCACTATTCACAGCAAGCACATTTTAACTTTCATTCTTTGATTTGATGCTTATATGCATTCCAAATTAGTTCATATCTTAGGAAGTAGTTCATACTACATTTGTACATATCCCACATTGATTTCATCCATCCATTCATACACATTTTAGACTTCTATGTCATTCTAGGAATCCATGAACACAAAACACACTACAACCTTGGCACACTCTAGATATATACATTGCATCCATGCAAAGATTTGGGGTTTTTGTAGCTCCTAATCTAAGAAGATTATAATGAATGATCATGATCACACGTTCATGCTCCCCTCGATCTAATCGTCCTTTCTCATCTGTCCCGGGGATTGAGAAATCTTCTTTTCTCAAAGATTAACATGCATCATACTAGTTTGCTAAGTATATTTTACTTTCTTTGATTTATTTGTTTCAAGAACAATTCATGTCCCTTTAGATTAGGAAAACTTTATTATCTGATGCATGATTAGACGATTTTTCCTAGGTTTATTTGTGTGATCTTTCACTTTGCATTGTGTGATATTTGGCTTAGATCTTATGAATGATATCTTATCTTTAGATCTTCCATTTCAAATCTCCTTATGTGATGTAATATACTATCATAATATTTTTTGTCGAACCATACATAGTATAAGATGATTATTTGGATGCTAATTGAGGCCCGTCGAAAGACGGGGCGAGTTGAGGGTGTTTTAGTCGCGACAAAGGCTCCTTCCTCTCTCATACCAAAACCCCGAGCCAAGTTCTTTGGTTATGAAGGGCCGGTGCCCTTTATCCGTTTGGGTGAGTCAAATTTGGGTTTCTTGGTTCCCTAAAGACCAAGTGGCGACTCTGTATCTGTTTTCAACAGACCTTTTCTCTTTCCTTGATTCAAAATCAAACGAGTTTCGAAAACAAAACGAAGCGGTGGAAGCCCGGTATCCACAATATGACTCAAAAAAGACGCATGACACGAAAGAACGGTAGTCTCATGGATAGGATGCCAACAATCAAGAAAAATTAATCATTACCATATTTTAATCCCCCTCCCATCGTTTACATATCCGAACCATGTTTCCTAGGATCAAATAGGACTTTTCAAAGGTTGTAACGTGTCTCAGGCAGTGAAAAAGGATAGAAAAGATTTATTAGGCAGTTTTAGAATGGCATTGTAAGGCATGTTCGATTTCTTTCATTCTCTCTTCTACCAACTTTCATCTTTTCATTCTCTTCTTTTCATTCCTTTCAATTTTTTATCCTTCTTTTTTTTTCTATTTTTTCAACCTTATTCTTTTTTTTTATTCTTTATTCTTTTCCTTTTCATTCTTCTGAAACGAATATTCAGTGAATACCAAGGTAACTCCCCCAAACACCATCTTATTTTTTTCTTCTTCTCAATCACACATCGCCTTAACACCACTAAAAGTTGACAAATCTCTCAGTGGTGAACTCCAAGTTTGTCAAGTCGGAGCAAAAATAGGATAATGGTAGTTAAAGAAAAAGACATTTTAATGGCTCAAAGGGCGAACTAAGGAAATTTTATCATTTATCGGTCAGTAGCAGACAAAGAAGGCCTAAAATCATCTCCTATGGTCATATGGTTCTTCAACTTTTACGACAGAAGATTATTTAGCATGGTAACAAATATTTTAACTTGACTATCAACCAAAACAAGAATAATGAGACTAAACACCAAGTAGATGCGCTCTTCCAAATGAAATTCGACAAACACAAAATGTATTTATAACCCTCTAAAAAGAAAAGATAGGCTCAAAACCTCACCGGGTTTAGTCTCCACCTTGTGTTATCTAAAAATCCGAATCATATTATAGTTCACATCAAACATGTATTCAAGCGACTACGTGCAGTGCATAGATTAATGTGCAAATCTATGATATAAAACTATGATTCAAACGATACATAACTTAAAACATCATATCATGACTTTAGCAAATGTTTAATCACATCTTCTGTTGTTTACCATTCTATAACAATCATAGTTACATAACAAGAAGTATCAAATAGAGATTGTAAAAACGTCGGTAACATCGTTTATTTAAGCAGAAGTGCCGAATTTTTTTTTAAAAAAAAATTAGTGCATAATAATGTGCATGTGTGTGCATATCCCCAAACCTAAACCTTTCATTGTCCCCAATAAAACAATAAAATGAAAGAAAGGAAAGAAAAGGACGTAAGGAAGGAACGATATTACCTCAATCTTGGCAATCACAAACAGGTGAACACAAAGGAATATGTCAATAAAGCTTAATGTTACCTGTTAGTTCTTGATAAAAGACGAACAAAGAAAATAATAAAAGCACCTAAAAGAACTATAACTAAACTAAACGAAATTAAATAAACTATAAGAATTAACAATACTATAAAGACAACGAAAATAAACTATACAAGGAAAAAAGAATAACCAGAACGTATGAAAATAACAAACGACTCGATCTATAAGGACCTAAGAAACAAAAACAGAAAAAATAAAAACTATGTGACAGGTGTGGGGGAAGAACACAAAAATCAAAAGAAAATTTCAGAAAAAGGGGGAATCGTGCGAGCGGGCTTCGCACGCGCGAATCCCTCTGCGAGACTGTTTTTTTTTTTTTTTTTTCAAAATCTCGCGCGAGCGAGATACCTCGCGCCCGCGAAATGAGGCACGAGTAGAAGCTGAGGCTCATAATTGAAAAGGTAAGAAAATTCCACTAAGGCACATTCTCGCGCGAGCGACGTCTTGCGCGAGCGGCCCACGCGCGCGAGAATGGTATTTTCTCTTGGCTCACTTATTTCATGTACATAAATTAAACGTAACTTTACTCCAACCCCCAAACCTGTCCAGAAAACTCAAAAACTGACCAAAATGACCCAAAAACATGGACAAATAAGATAAACAGACAAAATAAAGCTTAGGTTGCCTCCCAAGAAGCGCTAATTTTTACGTCTTCAGCTAGACCGTTCTAGCTCAAGATTCAAGGAGGCCGTAAATAGGACTGCGTACCCCTAAGAATATCAGGAAGAGCCCGGTGGTAAGCAGAAACCATATCGCTATGTAGCAATTCATTCAACGGTTCATCCTTTTCGGTTTCAAATCGATTCTTCACCTTTTGTGTAAATTCGTCATTAGGGTCCAGGTTATTCAAATCCATCCACTTATTACTAACCATAATATTTCCCTCACACACATATTTATTCCTATATTAGGTTCAATATTCCGTCGTACCTCACTCTCCGCTTCACATAGGTAATCGTCGTCTTTAGGAGGTTGATCAATAGCGTTAAAAACGTTTAGTTTAAGGTTCATGTTCCCGAATGACACTTTCATTACACCCGTTCGACAATTGACACGCGCATTAGCCGTGGCTAAAAATGGATGACCTAGAATGACAGGAGTGTGCTTCCTAGCATCTAGTACGGGTTCAGTATCAAGGACCATGAAATCAACAGGATAATAGCATTTGTCAACTTTAACTAAGACGTCCTCGACGATTCCTCTAGGTATTTTGACGGAACGATCTGCTAATTGAATAGTAGCGGTCGTAGGTTTAAGTTCACCTAAACCTAGTTGTTTATAAACGTGATAAGGTAAAAGATTAACACTAGCTCCTAAGTCAAGGAGAGCCCTATGAATTACAGTGTCATCTATGACACATGAAATTGTAGGCGTACCTAGATCTTTATACTTCGTTGTAGCGTGTTGGAAAATAGAACTTACTTTTTTCGTGAGAAAGACCTTTTTAGGAGTAGGACTACACAATTTACATTTTTGAGTGCAAAGATCTTTAAGACATTTAGCGTAAGCGGGAATTTGTTTTATAGCATCGAGGAATGGAATATTGATTTAACTTGTTTAAATACCTCGAGTATATCTTCTGTTTTTGACCCTTTCTTAGACAAATGTGACGGTCCATCAACATTTGGTAGATAAGGTAACTTTGGAACATAGTTAGTTCGGACCGGTTCTTTTTCCTTTCTTCTTTGATTCACGTCCTCACTCCTCTCTTTATTCGAGTTAACGTTTGCATCCCTCATAACCTCCCTCGGAATCTCAACAACTTCTTCCTCTCGAGTAGTCGTCCTAGTTGACACAGCGTTCACTTGCTCACTCGTACCACCCACCTCGTATTGTCCCTTAGGGTTCGGAATAGGTTGACTTGGCAACTTACTCTCGGTTAAACGATTTAGCGTGTTAACTATTTGTCCCACTTGGGACTCCAGTTTTGCAATGGACTGGGTGTGGGAATGTACTAACTGGATCACCAGACCAAAACTTTCAAGTGAGGCCAACACCTTCTCCTCAAATGCATTATTACGTGGAGGTTGAGGAGGAGGTTGTTGGTATTGACATTGTTGAGGTTGAGTTCGATAAGTATTAGAAAAATTAGTCGACATAGAATTATAATTATTCCGTGGGAATTGTTGGATAGAATTAACATGTTGCTAAACAAACTCCGGGAATTGAGATGCAGAAGGACATGCAAAGATATTATGAGATGGTTCAGAACATAATGCACATACTTCTAAAGAAGGTGGAGTGGACCTAATTCCCATCCTCATAAGTTGGTCAAGTTTTCTATTTAATTCTTGTATTTCAATTGAATGACTTGACTCGAACTTTACCTCTCGCTTAGGTTGAAGGTACCCCTCAGAACGTACCGACACCGCTTGGTGCATCGAATTCTCACTCAACGTTTCAAATATTTTCCAGGCCTCGTCGGCGCTTTTGTGTAGGAAAGTACCCGCACAAACAGTGTCGACGGTATTACGGACTGAGGGAATAAGTCTCTCATAAAAGACTTGTACCAACTGCCACTTAGGAACCTGATGATGTGAACACGAGTGTAATAATTCTTTAAATTTTTCCCACGTGTCGTAAAGTGTTTCCCCATCTTGCATCACAAAATTTGTTATAGATTTTCTTATCTGATTCGTACGCATAATAGGGAAAAACTTTTGTAAAAATGCGGTGTGTAAGGCTTCCCATGTTCTAATTGTGTTTGGCTCAAGTGACTGAAGCCAGTATTTAGCTTTATCTTTTAAAGAGAATGGAAAGAGCCTCAATTTTAATTCATCATCAGTTAAGTTTTGAATTTTTAAAGTAGAGCATATATCCTAAGTGTTGATATGGATCTTCATTTAGACGGCCATGAAAAGAAGGAAGTAGCGAGATGTTAGATGACTTTATCTCAAAGTGAGATGCAGTCGCCTCTGGTAAGTCAATACATGTTTGTGGCGTGTAAGTCGTAGGAATAAAGTAATCTTTAAGTGGAGGAGGTGGCAGTATATTAAGATTATTCATATTATTTCTGTTGTTTCCGTCAGCCATTTTAATCGGTTCGATTTTAAAAGTTCGAGTTCTCCTTAACCGTTTAAGGGTACTTTGAATTTCGGCCTCAAACAACGACGATGGTTTTGGAGTCGAATCGTCATCTATTTTCAACTGAGCTCTCGGAGCTTGCGTTGAAGACCTACTAATTCTAAGGGTACGTTCAATTTCAAGATTGATAATGTAATTCAGGTTTACTAGAACGTGTACCAAACATAAGCTAAAAAGAAAATAAACTAAAAACAAACACTGACTCAAATAATAAAAAAAAACAAATAGCAATCACGCAACTAAGATAACCAAGCACTCAACTACTGTGATGCATGAATATTATCCTATAATGCAATGACCGCGTCAAGCCCAGCGCCCTGGGTTTCCTAGCTAATGCAGTGCAATTAACCCTAAACTAATGCAAATAGTGCGTCACAGCGCCCTGACTTACAGTGGTTTAAAGCGAGTTTCAAAAGAAGCAATTTATTTGAATTCTTCTATTTTATTTTTTTTCCGCGTAAGCTCCTTTGATGTGATTAGCTAATCCACTTGAAAACGTTAGAATTTTGACGACTTGAGAAACTACAAAATAAAAAGAAAAGTTAGTAACTTAAAATAAAACAAAAAATAATAAAAAGAAAACCTAATCTAATATTTACGAATTAACTAAACTAGAATTCTAAACCTAAAGGTAGTAATGCAATCCCCGGTAATGGCGCCGAAAATTGATGTTGTCAGTATCAAGATATAAAAAGTATACTTTACTATTCTAAAGATTTGCAGTGTGGAAGTAAAGGTCGAACCCACAGAGATTGATTAACTACAGCTCTTTAATTTTAAAACCTAAATTTAGCTAATTAAGAAAACGGATTTGATTTTAATTTGAATTAAACTAAGAACAATAAAAATAAATCTAAATTATGAAAGCAATTAAAATAGTTGTGTTTAATGATATTTAAAGGAACCTAGGATTGCAAATCCACCACTAGCTTCATAATAAGGGTATTTATGAATTACTTTAGCTTATTAAGTTGGATGATAATGGGGAATTGTAGCTACAAGCCCAATTCCTCCATCAAGAAAATATCTATGGTTCAAGCACCAACATAATTCATCTTCGGTTAGCACGAATTATCCCACACTAAACTAGGGTGTTGGTATAATCCGTCTAATCTAGGCATGGACTATTCGGATACTTGATAGCACAATTCAATAAAGCACCATTACATGTAAATAACCTATATAAGCACAGCAAACATAGATCATTGAGCACATCACAGTCAAAATAGATCTAAGACAAGAATAAACTTTGAAAGTAATGATTTTAATCAATAGAAGTACGATTTATTTATAAAAATCCTCGGAACATGTAACTGTCATCCATACATAATAAAACTATTATAAAAACATAAATAAAACCCTATTACTTGGCTAAGCTTTCATTGAAACCCTAGATCTAGAGTCTAGTTGTCCATAGAAGCGGTAGATGGCAAGAGGTTGATGGAGGAGGCCATGGAAATCCTTGGTCTTCTTCTTCTTCTCCTTGCTTTCCCCTCTTCAATGGATGAAAGTATGGTTGTATATTGTGTGTATAATATCTGCCCACCCTTTAATTGAAGTAAAATGGGGTATATATAGATTTACAACAAGTTTTTGGAAGCTTTCCTAACCCGAAATGCACTAAAATAGCTGTTATTTCGAATCCGGACGTCATTAAGCAGTTTCGTTCACGTAGGAATCATCAGTATACTGAAATACGCAAGTTCCATTTTTACACATGTTGCGAGAGTGGGCCGCGCGAGCGCGATATGGGGAGCTCGCGCGAACGGATCTCGCGAGCGAATTCTGGACTTCCGCGCGAACGGGTCGCGCGAGCGATTTCTTGGTTTTCGCGCGAGCGGGTCGCGCGCGCGATGTGGTTTTTTCAGCTTCTTTTGCTCTGCTTTTTCACCTTATTTAGCCTGGTTTACTTGATTTCTTCCAAAACCTGTCAGAAAATAGAAAACGAAGTAAAAATATACAAAAAGAGGATAAAAAAGTACTAACAAACGTATGTTAAGGCGTATAAATAGGATCTGTTCTCTCTCGATCAGTAGTCAACCAGGATTCAAGGTGACTTGACTTCTCTTTTCTAAGGTGGCAAGGCTTGACTCTGACCTGGTATTTTTGTACATATCTGTTGTCCCCCATTTTTGAAACTGATGGGATGCACTACCAGATGAGTTTTAAAAATTAAGACTGCTTCCAAAAAACCATTTGGAAAAGTGCCCGGGATCTTACTCCGGGCGTGACTAATCGCGCTGGTCCTTCGGGGTCTAGATCGAGCGGTGGCTATGTGGGCCCGGGATCGACTTTGGCCACATGTCATCTGGTCACTGGTCTGGTCAGGATCCAACGAGGGTGGTATGAACACAACTGAACAATCAGGTCATAATCGGACCATCACATCTAGCATTAAATGCGTGCGTCTTTTGAGGTGGCATTCTAAGTGCCGGACGTGACAGTTATAGGTAGTTTTTTGCAAGAAGGCTTCTCGGCCGTTGGATCTGACTTGATCCAGACCGTCCGTGCTATATATATAAGGAACACTTGTTTATTTCTGCCATTCCTGCTGCCAAGTGATAGAGATACCGAGCAGTTTGAGAGTAAATGTTCCCGAGCAAGCTTTCCAAGCTCCTTTCTGCGTTAAATTTTTGTAAGCCTCCTCTCCTAGTCTCAATTCGTTGTGTTCCTTCTTTCCACTTTTCTTTTTATTTGAGTGAGGCTGGAGAGACCGAACCCTCTAGGTTTTGCGCGGGATTGGGATTTCTTATTCCTTAGGTTCTGTACCTTCTTTAGGTTCGAGGGTACTTTAGGTCAGTTGAACCAAGTTGCGTGTGCCAGAGTAGTACTGATCGAGTGCCACCTCTTCTTGAAAACCTTATATGCCTTGCCCATTAGGCTCATGACCTTATCTCCTCTATACCTTCAACTTGGAGTCTCTGACCCCTATTTAGGTTGTCTTTTACTTGCCCAACCCAACACAGGAGTACCAGAAATGAGTCACTCTAATTTTGATTCTACCTCCCGGTTAGAAGACGAAGAGTCGAGGTCTGGGACCCCAACTGAGCTAACGAGCATTCCCGAAGAGTGCCAAGAAAGGATCAGGGGCTTGGTTGAACATCCTGTCAACATCTGGGATGTCCTATCCCAATTGGGAGACCAGATAGGTGATCACTGGCCAGACTAACCTGCTGAAGCTCCTGCCTTTCCCACCATCATCTTGGGTAAGCGTTTGGTCAACTACGACTTCGACCACTCTCCATTGCTTTCATATTCTCCAGTTACTGATCTTTGACCCTTTTCCTTTTGTAGAGATGGCCCTTAGGAGAGACCCGGAATAGCTGAGGGCCATGCAGGGCTGCCGCTACTGCCCGGATGGTGGCAGTAGGAAAGAGGCCAGCTACTGAGGCCGCCAGCAGTGACCGCCCACTTAGGCAGCTCAAGCGTGGGTCGACGACTCAACAGGGCCCCGGGGAGATGTTGACTCCCTGCGTCGTTGTAGTGGGGTGTCATCGGCTCCCCGAGCAGACATACCATCCGGGACCCTGCTAGAGGAGTCCACGGAGATCCAGGAGAGGATCAGACCATGTCTTCTCCGTGGCCAAGTGGAGCGGTGCGCCAACCTCTCTCCCCAGGCCTTTCAGGGGTGGTTGTTCAGCCTCTCCCACCATGTAAGTGTTCCTGTCACACCCCCTTGCTTTTTATTTATTTTATTTGCTTTAGTGACTGACCAGTTTTCCTTATTTTTTGGCTTTATAAGTCGACTGCATGGCTACTGGAGCAGAATCCTTCTTGCCCGCCTTGGCAAAGAGGGCCACCGCTATTAAAGCTGCCTTGGCCGAAAAGCAGATGGCCCTGGAGCATCTGCCCATTGACCAAAGAGAGGGCCCTGGCCATGGAGAAAAATAGGGTCCAGGGCTTGGTCCTGAACTTGGGGGCAGCCCATGAGGAGTTGGCGGTGGCTCTGGCAGAGCTGGAGACTACCCGGGTTGGCCGTGTAACGGCGGAGGCCAAGGAGTGGGCACTACTGGAGGGGGCGGCGGGCTCTGGGTCCTCGGGGGAGACCTTTGACGACTGGTTTTTCCTGGGCTACGAGGACCTGAAGAGGCGACTGGCCCGGGACCACCCAAAGTGGGATACTTCCCCTTATGTGGGGATAGATTCTAATTACTGGGACCTGGAGCTTGCTGCTACTGAGGGGGCCGCCGCCCCGGGGGTTTCGGAGGGGGAGGCTGGAGGGGAAGCTGAGGAGAGGGTGGATATGGTCGATGTAGATGACCCTTAGCTTTCTCCCTTTTTTTGTATTTGCTGTTTGTTTTATTTTTTGTTTTTTTGTTTGTTTTTTTTTGGGAAAGGCTACTACAACTGCTGCAAAGCGGAGGTATTTGTAAAATACAACCGCGCTAAAAGGAAGAATTGTATTAGTTTTTATCATAACTTCCCGTTTTATCTGCAATTTGCATTACAAGGCTAATTTTTATACAATATGATTAATCTATGATAAGTTGTATTGTTTTAGCTGTTGTTTGTGCAGATCACTGCTGTGTGGACTAAACAGATGAACATCAGGATAAATGGAATGCTGGAATGAAAACAAGAAAAGTCAAAGCTGAATTTTGATGTTCGATCGATCTAACATAGTTCGATCGATCGAGCGTTCGATCGCTTGAAGAGTGTTAAAGCGCTTGAGGCTTACGGGTTCGATCGATCGAGAGAAGTTCGATCGATCGAACGGGGTATTTCCAGTAACATTCGTGTGCGCAGCAGATGCGGGTTTTTAACCCTAGTTCTTTGGTTTTCTTATATATATGTGTATTGTATACGTCCAGGGGGACGCCCACATTACATTTTTACAGTTTTAGAGAGAGAGATAGAGAGTTTGCTTGTGTTTTGTAGGTTTTCATTGAGTTTTTACATTGTGAACCGGATTTCACTAAGTTAATACTAGTACTCTTCGTTCCAGGTTATTTATATATTGCTCATTTACATTCTGCACTTTGTAGTCGTAGTTTAACCGTTCATCTCGTGGTATTGTATGCTAGATATTCTCGAATCCATAGTTTTTATAGTTTTCATGAAAAACTCGCAACCAAACAAGGTTTTAAATGTTTTCTTACGTTAAATATCAATCTGTGACACTCCAGACGATGTCTGAGTAGTCCCAGGTTGGGAGAACACGATGAAACAGTGATCTCCAGCTTCTGCCATGCAGCAGGATAATCGCTGTGTTCGATCGATCGAAGTTAGTTCGATCGATCGAACCAGAGACAGTCAAGCGATCGAAGTCAGTTCGATCGATTGAGGGATGAAGGTCTTCGATCGATCGAAAGCGCGTCGATCGATCAAACTCCCTGATTCTTGAGGATGTTCCCTGCAGTATTCCAGGACCTTTTTGTTTTAAGATTTGTTATCATTCTGTCCCAAAAAATGCTCAGTCTGTCAAAACAGTTTTTAAAACTAAGGCCCTAAGGCATTTTCTTTCAATACATTTTGCAAACCATCTTCAATGCTAACACCATTGAGGATGCGAGTCTTAACTATTGGATTAAACCGCTTTTACGTATTTTAATTTAATTGTGATGATATGGTCCCGGTCATGAAAGGGCCATGGATTCTCCATCTTTAGAGGAATACGGAAAACTGTGGGTAATGTACTCCTTTGTGCTTCAAGGCAACTGCATGGTAGATAGCTAGATTACTGTGGATTCGTGTAATCCCAACACTTTCTTTTTAAAGCCAAACATCTTAATTTAGAGTACTGTTTTAATTAGCTAGTTAGATCGTTAATTTAATCTTAATTATTTTCATTAGTAATCTTAGCTGTGGAACTTTGTGTTCTGCACCATCGTTCAATCTTATTCATTTTATTTTGTTTTCTTTGAGGATAGTCTAATTCAATAGGTCAACACCTTCCCTGTGGGATCGACCTGGTCTTACCAGTTACTACTTGCACGTCCACCTACACTTGGGTGTTGCACAAGAGCGCACAAGATTTTTCACGTGTCAAGTTTTTGGCGCCGTTGCCGGGGAAGGCGACGATCAATTCCTTAGATTACCTCAGTCTCTCTTCATCTCTTTCTGTTTTTACTTTCTCTTCTTTTCAGTTCTTTTGGTAAACACTCACCCTAGGGACTCTCCCAGTTCATGTCCAAGAATTCCATTGAGGGAATTTTTGGAAATCCATTCTACCGCTCTGACTCTGATAGTTCCATCAACCCGATAGCCACTCCAACTGCATCAATGGATGATCATCAGAGTGAAAATGGTGACAATGTTGTGGTGCCAATTGATGAGGCGCTACGTCCTCTTTGCGATCTCATGCAACCAGAACATGCACCTACGCCCTCTTGCATTCAAATCCCACCGCATAATGGCGAATTTCAGTTTCGCAATGGGATGATTCAACTGCTTCCCACTTTTCATGGGATGGAAAGTGAGAAGGCGTATTTACATGTCACCGATTTCGAGGATGTTTGCAAAACATTCTCGCAAAATTGTCCTAGGGAGGTGACGCATCTAATGCTATTTCCCTTCACTTTGAAAGATAAAGCGAAGGCGTGGCTCCACTCCCTAAAACCTAATTCAATTTTCACCTGGCATGCGATGAGCACTGCGTTTCTAAAGAAATTCTATCCTACTCGCATGACCACAGACCTTCAGCGTCAAATCAATTCCTATAAACAAAAAAGCAATGAAACCTTCACACAAGCGTGGGAGCGTTTCAAAGATTTGCTTCTCTCGTGCCCACACCATGGGTTTGAGAAATGGCGAACTATCAGCTTCTTTTATCAAGGATTGAATGGTGAAACAAAGAAGTTGGTGGAAACGATGAGCTCTGGACCATTTCTGCGTAAAAACACCGAAGAGGCCAAAGCTCATTTCGAATGGTTAGCTGAATATGCTCATGAATGGTCAAATTCTGACAATGTCTCACGCTCACAGATATCCTGTGTAGAAGAGAAAAGCCTATACCAGCTAACCAGTGAAGATCACCTCATGACTAAGTATGCAGAGCTAGCAAAGAAGGTAGAAGAGTTAAACATGAAAGGAGAGAGCTCTAGGCAAGTCATACCTGAAGAACCATGTGGCACATGCAACATGTTGGGACATACAACTCAATATTGTCCTAATGTGCCATATTTTCAAGAGCAAGCCCCTATAGAGATGAATTCCATGCAAGGTTTTCGAGGGGCGGGGAATTCCAACAATAACTTTCAAAGTAACAATAGATGGAATCACCCCGGTTTTGATTGGAGAAATAATGCTGGGACCCAAAATCAATATCAACAGCTGCCCTACAACAACAATCAATATCAAGGGCAAAACAATAGGCCGTTCCAGCAATACAATCAAAACAGAACCAATAATTATAACCAAGCTCAACCCTCCAATGCACCACAGACCAATACCTCTGTGCCATCGCACAAGAAGGTACAAGAAGAAGAGCCACTTGCTAATGCCAATCTAACGCAGCAACTCATACAGATGATGAGTAGAATGTCTGCCACATTAGAGAGAATAGATGCACGACAAGAGGGCTCAGGAGGAACATTCCCTGCCCAACTACTTCCGAATCCCAAGGGACATAACAATGGTCCTAACAATCAAGAACATGCTAAAGCTGTGACTACACTGAGAAGTGGAAAAATCATAGAGAAAAGCATGCCTCTGTCCACTCCCGAGGTGTACAAAGAGGAGGAAGTGGTGGATGAAGAAGTTGAGCTACCATCTACTCAAGAGGAGGAGCCGTCTACTAATGACGAACCAATGAAGGCAAACATTGAAGCTCCTAGAGTAGAGGAAGAAGTTGAGCGAAGGCCTGGAAAGGAGTCTGTTAAGGAGGAACCACCAAAATGCCCTTTTCCTGCACCTTATCCTCAACGGTTGAAGAAACCCAAGAATGAGACGAAGAATCAGGAGTTTCTGGAATTGTTTAAGCAAGTTAAAATTAACCTTCCACTCCTAGATGCTATCAAGCAAGTGCCGACCTATGCTAAGTATCTCAAAGATCTATGCACGGTCAAGAGGAGGCAAAGCGTGAAGAAACATGCGTATGTCGCGTGCCAAGCCAGTGCGATCATTCAAAATGAGTTGCCTCCAAAACTCAAAGATCCCGGTACACCTACTGTCTCATGTAGAATTGGGAATCAAAGGATAGATAACGCACTCCTCGATTTAGGAGCAAGCGTGAACCTGCTGCCATATTCAGTCTATAAACAGCTAGGGTTAGGTGAACTCAAACCCACCCGAGTCGCTTTGCAATTGGCAGACAGATCTGTGAAGTACCCTAGAGGAGTGTTAGAGGACGTCCTTGTCCAAATAGACTCTTTTGTCTTTCCGGTTGATTTTGTGATATTGGACACAAAACCTGTGTCTAATCCTGGTGCACATATCCCGGTTATCTTTGGACGTCCATTCCTCAACACTATTGATGCCACAATCAAGATTAGAACTGGTATCATGACTATCGTATTCGGGAACATGACGTTGAATATCAAGATCTTTTCTAATCCCCGACCTGAAGAATACGATGATGAGGAAGAAATTCATTATATAGACACGGTCATTGAAGATGAAGTTGACTTGGTCGACTACAAAGATCCTTTGGAAGTCGTGATGACTCAATTTGGCGATATCTATCAGCTTGTAGAGTCCACCCCATTGGATACTGACCTGAACCAAACGTGTCTTATGATGGATACAGTAGAGGAGGATAGAGCCGATTGCATGTGGGTAAGGCCATATGAACAACTGCCTCCTAAAACCAAGTTGGTAATGCCTTCAAGTTTCCAGTTTCCGGAGTTAGAATTGAAGGAGCTTCCCAAAGAGCTAAAATACGCGTTCCTAGGGACTGGAAAAACTTATCCTGTGATCATTTCATCTGCTTTAACTCATGAACAGGAAAGTAAGCTAGTGGATATGCTGACCAAGCATAAGGATGCTATGGGATGGACAATTGCTGACCTCAAAGGCATAAGCCCATCCATATGCACGCATAAGATATATCTGGAGGAAGACGCTAAACCCTCAAGGCAAATGCAAAGGCGTCTGAATCCCAACATGCAAGAAGTAGTTAAAAAGGAAGTGCTCAAGCTACTTGATGTTGGGATGATATATCCGATATCTGATAGTCCTTGGGTTAGTCCTACCCAAGTAGTACCAAAGAAAGCAGGCATAACGGTCATCCCGAACAAAGATGGTGAATTGGTACCAACACGTATCCCCACTGGATGGAGGATGTGTATTGACTACAGGAAGTTAAATACTGTGACCCGAAAGGACCATTTTCCTTTGCCATTCATGGATCAAATGCTAGAACGTGTGGCGGGTCACAAGTATTACTGCTTTTTGGATGGATACAGTGGATATAATCAAATTGAAATTGCTCCTGAAGATCAGGAGAAAACCACGTTCACTTATCCATTTGGTACATTTGCCTACCGACGAATGCCGTTTGGCTTATGTAATGCACCGGCTACATTTCAGCGGTGCATGCTAAGCATATTCAGTGACATGGTCGAAAACATCCTTGAAGTCTTCATGGATGATTTTTCAGTATTTGGCCATAGCTTTGAAGATTGCCTCAGCAATCTCGAGCAAGTTTTAATGCGGTGTGAGGACAAACACCTAGTTTTGAATTGGGAGAAGTGTCACTTTATGGTGACCAAGGGAATAGTCCTCGGCCACATAATATCCGATGAAGGAATCCAAGTGGATAAGGCTAAAATCGACATAATCTCAAATCTACCTGTCCCCCGTACAGTGAGAGACATCCGTTCATTCTTGGGACATGCAGGTTTTTATCGTCGGTTTATCCAGAATTTCAGTGCAATCTCTCGACCCCTTTGTCAACTTCTTGTTAAGGATGCACCATTTGAGTGGTCAGAGAGTTGCCAAAAGTCCTTTGAGGATCTAAAAAAGCTTCTCACCTCCGCACCTATAATACAGGCACCCGACTGGAGTTTGCCTTTTGAATTAATGTGCGATGCTAGTGATTACGCCATTGGCGCAGTCCTAGGCCAGAGAAAGGACAATAAGCCATATGTGATATACTATGCCAGCCGAACTTTGAATGAAGCTCAAATGAATTACACTACCACTGAAAAGGAGCTGTTGGCTGTAGTATTCGCCCTGGACAAGTTTAGGTCTTATCTGATAGGGTCACCAATCGTCTGTTTTACAGATCATTCGGCCCTCAAGTTTCTTTTATCAAAGAAAGACGCTAAACAACGGCTTATTCGCTGGATACTCTTACTCCAAGAGTTTGATTTAACAATCAAAGATAAGAAAGGAGTAGAGAATGTGGTTGCGGATCATTTGTCCCGGTTGACTTTTGTCGACAACACTGAATCCCAATCCATTAAGGATGAGTTCCCAGACGAACAGCTACTGGCAGTAAGTAGTCTGCCTTGGTATGCTGATATTGTAAACTACCTTGTCACGGGTGAAACACCAACTCATTGGTCGAACCAAGATAGGAAACGGTTCCTCTCGTTCGCGCGCCATTTCTTCTTTGATGACCCATACCTTTTCAAGTACTGTGCTGATCAGGTTATCCGGCGCTGCGTCCCCAATGAGGATATAACCGTAATATTAGCGTCATGCCATTCTGAGGCATGCGGTGGCCACTTCGCGTCATAGAAGACCGCACAAAAAGTCCTACAAAGCGGTTTTTACTGGCCCACAGTCTTCAAAGATGCTTATTCCTTTTGTAAGACATGCCAACGCTGTCAAAAGCTTGGAACTATTTCTAAAAGGAATTCTATGCCTTTAACCCCTATCATCACAATTGAGATATTTGATTATTGGGGCATAGATTTTATGGGTCCATTTCCCAAGTCGAATAACTGTGAATACATACTCCTTGCTGTGGAGTATGTGTCAAAATGGGTAGAAGCGATACCAACGAGACGCAATGACCACAGAACGGTCATGTCCTTTCTAAGAGAGCATATCTTGTCTCGTTTTGGTACTCCGAAAGCTTTACTAAGTGACCAAGGCAAGCATTTCTGCAATAGGCCCTTGGAGTCACTTCTCAAGAAATACGGAGTCCATCATAAAATCGCTCTTGCCTATCATCCACAGTCTAATGGGCAAACAGAATTGGCTAACCGAGAAATCAAGCACATTCTCGAAAAGACGGTTAGCTCCAATCAAAAGGACTGGGCATACAAATTGACTGACGCGTTATGGGCATACCGTACTGCTTATAAGACGAATCTTGGTATGTCCCCGTATAGATTGGTTTACGGGAAAGCTTGCCACCTCCCTGTTGAAATTGAACATAAAGCTTACTGGGCAACATGCTCATTGAACTTTGATATTCAAGAGGGAGGTCAGCTACGCAAGCTCCAACTTGCAGAGCTAGAGGAAATACGACGAGATGCGTATGACTCTGCGAAGTTGCATAAGGAAAGGTTGAAGGCTCGTCACGATCGTACAATTTTTCGTAAATCATTTGAGCCGGGGCAGAAAGTTTTGCTATATGACTCTCGCCTCCACCTTTTCCCAGGAAAGCTCCGTTCCCGTTGGACAGGCCCGTTCATCGTAAAAACTGTTTTTCCACATGGGGCGGTTGAGATTGTCAATCCAAAGAACGATGATTGTTTCAAGGTCAATGGCCAAAGATTGAAACCATTCTTGGAGAACTTCTACACTGAAGTTGAGCACATCCAGCTGGATGAGCCCAGCTATTCTCACACTTAAAAATCCAAAGTGGAGTTCCAAATTGTTGTGGTATTTCTTTTCTTTCCCTGTATTTTAGTTTCTCTCTTTTGTTTTTTTTTTTTTGGTTTTCGTTCTTTATTTCGTGTTTGTGATGTAGTTCTAATCCATTATACTTTAAACCACTCTGTTGCAGGTGCATAGATGCGAGGTGATGATGTTCATTCTGTCGGTTCTTGGGCTGATTCAGAATGTCATTGTGGCACCTGGACTGAGGGTGAACTCACACCATGCCCCTTGCTTCATCAAGATCCTGAAGCTCATTCTCTCATTGATGCTGCTCAAGGGTACATTCCATATCCACCAGCCCTCCTGGACATCAATCCATACGAAAATATGGGATTTCAGGATGACGATGATGTGGAGGAGGAAGAAGACCTGTACATGGGACGAATGGTGGATGATGCACTCATGGCACAATGGGAAAATGATGATATGTGGGAGCCATGGGAAGATCATGACCTCCAGGATGTCGTCCACGACCGCCACAATGCCGTCTTTGTTTTCGTGGATGATTTCCTTGTTCCTGAGTTGGTCCCATACCGCTATGTGCACCTGAGCTTCCTGCTATTCAGGCTCCAATACCCCTTACCAGCCAGTGCATTTTGGGAACCTATGCCAATAGTGAGGTCGGAACTTGTCACATTTCTTTGTATTTTTTTTGTTTCTGTTCATTATTTTTCTCTTTGTGTTAATCCGTGTTTCTTGTGTTCTGTTATTTTAATTTCGGTTTGTTGTCTTTTGTCCAGGATTGTCACTATGTTCCTAAATGGTATTCCGGTATTCCTTCCACATCAACTGGTTCATGGTCTTGAGCCCTACATAAGGCCCCCACACACTCCGCCGCGAGAGGACAGTCCGTTGCGAAATTATACCCCTTTATCCATGTCTCCATCCGGATCACCTCTTGCATGGACTTTCAATTCTTTGGAGGCGCCAAACTTGTTGGATGATGTCCTTGCTGCTTTTCGATTGTTCTGGGAAAGGGAATCATCAAGTTTGGATTTCACTTCTGAAAATTCGGCGGGTTATGAAGAGATTGTGGAAGAGGAAATCTTTATACTCGAAGATTAGTGCTGCATTTCAGTTGTTTCTGTTCATTTCATCTTTTGTTTATCGACTGAAGTGTAATCCTTGACAGAATTTTATTGGTTTTAGTTTTCTTTTTGGTTTTCTTTAGTAAATGAGGTCTTAAACACAGTTGGAGATAATAATATTGCAATTTGGATGCAATCATAAAGTGTTATTTCTATAGAAATTGCAATTTTCTATTCTGAGGATGAATTTTTGTTCTACATGCCTGTAATTCAACTGCTTTTCAGTCTCTCTGCATGTCCAGAATTGTTTCTGATAGTTGGGTGTGATGTGGTTCATGTTTCCCATTGAATTCAGAAATTTTTGTGTTCGATCGATCGAACCCATTTCGATCGATCGAAACCTGGATGTTCAAGCGCTTGCATTTTCTTTTCAATCAATTGCGGGATTTGTTTTCGATCGCTCGACCATAGTTCGATCGATCGAACTCAGTATTTAAACGAGGCGTCTTCAGAACACCTCTTCATTTCCCTCAGTTACACACACTCAAGCGCTCGAGCACAGAGGGGTGGGCGACTTGGCAATTTTCGTGTCCTTGCACTCAATAAGACGCCCAGATCACCCCTCTAATCATCTCATCATCCCCTCCACCTCCACTGTGTATTTCTACACCAAGGTAGGCTCCACTTGTTTTTGTCTTACATTTCCTTAATGATTGTGTTAGAAAATCCCAAGGGGGTGTCCCCTTGGTCTTAGGATTTCCTTTTGATAGTTCATTGTTTGTGTACTTCTCGTTTCCTTTGCGATTCTGCGATCGCTGCACATCGCTGTGTTCGATCGCTTGAACTGGTTTCGAGCGATCGAAGGGGAACTTTTCGAGCGATCGAACAATGTTCAAGCGATCGAAGCCTACTCTAGTTCAATCGATCGAACTCACTTAGATCGATCGAACTCCAACAGTGGCAGCTTCTTTCTTCTTTTCTTCTGTTCTAATCTGTGTCATGTCATGTTTATTTTTCAGGGCTGCCACATGAATCCAGTGACGGGCTACCATAAATCCAAGCCCCTCAGCCTTATTATACCAGATCCGGTACCCGCACATGGGTTCCGGAATGACGAGGACAGGCTATGGTACGAGCGGCACTTTCAGACGAGGATGGTGATGGTCGAGCGCCCTATTGCGTACGTCTGGACAGAGAGCCCATGGTTCCTGACACGGATCCGCTCTATGCCTCACTAGTTCCATCTCCTTTCATTGGCCAAGAGTGTCAATCTATCCTGGATTCGAGGTGCTTGTGCGACTATGATCCGCGACCCGGTTGCACCATTCACATACCATGTCTTCTTCCGGAGTCGCCCGTTCATCATCAGTCCCGCTACCGTTTCAGCCGCGTTGGGGGTACCAGAGGTACCTGATTATGTTTGCCCCCACCGGCCTGATGCACCAGTGACCCCACCATCCACTATTATCCGTGAGCTCACTGGAGGCGCCGTTCCGTCTTGGGATGGCGATGCTTTGATTGAGGACCACTTTCTCACTGATGGCTACCATATGATCCACCTGGTCCTCAGCAACTGCCTCCTAGTGACTTCCTATCGAGAGAAGATCGCGGCTTGGTATGCGCGAATCTTATATGCAGTGGGGACGGGACAGCCAGTTTGCATACCACGCCTCTATATTGCCTTTATGGTCCACCCCACCCGTTTTATCTCGTCTAAGAAGCACCTGAAGGGTGCTTGGGCTATTAAGAGGGTTATGGCTGATGCCGGTTTCCCCGTGCTTGCTGGAGATGATGTTCGCCCTTCTCCCCGCCGTTTCAGCGAGGCGACGGCTCGCCGCTCCGACGCCCAGAAGAGGAAGCGAAAGGGGAAAGGGAAAGCGAAGGTGAGGGGGAAGAAGAAGAGGCGTGGTGGGACGGACACGGAGGCGGGAGCTTCAGGGACACCCATCGAGGTGGAGGAGCTTGATTCTGATGATGATGAGGATGATCTGGTTGCTGCGGTTCGGCAGTTTGAGCTGCGACAGCGGTCGCAGACTCAGGCCCAGGGAGAGTCTTCTTCCTCTGTGCCTCTCCCGACGGTTCACGAGCTACTATTGGAGGAGAGAGAGGCCAGGATTAGACTTGAGGGCCGGATGGACCATCTGCAGACCTTGCTAGAGTCCATATTGATTCAGATTGGGGTTGATTCGACTGTTCACTCTACTCAGCATCCACCGATGGCCCCTTCTGCACCACCTGCTACTGATCCATCTTCTGCTGCCCCGGATTCTGCTGCTGCCGATCCTTTTTCCTCACCTGCTACTGATCCATCTTCTGCTGCCCCGGATTCTGCTGCTGCTGATCCTTTTTCCTCAACTGCTACCGATCCATCTGCTGATGCCCCTGCTAGTACCCAGCTGCCACCGGCTCCCATCGACATCCCTTCTGATGTAGCTGATGATGCATCGTCCGGTGTCGATTAGTTTTAGTTGTGGAGGTGGTGTTTTTGTGTTTTTGGTTAGTTATTGTACTGACTTTTGGATATGTTGTTTGGGTGTTTTGGTTGGATTTATTTGGTAGGTTGGTTCTGTATGGACAGTATTTCTACTGCTTGTATTTTATTCTGTTCATATTACAGTGGTTTAGATTGTTTGGATCATGTTTTTATTGTGTTCCTTTTACCTATTGATCCTGGTTGTTTTGGAGATTGTGTTATACTTTTCTATGCTAGGTTGCTATGCTTGCGATCATCAATTTGCTCCATACAGGTGATACCCATCTATTTTATTTATTGAAAATCAACTTCTGGGGACTTTGTTGTTTTCAGTTGGGGGTAGGAGATAATAGATAGGTATACACCCGTAATGATCAGGTTTTGCACTTGGATATGTTTTAAATTTAATGAGAACACGGTCTGTTAAACCGCTTTAAAAGTTGAAATGTTAAACCGCTTTAAAATTTGAAATTTTGAAAATTTTGAGAAATTTTTATTATTGAGTCGTATTGATAGAATAACTCTGAATAATCTCTCCTACTTGTTAATTAGACAAGGACACATTTGTAGTATTCTCATCTTTTCATGGATTAAATCCACGCGTTTTTTCTGTATTACTGAAATGAATTGCATTTGTGAAGCTATTATGTACCCAACACTTTTGCACACTAATTGGCAGCTATGTAGAAAACCTGAAAATTGAGTTAATATGAATATTGTGCGAAAAGAACAAGTAGTGGAAGCTAATAACCCTTTGTGAGCTATTGAGCCAATCGTCATTTCTGAGGGGATTCTCATATATTGTCGAATGGTCTTTCTTGCATATACTTGGTGAATTCGTTGTTAAGTCTCAGTTTTCTTTAAAAGTTTTGACTATTTGTTAGAGGAGAACGTTCAGGATTTACCAATTACACTCAATGAACACTTAAGTGCTAAAAATTGAAAGTTGAGAAAATGATTCAAGCCATCGTTTACCCATTCTTTTACCTGATATAGCTTTCACTTACATTCATTGAATTGTTTCGTCCTTGATCCCACACCAATTAAATATTTCCAATGTAATCACAAGAATCTAAATCCTTGATTTATACCTTGACCTCTTTGAGCCGTTTGATATATGTGTTGAGAATGAGTCATCAAGGTATGTGAAATGGAAGGAAGTAGTTGTGGGAGATTTAAAAAAAAAAAAATGAATGAATGATGAATGAAGGAGAATAGAAAAAGAGCATACGAAATGAATGGGAGATTGGGTGGAGAAAAGAATGAAGAATAAAAAGAGAAGTTGAAATTCCATCACATACTAAAAAGCACACTCTTCTCTACAACACTCCCCCCTACTAAATAAAAGCCGCAATTCAAAGTCTTGAAGATTCTCAACAATTGATTTGAACATGGAAGTGTGAGTTGAGTTATCCACGGTATTTCGCTCCTCTAGTAAGTAGTGTTCCATTCATGAGACTATACACTCTTAAATGTCCGTTTTTCATAGAGTCAAGTATGAAAGCATTAGCACTTAGAATATCATCCTTATCAAAGCTTTCATACGATGTGCGATCATTGTAAAGCAAGTTTCTGAGAGACGTTGTTTTTTAGTGTGACCAATGTGAGAATTGAGCTAAAACTGCAAGTTTTCAAAGTACAATAGTCTAGATAACTCTTAATAGGGTTGGATGCATAGTTGTTAAATTCACACACACACGGGTGCATAATGGTAATACATTTGTTATATTTTACTTGGTGATATAGGGGAGCATATGGATTTCTTGCATGGGTTGATAGAGGATAGTATATTATTGTAGAGCTGAATTAACAATTCAATGGAAGGGGGAATTTTACAAGTTATTCTAAATCTTTTTGAGCTCAAAATTGGAGAATTTTGTGGGTATATTCACTGCAAACCCTCACGAGACAACACTCGTCCGCTAGGGGGAACCTAGGGGTTTAACGGCTTGTTGCATTCGCTAAATGCAACCGCGATGTCTGCGAAAGTGAGTTAGGATCTTTCTTTCTTAGTTAGGATTGTTTTTAGTTTTCCTTTGTTTTCTTAGTTGTGGTAGTATTAGTTTAGGAGTTTGTAATTTATTTTATTTTCGCTTTATCGCTAGGGACTAGCAATAAGCTAGTTGGGGGTTGTGCAAAGCGGAGGTATTTGTAAAATACAACCGCGCTAAAAGGAAGAATTGTATTAGTTTTTATCATAACTTCCCGTTTTATCTGCAATTTGCATTACAAGGCTAATTTTTATACAATATGATTAATCTATGATAAGTTGTATTGTTTTAGCTGTTGTTTGTGCAGATCACTGCTGTGTGGACTAAACAGATGAACATCAGGATAAATGGAATGCTGGAATGAAAACAAGAAAAGTCAAAGCTGAAATTTGATGTTCGATCGATCTAACATAGTTCGATCGATCGAGCGTTCGATCGCTTGAAGAGTGTTAAAGCGCTTGAGGCTTACGGGTTCGATCGATCGAGAGAAGTTCGATCGATCGAACGGGGTATTTCCAGTAACATTCGTGTGCGCAGTAGATGCGGGTTTTTAACCCTAGTTCTTTGGTTTTCTTATATATATGTGTATTGTATACGTCCAGGGGGACGCCCACATTACATTTTTACAGTTTTAGAGAGAGAGATAGAGAGTTTGCTTGTGTTTTGTAGGTTTTCATTGAGTTTTTACATTGTGAACCGGATTTCACTAAGTTAATACTAGTACTCTTCGTTCCAGGTTATTTATATATTGCTCATTTACATTCTGCACTTTGTAGTCGTAGTTTAACCGTTCATCTCGTGGTATTGTATGCTAGATATTCTCAAATCCATAGTTTTTATAGTTTTCATTAAAAACTCGCAACCAAACAAGGTTTTAATGTTTTCTTACGTTAAATATCAATCTGTGACACTCCAGACGATGTCTGAGTAGTCCCAGGTTGGGAGAACACGATGAAACAGTGATCTCCAGCTTCTGCCATGCAGCAGGATAATCGCTGTGTTCGATCGATCGAAGTTAGTTCGATCGATCGAACCAGAGACAGTCAAGCGATCGAAGTCAGTTCGATCGATTGAGGGATGAAGGTCTTCGATCGATCGAAAGCGCGTCGATCGATCGAACTCCCTGATTCTTGAGAATGTTCCCTGCAGTATTCCAGGACCTTTTTGTTTTAAGATTTGTTATCATTCTGTCCCAAAAAATGCTCAGTCTGTCAAAACAGTTTTTAAAACTAAGGCCCTAAGGCATTTTCTTTCAATACATTTTGCAAACCATCTTCAATGCTAACACCATTGAGAATACGAGTCTTAACTATTGGATTAAACCGCTTTTACGTATTTTAATTTAATTGTGATGATATGGTCCCGGTCATGAAAGGGCCATGGATTCTCCATCTTTAGAGGAATACGGAAAACTGTGGGTAATGTACTCCTTTGTGCTTCAAGGCAACTGCATGGTAGATAGCTAGATTACTGTGGATTCGTGTAATCCCAACACTTTCTTTTTAAAGCCAAACATCTTAATTTAGAGTACTGTTTTAATTAGCTAGTTAGATCGTTAATTTAATCTTAATTATTTTCATTAGTAATCTTAGCTGTGGAACTTTGTGTTCTGCACCATCGTTCAATCTTATTCATTTTATTTTGTTTTCTTTGAGGATAGTCTAATTCAATAGGTCAACACCTTCCCTGTGGTATCGACCTGGTCTTACCAGTTACTACTTGCACGTCCACCTACACTTGGGTGTTGCACAAGAGCGCACAAGATTTTTAACGTGTCAACTGCCCCTAGGCAATGTACAGTTTTTGTTTGTTAATTAATGAAAAGGTCCGTCGAGGCCATCCTTTGCACTAACTATTTATTAATTTGTACTTGTATTCCTGTTTGTGATTTGCCATTCCCGACCGGTTGTTAGTTATTCTGAAACCCTGCCTTAGCAAAAGATTTAGGACTATAACCGGTAGAGAATACTTAGTCTTTCAGAGACCTATTACGTAGGTCCTGCTCGGGTGTAGTGTAGGCTTGTGACCTATTTATTGCCCGGGCAGTTTCTCTGGGTACTGTAGGTGCTTAGGAATGTTAGGTATTCTAGGATTCCAAGTCCTGTTAGTACCTGGTGTGATTTCCTATTTAACCTATTTAGCCTGGTATTTCCCTTGCCCCCCCAAGCTTTTGCTAAGACAGGCGTATGGAGGGAGTGACAGAAGGAAACCAACCTGGAACGTGGTTGGTTGCAGGGTCTTTTGGGGCTTGCCATCGTTAGCCACCTAGGGGGAGTTGCCCCCATCGTCGGTTGGACCTAAGCGAAGCCGGTGCCTCGGGGTTTAACCGGAGGTCTTTTGTGCCTCGGGTGTCATCCCGAGGTCTTTTTGTGAAACATTGGTATGGATCATTGCATGTAATAAAAATAGAGAACCTTTAATTCCTTCAAAAATTTATAATAACTTGCTCAAGTAGGACTACAAAACTTCTTAACTGGTGCTAACCCGCTTGCGGCTGAGCATTACTGAAAATACTTTCGGAGGTGTTGAACATGCCAAGGGTGAGGAAGATTGCGCCCATCTATAGTTTGTAACCAATAGGTCCCCAGAAGGTTGACCCATATAACTTGGTATGGTCCTTCAAAGTTTGGCCCCAACTTCCCATCGCTCGGGACCTTGGTAGACTGGTTTACTACCTTTAGAATGAGATCCTCAACCTGGAAACTCTGGTGCTTGACTTTGCTATTGAAGTACCGAGAGATCCTTTGTTTGTAAGCTGCCACTTTCAGATATGCCCGGTCTCTTCTTTCTTCTACCAAGTTAAGTTCTGCTCTGAGGGCATATTCGTTGCTATGCTCATTAAAATTTGTCACTCGGTGCGTAGGTAACCCGAGCTCCATGGGGACTACTGCCTCAAAGCCATATGTTAGTGAGAATGGTGTCTCGCCTGTTGCCACCTGGGGGGTAGTGCGGTAGGCCCACAGGAGGGTCTGTAACTCCTCCGCACACGTGCCTTTGGCGTTTTCAAGCCTAGTTTTAATTGATTGTAGAATAGTCCGGTTTATCACCTCGGCTTAGCCATTGGCCTAAGGGTGCTCGAGAGAGGATTAGTGATTTGAAATCCCATAGCCCGAGCAAAACTGCCTGAATACCCGAGTGTCAAACTGTCAGCCGTTATCGCTGACCAGAACCCGGGGAATGCTGCACCTACTGAGGATGTTTTTCTCCATAAAACTCTCCATCTTCTTCTCGGTGATTGTTGGCAAGGGCTCAGCCTCTGCCCACTTGGTGAAGTAGTCGATAGCGATGACAGCAAACTTAACTTGCCCTTTTCCCATCGGGAGGGGACTGACGATGTCGATGCCCCACTGAGCGAACGGCCACGGGCTGAGGATGGGTGTTTGGAGTTATCCCAGGCGGTTGATCATGGGGGAGTATCTTTGGCACTTGTCGTATCGCCTAACATATTCCTGGGAGTCCCGAGCCATTGTCGGCCAGTAGTAGCCATGCAGCAGGGCTTTTTGGGAGAGCGTCTGACCTCCTATATGGTTATCGCAAACACTTTCGTGGATTTCATGCAATATTGCTTGGACCTGTATGGGGTGGACATAGCGGAGATATGGGATAGAGAACCTCCGTTTATAGAGGCTGCCGCCAACGAGGTGATATCTAGTTGCCCGATACTTTATTCGACGGGCTTCTTTCTTCGCGTTTGGTAAAGTGTCGATCGTGAGGAACATTGTGATCGGATCCATCCAGCTGGGACCCAAGGCGACTGGTTTTACCTCCATGCCCTCCAAGTTGATCACACTTGGCTCAGGTAAGTATTCTATCCTTATCCTGGGCAAGTTTGACTTAGAGGATGAGGCGAGGCTGGCTAATTGATTGACTCTCGCATTCTCTTCCCTGGGGATTTGTGTTATGTAGAAACCCTCTAGTTTCTTTGAGACTATTCGGACAAGTGCCAGGTAAGCTACCATGTTATCTTCCTGAGCTTCATACTCTTGAGTAACTTGATTGACTACGAGTTGGGAGTCACTATACCCCTAGACTTGCTGCGCATACATAGATGTGGCCAATTATAATCCAACCAATAGGCCTTCATACTCGGCCTTATTGTTGGAGACCCAGAACTTGAACTGCAATGCATACTCAAGCTGGATTCTATCAGGGGTAGTCAGGATGATCCCCGTCCCGCTGCCTTGCTTGTTGGAAGACCCGTCTATGTAAAGTATCTAGGTTAGAATGTCATTCTACAGCATGGGCAGTAGGTAGGGTAGATTAGGCTCTTCAACCGGGTCCTCTGGGTATATGAACTCCACGAGAAAGTCTGTTATGGCCTGTCCCTTGATCGCTGTGGGGGGGTCTGTAGGTTACTTCAAATTCCTCTAACTCCAAGGCCCACTTGAAGAACATTTCGGATGTTTTAGGCCTGCTCAAGATCCGCTGGAGAGGCTGATCTGTGAGGACCATGATTGCGTGGGCCTAGAAATACGGGCGAAGTCTCTGGGTAGAAATGATGAGGGCAAAGGTGAGCTTTTCTATGTGGGAATATCTGCTTTCCGTGCCTTGAAGTGCCCGACTGGTGTAGTAGACCGGGAATTGTATCCCGTGTTCTTCCCGGATGAGAGTCGAGCTGACCGCTGAGGGTGACACTACTAAATATAAGAACAATTCCTCGTTTGGCACGAGTGTTGAGAGTAATGGGGGCGATGCCTAGTACTTCTTGAGTTACTGAAATGCCTCCTCGCATTCTTCTGACCAGTGAAAGGCCTTGTGGAGGATTTTGAAGAATGACAGACACCGTTCGTTATGATGACTTGGATCTTCTTGGGGTTTGCTTCGATACCCCGTCTGCTGACTAGGTGTCCTAGAAACTTCCCGAACGAGATGCCAAATGTGCACTTGGCCGGGTTCAACCTCGTTTCGAACTTGCTCAAAATGCTGAAGGCCCTGGCCAGATTTTCTAGATGGTCAGACTTATCTCAGCTTTTGACCAAGAGATCATCAACGTAGACTTCCATGGATTTCCCGATTAGGTCCTTGAACATGTGATTAACCAGGCATTGATAGGTTGTCTCAGCATTTTTGAGGCCAAAGGGCATCACTTTGTAGCAGTACGTTCCTTGATCTGTGATGAAGGAAGTCTTCTCTTCATCCTCGGGATACATGCTGATATAATTGTACCTCTAGTAGGCATCCATGAGCGAGAAGAGTGCATGACCGGCTGTGAAGTCCACAAGGAGGTCTATCCTGGGCAGTGGGTAGCAGTTCTTGGGGCAGGCCTTGTTCAGGTCGGTGAAATCCACACAGATTCTCCACTTCTCGTTGCTTTTCTTGACTAGTACCATATTTGCTAACCTGTTGGGATAATGGACTTCTCGGATGGAGTTTGCTTTCATAAGTTTCTCGACTTCTTCACTTACCCCCATTTGCCTTTCAGGGGCCATACCGCATCTTTTTTGCTTGATCGGTCGACAGTTGGGGTTGATGTTGAGATGGTGAGACATAACCCGGGGATCCATCCCAGGCATGTCTTCATGGCTCCAGGCAATGATGTCCTGGCTTTACTGCAGGAATTCGAACAACTTCTCCTTGAGACCTGGGTCTAAGAGAGTGTCAATGCTGACGGACCGGTCGGGAAATCGAGGATCCAGCACGCCTGTTCCAGCTCCTCCACTAGGCCTACTTCATTACTTTTGTCTCTAGGGTCCATCTCCAAAATAATTAGTGTTTCTGTAATGGCTTCTCGGCCCAAGGAACTGACATAGCAACTCTGGGTGACCGCTTGCTCTCCACGTAGGCTCCCTGGTCCCTGAGGGGTCAGGAATTTAACCACCAGGCTATACGTTGATACGACCGCCTTGGCCTTATTGGGAGTTGGCCTCCCTATGATGACGTTGTATGCAAATGGAGCTTCCACGATAATGTTGTCAATATCAAGATATAAAAAGTGTTCTTTACTTTTCAAAAGATTTGTAGTGTGAAAGAAAAGGTCGAACCCACAGGGATTGGTTAACTACAACGACTTAATTTTAAAACCTAACTTTAGTTAATTATGAAAATGGATTTTGATTTGATTTTAATTAAACTAATAACAATAAAAATATATCTAAACTATGAAAGCAATTAAAAGTGTTTTTGTAAATATGTAAAGGGAACCTAGGATTGCAAATCCACCACTAGCTTCATAATAGGAATATTTATGAATTACTTTAGCTTACTAAGTTGGATGATTATGGGGAATTGTAGCTACAAGCCCAATTCCTCCGACAAGAAGATATTCATGGTTCAAGCACCAACATAATCCATCTTCGGTTAGCACGAATTATCCCACACTAAACTAGGGTTGTGATCTTATCCGTCTATCCTAGGCATGGACTATTCGGATACTTGATAGCACAAATCAATAAAGCACCATCACATGTAAATAATCTAAACAAGCACAGCGAGAATAGATCATTGAGCACATCACAGTCAAAATAGATCTAAGACAAGAATAAACTTTGAAAGTAATGATTTAATCAATTAAAAGCACGATTTATTTATAAAAATCCTCGGAACATGTGACTGTCATCCATACATAATAAAACTTAAAATAAAAACATAAATAAAACCCTATTACTTGGCGGGTTTCATTGAAACCCTAGATCTAGGTTTAGTTGGCCATAGAATTGATGAACGGCAAAAGGTTGATGGAGGAGGCCATGGAAATCCTTGGTCTTCTTCTTCTTCTCCTTGCTTTCCTCTCTTCAATGGCTGAAATTTTAGTTGTATATGGCTGTATCTAATGTTGTGTAATGATGTGTAATCACAAAATTGATTTAGAATAGGATTTATATAGAGTTTGGAAGGATTTAGGAAGCTTTCCTAAGTCAAATCGCACTAAAACAGCTATATTTACGTTTCTGGATGTCATATGCACGAACCACCTTCGCTGGGCACTTTAATTTAATAAAATACGTGTTTTTGGTTTTTTCAAAGGTCGCTCGCGCGACCCGCTCGCGCGAGGTCCTTTTCGCTGCACTGCGCGACTTTCGTAGAATTGCGATAACTTTTTGTTCGGAACTCGGATTGACTCGCCGTTTGAATCCACGCGTCCGTAACTCGAAGATCTACATTTTATATCTCTGGAGAAAGTTCTCAAATCCAAAGTATTATTTGTTAAAAATGCGATTTTCCAAGACTGCTACTGCATTCAGCTTCCACCGGAATCACCATTTGAGCCCAGGATGACTTTCAAAGCCACTAATCATTGGATTTTTGTACATTTTCAAGTTAAAGCTCCAAATACTACAAAAGTTAGAATACTTATTATAAAATAACTAATAACTACATGAAATGGGCTAACAAAGCATATTTTTAGAACTATAAACGGCAACTATTCGTCGCCGATCACACCCCCAAACCTACACTTTGCTAGTCCTCGAGCAAAAAGAAAATAAAAATAAAACTACTACTACAAATACTACTCCATTTTTGTATGGATCACGATTGCATTTAGCATATGCAACAAGCCTTTTAAACCCCTAGGTGTCCCTAGTCGGACGAGTGAAGTCTCGTGAGGGTTCTCATCAACAAGTCACCCACAACCATCTTTATTAACTTGTGAATTTAAAAAGTTTTATTAAAAATGAAAAACAAAACTATCAATACTTCTTATCATAGAACGATGATTCGAAATAGAATAACGAACGTAAAAAAACATAATGAAACATCCACCTAAGTCATGAAAAACAATCTCAAGCACATGCATCGTATAAATCAATAGAGTTTCTCGAAAAATTGCACGTGTGTGATATGGTAGTCAAATGAACACGCGCATGTCATGAACTTGGAATATAACTCGGATAACCGTCTAACTATGTCTCGACTACGAATCTCACAATGTTAATTACACTCTAAAATGAAACACTCAGAAACAGGTGTAATTTATCGCGTATATGCGAGAAAAGAAAATATGTTTTCAAAACAAGAAACGCTCACATATGACTCGAACAAGACGCATGACACGAAAGAACAGTAGTCTCATGGAAAGGATGCCAACAATCAAGAAAAATTAATTGTTACCATATTTTAATCCCCTTCCCATCGTTTTCATATCAAAACCATGTTTTCTAGGATCAAATAGGACTTTTCAACGGTTATAATGTAGCTCAGATAATGAAAAATGATAGAAAGGATTCATTAGGTACGTAATCTCAGAATGGCATTGTAAGGCATGTTCGATTTCTTTCATTCATCTCTTCTACCAACTTTCATCTTCTCATTCTCTTCTTTTCATTCTTTTTAATTTTTTCTCCTTATTCTTTTTTTTTTTTTCAACCTTATTCTTTTTTTTTCTCTATTCTTTTCCTCCTTGTTGCTTTTGATGAATATTCAATAAATAACAAGGCAACCACCCCAAACATCATATTATTTACTTCTTCTTCTCAATCACACATCGCCTTAACACCACTAAAAGTTGATCAATCTTTCAGGGGTGAACTCCAAGTTGGCCAAATTGGAGCAAAAACATGATAATGGTAATTAAAGAAAGAAATGGCATTTTAACGGCTCAAGGGGCGATCTAAGGAAATTATCATTTATCGGTCGGCAGTAAACAAAGAGGGCCTAAAATCATGTCCTATGGTTATATGGTTCTTCAATGTTTACGACGGAAGATTATTTAGCATGGTAACAAATATTTTAACTTGACTATCAACCAAAACACGAATAATGAGACTAAACAACAAGTTAATGCGATATTTCAATGCAATTCGACAAACACAAGAGGTATTTATAACCCTCTAAAAAGAAAAGATAGGCTCAAAAGCTCACCGGGCTTAGTCTCCACCATGTGTTATCTAGAAATTCGAATCATATTCTAGTTCACAACCAACATGTATTCAAATGACTACGTGCAGTGCATAAGTTTATGTGCAAATCTATGATATAAAACTACGATTCCAAACGATACATGACCGAAAACATTATATCATGACTTCAGTAAATATATTTAATCACATATTCTCATGTTTACCATTCTATAACAATCATAGTTACATAACAAGAAGTATCAAATTGAGATTGCAAAAATGTCGGAAATCATCGTTTATTTAAACACACTTATTGAAAAATTTTAAAATTTTGCATAAACTAATGTGCATGTGTATACCCCCAAACCTAAACCTTTCATTGTCCCCAATGAAACAATAAAACGAAAGAAAGGAGAGTACGTAAAGAAGGAACGATAATACCTCGATCTTGACAAGCGTATAACAGGTGAACACAAAGAAATATGGCAATAAAGTTCAATGTTACCTGTTACTTCTTAACAAAAGAAAATTAAACAAACAAAATAATACAAACAACTAAAAGAATTATAACTAAGCTAAACGAAACTAAATAAACTATAAGAAGAAACAAAACCATGAAGACAACACGAAAATAAACTATAAAAGGAAATAAAACATAACCAGAATTATGAAAACAATCAAAGACTCGATCTAAAAGTACCTATGAAACAAAAACAGAAAAGTAAAAACTATGTGACAGGTGTGGGAGAAAGATATAGAAGACAAAAGAAAATATCAGAAAAATGGGGGATCACGCGAGCGGCCATCCCAAGGTTTTTTTTTTTTTAACTATAATTATGTATATAATATTAAAATAAATTAATTCCAACCCCCAAACCTGTCCAGAAACCTCAAAAACTGATCAAAACGATCCAAAGACATACAAAAATAAGATAAACAGACGAAATAAAGCTTGGGTTGCCTCCCAAGAAGCGCTAACTTTTACGTCTTCAGCTAGACCGTTCTAGCTCAAGGCTTTATGGAGGCCGTAAATCGGACTGTGTACCCCTACGGATGTCAGGTAGAGCTCGGTGGTATGCAGAAATCACGTCACTTCGAATTAATTCAATCGACGGTTTGTCAGTATGTTCAAATCGATTTCTTATATTCCGAGAAGATTCAGCATTAGGGTCCGAGGTATTAGGATTCATCCAGTCATCATCCCCTATATCTTTGTCGTTACTCACATTTATTGCTTTGTTAGGCTCAATATTCCGTCTTACCTCACCTTCCGCCTCACATAGGCAATCGTCATCTTTAGGAGGTTGATCAATAGAGTTAAAAACGTTTAATTTTAAGTTCATGTTCCCAAACAACACTTTCATTACCCCTGTTCTACAATTGACACGGGCGTTGGCCGTGGCTAAGAATGGACGACCAAGAATAACAGGAGTGTATTTTCTATTATCTAGCACCGGTTCGGTGTCAAGGACCATAAAATCAACAGGATAAAAACATTGATCAACTTTCACTAGGACGTCTTCGACGATTCCTCTAGGTACTTTGACAGAACGATCCGCTAATTGAATAGTAGCGGCCGTAGGTTTAAGTTCACCTAATCCTAGTTGTTTATAGACGTGATAAGGTAAGAGATTAACACTCGCACCTAAGTCAAGGAGAGCCCTATGGATGATAGTGTCACCTATGACACATGAAATCGTTGGCGTACCAGGATCCTTATACTTTGGAGGAGCGTGTTGAAAAATAGAACTTACTTTTTCCGTGAGGAAGACCTTTTTAGGAGTATGACTGCGTATTTTGCGCTTTTGTGTACAAAGGTCTTTAAGACATTTAGCGTAAGCGGGAAATTGTTTTATAGCGTCGAGAAAAGGAATATTAATTTTAACTTGTTTAAATACCTCGAGTATATCTTCAGTTTTTGATTTTTTCTTCGAAAAATTAGACGGTTCCTCAACATTAGGTGGATATGGCATTCTCGGAATATAATTTGTTGGGACCGGTTCTTTATCTTTTTGAATTCTACTCGTTCCCTCACCCTCCTTATTCAAATTTAAGTTAATTTTCCCATCTTTCTCACTCTCATTTGGAATCTCAACAACTTCTTCATCTCGAATAGTCATCCTAGTCGAAGCAGCGTTCACGCTCTCACTCGCAATACCCACTGCATATTGCCCCTTAGGTTGCTGAGTAGGTTGACTAGGCAACTTACTCTCAATTAAGCGGTTTAGCGTATTAGCAATTTTCCCTACTTGGGACTCCAGTTTTGCGATGGATTGTGTGTGAGAGTGTACTAACTGGACAACCGAACCAAAGTTTTCAAGTAAGGCCAACACCTTCTCCTCAAATGCATTATTACGTGGGGGTGGAGGAGGTAGTTGGTATTGACCTTGTTGATATTGGGGTCGGTACATATTAGGAAAATTAGTCGACCTAGGATTATAATTATTTTGTGGGAATTGTTGCATAGAATTAACGTGTTGTTCAACAAATTCCGGATATTGAGATGTAGAAGGACATGCAAAGATATTATGGAACGGTTCAGAACATAATGCACATACTTCTGAAGAGGGTGGATTAGACGTTTTGTTCATTTGCATAAGTCGGTCAAGTTTTCTATTTAATTCTTGTATTTGAACTGATTGACTTGACTCAACTGTCACCTCTCGCTTAGGTTGAAGATGATATCCCTCGAAACGTACCGACACAGCCTGATGCATCGAATTCTCGCTTAGTGTTTCAAAAATCTTCCAAGCCTCGTCGGCACTTTTGTGTAGGAAAGTTCCAGCACAAACGGTATCGACGGTATTCCTAACAGAGGGAATAAGCCCCTCGTAGAAGACCTGAACAAGTTGCCACTTAGGAACCTGATGATGTGGGCAAGAGCGTAATAATTCTTTGAATTTCTCCCAAGTATCATAAAGTGTTTCCCCATCTTGCATTACAAAGTTTGTTATGGATTTCCTTATCTGATTTGTACGCATAATAGGGAAAAACTTTTGTAAAAATGCGGTGTGTAAGGCTTCCCATGTTTTAATTGTGTTTGGCTCAAGTGATTGAAGCCAATACTTAGCTTTGTCTCTTAACGAAAATGGAAAGAGCCGCAATTTTAATTCATCATCAGTAAGATTTTGAATTTTTAAAGTAGAACATATATCCTGAAAATCTCCTAAGTGTTGGTATGGATCTTCATTTAGACGGCCATGGAAGGATGGAAGTAGCGAGATCGTAGACGACTTTATCTCAAAGTGAGATGCTATCGCCTCCGGTAATTCAATACATGTTTGTGGCGTATAAGTCGTCGGAATAAAATAATCTTTAAGTGGAGGAGGTGGCGGTATATTAAGATTATTCATATTCGCACCATCATTTTGATTGTTATTGTTATTATTTCCAATGTCTGCCATTTTAATCGGTTCTATGTTATGAAAGCGTGGTTTCTTTAATCTTGTAAGGGTACTACGTATTTCGGATTCAAATAAAGACGTTGGTTTTGGTGTCAAATCGTCGTCTAGTAAAAACCTTGTTCTAGAAGTTAAGTTTGATGACTTGTTAAGTCTTAATGTACGTTCAAGTTCATAGTCGAAAGGTTGTAATTCTGGTTTATTTGAACGTGTACCTAACATAAACTAAAACAAAGGAAAAGAAACTAAAACGACTAACTAAACAAAAGAAACAAATAGCAATCACGCAAATAAGGCAACAAGCACACAACTACTATGATGCATGAATATTATCCTGTAATGCAATGACCGCGTCAAGCCCAGCGCCCCGGGTTTCCTAGCTAATGCAGTGCAATTAACCCTAAACTAATGCAAATAGTGCGTCACAGCGCCCTGACTTACAGTGGTTTAAAGCGAGTTTCAAAAGAAGCAATTTATTTTATTTTATTTATATTTTTATTTGCGTAAGCTCCTTTGATGCGCTAAGTTATTCCTCCCGAAAATGTTAGAATTTTGACGACTCGAGAAACTACAAAATAAAAAGAAAAGTTAGTAACTCAAAATAAAACGAAAAATAAGAAAAGAAAATCTAATCTAATATTTATGAATTAACTAAAATAAGATTCTAAAACTAAAGGTAGTAATTTGCAATCCCCGGCAACGGCGCCAAAAATTGATGTTGTCAATATCAAGATATAAAAAGTGTTCTTTACTTTTCAAAAGATTTGTAGTGTGAAAGCAAAGGTCGAACCCAAAGGGATTGGTTAACTACAGCGACTTAATTTTAAAACCTAACTTTAGTTAATTATGAAAACGGATTTTGATTTGATTTTAATTAAACTAATAACAATAAAAATATATCTAAACTATGAAAGCAATTAAAAGTGTTTTTTTAAATATGTAAAGGGAACCTAGGATTGCAAATCCACCACTAGCTTCATAATAGGAATATTTATGAATTACTTTCGCTTACTAAGTTGGATGATTATGGGGAATTGTAGCTACAAGCCCAATTCCTCCGACAAGAAGATATTCATGGTTCAAGCACCAACATAATCCATCTTCGGTTAGCACGAATTATCCCACACTAAACTAGGGTTGTGATCTAATCCGTCTATCCTAGGCATGGACTATTCAGATACTTGATAGCACAAATCAATAAAGCACCATCACATATAAATAATCTAAACAAGCACAGCGAGAATAGATCATTGAGCACATCACAGTCAAAATAGATCTAAGACAAGAATAAACTTTGAAAGTAATAATTTAATCAATTAAAAGCACGATTTATTTATAAAAATCCTCGGAACATGTGACTGTCATCCATACATAATAAAACTTAAAATAAAAACATAAATAAAACCCTATTACTTGGCGGTTATCCGAGTTAAAATAAAAACATAAATAAAACCCTATTACTTGGATGTCATATGCACGAACCACCTTCGCTGGGCACTTTAATTTAATAAAATACGTGTTTTTGGTTTTTTCAAAGGTCGCTCGCGCGAGGTCCTTTTCGCTGCACTGCGCGACTTTCGTAGAATTGCGATAACATTTTGTTCGGAACTCGGATTGACTCGTCGTTTGAAGCCACGCGTCCGTAACTCGAAGATCTACATTTTATATCTCTGGAGAAAGTTCTCAAATCCAAAGTATTATTTGTCAAAAATACGATTTTCCAAGACTGCTACTGCATACAGCTTCCACCGGAATCACCGTTTGAGCCCAGGATGACTTTCAAAGCCACTAATCATTGGATTTTTGTGCATTTTCAAGTTAAAGCTCCAAATCCTACAAAAGTTAGAATACTTATTATAAAATAACTAATAACTACATGAAATGGGCTAACAAAGCATATTTTTAGAACTATAAACGGCAACTATTCGTCGCCGATCACACGACCACAAATCTTACCAGTACAGATGTCTGCTGGGGGTAGGCCCCCAGAAGGACCGAGAGCTCGATGGTAACCAGCGATTGTATGCTGGACCCGTTGAAGCCTACTAGGGGAGTGGCCACAGGTCGGAGCCGATCCCTGGATATCTCGAGCTGATCGAATGCTAAGATGAAGATGATATCAGAGGAGCTGCCCGTGTCCACCAACACCCTTTTAACCACGTGGTTTGTTATGGAGAGCGTCACCATTAGCGGGTTATCATGAGGGCAGTGTAGGTTTAGCATGTCCTCGGATGAAAACATTAACCCGTCGGTCGGAGGGGAGTGGGTAGAGTGGACATGCCAGACATCTGATCAGGGTGTCCTGGCATGCCTCTTCCTGGCTGACTGTGTGTCCCCTCCACCAGAAGTTCCTCCGAAGATTACATTGATTTGCCCGAGGGGTCTCGGTGGCTCAAAAGCCCAGGTGTCTTGCTGAGGTGGTCTGTCTGTCGCTACAAACTCGGCCAGATGGCCCTGCTCAATCAGCTTCTCAATGGCAATCTTGAGCTTAAAGCAATCCTTTGTGTCATGTCTATGGTCTTTATGGAAGCAAAAAAACTTATCCTGGTTTCTCTTATCGGGCGGGCTTTTTAGCTTCGCTGGCTGCTGGAGTAGCCTTTGGGTCTTAACGGCGGCCATGACCTCGTGGATAGGCCGGGAAAGTGGTGTGAAGGTAATCGGGGCCTGATCCCGACCGCCTTTCTGCAGATCTTGCTTGGGCTTCTTTCCCGGGCCCTTCTCAGAGCCCTCACATTTTTGTTTAGCCTTTGGGGACACGTCCTTGGTGAAGGCGGCGCGCTTGGACTTCAGAAACTCCTCCGTGTCGATATACTTTTGACCCTTTCTGAGAGTTCCACCAGGGTTGCCGATTGGTCATGATGAAACGATGTATCAACTTTGGTGTGTTGAATTCCTGAGCAGAAGGCTATGATAGCGACATTTTCATTCAAGTGGAAGATTTGAAGCCTCTGCTGATTGAAACGGTCGATGTAGTCCTTTAGGGATTCCCCCTTACATTGCTTGACGATCAGTAGCTGGGTGTCTGGTTGTGATTGGTCAAGCATTCCCATGAATTGGCTAATAAAAAGCTTGCTCAATGTCTTGAAGTCATCAACCCTTCGAGATTTAAGAGCATGGAACCACTGTGCTGCTGGCCCCTTGAGGGTGCTGGGAAAGGCCAGGCATAGTAATTCGTCGACGGTGGTGACTAACACCATCTGGGCCTTGTAGGTACAAACGTGATCCACTGGGCTTCCCGTCCTGTCGTAAGAGTTGAGATGCGAGGGCTTAAACTTTCAAGGGATGGGGAATCCGGTGACCCAAACAGTGTAGGGTGACTCAGTCTCTATGTTGGTATGATCATGGCGCTGCTTGTGAGTCAGCTGCTTGATCTATTTCTACAATTCCTGGATTTGAGCATTCACGTCTTTCTGCCCGTCTTCCTCTCTATGTCTGAGCGGTAGGTCGAATCAGACGACGAGGCCTTTTTTTCGAAGTGTGTTGTCCTTGGGGATAGGACCCGGCTCCAGCTCCGGGTGATCGTGTGCCTGAGATCTCCCCGGCTCCTGGCCGGGGGGTCCTCGGCCGATGCCCGGGCCATATGTCCTGACCCCTCCTTTCTGGCAGCACGCCTACTATTGATGATGTCTTTGGCATCCCCCGTCCGGGACAGATTAGCCCGGGCGTGTTTGGGTTCGCTTGGGGTCCTAGTTACGCTCGTCAACCTCGCGCTGTCTCCAACCCGACGGGGATTCAGGGGCAATGTGAGTATGTTGTCTGACCCGTGGAGGCTTTCGGTTGGGCGCAACTTTCCCAGGCTGCTCTTCAATTTGGGGGGGCTCATCCTGCTGAGCAGCGTATCAATTTACTGCTGGGTTCAGCACTGGCCCTCTAGGAGTTGTGCGAGGGCCGCGGTGACTTGCTCGGAGGTCATTGAGGCGGTTGGCCGACCGAGCTATGAGTCCTCCTGACCGACTTGATCCTCCTGACCGGTCTGAGCGGTAGTTTTCTGAACCTTCTTCGGGGGCATGTTGATCAGTAAAGAGATTTGTTGATGAGAAACTAGACATTTGCCACAGACGACGCCAAACTGATGATGCCAAAATCTGGGTAATAGTAATTATATGAGAGAGATGGGCACAGTGAACTTTGGATGTGGTTCGGCCCCGTTAATAAGGTGACGTACGTCAATGGGGATGGGTGGCCTCTTTTATAGGTGCAAGAGACCACCCGTACAAGGTAAGTATGTAGATTAGGAAGCTTAATCTGTTTACAATCGATTTACATGAATTTAGGAGAGTTTCCTAAGTGGTTTAGGAAACTGCATGCTCCTTCCATTTAGTCTTCTAGCCAAGATAGGATACTGCCCGGAGGCTTGCTGGTCAAGCAATCACACCCTCTGGTGGTGCACCAATGTAGGACCAGTCGGGAACAAACATCCGGGCCTTTGACCGAACCGGGCAGTTTTACGTATTGGCCCGGGATGGCTGTGTAGTCAACCCGGATTCAAGGTGACTTGACTTCTCTTTTCTGAGGTAACAATGCTTGACTCTAACCTGGTATTTTTATACATATCAGCAGGCAACCTCAAGTTCAACGTAGATGGATCCTCACTTGGGAAATCCGAACCATCAGGAATCGGGGATACTCTAAGAAATTCTGAGAGTAAAGTGATGGCTCTATTTTCGGTATCCTCAGGTATGGAAAGACTCTAACATAGCTGAGCTCCTTGCAATCCGAGAGGCACTTACAATGATTTCGCATTACTTAAATAGTAGCCCACCCGTGCCAATTTCCATAGCTATCGAAAGTGATTCCAAGGTGGCCGTAACTTGGGTAACAACAAAGGACCCAAAACCTTGGAAATTAAAAACTGCATTCAGTCAATTTTGGAGAGTATAAAAAACCGCTACAGCATTGAGTTCATTCACGTGCTTAGGAGCTCTAACAGACTTGCTGAGTTCATAGGCTTCAACCATGGGCTGTTTGGCTATAATCTCTTTCCGGTCTAAAAGTTTTTTGGAAGGGTTTTGGCACTGCCTTTGAGTCTGCCAATCTGTTCGACTCAAACGGAGTTCCGTTTGTATAGCTCACTTTGTGAGGGATTTTGGTTTTTGGTCTCCCTAACTAGTTGTTTTAGCTTGATTTTACCTTAATATACTTTTCCTCGTTGTGCACAGGTTCTTCAAAAACAAATTGTTAGTATGTTGGAACATATGTATATAACCATTGTATATAAAGAAATATGTGCATGTATAAATTTTTATGCGCACACCATTTTACAAAACATGTGTATATATATGTGTATATTGATACACATACATGCTGACTAATTGGTAATTTGACATAACACGCCCAAAATTATGAGCAGTTTCCTACTCAAACTAGAAGACTAATGGAAAGTGCATCTATTTCCTAATCCAATTGGGAAACCCCCACAGTTAATGTCAATCAATCCTAATATGATTAGGAAACTTACTTGATTGGTGTCAATCACACCCCAATAGGATTATATTTCCTTATCTATGTATGAGTAGGTCTCTTACATCTATAAAAGAGACCTCTCACCCCCCATTGAGGGGGCGGCCAACTCTTTAGTCTACACAGCACCTCCATAAAATTCACCATTATACGCATACACCCGGCCGGTATTACTGGTAGTGTCGCCCCTCTTTGTTGGCTCACCAGGCCCGCCGGTGATCTGCTAGTGAACGTGCTCAGACACACCCGTGGACGTAGGTACCTTAATTAACAGGGCCGAACCACATACAAAAAATAGTCTTTTACTCTCTCTCTCCTTAAATTGATCTACTTTACTCTTACCAATTTTTGGCATCATCAGCTTGGCGCCGTCTGTGGGAAACGACAATTCTTCTCATCAATAAATTCTTGACTGATCAATATGCCACCAAAGAAGAGTAAGAAGGCTGCGCAGCAGTCCGACCGGGATGTTCCTTCGGCCCCGGCGTCGACTACAGCAGTCCCGACATATGAGCAAATCACCGCAACCCTCACACAACTCTTGAAGGGCCAGCGTCAAATCCAGCAACAGATCGAAGCACTGCTAGTGCAGCAAAGCAATCCTCTAGTGGCCGGGAAACGACCCGGGAACATTGCGTACGATCGAGAATCGATCTTGACCAAACAACGGCCCCGAGCCAACCCGTCCCATGTTCAGGATGCCAGAGACATCATTAGCGGGCGTGCTGCCCGAGAGGAAAAGCAGGAGCATATGGCTCGGGAATCAGTCCAGGGTCACGTGGTCAAGAGCCAAGTTGTCCCTAGGCGAACGGTTACCCGGAGTCATAGCCGAGCCCGATCCCAGAGGACAGCACCCTGCCATGAAGAAGCCTCTTCCACCAACCCGACCAGCTCCTCAGATACTGGTCGGGAAGGAGTGGAAGTCCGAATCAAGTACTTACAGAAGCAGATCGACGGAGTGGCCAAAAAGCTTGGTCAAAACCGTGTTCTGAATCAAGCCAATACCGAGACAAAGTCACCATTCTCCAGCCAGATCACGAGGTTCTCTATCCCGCGCGAATTTAAGCAGCCTCAGCTAGATTCATACAACGGCTCGGAAAGCCTGGTCGACCACGTCCGGACCTATATGGTTCAGATGGCCCTAGTCACTAACTCTGATGAGCTACACTGCCTAGCCTTCCCCAGCACTTTGAAAGGCCCGGCCATGCAGTGGTTCTACTCCTTCGAGCCCCGATCGGTCTGCAGTTTCAAACAACTCAGCAAACAGTTCATCAACCAGTTCGCCGGTATGTATGAGCGGCCAAAGCCAGACATGCAATTACTGACGGTCAGACAACGGAATAATGAGTCCCTCAAGGAGTTCACCGACCGGTTCAACCAGCAGAAGCTCCAAATCTGCAATCTGAACGAGACAATCGCCATCATAGCCTTCTGCTCGGGAGTTCAACATACCAAGTGTGCCGCATCGTTCCACAGAAACTGACCGGTAACCTTGATCGAACTTGCAGAGCGGGTTGGAAAATATGTCGACACTGACGAATTTCTAAAGATCAAAGACCCCGGGCAAGAAAGCAACGAGTCTACCAGAAGCAAGCGAAAGCGAGATCAGCCCGGGAGTTCAGACAGTTCTTTCAGTTCACAGCAGTTCGGGTCAGGCAACCCCGACCAGACCTCCAATTCACAGCAGTCAGAGTCCGGCAGCCCCGACACGACCCCCAATTCACAGTGGTCTGAGTCCGGTCGCCCTGACACGACCTCCAGTTCACATCGGTCAGGATCAATCAGTTCCGACTTTACCTCCAGCATAGAGAAATCTGGATCCCGATGATCCTGATCCTGATCCGACCTCCTATCTCCATCGGTCTAAATGAGCCCGACTATAGTGGCAGTTGCCTGATCACCACATGAGGCACCGCCGATTGTCAGAGAACCCTTCCAAAGTCCTCGGGCCTAACCCCGAGGCATACAAAGACCTCGGGCCTAACCCCGAGGCATCCAAAGACCTCGGGCCTAACCCCGAGGCACGAAAAAGACCTCGAGCTCCGAACTCAGGCACAAAAGACCTCGGGCTCCGAACCCAGGCACCAAAGACCTCCGGGTCACGCCCGAGGCACCGGCTTCGCTTAGGTCCAATCGATGATGGGGGCAAACCCCTTAGGTGGCTGATGATGGCAAGCTTCAAAAGACCCTGCAACCACCATGTTCCAGATCGGTTACCTACAGATCATAGCCTCTGTAAAACCCTCGTCTTAGCGAAAGCTTGGGGGGCAAGACGGCGTAGTGAACTAAACAGGTAATCACACCGGGTATTTACAGGCCTCGCGGATAACCAAGTCAAAATCTTGGACAACCCGAGCACCTACAGTACTCAGAGACATTAACTCCACTTAGGTCCAGACCGACGATAGAGGTGACTAAAATCTCTTAGGTTGGCCGACGATAGAGGAGTAAAAAGACCCTAAAGCAACGTGATTTAGGTCGGCTCCACCAACATGGTCAAGCTCTTCTCCCAACAGTCTTGACGAAGGCTGGCCGGGCAGAAGACAACCATCCTGGGGAGTTAACAGTAAAAAGGACCCTAGAGCAATGCGCTTTAGGTCGGCTTGTCCAACATGGTAAAATCCTTCTACCCACAGCCTTGACGAAGGTTTACGGGTAGAAGATAACCGTCCTGGGAGCTAACTCAAGCAAAAAAGACTCCGAAGTAGTCCGAGTCTCAACTCTCGGTCACTTCCCGAGCATTCAAAGACTCCGAATTAGGCCGGGTCTCAACTCCCGGTCAGTTCCCGAGCACCTAAAGGTCCCGAGCTAGGCAGTGTCTCAACTCTCAGCCAGTTCCCGAGGACTCACCAGGCTTAGAAGCCCCGAGGCAGCTTCCTCAAGCACTCAGACAGTGGCAAGTGGCATCAACTAATTTCCAAACTTGCCCCGATATAGCATCTGGCCAATCTTGGAAATGGGGGGCAGCTAATACGCCCAAAATTATGAGCAGTTTCCTACTCAAACTAGAAGACTAATGGAAAGTGCATCTATTTCCTAATTCAATTGGAAAACCCCCACAGTTAATGTCAATCAATCCTAATACGATTAGGAAACTTACTTGATTGGTGTCAATCACACCCCAATAGGATTATATTTCCTTATCTATGTATGAGTAGGTCTCTTACATCTATAAAAGAGACCTCTCACCCCCCATTGAGGGGGCGGCCAACTCTTTAGTTTACACAGCACCTCCATAAAATTCACCATTATACGCATACACCCGGCCGGTATTACTGGTAGTGTCGCCCCTCTTTGTTGGCTCACCAGGCCCGCCGGTGATCTGCTAGTGAACGTGCTCAGACACACCCGTGGACGTAGGTACCTTAATTAACAGGGCCGAACAACATACAAAAAATAGTCTTTTACTCTCTCTCTCCTTAAATTGCTCTCTAACTAGTTGTTTTAGCTCACTTTGTGAGGGATTTTGGTTTTTGGTCTCCCTAACTAGTTGTTTTAGCTTGATTTTACCTTAATATACTTTTCCTCGTTGTGCACAGGTTCTTCAAAAACAAATTGTTAGTATGTTGGAACATATGTATATAACCATTGTATATAAAGAAATATGTGCATGTATAAATTTTTATGCGCACACCATTTTACAAAATATGTGTATATATGTGTATATTGATACACATACATGCTGACTAATTGGTAATTTGACATTTTCAGCATTTTAATCTACATTTTCCTGAAGAGCTTTGTAAAACTTTCTCTGACTGGAAAATGCTGAAAATAGTTTCAAAAAATGTTTTACATGGAAACAAACAGACCCTGAAGATGTCAATATTCTTGCACATTAATGCTACATTTCCGTGTTACCTACAGGTTTTAGAGATCAAATGGTCGTCTATTTTTTATGTGGAGAGTATAGTGAGAGTGACGAGGCTGTCTTTAAGTGGCTTGCTTCTTTACAAGTTGCGCATGGCTGATCAACTCTTTGTGCAATGGCCACAACTACACACTTACACAGGAAACATCCCCGAGCTCATTTTGTGGGTTGTCTTATGTAGTTGATTCAATTCGGCTCTTGCTGTGAGTACTCCTAGCCTTCCCTGTTTTTATCTCTCTAACATTAAGATTTAATTGGTGCAAAGTCGTTGAGGTGATTTTTTTTCCTTTCATTTCTTTTCTTTTCTTTTTCGTTTTGATTATTTTCCATCTTTTTCTTGTACCTGATATGGAGGCTGCTAACTCTTCTAGTTCCATTATAGTGTGTAATGCTCCATCTGTTAGCCTTCATAATGGGTTTTGATTGTTGGTTGATGCGTCCACTCTAGGTATAATATGGGTGGTGGAAATTATTTTAGTCCGTATGTAAAGTGTAGTAGTTTTTTTTTTCGGAAGGAAATTGCAAGTTACTATGAACGAAGTGAAGTTCATATTGTATCTAATTAAATTATTTGTAAAAACAATATACATTCTGTTGAAGAATTTTTTTAAATAAGGAATTATGAGTGAGTGGGATTTAAATTAGAAATGATGGGTCGTGCCCATTAAGATTGAATTCGAACTGGTGGGTCGAAACCATTCATAATCGGTTCAAAATTAAATTCAAATCCATGGATTATGTCCCTTGGACCAGTAGCCACAAGGCTAATGGATTGTGTCCCTTGCACCAGTAGTTACAAGGCTAATGGGTTGTATCCCATGGATCAATAGTCATAAGACTAATAGACGCAAACGTCTATGAAGGGACACCAACCATTCTATATATAGAGTGTATCAATTCTCATTTGAAGGTTGAAAAAATCTCTCCTTCCTTGTGCAAAGTTAGGAGTTTAATTTACGTTGTCTTTCTTTAGATAAAATAAATATTACCAGAATTTGCTTACAGTAGAAATAGAATTTTAGAACTGGCTTTTATTTCTTGGTAGATACTTTTGGCTATCTTCAATAGTGCATATTGCAGATAGGGATGGCTTCGTTGTACCTTAAATATAGATTTGCGGAATACCCGTTTGCACACCAAATGATAATTATGGTGGGGGCAAATATTATATTTAGGGAAGTGTCTCGTACACACTTTGAAGCATTTTATTGGAATACATTTTGCGACATTGTTCATCGGTGGATTTTGAAGATATTGAAGACAAATTTATAAACAATCTAAATATAGTATTTATGGGATTCATCTTCAATAAACCACTGCCTTTACCGACCTTTACCGATAAGTTCTCTCTTCTCGATCTCGCTTTGTTCAATTTACAAGAATCTATATTTCATGAACTGGTTATTAATTTCATCCACCATAGATAAAGTTGCTTCATAAAGTATTTCATTGGCCTTCCATTTTGCATATTTATGGTGTGTGTGTATATATTATATATGAAAGTTTATACACATGAACCTAATTAAGGTTATATTGGATCGCCAAGTGGTAGGGTATATCATTAACATTGACTTTAGCATCTCAGATAAGCAAAGTTGAATATGAACGGAATGCACTTTGAACGTATTTTCATATGTATCCATTTTTATATGGGCCAACTTTAAAAACATTGACATAAATTATGTCTCATTGGTTCGGTGCCCATGCACCTACTTATGATGTTGTTGTAGGCAACCTTTAAGATAAGTGTGTATAATCTTTTGGCCAAATAACTCATACACACACCATTAGGTCCAAATTGATTCTACTCATTTGAGTCATCATTTATAAGAGCCTGACAGATTTTATTAGTACTAACTAATACAACCCCCACTTATGTATACAATGAAAGGATACTAATACTAATAAGGATAAAACTTACGCTTTATCTTCTTCTTTTTTTGGGATTAATGATTTTCTTTATTCAAACTACAATTTGATATGTCAATGCATACTATTATGCTAAACTTATATGAATCTCTGAGATAGGTTTCTACAAGCTTCTGTTCACTTGTGCTCTGTGAAAGTATATATAGTTGCATATTGAATTTACACTGTTAAATTCAAACTAGACAGTTTTATTAATACTAAAATAAAACATACAACTATCTCTTATTTAGTGCCTATGGGGCCATAATAGTATTACACACACTATTTACTAAAAACTTAATAATACTTGTTGAAGAACTTTCCATTGTAGTCACGTTTGTTGGTCCTCCTTCGGTGGTACCTTCCCCTAAATCCTTGATTTTCAAAAAACATTCTTCTTGTTCCTTGGTTTGATGATTCACCCACTTCATGTTATCTTAGTGGAATTACATTAGGTTTCCAATGATTTGTTTCCTTGCACCCAAAATTTCTTGGAAAATCATTTGCGCGCAAAGATTGACTAGATCTATCATGGACTAAGCATAGTTGAAGTGCGGTAAATTTGGTCCAGTCAAAAGAATCATAAGCCCGACCAACGCGGTCATAGGATTGTCGATCAAAGCGATTGAAGCGTTGGTCAACCCAACGAAGATTATGCGGGCAAAAGCTATTGTCATCTTTCTGATAAATTTGGTGGAATGGCCTTGGGTGATGATTGGTCCATCTTTGTGCTCGATGAAGACCCTTTTTGTTTGCTTTTGGGATCACTATCGGTTGATAGAAACTTCTTTTAGTAACCTTTGGATTAGTGAAACTAGGTATAGGTAGTGATTTCTGGGTAGTAGGGGTGGGTTGAGACAGATGAGTTCATAAGAGAGTAGCAGTCTACAAATCAATGGCGTAGGGGGAATCTCGGGTGGAAGTGAAAGAGAAGCTAAAGAGAGATAAACTAAGGGTCAGTGAGTGGGGGAGTATTCTAAGAGAACCCTATGCAATTAATGCCCGAACATGTACGTGTGAAGGAATACTCATAGTGAGCTCATAAATGCATAGATCTTAAAGGAATAATGTTTGAAATTCTCTCTGAGTGTGTCTCAGAAAAAAAACATGTGTCGTCACCTCTGAGGGTACTGCTCCTATTTATAGCAATTGGGACATGTGCCAAGGAATGAACGCAGCTGACATGGCTCATTCCTATTGAGGTATACCAAATTACCACATGTCGTTCGAAGACGACACGAGGAATGTACTCGCGATAAACTAGAGAGTTATTTCAGATAGTCTCACTGACCTTTAGAAAGGCTTAGGAGGTGTATCGCGGAATAGACCATCACGACCTTCCTAAGTGAGCTCTGCTCTTAAGCCAACCAAGCCACACAACCTGAGAGTTCCCGATAAAGTAAAGAAAGACTTTACCACGCCATAGTCTGGAATGACCATGTCATGGTATAGTTATGTTGCACCAAGGCCTGCCCCCAATCGAGGTCTATCTGAGCTGGATACTACCAGGAGTAGTCTAAACGGTTCATGAGCAAGTATTGTGGACTTGTCTTCGTCGACGCCCCGATGATGACTTTTAGGGCTTCACTCTTATCCCTTAGGCACTGCATATAGTGTTCTTAAGTGATAGATGGACACATATCAGTTGTCGATATGTTTGTCGAACAGTGACACACACATTTTGCCCCCTGCTTGGGTTGTACTGTCCGAAGGAAGTGCTGCTCGAGCACCGTGTCAACTTTTTGAGGGGTCTTGTCAACTTTAAATGAGCCATGATGGTTTTGCGTGGGAAAATTAAAACAATGATTTTGGGTAGTGATTTTTTGTTTCGCCGGATCCTTTTGGTGGTTTTCTGAGGTTATATAAGAGGGACTACACAGCAGCCTCTTTCCCATTCTTTTCACCATTTCATTTTTTTTACTTAAGTTTTCAACTCCTTCTCGCTTCTTCTTAATCTTTGGTCCCGATTGATATTCCTCTTGGGATTTTTGTGGGAAAGTCTATTCTGTGCTTTCAATGGCTGAAGTCGTTCGCTCGTCAAAGGGGAAGAAGAAGCTTTTGGGGAGTTTGAATAAGATCCCCGTCGATGTTCCTTTCGTTGGTAGCCAAGAAGATGTGTTTTGGTCGAAGGTTCGAGATTTTTGCCTAAATTTTCCTTCGATCAAAGACCTGTTACTTCAATGTCCCGAGGTATTCGTGGAGGAGGCCAAAATAATCGTGCATGCGAGTGTTTCACGCCTTGAAATGGAACGAGGGGACTATCCCTATTCTAGCATAGATTTCACGGTTCTTCTGGTCCTTGCACCGATTGGGACGAATGGAGTTCTTTTGTGCTTTTAGATCCACAGAGTTATGAACTGTTGATCGGTGTGGGTATCTTGGATTCGGTTTCCATTTGCATGTCTTTAAACTGTAGGAAAGGTATGCTGGGTTTAGCTAAGCTAGCTTCGAGATGGAGTTCTGATTCCCACACCTTTGTTACCACCTGGGGGGAGTTTACCCCTACTCTAGAGGATGTGGTTGCTTTAATGGGCTTGCCCTTCATCAGTGATTATTCACTGGAGGGTCTTCACGAGGACTCAGAAGATAAAGATGCCGTTGCCTTCTTCCAGTCATGTCTCACTAAGAGTGTCGGGTTAATTAGCGCTTTTACTGGGGAGCATAGAGGTAGAAGAGCTTCTTTCGTTACCTGGTTGCGCTATTTCTATAAAGATATTCAACCTTCAAAGCAAGTGACGGGTGACCAAGATCGTGACGAGAGAGCAGGTCCGGGATCTAATAGCCCTCATTGTTTAGCGGCGTATATTGCTAGCTGGCTCGCACGATATGTTCTCCCAATGTCTCCCGAAGACGGAATAAATGCCGCGATCTTTCCCTTAGCCCTGAAACTGGTTAAGGGTCATTCACCACCTTTAGCTCCACTGTTTTTAGGCACTCTGTACCATCGCTTGGATTCTCTATATACCGGCTTCAGACGTTCTGCCGGTCGTTTTGATATTTCCAGTTACTTGTACACCCCTTTCCTGACCATGTTTCTTTTTTAGCAATTCAGGGGCTATGCTCCTCCCATCATTTTCGAAGCTACCAAGAAGAAGCTTCACGGGCCCACCCGTCAAGTTACTTATGTTGATAACCATCAACCTAGGGTGGATAGGTGGTACAAGAAAGGAACTCTGAAGCGTCCGAGCAAGTTCTTGGATGACATAAAAGAGTTTGAGTTTCGTCCTTATGCAAGAGCCATTACTGGTGAAAGGGATCTGAACCTATATCCGTCTGGTTCTTTCGAGGAAGTAGACTTGTCTATCTGTCAGAATTCTCGAGGTTTTATCATGGCAACGACCATGTTTTCCTCAAATCTCCATTTTTTTATCTGAGTATACGAAGGGGGTCGTGTACTACCATCCACATAGAGTTTCTCGTCAATTTGGCTTAGATCAGGGGGTGCCCATGCGTCGTGATCTTCATTTGGACTATGCAGGGAGTTCTAAGAGCTTTACCTCTGCTGAAATAAAAATTTCTTTCTAGTGGGATTACCGTTCGGATTGCCCTGCGAGGAAGAGTTGGCCGCTATACCCCGAACTGGGGATCTTTCTGGGATAAATGCCTTTCTTTTTTTGTTCATTTTTAAGGTAGAGATCCAGTCTGGGCCAAGGTTTATGACATAGCGGCGAACAACGAAACCCGTTGGGCATCAAAATCCAAAAGGTCAACTGCTTCTGTAAATGTCGGAGTTGAAGCATCTCATACGCCTGGAAGTTTGTCTGTCACTAACGATCTTCCTCGGGACGAACATGAGGAAGTAGAATCGCAGATGTTTTTGAAAAGGAGGCGTCTGGTGAAGGCTTGTCAGAAAATGACATTTTCTAAAGAGATTCAAAAGGTATTTCGCTTAGCCTCTTCCATTTTTTTATAATCATTCTTTCCCTTCCCTTCTTGACATAATGGCCAGGTGTTTCTCGCGTGGCAGGAGTTTGCAGATTCTGGAATAGGTAAAGGGTGCAGGGAGGTAGGTGAGGGTTTGGCTATCCAAGAGGAGGTTGGGAAGTTACCTCCACTTCCTATTGACCATGCGACACGAGCAGATGTCGAGGACCGCTCTGGTGGGAAGCAAAAGAAAGATAAGGATCGATCTCGCCGTCATCGCAAAAAGAAAAATGGAAAAAATAGCGGGAAACACAAGAAGTCCCACGCAATGGATGTTTCGAGGGCCGAGCCGGAGTCTGGTTCTACTACTACTTGTGTTTGTCTTGAGGATGTTTTTGAGAAGATAAGCATGGGACACGGTCTCCTGTTGCTCGTGGGGCCTTTGCTGATGATGTGGTCATCTGCTTTGACACTAATTCTGTTGGGGATGATGAAAGGTTGCCCTTGGTAGATCGTGGTGATTCAGAGACGACAATGATCTCTGCTCCCAATCGATATGCATCGTCGACTACGGGGAGGGTCGTTTTAAGTCCTGATGATCATAGCGCTTTGAATGATTTCATATAATCTTTACAAAGTTGTAATGATCTGCCAAGCAGGGAAATCTTTCTCTCTGACAACGATATTCCCAGGGGTCCTTCTTTAAATATACTCTTGGCCCCAACCTGTTCAGTCAAGACTGGCTCTGAAGATTTATTAGAGCGGTGTTTGGAGAGGGAGCTTTTTGTCGAGACTCCAGAAATGGGTGTGGAAAATTGAGATGGTGTTCTGAGTGCTCCTTCTCAGGATGCTAAATTGGTGACTTGGGGGAGGGGTGTAATGTTAACTCTTCTTTTGTTCCTGCGCTAGAGATTATTAAAACGAAGCATCCTGAGACCCTTGCTTCGTTCACTTGCAAATTTCCTGCTATTCGCTCTTGTTTTCTGGAGTCTTTGGCAGCGGTCGTGATGTATTTGGACATTACACCAATCAAAGATTTGGATGCTGCCCATCTTGATATGTATATGGATGCCTTGGATGACTTTAAAGCGCTGGCTCTTAATGTTGAGTGGTTGGGTTCCCATTTTGCAGATTTTTGCGAATTTTTCCTTTTTTATGATTCAACGCTTAGAGAGAAGGATGTTGATGCCAAAATTGTTGTGGCTAAAGCTGCTTTAGGAGCTTTGAAAGAAGAGAAGAAGATCATCAGGGAGGGTCGTCCTACTCTTGGACCAAAATTTACGAATGTTGATAGTGGTGCACAGGCGACTCATGGTCTCTTCTAGTTACTGTCGTTGGACTTGTTGGACTACTCCTCCTCCTCTTGTTTTCATACTTGCATTTTGGCTGTCATACTAGCCTTTTGTATTCCTATGCTTTAAATAAAATGAGACGTTTGAAATGCCATTTATTTGTTGACTCTACTGATTATATCGGCTTTGTTGCTAAGAAGTGGGCGGGTTCATGAATTTGTGTGCAGAATGATCATGAATAGATCGCCGTTGCTTTGAAGAAGCAAACGAATGCATTAAATATTGTACAGGGTAGTTGGTAAATGAATTATGCCGTCATTTTTAGAAAGTTGAACAGGTGCATTTATGTCGAACAGTAATGATGACGCTTGGTGTCAAATCTCGTATTCCGAGGTACAATAAGTAATTTTACCTTATAAAAAGAGGTGTTGGGTCTTTTGTGCTTCATTCCAAGTTCTTGTAGGGAGAGAAATGTTTGTTTGAAATTTCCTTTTCTGCCCTCTCCATTTCTTTTTGCCCTACTCTTTTGTAAAGATATCAAGCACCGCTTCTAATTCATCTGATGCTAGTGGTGGCATAACCGGTTTGCCTGATTATTTTGGTGAGGTTTGGAGCGGCTGGAGGGGTATTGCCTTGTCCCCTTCCTCTCATGATATGTTGGAACGGATTTACAAACATCGCCCAGAAACCTTAATGCTTTTTGACGACTTTTACCGCAACCTTTAGAGTGAATGTTGTACTCATTTGGCCGAGATTGTGGGGACTTTTGAGAGTCACATGTTAAGCTCTATCATCGATGAGATCCTTGATCGCGTGGGCTTTTTATGTGAGAAGTTGCAGTGGAGTCATGTAAATGTGGCTTGGTTGACGACTCACCTTCATGTTGTGAGGGAAAGGCATCGCTGTTTAGGCCTTATGCAAAGCATTCGTTATTTTGAAAGTCGCCCCCGGGACTATCTGGAGGAGTTAACAATTGAATCTCGTAAACTTGGTGACCTATCAGCCGCTCAACTTTAGCTTCCCTTTATTAGCGATGCTGCTTCTCGAGCCTTTGATGAGGCCTGTTCTGAGTTTACCATGGCCTTAATGCACTTAACTGAGAGAATTAGGGAGGCCGACGCCTATCTTCTCAGGTTAGGGGCTAATATCCAGGCGATCAAGAATCAAGTGTCCATGGTTGGCATGACCCATAACTGGTCCACTAGTGCGGATCTGCTAGGTGTTTAGATCTTTAGAGCGTGTGGCTCTCTTTCTTTTCCTCCTTTTTTTAAACTCTTAGGGGCCGGTTGGGCCGTCTTTTGTAATCTTTTGGCTAACTTCTTCTTTTTCTCCCTTTTTTTACTTTTGGTTGGTGGGTAGTGATAGGATTGGTGCGTCTGGTTGAGCACTTTTGTACAGGCGGTTCGTCGCTTTTTTGTAACAGATAATATGAAATGAAATAAGCTTATCTTTTATCCGTGCTGTGTTCATCGTATATGTGTTTATGCTTTGTTTCTTTGATTTTGAGAGAACGAGTGTTGTGTGAGGACAGGCTTATCTCTGGTGTCCTTGTCTTTTCGCGAGTAAGTAGTAAATAACTCGAACGTAAGGAAGAAATTTTCATTCACGATTTGCCATAGTGGTGGGGGGGGTTCGGCTCAGAGTACATGATAACGGAAATGGTACGAGATGCACTCTTACATTCACAGAATATTGCCCTATGTGATTTTCATATAAAGGAACAAAGAGAGAACTATTCTAGGAATAAAAGAGATTTACCCATTTAAGGTTTAAGGTTCCTTGGCTGCTACCGTCTTCAGGGTGGATTATCTTGTAGTATCTACTGTCATGGACTTCTTGGACGAGATAAGGACCTTCCCACTTAGGAGTGAACTTTGGGGCAGACATGCTTCTCATGACATGTGCTGCTGCCTTCAGCCCCAAGTCTGCCTCTTTGATTTGCCTGGGACGGACCATGGCATCATATGACTGTGCTATTCTTGCTTGATAAACTTTCAAGGCTCCTTTAGCTCTGTCCCTCCTTTCGTCCAAGCTTTCTAACTCTGTGTACCGTGTGTCTAAATCAACTTCACTCTGAACTGTGATTCTAGCTGAAGGAACTGCGATTTTAGCGAGGACGACTGCTTCAGTGCCATAGACCAAGGAAAAGGGCATGGCTTGAGTGGCGCATCATCTAGACGTCTGGTAGGCCCACAAAGCTAGTGGTAATTGATTTGACCAATTCTTGGGGAAGTCAATCATGGTTTTGCTCAAAATTTTGGACAGAGTCTTGTTAGTTGCTTCGGCTTGTCCGTTCCCTTTAGGGTAGTAGACCGTGGACTTATGCTTAGAGATTCTATATTTAAAGTACAAGCTCGTGACAAGCTTTGAGTTGAAAGGTTTACCATTGTCTGATAAGGTCACCTTGGGGATGCCGAATCTGCAGATTATGTGCTATTTAACAAAATTCGCGATGCTCTCCCCCATCGCCTTTCGTAATGGTATGGCCTCTACCCATTTTGTGAATAGTTCTGCAGCTACCAGGATCCAAATATTTCCTCATAACGGTGCTATGGCGCCCATGAGATCCATCGACCATGTGTGTAATGGCCACGGGGTTGTTAAACATTTTAATCTGACAGTTGGAGCATGTATGCTATTAGCATGTATTTGACATACTTTTCATTTTTTGGCAAACTCCAGCGTGTCCTTCTCCATTGTTGGCCAATAATACCCCAAGTGTATGAGTTATTGTTATAGCTTGTTGCCTCCCTGGTGTTCAAATTGATGAACTTGCTACAGAACATCGTCCACCTCTTGTCCCGCGAGGCACTTCAGCACTTTCCCACTAAAACTTTTTCGGAACAAATTTCTTTTGCCTACGAAGAATCATGATGCCTTCTTTCTGATTGATGCTGCGTCAATATTCTCGGTCGGGAGGATTCTTTCCGTGAGATAGTCAATGTATGGCCTGCACCAATCATTGCCGGCTTCCACGAAGTTGCATTCATTTCAAGAGGGGAACTCTTGGCATGATGTGCAACTTTGTTGGATGTTATTCACCTCTTTTATCATTTTTGGTCAGTAGTATCTTCTCCTTTGTATGATCTTGTATAGGCTGATGTTCGAAATACCACATGTTTCCCTACGGATCATTTCGAGCCAGAGAGCCGCTTCTTCCTTATCCACGCATTTAGCTATCCATCCTCCCATAGATCTAAAATAGAGTTCGCCTTGGTTGATTAAGAAGTTCCTTAAATGTGGCATGAGAATGGACTCCTTGCTCTGTAATTGACGTTGGATTGGGATCCTCCAGTCGCCTAACTTATCCTCCTTTTGTGGGAGGAGCTCTGTGACTATGCATGGGAGGGTTCTTTTGAAAATCTCGATCGTGACAGAGTCTCCTTCAATTTCTACCTTCGATGCCAGAGTTGCAAGGGCATCCGGATGCCTATTGTTAGGTCTTGGTGCATGCTTGATATGGACACTTTCAAATTTATCCAAGTATCACTGTAATATGGAGTGATAGGCTACAAGGGCAGGCTCTTTGATGGCGTAGCTTCCATCAGTCTGTTTGACTACGAGATTGGAGTTTCCCATGATCTCTATCACCCCAACTCCCATCTTTTCCGTGGCCATGAGTCCTAAAATGAGTGCCTCATATTCTGATTCATTGTTTGAACATCACAAGTCTAATTTAAAAGATAGGTTCATCGTTTCCTTGCTTGGTGATGTGGGCACGATTCTCGCTCCCCCCCCCCCTTCGGAAGTAGATGAACCGTCGAAGCTAAGTTCCCATGTTCCTTGTGTGGTGGCCGCGATAGACGTGTTAAAGTTGTCACCTGGGAGATCTTCGATGATGGGTTTAGGCTCACCGCTGGGAAATTGAGCTAGCATATGTGCTAACGTCTGACTCTTGATTGCTGTTAGCGGTGAGCAGGTAATGTCGAATTTGGCCAAGGTGAAGAGCCATCGCACTATCTTTCCTGACAAAGCTGGCTTGCTTAAGAGGTGTTTGAAGGGGTCACATTTGATCACGACCTTAAGCATGAATGCCAAGAGATAGTGGCGGAATTTTTGCATGGCAAAAATGAGTGCCAGGTAATGTCTCTCCATTGTTGAGTACCTTACTTCTGGGCCTTGGAGGATACAACTGATGTAATAGATAGGCCTTTCCTGTCCATCTAACTCTTACTCGAGCAATGCTCCTATCGACTTTGTTGTGGAGGTCAGATATAGTAGTAATGGTTGGCCCTTTGTTGGTACGGTCATGGTTCTTGGTGAAGTCAATATCCTTTTGATCGCGTTAAAAGCCGAGTTATGTTGTGCTGCCCACGTGAATGCTGCGTTCCCTTTTAATAAAGTTAAGAACGGCTGAGTAAGTTCTGCGAGAGTAGGAATAAACCTTCGCAGATAGGATACATTTCTTAGTAAACTTTTGAGTTGCTTCGTGGTCATTGGTCGCGGCATTCCTTGGATGGCGACAATTTTTGCTGGGTCGGGATCTATGCCGTGACGATGGATGATGCAACCCAGAAATTTCCCCGACGACACTCCAAACGCACATTTCAGTGGGTTCATTTTCAATTTAAACTTTCTGCATCTATCGAAGACCACCTACAGATCTTGGAAGTGAGTTTCTTTTTGCTTTGATATGTGACTCCCACATTCTTGAGTCCGAATGGCATGACTGTGTAGAAGAAATTACCCAGCAGCATTCTAAAAGATGTCTTCATCGCGTCTTCTGGATCCATTTTGATCTGGTTATTCCCACTGAAACCATCCATAAAGGAAAACATCTGATGCTCCGCCGTCGCTCGATCAAAGTCTCGACATTCGGAAGTGAAAAATCATCTTTTGGACAAGCTTTGTTGAGATCCCTGAAGTCCACGTAAAAGCGTATTTGTCCGGTTTTCTTTTTTTCCGGCACAATGTTTGCTAACCATGTGGGTGGTGTATGGGTTTGATGAAACCTGATTTTAGCAACTTGGTGATTTCTTCTTTGATCTGTGTCTCCAATTTTGGGTAGAAGACTCGGGCTGATTGTTTAACTGGTATCGCCGAGGCGAAGATTTTGAGCTTATGCGTCGTGGTACCAGCATCCAGACTTGGCATTTCAGTGTAAGCCCAAGCGAAGATATCCGAATTGGCTTTAAGCAGTTTGATGAGCTCGGATCTCTTTCCTTCACTCAAATCACGTGAAATAAAAATCAGCATGGCGGGTTGATCTTCCTTGTCAGCTAAATTTATCTGCTCTAGCTCTTGTTCTTTGTTCCTTGGTCCGTCTTATAGACATTCGGGCGCCACCTTTGGTTCTTCAGATTGGCTTAGGACGGCATCGACCATGTTGTAGCTATGGGGGACCTCCTTTGACTGTGAGGAAGTACCCGTAGACCGTCATAATCGGTATACAATCTTTCCATCGAGCAAGCAGACACGATAACATTCTAGCTCTTCATTAACCTCCCTTTTGCCTTTCCCTTTCCAGGGGACCACCTCAAAATTGTCCCACTTTGCTTGTTCCCATCTCGGGATCGGTCGAGTACATACGAATGACCTTGAAAGCACGGGCTATCCTCTTTTGATAGATTCGAACATGGTCGACTGCCGCTAGGCGCTTTTCATCTATGAGGGCCAATTCTTCATACCTTTCCCTCAACCAATCTGATTCTGAAATTTCACACTCTGCCATCACGCGTAGGGACGGTAATTCTATCTCGACCGGAAGTACTGCTTCTATCCCATACACTAGTGAGTAAGGAGTTGCTCCTGTGGATGTCCTTATCAAGGTTCTGTATCCCCAAAGTGAGAACGGTAGCTTTTCATGCCAGTCTTTGTAAGTATCGGCTGATTTCTGCAATATGGCCTTAACATTCTTGTTTGCAGCCTCGACCGCCCCATTAGTTTGCGGTCTGTATGGTGATGACTTGTGATAAGTGATTTTGTATTCCTCGAACAGATCCCTAACTTCTGCTTTGAAATGACTTCCGTTATCCGAAATAATCTCATGGGGAACTCCATAACGGCAGATGAGATTTCTCTTGATGAATTTGGCCACTTCCTTGGCTCCTAACTTGGTGTAGGATGCAGCTTCTACCCATTTTGTGAAGTAGTCTATGGCCACCAGAATGTACCGATTTCCATTTGAAGCTTTCGGAATGATTTCACCGATAATATCGATTCCCCAGGTGGAGAACGACCAAGGTGAGGTTATGATGTATAGAAGGGATGGTGGTACATGCATCATGTTTGCATGGATCTGACACTTGTGACACTTTCTCACTTATTCGCAACAATCTTTCTCCAATGTTGTCCAGTAGTACCCTTGTCTTACGATTTTCTTGGCCAGCATGTGACCGTTCATGTGCGGGCCGGATACCCCCTCGTGTATTTCCTTCATCATTCTTCTGGAGCTTTTCCCAAACAAGCAAGTCAAGTTGTGACCGTTGTATCCTTTCTTCAGTAGTTTCCCACCGCAAATGATGAATTGCACTGCGAATCTTTGAATGGCCCTTTTGTCTTTTTCGGTAGATTCTTGGGGGTACGTTCCATTTTCTATGAAGTTCCAGACATCCTGATACCACGGTGTTTCATTCTCTTCTACTTTGATTGTGGCGATCATGTTGAACGAAGGCTCGTACCTTTGCTCAATTACCAAAGGCATCATCCTGACTCCCACAGGAATTTTGATCATGGAGGCTAAGGTAGCCAACGAATCAGCTAGCTAGTTCTCTTCCCTAGGCAAGTAGAAGAACGTAATGCTCTTAAAGTGCTTCTTGAGTCCATCGAGATGGTCGTGGTAGGGCTTCAACCTCTCTTCCTTCACCTTCCATTCCCCTCTGGCTTGTGACACGATGAGATTCGAATCTCTGAAGACATCTAGCTTTTGAATTCTCAATTCTATGGCCGCTCCTATCCCCAGAATGCACGTTTCATATTCAGCAGTGTTGTTGGTGGAGTTATAATTGAGCTTGACTTCCAGTGGGGTGTGGTCCCCGTTTGGTGATACTAGGATTATTCCTACTCCGTAGCCTTTCATGTTGGCTGCTCCATCAAAGTACAACTTCCATTGTTCTTCCTTGATTTCCATGATATTTTCGTCCGGGAATGAGAAGTCTCCACTTTCTTCGGAGTCAATGGCGTGTTCCGCAAGATGCTCAGCCACGGTTCTCCCTTTTACCGATTTGCTTGTAACATACTTGATATCGAATTCGGATAGTAGAAACAACCAATGGGATATACGACCGGTCAGGGCGGGTTTTTCGAGGAGGTATTTTAGAGGATCCATGCGGGATATGAGCACAACCGAGAAGGCTAGCATGTAGTGCCTTAATCGGCGAGTGCACCAAACCAAGGCCCAACACATTTTTTCGAGGGTAGAGTAGTTGAGCTCATACCCAGTCATCCTCTTGCTGAGGTAATATATGGCTTTTTCGGAGTGGCTTTCTTCTCCTTCTTGGGCCAGCATGCAACCCATGGCATTTTCGGAGACGGATAGGTAAAGGAATAAGGGCTTACGAGGCGTTGGTGGTGAAAGGACAGGCGGATTTTGAAGGTAAGCTTTTATTTTGTCGAAAGCAGCTTGGCATTGGTCATCCCATTGGAACTTCTCCCCTTTTCTCAATAATCGGAACAGAGGATTGCACATAGTTGTGAGCTTGGAAATGAAGCGGCTGATGAATTGGATTCTTCCGAGGAACCCCCTTACCTCTTTTTCATTCCGTGGTGGTGTCATTTCTAGGATTGCCTTGATCTTGGAGGGATCCACCTCTATCCCCCTTTGTGTGATGAGAAAACCCAGGAGTTTACCGGAGGTCACACCGAAAGTGCATTTCTTTGGATTCAACCTCATTTTGTACTTACGCAACCTTTCAAAAAACTTTTCCAGTGCCACTAGGTGTCCTTCTCTATCCTTGGACTTCACGATCATGTCGTCTACGTATACTTCTACTTCCTTGTGAATCATGTTATGCAGCAGAGTGGTGGCAGCTCTTTGGTAGGTTGCCCCAGCATTCTTGAGTCTGAAAGGCATTACTCTATAACAGTAGGTCCCCCAAGGGGTGGTGAATGTCGTCTTTTCCCGATCTTCTGGCGCCATAAGAATCTAATTATACCCTGAGAAACCATCCATGAATGATAGTAGCTCATGCCCTGCAGTGTTATCTAGCAAAACGTCAATGTGGGGAAGCGGGAAGTCATCCTTGGGATTGGCCTTGTTTAGATCACGGAAGTCGACGCACACACGAACTTTTCCATCCTTCTTTGGGACTGGCACGATATTGGCAACCCATTCCGGATATTCGGCGAGAATGATGAATCCTGCCTTGAATTGAATCCTGCCTTGAATTGCTTCTCCACTTCTTCCTTAACCTTGAGTGCCCACTCCGGCCTCATGCGCCTCAGTTTCTGCTTGATAGGTTTAGAATTAGGGAGGAGGGAAATATGATGTTGGACAATGTCGGGATCGACCCCAGGCATGTCTTCGTAAGATCAAGCAAAAACATCTTTGAATTCTTTTAGCAAGAGGGTTAATTTTTCTTTTTCTTCTTTATTAAGAGTTGAGCCAATTTGCACAATTTGGGGATTATCTGTTTTACCTAGGTTAACTGATAAAGTATCTTCAATTATTTCATAAGCAGGTGGTTTTTCAATTAGTTGCTTAAGTTCAATTGGGAGATCCTCAGAAGGATCTGTGCATTCACAAGTATTAGACACAGAGGAGTAAGCAGAATCTTCTTTCATTTCATTCATGATAGGTGAAGTGACTACATTGGACAGTGGTGGGCTTACAGCAGCCGACTCTGGTACAGACTCGATAATCGGCAGTACAGACTCTGGGGGAACAGGGGATAGGGAGACACAGACAGATGACTCTACAGCCTGGTTGCTCAGACCCTCCTTAGTTGGCTTGATCTGATCATCTTAGCTCTTGGCCCTCTTTTCTTCCTTCTTCTCAGCGGATTCCTCCCACATTTTCTCGATGGCTTCAGTGTCCAGGTATTTCAACCAGTCTTCCTCCGGGGTTCTCAATTTCTTCGGGATAGAAAGGATCTTGATATGGAGGCCTCTCGCAGTCAGCGAAGATTTCAAGTCCGGGGTGCCTTTTCCTAGTGGTTTGATGGATCCAGGGTTTGGGGAACCCGAAGCAAGGGAAGTCATCCCCCTCTTTGATGAATTGTCCATTCAAGGTCTTGCGATATGGTGGGAGACCCCTTACCCTTTTCTTCCATGGCCTCTGTAGCTCGATGTCTTCTTCAGTGGGCTTGTATCCTAGCCCAAAAGTACCTTGCTGTCCTTTGATCTGAGAGAACTCTCGAATCCCTTGCTGGCGTCGGCCCAATCCCATTCCAGGGAAGTAGTTCATTTTGCGAACGATGTTGACAACAGCGGAGTGGATCTCGGGGAACCTGTCTTCATCATTGATCATGTGGACTTCTTCCATGAAGAATCCCCCAATTTCTCCTTCTTCTAACTCAGGTATTTGGATTTCAAAGACGAGAGCGTAGTTCGGGAAAGCTTCATTACCCCAACTATTACCGAGGATGATTTTCACTTCCTTCTCATGGATGTACTTGATCATTTGATGCACAGTGGACGATACGGCTTTGTTGACATGCAACCAGGGCCTTCCGATTAGCAAGTTGAAAGAGGCAGGTATGTCCATGACCTGAAAGACTTCGGTGCTCACCAAAGATCCTACCCGGATTTGGAGAGAAACGGTTCCCATCACATTTCTCCTGGTGTTATCATAGGCCCTCACAGATTGCACAGATGGTGTGATGTCAAGGACATTGACCCCCAAGGCGGTGGCAGTTCTTAGGGCACTGACATTTAAGGCCGAGCCCGTATCGACTAGACAAAATGGCACCTGTTGTCCCTTACATCCCACGGTGATATACAATGCCTTGTTATGCGCGGATCCTTCTAGTGGCAAGTCCTCATCGGAAAATGTAATGATTGGGTTGGGGGTAAGTGCGCCCAAGAAAGCCACCATGTCCTCCAGTGTAGCGTCAATGGGGACTTCAATCCCAGCCAAGGCATTCAACACGGCTTGCCTACTTGTAGGATGTTACCATGATGTCCCACATCGAGAGATGTACTTGGGTTTTCTTTAGCTGCTTGATCAATTCATTATCCTCTTCGATGATCTCATCCATCTTACCCTTCCCCTTTTCTTTAACTGGACCCTTCTCGATGGCTTCAGTAGTAGGCTGCAGAGGCTGGTAGTGACGGCCTGACCTGGTCAGGTGATCAATTTCAGCAGGAGTAGGCCCTTCTACAGTCCCATCCTTTTTGAACCAATCATAATCCGTTCCCACATATGGTTTCTCCGGCTCGTCCCAGATAGAAGCATCACTTTCATCATTGGGATCATACCATTTGAGGTCTACCACCCCTAGATCGTGCTCTTCCAGAAAGAACAAGTCTTGCTCATCGTCTAGCTGTTGCTGCCACTCGTCATTATCCCCTTCAATCAGATGAATTCCTACAGAATCCGGGATGTCAATGAAAGGCAAGGGTTATCATAGGGGGTGATATAAGTAGCAGGGTTGAAGGGTACGGGGTTGGATTCAATGAGGTTGACATTTTGGTGGTTTGGTAGAGGATTTTGGGTGATATGGGGCTGCTTTGGTGGCGGCTCGATGATGTTCTAGTCAATAAGGTCTTGAATGTCATGGCAAAGGCGCACGCAATCATCAGTGTTGTGGCCCAGGGCTTGGTGGTAGGTGCACCGTTTGGACATATCGCAGTTTGGCGGGAGAGGGGTGTTTCGGGGTTGGAGTAGTTGGAGATGGCCTTTTTTGAGGAGGCGGTCTAAAGCTGAGGAGAGAGAGATTTCTAACTTGGCGAAGTTGCGAGGGGGACTTTTTCTAGAAGGGACGATTGGAGGGGTTTGCCTGGCTGAAGGGTTGGTACGGCTTAAGAGGGTACGCCATGGGTTGGCTGCTAAGGGCATTGACATCCGGAGGATTCCGGGAGTAGTTAGGCCTTTGGACTGACTCGGGGGCTCTTCCTTTTTTATCTTTCCTTCTCTGATAGCGTCTTCAATCTGGGTTCCGACTTCAAACAACTCCTCAAAGGTGGAGATGGACTGGTAGAATAATTTCTCATGGTAGAGGGGCTGCAGATTCCGGATGAGCATCCTTACCTGTTCTTTTTCAACCAGTTGGTGGGTCATTGAGCTACCTTGTTCCTCCATCTGCTCAGAAATGCAGCGAAGGATTCATTGTTGTTTTGCCGGGTTGTTTCCAAATCCCTGATGGTGACATCCAACTCTTGATTGTAGGAGTAATGATCGACGAAGACTCGAACGATGTCTTCTCAGGCCCGGGTTTTGGAGGCTTCCAAGGTTAGGAACCACGATAGTGCAGACTTTGCAAGAGTTTGCGGGAACAACATCGCAATGTGTTCGTGGGTACAACCCATGGACTGGAAGATACTCATACATAGCTTCACATGGCTTTTCGGATTCCCAGTTCCGTCAAAACGGTCGATGGCAGGCATCTTGAAATTCTCTGGCAGTTTTAGCTTGACAGGCTCGAACAGGCCTTCCAGGTCTAGCATGTAATCATCGACCCCTTTGGTTTTTCTCAGTACGCTTTCTAGCTTGTCGACCTTGTCCATTTTCTCTTGGAGCTTTTTCTCGTACGCGAACGGTGGGACCCCTTGAAACCAGTCTTCTTTCCCATTATTCTCAGGTGGGGGTGGTTCAAACTCCGGTGGTAGAAACTCGGGCGGAGGTTGCGGCCGCCGCTGCTTCAGTTCTTCCATGAACTTCAGAACTTGGGCTAGGCTGTCGGACTGCTGGCTTATGGTCGCTCCCAATTCAGTAACCTTGTTTTCCAACTCTTCCCTATTCATGCTGAAGTAAGCTGTTGGACTGATTCTGATCAATCGATTATCCGAACTCCTGACCCACGAAGAGGACCCTGACTGGTGACCTGGGGAATCTATACTGACCTGACAGATTTTGAGAGGACTAGATTAGATCTTGACAGTGGTGACTTTAGACAGACAAAGACAGTGATGTGGACAGACTCGAGACAGTGCGTGCAGATTGATGGGGAATGGTGCATGCAAATGGGACAAGCATGCGGATGTAAGCCCTAATCTATATGATGCTTCTATTTCTAACAGATAGCAATTAAACAAATAAGGTCCTAGCCATACAGAGTGTCCTAACCTTACTTTCTAGTATGATCACCAAGGGATAACAGGGATTTCCGGGATACTTCGGGAATTTTGGATAGAGTTTCTGGGAGAAACTGGTCAATATGGTTATATCTGGCATATTTGGATAGAGTTTCTGGGAGAAACTGGTCAATATGGTTATATCTGGGATATTTGGATAGAGTTTCTGGGAGAAACTGGTCAATATGGTTATATCTGGGATATTTGGATAGAGTTTCTGGGAGAAACTGGTCAATATGGTTATATCTGGGATATCTGGACAGACTTTCTAGGAGAAACTGGTCAATATGGTTATATCTGGGGTATTTGGACAGAGTTTCTGGGAGAAACTGGTTAATATGTGGTGATAGTGATCATACTGTCTAGCAGGTTTTCATACTCCTATGTCTTAGGACCGATAAACAAGGTTTGCGGTGTATATCTTTGTGAGCATGGAGCAGACATCCTTGTCATGGTACCTAGGCAGGTCAACTCAATGTAATCACATGTGAGTGATTGCCTTTGGAATCATAAGAAAGAGGTTCTGTTCTATGCCACATAAGTGTCTACACCGCTCAGGTAATCCCATCAGGGCATACAGCAGTTATATCACATTGTCCTATCTGAAAAGATAAATGAACAGTCCTATGAAAGGTTCTACAGGAATCTATATGCAAAGGCTGGGTTTAGTCAAAGAGGGTCCGTTGACAAGAGTTCCAATATACCGTCAGGGAGACAGTACGGAGGTTTTTACTCTTTTTGATATACCTCGGAAGGTACAGTATCAACGGTGACTTGTGCCCTGGCACAGCAAGACCTGAACAATGTCAGCGCCGCATTTCAGACACAATCGGAGGGGGGAAAATGCAAGAGTGCAATGCGGTGAACCAAACACAGTAAAAAGATGATTTTAAGGATGCTCCTTATGAGTCAAACCTCTGTATTATTTTGTTTTAAAATAAAAAATCCCCAGCAGAGTCGCCAGATTGTGGATACCGGGGTTCCACCGCTTTGTTTTGTTTTTGAAACTTGTTTGAAATTTGAATCAAGGAAGAGCAAAGGTCTGTTGAAAACAGATACAGAGTCGCCACTTGGTCTTTAAGGAACCAAGAAACCTAATTTGACTCACCCAAATGGATAAAGGGCACCAGTCCTTCATAACCAAAGAACTTGGCTCGGGGTTTTGGTACGAGAGAGGAAGGAGCCTTTGTCGCGACTAAAACACCCTTAACTCGCCCCGTCTTTCGACGGGCCTCAATTACCATCCAAATAATCATCTTATACTATGTTTGGTTCGACAAATAATACTATGATAATATATTACATCACATAAGAAAATTTGAAAATGGAAGATCAAAAGATAAAATATCATTCATAAGATCTAAGCCAAATATCACACAATGCAAAGTGAAAGATTACACAAATAAACCTAGGAAAAATCGTCTAATCATGTATCAAATAATCAAGACTTCCTAATCTAAAGGGGGACATGAATTGTTATTGAAACAAATAAACAAAGAAATCAAAATATGCTTAGCAAGCTAGTATGATGCATGTTAATCTTTGAGAAAAGAAGACCTCTCAATCCCCGGGATGGATGAGAAAGGATAATTATCAAGTTCATTCCTTATAATCTTCTTAGATTAGGAGCCATGAAGGCCCCAAATCTTGCATGGATGCAATGTATGTATCTAGAATGTGCCAAGGTTGTGGTGTGCTTTGTGTTCATGGATTCCTAGAATGACTTAGAAGTCTATAATGTGTATGAATGAATGAATGAAATCATCATGGGATATGTACAAATGTAGTATGAACTACTTCCTAAGATATGAACTAATTTGGAAGGCACATAAGCATCAAATCAAAGAATGAAAGTTAAAATGTGCTTGCTGTGAATAGTGGACAGAACAGTAACTAGATCTTTGGAAAATTGAAAAGAGGGGTTAGGAATGTTTTCAATGCATCATTTTTTATGGAGATGTTCCTTATTGTGTCTAGAACACAACCCAAAAAGACAATCTTTAATAACTATCACAGATTGAGAGAAATCATATGAACAACAGAGGTCACTCAGAAACAGAGTCCGTACTGTCGACTGAAATGTTGAAAAATCTTAGAAAATGAAAACGAATGATCTAGAAGCACATTTTATACAGAAAATTCCCTAAGACATTGAAGTTTAAGAGAACAATAAGTTGGGACCACCCCTTTTGGAAAATATTTCTGAAAAAGAAGTTGGAAGTTAGTCAAGCTGCTGTGACAGCAGAGGCAGAATGTTTGGAAGGAATGTTTGGGTCCAAATGGACCATTTTCAAGTACTTCCAAGTCAAACCAAAACTCATGGGTGTTTTCCAATGAGTTAGGAAGACTTTCCAAGTGGCCTTGCATCTATATGTTGAGTATTGAGTTCTAGAGAAATCTTTGAACTCAGCTCACTCACTGTTTTGACTCACTGTTTTGAAGATTTTGGGGAAAATAAGGTTTTCTTTCTTGAAATCAAAATGAGAGGGATTGAGGGGGGTTTTGAAGTAGAGGTTTTGAAAGTGTATTTTCAATACTCAATAAAGATTACAACCACTTAAAATGTCAACATTCAACTCATCATCAAGAACCTCCAAGATTGTTGGAGAGACTTATTTTTATTTGAGCATAACTTCAATACACTTCAAGGAGACCTTGGGGGTATTGAAGTTATGATCATCATCTATCAAATATGTTTTTGAGGTCAAGAGCTACTATCCATAAGGATTCACTCACCCCAAACTTCATGTCATCATTTAGATGATGATGAACTAGTAAGTAAAAGAAAGAATAGCTGGGAGAGATCCAGCCTGAGAGAGAGAGAGAGGTAGAGAGAGAGAAAGAAAAAGAAAGAAAAAAAGAAAACTAAACCAAACACTCCCCACCCATAACAACCCCTGACCCTCTATCTAGCCCCTTCCACACACACAGCAGCATAACAGAAGAGAGAGAGGAAGAAAGAGGAAGAAGGGGAAGGGGAAGGAGAAGGGGAAGAAGAGAGAGAAACCAAGACTGAGAGGAGCCAAGGCCACGACCGAGGAAGTTAAAGCTCCCGAACTGCCCCTCTGTATTTTTTGTATACACTAAACTCAGACACACACACGTGCACCCCCAAAACAGAGCCTAGACCCTCGGCAATGGCCGGCGGCCATTAAAGCTCGTACGGAGCTTGGTTTTCAGACTGTCACCAAATCACATAAAACCAATGCTAAAATGACCCTAACTACCCTCTTAAGATCCTCAATGAACAGCTCAAAGCTTAGACCACATTTGGTCATCCTAAGATTCAATTATTCTTTTAAGGATGAACTGGTTTTCCTCCCGTAGAGAATGACCATTAGGAGTTAGGTTTCAAAACCTATACCGTTAGATCGGGCTCGTCGAGGCACTCGATTTTGATTTAAAGTTTGCCCATTTTCATTAAGAAACGAGGGAGTTATGACCGTTTTAATAATTGTGTATAATATGTATATATATGTATATATTGTAATACCCTGTATTTTTGATAAATAATAAGACCTCGTATTCCGTATAACCTTTCCTATTCATTTGGTGAGTTTAGACACCAATCGATTGCCGATGCTTACCAATCGACTGCCACTTTTCGAATACTAATCGTTTGACATATTTCCAATCGATTGCCATCCTACTGACTTGAATTCATTACATGACAACATACCAATCGATTGCCTTCAAATATCTATTACCAATCAATTACCATCATTACCAATCGATTGGCATAAGAAGAGACATATTTTCTTCTTTGTCTCGTGGTTTGACACATGGCACTCTAAAATTCTATATATATGCATCCATTTCATTGCCTTAGTTCTCTTTGGTTCAGTTTGAGGTGGGGAGAGAATGAGATATATTATACACACATCCATACTCATATATATATATATATTCACACACACATTGCCCTTGGCAGAGAAGAAGAAAGAAGAAAAGAACAAGAAGAAGAAATGTGAGAGGAGAGAACTGGAAAGTGAATACAGCAAGAGAAGGAGGAGAGAGAGGAACTTGAGGTTTTCAAGCTCACACACTCCCAATAAAACCCTAGGTGAGTAAAAAAAAACTCACTTGGTCCCTTTATTTGATGTTATACAAGTTGTTATAAAGTTTAGATGTGCTAAATGCATGATTTCCATGTTTATATATGATGTTTTATAAATCTGCTAGTGAAGACAAAGTGCCAATTGATTGGTATAATTACCAATCGATTGCCATCAGTCTAAATCCAATTAATTGGATAGAATTTCAATCAATTGACATCCCAATTGATTGCCAATGTTAGAAATCAATTGCTATTGTTTTAGACCCAATCGATTGCCAGTTTCCTCAATCAACTGTTGTGATTTTTTGTTCCATTCGATTGGACCTTATACCAATCGATTGGTATTGGCAGAACATGGATTCCTTTGACTATTTATTATATAAGAGGTTCAATTGTTCGATTCTCGATTCGGACTTCTGTTATGCGACTATGGGTCAGACAGGGGTAATGTAACACCAAAGAATAAAGGATATTTTGAAAAACGGAAGAATATGACTGTGTGATAACATGTTGATTTATGTATTGAGTTTGATTTCTGTTTCTTTTAATCAAAGTCGTCAGGCCACATTGGGATTTGTCATGTGTCAATATTAGAATGTAACTTAGGTAGGCTTGATAAGTTCTAGAAATGGTATAGGGAGGGACGTTTGGTCATGAAATGTTCTTAAAAAGGTGGTGAGCTGGACCAAGTAGTCCTAGGATAAATCAGAGGATTCATGATATGCTCTTAAAAGTTGGTGAACTGATAAATGTTCTTAAAGAGGCGGTGAGCAGGAAAGTATGGTAGATGACGCTGAGTCATGGCAATAAGATTGATATGCCTTGTTCAAAATGTTATGTCCCTAAAATGTAGTGAACAGGATATATTATTCTTAAAAGCTGGGGACAAACTGACGTGGAGTCCATGACATGCGGTGAGTAGGATATATTGCTCTTAAAAGCGATGGGCAGAATAAGGGTGTATCCCTAGAGTTAAACGATTGAGTCTATTTCATTCAGTCAGAGTATGTTGAATATATGTCTTTGGATAATAAGACGACAAGGGTTGGTTAACGACGTTGAGTAAATGAGAAAGATATTATGATAGTAGAATTTTAACTCATGTCTTCATTAGCTTGTTTATTCTTCAGATAACTGGTACCTTGGTAGTTTATATTCACTCAGCTCTCAGTAACTGTGGACACCGGAAGTGGACCACTTCTCTCTCTTGTTTGAGATTGTTTTGAAATTGATTTGAATCAAGGAAAGAAAACGAAAGGTCTGTTGAAAACAGATACAGAGTCGCCACTTGGTCTTTAAGGAACCAAGAAACCTAATTTTGACTCACCCAAATGGATAAAGGGCACCGGCCCTTCATAACCAAAGAGCTTGGTTCGGGGTTTTGGTACGAGAGAGGAAGGAGCCTTTGTCGCGACTAAAACACCCTCAACTCGCCCCGTCTTTCGACGGGCCTCAATTAGCATCCAAATAATCATCTTATACTATGTTTGGTTCGACAATTAATACTATTGTAGTATATTACATCACATAAGAAAACTTGAAATTGGAAGATCAAAAGATAAGATATCATTCATAAGATCTAAGCCAAATATCATGCAATGTAAAGTGAAAGATCACACAAATAAACCTAGGAAAGATCGTCTAATCATGTATCAAATAATCAAGACTTCCTAATCTAAAGGGGGACATGAATTGTTATTGAAACAAGTAAACAAAGAAATCAAAATATGCTTAGCAAGGCTAGAATGATGCATGTTATTCTTTGATAAAAGAAGACCTCTCAATCCCCGGGACGGATGAGAAAGGATGAATATATCAAGGGGAAGCATGAACGAGTGATCGAGTTCATTCCTTATAATCTCCTTAGATTAAGAGTTACAAAAACCCCAAATCTTGCATGAATGTATTGTATGAACCTAAAAATGTGCAAAGGTTGTAGTGTGTTTTGTGTTCATGGATTTCTAAAATGACTTAGAAGTCTAAAATGTGCATGAATGAATGGATTAAATCAACATGGGATATATACAAATGTAGTATGAACTACTTCCTAAGATGTGAGCTAATTTGGAATGCATATGAGCATCAAATCAAAGAATAAAAGTTGAAATGTGCTTGCTGTGAATAGTGGACAGACTACATATGGCACTTTGCAACATTATAATGGGAGGTCAAACGTGCCTAGAAAAATGTGAGAAAAATCTGAGATCATTCTTATTGTGTCTAGAAAATAACCCAAAAAGCCAAACATCAATAGCTATCACAGATTAAAAGAAAAAAATCAGAATATACACATGACTCAGAAACAAAAGCTGCACTGTTGACTGATTTTGTATGATTTTTCATAAATCAAAGAAAAGGTTTATGATGACCCATTATATACCAAAAGTTTCCTAAGACACCCAAGTTTTATAAAAAAAATAGAAAATGTATATGTACAGTGATGAAAATGTCCAGAATAAGTGCAAGAAGTTGGGTGAACATTCTGTGAGAACAGAGGCAGATTATGAATGTGAACTTCTCACATCCAAAACAAATACTCTCATATTTCTATAATTGATGGGAAAATTAGGGACAAACTATGATGTATTAGGAAGGTTTTCCAAGTGGTTTCATCATCATAACTTGAGTATTTAATTCAAAACAAATCTCTGAATCTGAACAGCTCACTGTTTTGGGTCATTGTTTAGAGATATTGAAGAAAACAAAGTTTTATTTCTTGAAATCAAATGAGAGGGATTGAGAGGAGGTTTTGAAATAGATGTTTTGAAAACATATTTCCAACACTCAATAAGGATTATGACCACTTAGAATACTAACACCAAACTCATCATTTAAGAATCCCCAAGATTGTTGGAGAGATTTATTTTATTTTTGGGCATAACTTCAATACATTCCAAGAATGCCTTGGAAGTATTGAGGTTATGATCATCATCTATCAAACATGTTTTTGAGGTCAAGAGCTACTATCCATAAGGATTCACTCACCCCAAACTTCATGTCATCACTTAGATGATGATGAACTAGTAAGTAAATAAAGAAAATAAAAAGAAATGAGATGAGGAGAGATGAACATATATATAATCAAGCAAGTAGATGATAATCAATAGATGATATTCATGAAGCATGAGACTTGTAGATTGGTGTATCACTCATATGTAATGACACTAGACATGGAAGAAGCTTCCACACTCTTGAATGCTCACTAAAATGGTGGTTGGGAGTATTGAATGTTGAAGTAAATGGAAGTAATGAAGTGAAAACAAAGTTAGAAACTCACTTTTGTTTTGAAAAATCAAAGAAGAAAGCTTCTTTTCTCTCCACTCTAACCTTATCTCTACACTTTCTCTCCCAAACTTTCTCTAAACTTACATTTGACTCCCCCCCAAATGAGGAGTAATGGGGTGTTTATATAGGCCAACTTGGGGTGGTTTTGGGGTTTTAAAAGTGTTCCCATTGGCTCCAAACATCTGAAATCATAAAACTATGTCGTTTTGGCTTTTAATTAATCAAAATGGGACCACAAAAATAATTACAAAAACTCACTGTTCTGGGGGAGAGTGCCACGGCGGCACTGGGCCACTGCCGCGGCGGCAGTGGGCCAGTGCCGCGGCGGCACTGCTCCTCCCTTCGTCTGGATAATGCTGTTTAGGCCCCCTGATGTTCCGGTATTCGCGAAAAGGCCCTATTTCGTCCGAAATTCACAGAAAATGCGTATGAACTCCAAATTGAGGTTGTGATATACCGTTGGAAAGGTAATGGAGTCTACTTTACATAAAAAATAGTTCGGGGATAGGTCACTTTGAAAAGTTTTGCGGTATTCGCGATAAAAGCCGATTTGATCGCCTTTTTCACCTTTTGAAATTCATAATAAATTCGTTTTAAATCCAGAAATTATGTGCGATATACCGTTGGGAAGCTATTGACCTCTAGTATCCATGAAAAATATTTGAAAATTGTTTCGGCACCCCGGTTCCAAAGTCAAATTCTGGTCAAACTGGTCAAACTTGGGATTCCCGGGAAGTTCTAGAAACCTCCGGAGTTCCCGGGAGTTGGTGTTTTCGCTCGATTTTCTTTTTGGAACTTGTTTTAACACTTTTCCCGTGATTTAAAATGATTTTGGTGAATTCGGACGATTTCGGTCAAACTTGGTCAAACCTGGTCAAACCTTGGTCAAACCTGGTCAAACCTTGGTCAAACCGGTCAACGGGGACTTTCCGAGAACTTCCGGGACTTCCGGGGGTCTCTGGGAGCCGACGATTTTATCTGATTTCTCTTTAAAACTCTTTTTATCGCTTTTCTTATGACATAGTATGTTTTCAGAACTTTGGGACCAAATCTGGGAGTTTTCGGACTTTCAAGGGCATTTTGGTCATTCTGAGCATTCTGAGAGATAGAGCTGACTTCCGAGAGTCCTTTTGAATCTTTTACGATCATTGTGATCCACCAAGCTATGGGTCTCCTAAATCTGATAGCCGACAAAATGGGGTGTCTACAGTTTGCCCCTCTTTGGCAGGAACTTGCGAGGCAACGCATGTCGCAAGCGAGTGCCAAAGTTTTGAAGAGACAGGACTTTTTGGAGGCTATAGATTTAGGACAAACAGCGTTGCAAAAGATGGAAGGATGATGCTGGTCGTGCTTCGCGTGAGCTGCCTACGTATCCCAAGGGGAATCAGACCAGGACGTAGTTCAGGACACAAAAGGGATAAATCACATATGCACATACACAACAATCAGGCGGATGCTATGCTATATGAGGATGATATGCAATGTGTGGATGCGATATGATCTCATACATGAGTCCTATCATGCCTAGTTCTCCGATCCTAGAATGAGCAGGTGCCAAGAGGTGTGCCACTCCGAGTGGGCTAGTGTTGTGCTAGTGTTTGTGATTGTGACGTGGTGGGTGACTCAGATAAGGGCGTTGAAGTCTAGAAGACTCCGGGTTATAGGGGCAAACTTCTGGAAGTACGCTTTGCGAGCGGATGTAATTGGGTGTGGGGTCTCAGAGGACTATGATCGAAGACGTCTTTTGGCAAATAACCGACGGACACAGGGGGTCCGGAAATTAAGAGACTGACATAGAAGTCACGGGACGAATGTGAAATCCTGGGACGTCCTGTGATGAACATGGAGGCACCGACGGTGTGATGAGAGCGATGGACCGATGATGTTTGCATTGAGATGACGAGTCGACAATGGACTAACTGACGGTGTAATAAACCCGCTGAGGATTAATTTGAATCTGCTGGGGATGAAGCGATACTTTCTAGGATCTCCTTTTGATCGAATCTTTCGGGCTTGCCGGGGTCTCTGGGAGCCGGTATCTGTCTGCTTTTGTCCTCGGAGGATGATGCAGGGTTCACGGGGAATCTCTTTTGGGGCTCAATCCAAGGGAGCCTGTCAGGGCCTCTGGGAGCTGGTATCTGTCTGCTTTTGTCCTCGGAGGATGATGCAGGGTTCACGGGGAATCTCTTTTGGGGCTCAATCCAAGGGAGCCTGTCAGGGCCTCTGGGAGCTGGTATCTGTCTGCTTTTGTCCTCGGAGGATGATGCAGGGTTCACGGGGAATCTCTTTTGGGGCTCAATCCAAGAGAGCCTGTCAGGGCCTCTGGGAGCTGGTATCTGTCTGCTTTTGTCCTCGGAGGATGATGCAGGGTTCACGGGGAATCTCTTTTCTTGATCGGGAACCAGGATCCATCTCTGAACCTCTCACGGTTGATCAAATCTTTCGGCGCTCAATCCAAGAGAGCCGGTCAGGGCCTCCGGGAGCTGGTATCTGTCTGCTGTTGTCCTCGGAGGATGATGCAGGGTTCTCGGGGAATCTCTTTTCTTGTTTATTTGGTGCCTTGGCTAGAAATCAGGATCCGTTACAGGAATTCTCGCATCTGATCGAATCTTGCGACGGTTGTCCTGAAACGACCGATTCGGGTCTTCGGGAGCCGATTTTTCCCAGTTTTTGCCTGCTGGAGGTAGTTCTGACAACTTTTAGTCTGCTTGGGGCAAAACCTCATAGATCTTGACTGGACTGGGCCACAGGGGCTGATCGGGATCAAAAACGGGCTGAAGAAGGCCAAAACGGGTCAAAACGGGGCGAAACGGGGCAAAACGAAGCGAAGCGGGGCCCACGGGGAGCAGTGCCGCGGCGGCACTGGGCCACTGCCGCGGCGGCAGTTGGCCAGTGCCGCGGCGGCACTGGGTGGCCGGACTTCATCTTCTTATATTGCGGGTTTTTGAGCTCTCCAAGCTCATTTTTGGCCATTTTGGGGTGTTTTTGAAGCCAAAATTCAACAAAACGCAGCTTGTGCGCGCTCAGGTGAGTAATCTTTCCCCGTAGTCGGATTTTTGATTGGTGTTTTGGTTTGCCCAAATTTTCAAGAAGAAAGTTTGAATGTGACTTCCATTTTTCTTGTAGATCCATGGCTTCGAGCTCAAGGAGACCGTCTAAGAAGGCTAAGGGACGGATGAAGGCTGAAATGCAAACCCCGGACTTGATTCTACGGGACCCCCAACGCCATCTTTCGGCCGCGGCTCTAGCGAGCTTGGTATGTGAAACTTTCGACATTTTAGGACCACTTTCATGTATTGCGCTAGTTTTGTGAGCCGTAGTGTGCACCTAGAAATTGTTAGGAACCCAATTTGCGCTCAAATGTTGATTTTGTGAATTTTTGCTCTCGGGTTGTGAATAGTGATTTTGTGCATCTTTTGTCGTCTTTGTTGTGCGCAGGTGCCGGAAGGGGCCTTGAAAGGCCATGGTAGCCTTGCCCACGCCTTCTTGTGGTATACACAGCTTTCGCCCACCGTTAAGAGGATGGTTGATGATGCCGGGTTCGGAGGCTTCGTCCGTCTGGTTTCGAAAAGCAGTAATGATTTGGCCCATTTCTATGCCCTGGCTGAGAGGTGGTGGGATACCACCAATACTTTCCACCTGCCGTTCGGAGAGATGACAATGACGCCCTTTGACTTCTCCATGATTACGGGCTTGAGGGTCGGCGGGAAGCGCCTGATTCTGGATTACTTTTACGAGATCGACCCGGAGGCGGTGGAGATGCTGATTGGGGCTGTTCCCCCTAACCTGGAGAGGCATTGGTTTCCTTACGGCTGGCTTTACCGGGCCTATGGCAGAGGTAATCACAATCTGAACAATTCCCAACTTTTGAGGGTTTATCTTCTGTATGTCCTCGGGTGCTCAATCTTTGCGACAAGGAACGACCGGGTGAGCTTGAGGCTCCTTTCTTGCCTGGCGACCATTGATGAGATCCCCTCCTATAACTGGGGCGGTGCTGCCCTGGCCCATCTCTACAAGCATATGGGGGAGGTCTCTCGGGGCGATGTTAAATCCACTGGGGGATTCTGGCGAGCTTGGGAGGTACGCACTGTTTCTTCCTTTATTTTCCATCTCTTTGATTTCCATACTTGTTCTGATTTCTCCTTTGTCTGTGCAGCTTTGGAGTTTTGAATACTTGAAGATGCTGGCTCCTTCCCCGGCGGATGAATCAGGCGAGGATGAGGATGGCATGGCTCCTGTGCCTCTATTCCCACGAGGTTTGAGATGGCGGAGGGACGTTGTTGGGGTGAAGAGTGGGGCCCATCGGATTGTTTTGCTTAGAAACTTCCTGACTGAGCTGACGGCCTCTGATATTGATTGGACGCCTTGGGAGGGTGTCGCTTACGCCGCCCCAGAGGAGGTACAAGCAGTTAAATCTCTTACCTCTTGCCGCCTTCTGCTAGAGAGCACCGATTGTAGGCAGTGGTTCCTTGGGGAACGGGTGTCCCGACAGGTGGTTGGTGGTTCCCGGTATCGCGTTCCCCATAATCCTCCTGTGATGGATGCTAGTGACCTCTCTGGTGATGCTCTGTCAGCGGCCTTGGCTGGCACCGACGTCTGGGATCATTTCCTCTCTGAGACTGGGTATGAGGCTTACCGTGGCGGCTCCTTGATGCCCAACTTCCCACTCCTGGAGGTGAGTTTCTTGTTATATTTTTGCTTTTCATTCACTGCCTATGTTTTTGACTTGCCTTTAACTTATTCTGTGCCTACAGCTTCGCGAGATGTACAGGAGACAGGCTCCTCAGGCTCCCGACCCTATCCCTCCTTGGGATTGGACTGTCAATGTTCTAGGCGCTGATGGCACTCCCCAAATGATGGAGGTGCCGCGAGTCACATGTGGGTACCCTACTCAGCCAGCGGGCGTCCTCAATGTCCCTTGGAGTTACGCTGAGGAGGGTCACGCCTTGGCAGCTAGCTTAAGGTCCTTGGTCCTCACACGAGATCACCGGGTACGTCTTTAATTTTGCACTTTCTTTTGGTTATGAGGTTCTAACCCTAGATTTTACCCTTGACAGATGGACGGTATGCGGCAATTTGCCGCCAACCAGATGGCATCCTTGGTAAGTCTCTGACTCGACTCTGTTTTTGGCTTTTCTTTCTTTTTGTTATTTTCTTTACTGATTGCCTTCATTTTCTTGTGTGTGCAGTATCGTGGAGGCGGGGCCGGCTCATCGAGGACTGGTCCAAGATGCAGAGGTGGCAGGAGGAGGCCGTCGCCGACATACACTCCGGGCGGTCCGACAGAGGACGAAGAAGAGGAAGACTGATGCCAAGCGGGCAATATTATTTTATTTTCTGTTTTCGATTGGGTTGTACTGGGAACATGATTATTTGGACAGTGTAGGACGAAGTATGGAACAATTTGTAACCTTTTGACAGAGTATTATGATGTTTTGCCTCCTAGGCCGGATATCTTCCGGTTTAGAGGCGCAGTGGTGTGCTTGTTTTAGCTGATATATGTACACTGTGACTGTTGAATGCTACTGCGATGGGCAGTTTTGTGATGGTGAGTGCTTTTTGCCTTGCAGGTGGGATAGTCCGTGAAACGGGGAGGTGCTGCCGAAATTTCGAATTTTGCTAGAGCCGCGACAGAAAGATATGGCTTTGTATGATCCCGCTCAACTCACAGCCTGGCTGAACATTACGGATGGCGTGGAGCGGATCAACCTCTTCAGCTATGGCTTGACCGAGCTATTTTCTCTTTGCCAGATGACCCTGAATACGGAGTTCTTGCGTGCTGCCATTGCTTACTGGGACCCAGTGAACCATGTCTTCAACTTCAACGGCCTGGAAATATGCCCCATGCTTGAGGAGTTCTGCGCTATTCTCGGCTATGATTCTGACTCGGCCTTGATTCTCCCTTCTGTTGATACCCTCAGCCCTACGCGAGCCTTGGCTGAATACCTGAATTGCTCTGTCACTATTTCCCGCCGGCTGATTCAAGGTGAGGTTCTCATCATTGCTTCCATTATTGCCCGGTATGCCAGTCCTGGGAATCCCAGCATGTATGATGCTTCCCGTGGGGCCGCTTTGATATTGTGCATGACTTCGCACTTCCTGTTCTCGAGCACTTCCGTTGACTTGGTGCATGTGTGCCTCGGGCTGAAACTTAGCAGGAATCCCATGGCCATGGTTCTAGCTGAAACTCTGAACGGTTTGGATAATGCCTTCAATCAAGGGACTCCTCTTCTTTCTGGGGCGCCTTTGGTGTTACAGGCTTGGCTTTACGAGCGCCTTCAGCTGTGGACGGGCCATATACCACCAGTTTACTTTCGTCGGGCCGTGCTTCATTCTCACTATACCTTTGCCGATTGGGTGGGCATGATGAGCACCTTATCTGAGGCTGACATTTGCTGGATCGTGAGGCGTTGGGGCCTCTATGCTATCACCACGAGCCTCAGGGGTCACCAGAGAGTGTGGTTGATGGGTCTGAGAGAGACTTCTTTCTATCATCCTCGCCGTTTGGCCCGACAGTATGGACAGGTTCAGGAGGTTCCCCGGGGGTTTACTGAGAGGGTCTTTGCTTCCAGGATCAGAGCTACCACTATTGCTGCTTTTATTGATGGTTGGACTGACCGAGTAAAGGCCTACTTCTAAAGACCTTTGAAGAAATAAAAGACACTAAGACGAGACTAGTCCTGACTGATTTTGCTCATTCCTCCAAGTGTCTTTGAACATGTGGTTGCTTTTTTTGAAAGACTTTTGTTTCTTTGATTATTCCTGCTTATGTAATATTCAAAGTCTGTTTATCGGTGAACCTTGGTTATTTTGGGAATCTCATTTTATGCATTTTAGCTTTCTGAAAACATGTTGTAACTTGAGATTTCAATTTAGTTGTTGCTTTTGGTACTTGCTTGAGCATGCCGGGGTTGTTAGAGGCAAACGAGGCGGGTAGCCGAAGTTTGCCCCTAGTTTGGGATATATATGGTTGTGAGGCAAACGAGGTAGATGACCGATGTTTGCCCCTAGTTTAGAAGAGGTTCAGGCAAACGAGGCGAGTGGCCGAAGTTTGCCCCTAGTGTGGAGGGTGGTTTTTGGGTTATGGTAAGGACCGCGACTTTATTTTTCTCACGTGCTCATAATTTTTGCCTAGGCACCAAGGAGGTGACCTAGCGAGCTATTTTCTCTCTTTTGTTATTGCTCACCTCGGATTTAGCTCTAATTTTTGCCTAGGCGTCCTTTCGGATTTTCATCCTAGCGAGCCATCCCCTTTTTTTTTTTTTTTCTTTTTGAAAGTCTGCCTACGTACCCCCGAGCGGGGATCAGGTCCAACGTAGTTCGGGCCAGGGTTTTGAAAGGAAAGGTTATTTTTGTTGGTGGAGCGACCGAACCGATGTGGTTGCCTACGTATCCCCGAGTGGGAATCAGGTCGAGCGTAGTTCAAGGCAAGGCTTGAAAGAAATGGTTATTTTGGTGAAGTGACCGAACCGATGTGGTTGCCTACGTATCCCCGAGTGGGAATCAGGTCAAGCGTAGTTCAAGGCAAGGCTTGAAAGAAATGGTTATTTGTCAAGCATAGTACTTTTTGAGGCGATCCATGTTGATTGGTTCTTTGAATTCGACACCATCGAGGTCCATGAGGTAAGTTGCTCCTCCAGAAAGGATTGTTTTGACGATGTAAGGGCCTACCCATTTAGGTTTGAACTTCCCACGGGGATCAAAGATCGGAGCTCGCAACTCCTTAAGGACAAGGTCGCCCTTGACAATCTTCCTTGGGCGAACCCTTTTGTTGAAGGCACGGGCTATCCTCTTCTGATAGATTCGGACATGGTCGACTGCCGCCAGACGCTTTTCATCTATGAGGGCCAATTCTTCATACCTTTCTCTCAACCAATCTGATTCAGAAATTTCACACTCTGCCATCACGCGTAGGGATGGTAATTCTATCTCCACCGGCAGTACCGTTTCCATCCCATACACTAGCGAGTAAGGAGTCGCTCCTGTGGACGTTCTTATCGATGTTCTGTATCCCCAAAGTGCAAATGGTAGTTTTTCATGCCAGTCTTTGTAGGTATCCGCTGATTTTTGCAGTATGGCCTTGACATTCTTGTTTGCAGCTTCGACTGCCCCATTGGTCTGTGGTCGGTACGGCGATGACTTGTGATAGGTGATTTTGTATTCCTCGAACAGGTCCCTGACTTCTGCCTTGAAATGACTTCCGTTATCCGAAATAATCTCATGAGGAACTCCATAACGGCAGATGAGATTTCTCTTGATGAATTTGGCCACTTCCTTGGCCCCCAACTTGGTGTAAGATGCAGCTTCTACCCATTTTGTGAAGTAGTCTATGGCCACCAGAATATACCGATTTCCATTTGAGGCTTTCGGAACGATCTCGCCAATGATGTCGATTCCCCAGGTTGAGAATGGCCAAGGCGAAGTCATGCTGTACAGAAGGGATGGTGGTGTATGCATCATGTTTGCATGAATCTGGCACTTGTGACACCTCCTCACGTACTCACAACAATCTTTCTCCAATGTTGTCCAGTAGTACCCTTGTCTTATGATTTTCTTAGCCAGCATGTGACCGTTCATATGTGGACCGCATACCCCCTCGTGTATTTCTTCCATCATTCTTTTGGAACCCTTTCCGAACAAGCAGGTTAGGTTGTGACCATTATATCCTTTCTTCAGCAATTTCCCACCGCAAATGACGAATTGTGCGGCGAATCTTCTAATGGCCCTTTTGTCTTTCTCGGTGGACTCTTGGGGGTATATCCCCTTTTCTATGAAATCCCAAACATCCCGATACCACGGCGTTTCATTCTCTTCTTCTTCGATTGCGGCGATCATATTGAACGAAGGCTCGTACCTCTGCTCTATTACCAAAGGCATCATCTTGACCCCCACAGGAATCTTGATCATGGAGGCTAAGGTAGCCAACGAATCTGCCAACTGGTTCTCTTCCCTGGGCAAGTAGAGGAATGTGATATCTTTGAACTGCCTCTTGAGCTGGTCGAGACGATCATGATAGGGCTTCAACCTTTCTTCTTTTACTTTCCATTCTCCTCTAGCTTGAGATATGATGAGGTTTGAATCCCCGAAGACGTCTAACTTCTGAACCCTCAGTTCTAAGGCTGCTTCCATCCCCAGAATGCACGCTTCATATTCGGCGGTGTTGTTGGTGGAGTTATAGTTGAGCTTGACCGCTAATGGAGTATGATCCCCGCTTGGTGATACGAGAATCATCCCTACTCCGTATCCTTTCATGTTGGCCGCTCCATCGAAGTACAACTTCCACTGTTCTTCCTTGATTTCCATGATATTCTCGTCCGGAAACGGAAAGTCCCCACTTTCTTCGGAGTCAACGGCATGCTCTGCGAGATGCTCAGCTACGGTCCTCCCTTTTACTGACTTGCTCGTAACATACTTGATATCGAACTCGGATAATAGAAGTAACCAACGGGATATACGACCGGTCAGGGCGGGTTTTTCGAGAAGGTATTTTAGAGGATCCATGCGGGATATGAGCACAACTGGAAAGGCCAGCATGTAGTGCCTTAGTCGGCGGGTGCACCAAACCAAGGCCCAACAAGTTTTTTCGAGGGTAGAATAGTTGAGCTCATACCCAGTCATCCTCTTGCTGAGGTAATATATGGCTTTTTCGGAGTGGCTTTCTTCTCCTTCTTGGGCTAGCATGCAACCCATGGCATTTTCGGAGACAGACAGGTAAAGGAATAAGGGCTTACGAGGAGTGGGTGGTGAAAGGACAGGTGGATTCTGAAGGTAGGCTTTTATTTTGTCGAAAGCGGCTTGGCATTGGTCATCCCATTGGAACTTCTCCCCTTTTCTCAACAATCGAAACAGAGGATCGCATGTAGCTGTGAGTTTAGAAATGAAGCGGCTGATGAACTGGATTCTTCCGAGGAACCCCCGTACTTCTTTTTCATTCCGTGGTGACGTCATTTCGAGGATTGCCTTGATCTTAGAGGGGTCCACCTCTATTCCCCTTTGTGTGATGAGAAAACCCAGGAGTTTACCGGAGGTTACGCCGAAAGTGCATTTCTTTGGATTCAGCCTCATCTTGTATTTGCGCAACCTTTCGAAGAACTTTTCCAGCGCTACCAGGTGCCCTTCTCTATCCTTGGATTTTACAATCATGTCGTCTACATATACTTCTACCTCTTTGTGAATCATATCATGCAGCAGAGTGGTGGCAGCTCTTTGGTACGTTGCCCCCGCGTTCTTGAGCCCAAAGGGCATTACTCTATAACAGTAGGTTCCCCAAGGGGTGGTGAACGTCGTCTTTTCCCGATCTTCTGGCGCCATTAGAATCTGATTATACCCTGAGAAGCCATCCATGAAAGACAGTAGCTCATGTCCTGCGGTGTTGTCTACCAAAACGTCAATGTGGGGAAGCGGGAAATCATCCTTGGGACTGGCCTTGTTTAGATCACGAAAGTCGACGCACACACGAACTTTCCCATCCTTCTTCGGGACTGGCACGATGTTGGCAACCCATTCTGGGTATTCGGTGACAATGATGAACCCTGCCTTGAACTGCTTTTCCACCTCTTCTTTAACCTTGAGTGCCCATTCCGGTCTCATGCGCCTCAGTTTCTGCTTGACAGGTTTAGAATTAGGGAGGAGAGGAATATGATGTTGGACAATGTCGGGATCGACCCCAGGCATGTCTTCGTAAGACCAAGCAAAAACATCTTTGAATTCTTTTAGCAAGAGAGTTAATTTTTCTTTTTCTTCTTTATTAAGGGTTGAGCCAATTTGCACAATCTGTGGATTATCTATTTCACCTAAGTTAACTGATAAGGTATCTTCGATTATTTCATAAGCAGGTGGTTTTTCAATTAGTTGCTTTAGTTCGATTGGGAGATCCTCGGAGGGATCTGTGCATTCACAAGTGTCAGACACAGAGGAGTAAGCAGAATCGTCTTTCATTTCATTCATGATAGGTGAAGTGATTACATTGGATAGTGGTGGGCTTACAGTAGCCGACTCCAGTACAGACTCGATAACTGGTAGTACAGACATTGGGGGGATAGGGGATTGGGAGACACAGACAGATGACTCTACAGCCCGGTTGCTCAGACCCTTCTCAGCTGGCTTGATCTGATCATCTTGGCTCTTGGCCCTCTTCTTCTCTTCCTCTTCAGCGGATTCTTCCCACATCTTCTTGATCGCCTCAGTGTCAAGGTATTTTAACCAATCTTCCTCTGGGGTCTTTTCAACTTCTTCGAGGTAGAACGGGTCTTGATACGGGGGCCTCTCGCAGTCAGCGAAGATTTCAAGCCCAGGGTGCCTTCTCCCGGTGGTTCGATGGATCCATGGTTCAGGGAACCCGAAGTAAGGGAAATCATCCCCTTCCTTGACGAATTGTCCATTTAAAGTCTTGCGGTATGGCGGGAGACCCTTCACCCTCTTCTTCCATGGCCTTTGTAGCTCGACGTCCTCATCAGTGGGCTTGTACCCCAATCCGAAAGTGCCTTGTTGCCCTTTGATCTGCGGGAATTCCCGAATTCCTTGCTGGCGCCGACCCAACCCCATTCCGGGGAAGTAGTTCATCTTGCGGACAATGTTGACGACTGCAGAGTGGACCTCAGGGAATCGGTCTTCGTCTTCGATCACATGAACTTCTTCCATGAAAAATCCTCCGATTTCTCCTTCTTCCAGTTCAGGTATTTGGACTTCAAAAATGGGAGCGTAATTTGGGAAGGCCTCATTACCCCAACTATTACCGAGGATGATCTTTACCTCCCTCTCGTGAATGTACTTGATCATTTGATGCACAGTGGATGATACAGCTTTGTTGGCGTGAAGCCAGGGTCTTCCAATTAGCAGATTGAACGAGGCAGGTATGTCCATGACTTGAAAAATCTCGGTGCTCATCAAAGATCCCACCCGGATTTGGAGAGAAACAGTTCCCATCACATTTCTTCTAGTGTTGTCATAGGCCCTCACGGATTGCACAGATGGCGTAATGTCGAGGATACTGACCCCCAAAGCAGTGGCAGTTCTTAAGGCACAAACATTCAAAGCAGAACCTGTATCGACTAGACAAAACGGCACCTGTTGCTCCTTACATCCCACAGTAATGTATAACGCCTTGTTGTGCGCGGATCCCTCCGGCGGCAGGTCCTCGTCGGAGAATGTAATGATGGGGTCGGGGGTAAGTGCACCCAAGAAAGTTACCATGTCCTCCGGCGCGGCATCGATGGGGACTTCAATCCCAGCCAAGGCATTTAACACGGCTTGCCTGTGCTTATAAGATGTCACCATAATATCCCACATCGATAGATGCGCTTGGGTTTTCTTTAGCTGCTTGATCAGTTCATTGTCTTCTTCGATGACCTCATCCATCTTGCCCTTCCCCTTGTCTTTAACTGGACCTTTTTCGATGGCTTCGGTGGCAGGCTGTGGAGGCTGATAATGGCGGCCTGACCTGGTTAGGTGATCAATCTCAGCAGGAGTAGGCCCTTCTACAGTCTCATCCTTTTTAAACCAATCACAATCCGTTCCCACAAATGGCTTTTCTGGCTCGTTCCAGATGGAAGCATCACTCTCGTCGTTAGGGTCATACCATTTGAGGTCTACCGCCCCTAGGTCATGCTCTTCCAGGAAGAACAAGTCCTGCTCGTCGTCAAGCTGCTGCTGCCACTCGTCATTCTCTCCTCCGATCAGATGAATCCCCTCAGAATCCGGGATGTCAATGTAAAGCAAGGGTTGTCCTAGGGAGGTGATATAAGTAGCAGGGTTGAAGGGTACGGGACTGGACTCAATGAGGTTGACATTTTGGTGGTTTGGTAGGGGATTTTGGGTGATATGAGGCTGCTTTGGTGGCGGCTCGATGATATTCTGGTCGATGAGGTCTTGGATGTCGTGGCGGAGGCGCACGCAATCATCAGTGTTATGGCCGGGGGCTTGGTGGTAAGTACATCGCTTGGACATATCGCAGTTGGGCGGGAGCGGGGTATTTCGAGGCTGGAGTAATTGGAGATGGCCCTTTTTTAGGAGGCGATCCAGGGCTGAGGAGAGAGAGATTTCTAGCTTGGCAAAACTGCGAAGGGGCTTTTTCTGGAAAGGGCGGTTGGAGGAATTTGCCTGGTTGGAGGGTTGGTATGGCCTTGGAGGATATGCCATGGGTTGGCCGCTAAGGGCATTGACATCCGGGGGATTCCGGGGGTAGTTGGGCCTTCTTGGCTGACTCGGAGGGTCTTCCTTTTTGATCTTCCCCTCCCTGATGGCATCTTCGATTCGGGTTCCGACTTCAAACAACTCCTCAAAGGTGGAGATGGACTGGTAGAATAATTTCTCATGATAGAGCGGCTGCAGATTTCAGATGAGCATCCTTACCTGTTCTTTCTCGATTGGCCGGTGGGTCATTTGGGCTACTTTGTTCCTCCATCTGCTCAGAAATGCAGCAAAGGATTCATTGTTGTTTTGCCGGGTTGTTTCCAAATCCCTGACGGTGACGTCCAGCTCTTGATTGTAAGAGTAATGATCGACAAAGACTCGAACAATGTCCTCCCAGGCCCGGGTTTTGGAGGCTTCCAAGGTTAGGAACCACGATAGTGCAGATTTTGCCAGAGTTTGCGGGAATAGCATCGCGATGTGCTCGTGGGTGCAACCCATGGACTGGAAGATACTCATACATAGCTTCACGTGGCTTTTCGGGTTTCCCGTTCCATCAAAGCGATCGATGGCAGGCATTTTGAAATTCTCTGGCAGTTTCAGCTTGACAGGCTCGAAGAGGCCTTCCAGATCCAACATGTAATCGTCGATTCCCTTGCTTTTTCTGAGTACGCTTTCCAGTTTATCGACCTTATCCAACTTTTCTTGGAGCTTTTTCTCATACGTAAGCGGTGGGACCCCTTGAAACCAGTTTTCCTCCCCATTATTCTCGTGTAGAGGAGGCTCAAACCCTGGTGGCGGAAACTCGGGCGGAGGTCGCGGCTGTTGCTGCTTCAGTTCTTCCATGAATTTTAGGACTTGGGCTAGACTGTCTGATTGTTGGCTTATAGTCGCTCCCAATTCAGTAACCTTGTTTTCCAACTCTTCCCTATTCATGCTGACGTAAGCTGTCGGACTGATTCTGATTAACCGATTATCCGCACTTCTGACCCACGAATAAGACCCTGACTGCTGACCTTGGGAATCTATACTGACCTGACAGATTTTGAAAGGGCTAGATTAGATCTTTGACAGTGGTGACTTTAGGCAGACAGAGATAGCGATGTGGACCGACTCGAAACAGTGCGTGCAAATTGATGGGGAATGGTGCATGCAAATGGGACAAACATGCGGATGTAAGCCCTAATCTATATGATGCTCCTATTTCTAACAGATAGCAGCTAAACAAATAAGGTCCTAGCCATACAGAGTGTGCTAACCTTACTTTCTAGTACGATTACCAAGGGATAACACGGATTTCCAAGATACCCTGGAAATTCGGACAGAGTTTCTGGGAGAAACTGGTTAATGTGGTTATATCTGGGATATTCGGGCAGAGTTTCTGGGAGAAACTGGTCAATGTGGTTATATCTGGGATATTCGGGCAGAGTTTCTGGGAGAAACTGGTCAATGTGGTTATATCTGGGATATTCGGGCAGAGTTTCTGGGAGAAACTGGTCAATGTGGTTATATCTGGGATATTCGGGCAGAGTTTCTGGGAGAAACTGGTCAATGTGGTTATATCTGGGATATTCGGGCAGAGTTTCTGGGAGAAACTGGTCAATGTGGTTATATCTGGGATATTCGGGCAGAGTTTCTGGGAAAAACTGGTCAATGTGGTTATATCTGGGATATTCGGGCAGAGTTTCTGGGAGAAACTGGTCAATGTAGTTGTATCTGGGATATTTGGACAGAGTTTCTGGGAGAAACTGGTAAGTACGGTTATAGTGATCATACTTTCTAGCAGGTTTTCATACTCCTATGCCTTAGGACCGACAAACAAGGTTTGCGGTGTATATCTTTGTGAACATGGAGCAGACATCCTTGTCATGGTGCCTAGGCAGGTCAACTCAATGTAATCACATGTGAGTGATTGCCTTGGGAATCATAAGAAAGAGGTTCTGTTCTATGCCACATAAGCGTCTACACCGCGCAGGTAATCCCATCAGGGCATACAACAGTTATATCATGTTGTCCTATCTGAAAAGATAAATGAACAGTCCTATGAAAGGTTCTATAGGAATCTATATGCAAAGGCTGGGTTTAGTCAAAGAGGGTCCGTTGACGAGAGTTCCAATATACCGTCAGGGAGACAGTACGGAGGTTTTTACTCTTTTTGATATACCTTGGAAGGTACAGTATCAACGGTGACTTGTGCCCTGGCACAGCAAGACCTGAACAATGTCAGCGCCGCGTTTCAGACACAGTCGGGAGGGTAAAATGCAGAGTGCAATGCGGTGAAACAGACACAGTAAAAAGATGATTTTAAGGATGCTTCTTATGAGTCAAACCTCTGTATTATTTTGTTTTTAAAATAAAAATCCCCAGCAGAGTCGCCAGATTGTGGACACCGGAAGTGGACCACTTCTCTCTCTTGTTTGAGATTGTTTTGAAATTGATTTGAATCAAGGAAAGAAAACGAAAGGTCTGTTGAAAACAGATACAGAGTCGCCACTTGGTCTTTAAGGAACCAAGAAACCTAATTTTGACTCACCCAAATGGATAAAGGGCACCGGCCCTTCATAACCAAAGAGCTTGGTTCGGGGTTTTGGTACGAGAGAGGAAGGAGCCTTTGTCGCGACTAAAACACCCTCAACTCGCCCCGTCTTTCGACGGGCCTCAATTAGCATCCAAATAATCATCTTATACTATGTTTGGTTCGACAATTAATACTATTGTAGTATATTACATCACATAAGAAAACTTGAAATTGGAAGATCAAAAGATAAGATATCATTCATAAGATCTAAGCCAAATATCATGCAATGTAAAGTGAAAGATCACACAAATAAACCTAGGAAAGATCGTCTAATCATGTATCAAATAATCAAGACTTCCTAATCTAAAGGGGGACATGAATTGTTATTGAAACAAGTAAACAAAGAAATCAAAATATGCTTAGCAAGGCTAGAATGATGCATGTTATTCTTTGATAAAAGAAGACCTCTCAATCCCCGGGACGGATGAGAAAGGATGAATATATCAAGGGGAAGCATGAACGAGTGATCGAGTTCATTCCTTATAATCTCCTTAGATTAAGAGTTACAAAAACCCCAAATCTTGCATGAATGTATTGTATGAACCTAAAAATGTGCAAAGGTTGTAGTGTGTTTTGTGTTCATGGATTTCTAAAATGACTTAGAAGTCTAAAATGTGCATGAATGAATGGATTAAATCAACATGGGATATATACAAATGTAGTATGAACTACTTCCTAAGATGTGAGCTAATTTGGAATGCATATGAGCATCAAATCAAAGAATAAAAGTTGAAATGTGCTTGCTGTGAATAGTGGACAGACTACATATGGCACTTTGCAACATTATAATGGGAGGTCAAACGTGCCTAGAAAAATGTGAGAAAAATCTGAGATCATTCTTATTGTGTCTAGAAAATAACCCAAAAAGCCAAACATCAATAGCTATCACAGATTAAAAGAAAAAAATCAGAATATACACATGACTCAGAAACAAAAGCTGCACTGTTGACTGATTTTGTATGATTTTTCATAAATCAAAGAAAAGGTTTATGATGACCCATTATATACCAAAAGTTTCCTAAGACACCCAAGTTTTATAAAAAAAATAGAAAATGTATATGTACAGTGATGAAAATGTCCAGAATAAGTGCAAGAAGTTGGGTGAACATTCTGTGAGAACAGAGGCAGATTATGAATGTGAACTTCTCACATCCAAAACAAATACTCTCATATTTCTATAATTGATGGGAAAATTAGGGACAAACTATGATGTATTAGGAAGGTTTTCCAAGTGGTTTCATCATCATAACTTGAGTATTTAATTCAAAACAAATCTCTGAATCTGAACAGCTCACTGTTTTGGGTCATTGTTTAGAGATATTGAAGAAAACAAAGTTTTATTTCTTGAAATCAAATGAGAGGGATTGAGAGGAGGTTTTGAAATAGATGTTTTGAAAACATATTTCCAACACTCAATAAGGATTATGACCACTTAGAATACTAACACCAAACTCATCATTTAAGAATCCCCAAGATTGTTGGAGAGATTTATTTTATTTTTGGGCATAACTTCAATACATTCCAAGAATGCCTTGGAAGTATTGAGGTTATGATCATCATCTATCAAACATGTTTTTGAGGTCAAGAGCTACTATCCATAAGGATTCACTCACCCCAAACTTCATGTCATCACTTAGATGATGATGAACTAGTAAGTAAATAAAGAAAATAAAAAGAAATGAGATGAGGAGAGATGAACATATATATAATCAAGCAAGTAGATGATAATCAATAGATGATATTCATGAAGCATGAGACTTGTAGATTGGTGTATCACTCATATGTAATGACACTAGACATGGAAGAAGCTTCCACACTCTTGAATGCTCACTAAAATGGTGGTTGGGAGTATTGAATGTTGAAGTAAATGGAAGTAATGAAGTGAAAACAAAGTTAGAAACTCACTTTTGTTTTGAAAAATCAAAGAAGAAAGCTTCTTTTCTCTCCACTCTAACCTTATCTCTACACTTTCTCTCCCAAACTTTCTCTAAACTTACATTTGACTCCCCCCCAAATGAGGAGTAATGGGGTGTTTATATAGGCCAACTTGGGGTGGTTTTGGGGTTTTAAAAGTGTTCCCATTGGCTCCAAACATCTGAAATCATAAAACTATGTCGTTTTGGCTTTTAATTAATCAAAATGGGACCACAAAAATAATTACAAAAACTCACTGTTCTGGGGGAGAGTGCCGCGGCGGCACTGGGCCACTGCCGCGGCGGCAGTGGGCCAGTGCCGCGGCGGCACTGCTCCTCCCTTCGTCTGGATAATGCTGTTTAGGCCCCCTGATGTTCCGGTATTCGCGAAAAGGCCCTATTTCGTCCGAAATTCACAGAAAATGCGTATGAACTCCAAATTGAGGTTGTGATATACCGTTGGAAAGGTAATGGAGTCTACTTTACATAAAAAATAGTTCGGGGATAGGTCACTTTGAAAAGTTTTGCGGTATTCGCGATAAAAGCCGATTTGATCGCCTTTTTCACCTTTTGAAATTCATAATAAATTCGTTTTAAATCCAGAAATTATGTGCGATATACCGTTGGGAAGCTATTGACCTCTAGTATCCATGAAAAATATTTGAAAATTGTTTCGGCACCCCGGTTCCAAAGTCAAATTCTGGTCAAACTGGTCAAACCTGGGATTCCCGAGAAGTTCTAGAAACCTCCGGGAGTTCCCGGGAGTTGGTGTTTTCGCTCGATTTTCTTTTTGGAACTTGTTTTAACTCTTTTCCCGTGATTTAAAATGATTTTGGTGAATTCGGACGATTTCGGTCAAACTTGGTCAAACCTGGTCAAACCTTGGTCAAACCTGGTCAAACCTTGGTCAAACCGGTCAACGGGGACTTTCCGAGAACTTCCGGGACTTCCGGGGGTCTCTGGGAGCCGACGATTTTATCTGATTTCTCTTTAAAACTCTTTTTATCGCTTTTCTTATGACATAGTATGTTTTCAGAACTTTGGGACCAAATCTGGGAGTTTTCGGACTTTCAAGGGCATTTTGGTCATTCTGAGCATTCTGAGAGATAGAGCTGACTTCCGAGAGTCCTTTTGAATCTTTTACGATCATTGTGATCCACCAAGCTATGGGTCTCCTAAATCTGATAGCCGACAAAATGGGGTGTCTACAGTAACCTGATGACCTTTTATTGCCTAGACTTTCCCCGTCCAGTCATTCCTATACCTTATTCTACAGATGACAAAACCTACAGCGATGGATACTATCCGAGAGGGGAATACACAGAGGGTGGCCCCACTGATGATGTCTATACCGGGGAGGACTACTACGGTGATGTTTACGCCAGTTGAAGATCTGGAGATAGTCAATCATTTATTAGTTATTCTTAAACTATTTTGTTAGATTTGGTACTTGGGCATATGTTGCGTCGAAACCTTCTTTACTTCTACTGTAGCTTTACTGTTGTAATAACTTTGATGTTTGTAATAGAAGCAACGACTATTTATATCCAATTTGTTTTTATTACTATTCCTGTTGTAGACTAGTACTGTGTGGTATGGATAATTAGTAACATTCACAAGTCATTTCCTATGGACCCAAAAAGAAAATTTATTTTTCTCTATTTTTGCTGCTCCGAGGCGTGATAGGATTTTTGGTATCAGAGCTTCAAGTTGTGATACTTTTGTTTACTAACGATTCCACACCATCTGGTCCTAGCATATTAAGATCCCTGAGATGAGATATGAGTTTGAGATAAGATCGTCCTTCTAATGATAGATAGTTTTCCTTACAGGCTAGCATGGATCCAGCATTTCACAGATTTGTGGATGACCCTTATGGAGGACACGTGATCCATGGGGATATTGTGGAGACAGCTGACCCAAATCGTTATAAAGATCGCTTACGGCTGATAGCCAGTTGTTATTTGGAGGATATGTGGAAGGCTCTCTATGTTGATGGACAGACTCACCCGACCCAGATGCGTATGGCTGCTTACCATTCAGTGATGATTGGCAGAGATATATATCAGGAGATTTTACGTTTGATCTAGAGTAAGCCGGAGATGGATGCTATCAAGTTATGAGCTATTCTTGGAGGATCTATTGAGGCAGCACCTGTAGTAGTGCCACCATCACCAGTACTCGAGGTACCCATTCCAGATCCACTGGAGCAGCCTGAGGAGCCAGAGCCACCAGAGGCCAAGCCGATAGTAGAAGTTGACCTAGAGGATGATCCTGTAGAGGATATCGAGCCAGTTGAGGATGACGAGCAGCTAGGGAAAGATCCAGAGGAGGACACAGAGGTTGAGTTGAGGAGGACATAGGAGTAGTGGGGATGATATTCTGGAGAATATTACAAATGAGCCTGAGGTAGAGGAGGTAGTCGTACTAGAGATACTCGTGGTGTTTGACTTACCAGTAGGACATATGCTTCAAATGGCAGCTATTGCCACTACGACAGTCGAGTGGGTAGCAGCGATGGTTGCACAGCTAGCCAGACTTCTGATAGGATAAGTTGCATTAGCAGATGCTATGGCTATTGTTGGGGATTTTTCCGAGTTGATCGCCGATATTGTCGAGCCAGCATTTGATATTAAGGAGATGGAGGTTGACGACATGATTATCGAGAACTGGGATGTTGGGGCGGTAGTAGGAGCAGCAGCACCAGCTGAGGATGATCAACCGGTAGAGATAGACATTGCACCTAAGGATGATGCACCAGCAGCAGGATCGAATGCTGAAGAATTTTGAGCCAGTATCTGCAGGGAGTTAGGTTTTTGTTAGTTTTATCAGGACATGTTGTCCACATGATTTTTAGGAGCTTGAAAGATAGCTATTTGACCATAGCTTTGTATAGGTGTTATTAGTAGTAGTCATAGCATTATAAATAGATGACCTTAATACTGTTTAGCCTTTGTCCCACGTGGTACACAGTTTGACTAGTGTGTACTATGCGGTACATCTTTTTGTACTTTTGATATCGATTGTTTGGTTGCTTTGATGTGTTGTTTTGTAGAATTGTTAGTTCTTGTTGCTTCTTGCCCTATCTTGTTTTCATTTCTGCAAGAAGACTTTCAGCTAATCGATGTGTCTCTTGTAGAAAATACTCATTATCATTATGGTAGGATCCTTGAGAAATCACCAAGCTTAAATTGGATCACCTATTCCGAAAGGAATGGACCTATCTGGAGTTTTTGAAGCATTCATGCAACGGATGGAGCATATAGGCGATACCTACAACCATGCTACTAATCAATGATTTGTCCAAACCCCAGTTGCACCATTCCAGCAGAGACATATAGGGGATAAGTTACTGGCAAATTTCTGTGGGTTATATCCCGAGAAGTTCGATGGACTAACAGAACCATGGAAAGCCGAACAATGGATAAGAGAAATGGAGTTGATCTTTGGAGCATTGGAATGCATCGAGCAAGAGAAGCATCATCTTGCTATGTTCTAGCTCACGTATGCTGCCACAGATTGGTGGGAAGCTGAGCAAGCCACTATAGGGATGAACGCTACAAGAGTGATGACTTGGGAAACATTCAAGGGAAGATTTCTGGAGAAGTACTTTCCAGAAGACAAAAAGGATCAACAGAAGAAGAATTTCACGAGCTTAGTTCAAGGAGATTGGACGATAAGAGAATATACCACATAGTTTAAGCGACTATCTCGATTCGCCCAGCATATGATTGATACACCGCAGAAGAAGGTGAAAAGATTTCACGAGGGACTGAATCCCCATCTTCGCCATATGATGATTGGTCACCTGAACCAGAGTTTTGAAAAACTGGTCAGACTTGCTGTAAGTCTAGAAAAGGACGCACATCCAGTATAGCGACCATAGACGAATCGACCACAGTCATCAAGGAACTTCCAATAGAGGAATTTCCAAACACAACCGCAGAGGAATACCCAAGGAAGGAGACCTCATGGAGAATTTTAAGGTAACAAGAGAACCTGGGAAGGAATCAGGAAACCCTAGCAGAGTTATCTTCGACCCCAGCTGTATCAATAGCGAGGATTGCAACCTCAGGCACTGCTTACAGCTCCGCCATCAAATGACGGAGGTTGTTTTAACTATGGGAAGCCAGGACATATTGTAAGGAACTGCACTATCCACAGACCTAATTGCAGGCTAGATATTGTCTGTTGCAACTGCAATAAGCCAGGGCATTTGAACAGGGATTGTCGTGCACCATGAGGAGAATACTATAGAGCACCAGTTCAAGGAATACAAGGACCCCCAGATCAGACTCGAGTAAATGCTATTATCCTAGGGGAAGCAGGTTTTAATGCCAATGAATAGCAGCATTTGGAAGGTATGCTTCTACCCTTTCATAGTCCAGTTAAAGCTTTATTTGACACTAGAGCCGCATGATCTTTTATTACTGTTAAGATTGTACGTCAGTTGGGTTTAGAACCCCATACACTTGAGCCAGCATTGAATGTTGTGTCACCATTAGGAGTTACTATTAAGCTGGTAAAGTATGTAAAGGTTGCCCATTGATATTGGGAGATAAAAATCTTCCAGCAGACTTGGTAGTTCTATCAATGTCTGAGTTCGACACTATCCTAGGGATGGATTGGTTAACTAAGTACAGTGCCAATTTGGACTGCCCTAATAGGACTATTGTGCTTCCAATACCAGGATGTTTGACGATTAGATTCCAGTGTCAGCCGACAAGCGATATGTTCTTGATCAATGGTTTAGCTAAAGTCGGGAGTGCGAGTATGGAACTCAAGATAGATCATATTCCTACTGTACAAAACTTTCAGGATGTATTCTAGGATATTTAAGGACTTTCTCCAAAAAGAGAAATAGACTTTTGTGTGGAACTAGTTCCTGGAAAATTGCCGATTTCCAAGACTCCATATCGGATGGCAACTAAGATGTTGGAACTAAAGAAGCAAGTCTAGGAACTTGAAGATCTAGGATTTGTTTGTCCGAGCACGTCACCTTGGGGAGTACCGGTTCTATTCGTGAAGAAGAAGGAAGGGACACTTCGACTCTGCATGGACTACAGGGAGTTGAACAAGGTTACGATTAAGAATAGATATCCACTACCTCGAATAGACAATCTATTTGACCAGTTACAAGGATCGAAGATCTTTTCAAAGATCGATTTATGTTCAGGATATCACTAGTTGTTAGTTCAACCGGAGGATGTGTCAAAGACTGCGTTTAGGATGAGATACGGGCATTACGAGTTATTGGTTATGCCATTTGGATTGACGAATGCTCCAGCAGTATTCAGAAACTTAATAATTAGAGTATTTACCCCATATCTAGATAAATTCATTATATTATCCATCGACGATATTTTGATCTACTCAAAGACGGAGGAAGACCACAAGGAGCACTTACAGATTGCTTTACAAACGCTTCGAGATAATAAGCTGTATACAAAGTTCAGTAAGTGTGAATTTTGGCTACAGGAAGTTAAATTCTTGGGACATGTTATATCTCAAGACGGTGTCTCTGTGGACTCATCTAAGATTGATGCAGTCTTAAGCTGGAATAGACCAACTAATGTGACCGAAGTTAGAAGTTTCCTCAGCCTAATAGGATATTATAGAAGATTTGTAGAAGGATTTGCCAAAATTGCAGGACCTTTGACGAATTTGACGAGGAAGGAGATGAAGTACGAGTGGACAGATAAGTATGAGAGTGCATTCTAGGAGTTAAAGGAAAGGTTGACTTCAGCACCAGTACTCGCAATACCTAAAAGTGGAGAAAGGCATGTGATTTACAGTGATGCATCACACCAAGGACTTGGTTGTGTGCTTATGTAAGACGGGAATGTTATTGCATATGGATCACGATAGTTAAAGGTACATGAGATGAATTATCCTACACATGACCTGGAACTAGCCGCAATAGTGTTTGCATTAAAGATCTGGAGGCACTATCTCTATGGAGAGAGGTTTGGTTTATTTTCTTACCATAAGAGCTTAAAATACTTGTTCTCTCAGAAGGAGTTGAACATGCGACAATGAAGATGGATGGAGTTACTCAAAGACTATGACTTTTCATTGCAATACCATTCAGGTAAAGCAAATGTTGTAGCAGATGCTTTGAGTTGTAAACCTCAACTAGTGATCGCTACATTACTAATTCAAGAATGGCAAGCATTAAAATTTTTAGCAGAATTCGATCTTCAGCTAGTAGAACTAATGGAAAGACAACATTTTGGATCTCTTATGATACAGCCAACTCTGATCAGCCGTATCATAGAAGCTTAGCAGACAATGGAAGATTAGAAGTTATGGTTTGCCAAGATGTCAGCCAAGGAACTAGAAATATGCAGTATCAGTACAGATGGAGCCTTACAATGTAAAGGTAGACTCTGTGTACCTGATGAAGAAAATCTCTGGAAAGAAATATTGGATGAAGCGCATAAGTCACGGATGACTAATCATCCGGGAGGTATGAAGATGTACAAGGATCTAAAGAAGAATTTCTGGTGGGAAGAAATGAAGAGGGAAATAGCAGAGTATGTATCTCAATGTCTTACTTATAAACAAGTAAAGGCGGAACATCAGAAGCCACCTGGGTTACTGCAACAATTACCTATTCCTCAATGGAAATGGGAACACATCACTATGGATTTTGTGGTAGGATTGCCGAAGTCACAACAGAACCATGATGCTATTTGGGTAATCGTGGATCGACTTACAAAGACGGCACATTTTATCGCCTACAGTATGACTTATCCAGTATTGTTTCTATCATGTCGGATCGAGATTCGTATTTTACTATAGAGTTTTGGAAGAGTCTCCAAACAGCGATGGGAATAACATTAAACTTGAGTTCAACCTTTCATCCGCAGACCGATGGGAAGACTGAACGAGTTAACCAAGTAGTAGAGGACATGTTACACGCTTGTGTCATTGATTTTAAGAGTTCTTGGGAGACGCACTTACCTTTGATAGAGTTCAACTACAACAACAGTTATCATTCGAGCATAGGAATGGCGTCGTTTGAAGCTTTGTACAGAAGACCTTGCCGATTGTCGCTGTGTTTGGGCTGAAGTCAGAAATACTCAATGACACGAGAATTTTCTTGTGCGCTCTTGTGCAGTACCCAAGTGTAGGTAGACGTGCAAGTAATATCTGGTAAGACCAGGTCGATCCCACAGGGAAGGTGTTGACCTATCGAATTAGACTAACCTCTAAAGAAAACAAAATAAAATAACTAAGTTTGAATGAAGGTGCAGAACACGAAGTTCCACAAACTAAGATTACTAATGAAAGTGATTAAAATTAACTAAACAATCTAACTAGCTATTGAAAACAATATTCTAAATTAAGGTGTTTAACTTTTAAAAGAAAGTGTTGGGATTACACGAATCCACAGTAACCTAGCCATCTACCATGCATTTACCTTAAAGCACAATGGAGTATATTACCTACAGTTTTCCGTATTCCTCAAAAGAAATAAAGATTCTATGGCCCTTTCATGACCGGGACCATATCATCACAGTTAAATTAAAATACACAAAAGCGGTTTAATTCAATAGTTAAGACTCGCATCCTCAATGGTGTTAGCATTGAAGATGGTTTGCAAAATGTATTGAAAGAAAATGCCTTAGGGCCTTAGTTTTAAAACTGTTTTGACAGACTGAGCATTTATTTGGGACAGAATGATAACAAGTCCTAAAACAAAAAGTCCTGGAATACTGCAGGGAACATCCTCAAGAATCAGAGAGTTCGATCGATCGACGCGCCTTCGATCGATCGAAGACCTTCATCCCTCAATCGATCGAACTAACTTCGATCGCTTGACTGTCTCTGGTTCGATCGATCGAACTGACTTCGATCGATCGAACACAGCGATTATTCTGCTGCATGGCAGAGGCTGGAGATCACTGTTTCATCGTGATCTCCCAACCTGGGACTACTCAGACATCGTCTGGAGTGTCGAGGATTGATTTTTAACGTAATAAAACTTTAATACTATGTTTGGTTGTGAGTTATTCATTAAAACTATGAAATCTATGGTTTTACCAATGTTTAGCATGCAATATCACGAGATGATTGATTAAACTACTCCTAATACGTGCAGAGTATGAATAAACAGTATATAGATAACCTGGAATAGAAGATACTTGTATAAACTTAGAAGAATCCAATCCACAATATGAGAAATCAATGAAAAACCTACAAAAATCAAACAAACTCTCTATCTCTCCTTCTAAACTGCTAAAATGTTAAAGTGGCGTCCCAAAGGACGTGAACAAAACACCTATATAAAGAAAAACCTAAAGCACTAGGGTTAAAACCCGCATTCTGCTGCGCACGCAAATGTTTCTGGAAATACCCCGTTCGATCGATCGAACTGCTTTCGATCGATCGAACCCTTGATCTTCAAGCGCTTCTACTCTGTTCGAGCGATCGAACTCTCGATCGATCGAACCTTCTACGATCGATCGAACTTCACTTTTCAGCTTTGACTTCTTTTGTTTGCATTCCAGCATTCCATTTATTCTGATGTTCCTCTATTCAGTCCGCACAGCAGTGATCTGCATAAACAACAGCTAAAATAATACCACTTATCATAGATTAATCATACTGTATAAAAATTAGCCATGTAATGCAAATTGCGGATAACATGGGAAATTGTGATAAAAACTAATACAATACTTCCTTTTAGCGTGGTTGTATTTTACAAATACCCCCACTTTGCACAACCCCCAACTAGCTTATTGCTAGTCCCTAGCGATAAAGCGAAAATAAAAATAAGCTAAAAACTCCTAAACTAATACTACCACGACTAAGAAACAAAGAAAAACTAAAAAAAACAACCTAAACTAAGATAGAGAGAAAAATCCTAACTCACTTTCGCAGGAATCGCGATTGCATTTAGCGAATGCAACAAGCCGTTAAACCCCTAGGTTCCCCCTAGTGGACGAGTGTTGTCTCGTGAGGGTTTGCAGTGAATATACCCACAAAATTCCAATTTTTAGCTCAAAAAGAATTAGAATAACTTTGTAGAATTCCCCCTTCCATTAAACTGTTAATTCAACTCTACAAGAATATAATATCCTCTATCAACCCATGGAAGAGATCCACATGCTCTCCTATTTCACCAAGTAAAATATACAAATGTATTACCATCATGCACCCGTGTGTGTGTGGAATTAACAACCATGCAGCCAACCCTTATTAGGAGTTATCTAGATTATTGTACTTTGGAAACTTGCAGTTTTAGCTCAATTCTCACATTGGTCACACTCAAAACGAACGTCTCTCAGAAACTTGCTTTACAATGATCGCACATAGTATGAAAGCTTTGAGAAGAATGATATTCTAAGTGCTAATGCTTTCATACTTTACTCTATGAAAAACGGACATTTAAGAGTGTAAAGTCTCATGAATGGAATACTACTTACTAGAGGAGCGAAATACCGTGGATAACTCAACTCACACTTTCATGTTCAAATCAATTGTTGAGAATCTTCAAGACTTTGAATTATGGCTTTTATTTAGTAGGTGGGGGTGTTGTAGAGAAGAGTGTGCTTTTTAGTATGTGATGGAATTTCCACTTCTCTTTTTATTCTTTGTTCTTTTCTCCACCCAATCTCCCATTCATTTTTTTCTCTTTTTTTTTTTTTTTTTTTTTTTTTTTTTTTTTATAAATATATAACTCCTTCATTCATCATCACATTTTTTTTTTTTTTTTTTTTTTTTTTTTTTTTTTTTTTAACCTGGAATATCCCACAACAACTTCCTCCCATTTCACATACTTTGATGACTCATTCTCAATAAATTTATCAAACAGTTCGATGAGGTCAAGGTATAAATCAAGGATTTGGATTCTTGTGATTTTTATTGGAAATATTTATCTGAGGTGGGATCAGGGGTGAAACGATTCAATGAATGTAAGTAGGCTATGTTAGGTAAAGGAATGGGTAATACGATGGCTTGAATCATTTTCTCAACTTTCAATTTTTAGCACTTAAGTGTTCATTGAGTTTAATTGGTAAATCCTGAACATTCTCCTCTAACAAGCGGTCAAAACTTTTAAAGAAAACTGAGACTTAACAACGAATTCACAGGTATATGCAAGAAAAAACATTCGACAATGTATGAGAATCCCCTCAGAAATGATGATTGGCTCAAAAGCTCACAAAGGGTTATTAGCTTCCACTACTTGTTCTTTTCGTACAATATTCATTTTAACTCAATTTTCAGGTTTTCTACATGGCTGCTAATTAGTGTGCACAAGTATTGGGTACATACTAGCTTTACAGATGCAATTCATTTCAGTGATACAGAAAAACACGTGGATTTAATCCATAAAAAGATAAGAATACTACAAATGTATCATTGTCTAATTAACAAGCAGGAGAAGTTATTCAGAGTTATTCTATCAATACTATTCAATAAAAATTTTTCAAATTTTAACAGACTGTGTTCTCATTAAATTTAAAACATATCTAAGTGCAAAACCTGATTATTACGGGTGTATACCTATCTATTGTCTCCTACCCCCAACTGAAAACAACAAAGTCCTCAGAAGTTGATTTTCAATAAATAAAAGAGATGGGTATCACCTGTATAGCGCAAATGATGATCGCAAGCAAAGCAACCTAGCATAAAAATTAGAACACAATCTCCAAAACAGACAGGATCAAAAGATAACAATAAGACAATAAAACCATGATCCAATCAATCGAAACCACTGGAATATGAACAAAATAAAATAAAATACAAGCAGTGATAAAGACTGTCCATACAATACCAACTAACCAAATAAAACAACCAAAAACCACCAGCATATACAACCAACCAAAAATAAATAAATGCCACCTCCCCGACTAAAACTAATCGACCCCAGATGGCGTATCATCGGCTACATCAGAAGGGATGTCGATGGGAGCAGGCGGCAATACAGTAGTAGTAGGAGCAGTAGTGGGTGGCTCGGTAGCAGCGGTCGAAACCGGATCAGTAGCCTCAGCAGCTGGGGTAGCAGATGGTGGATCAGGAAGTGGTGGATCCGTAGGAGTAGCAATATGTGACGGATCAGCAGCAGGCGGAGCAGATGGGGTGGCCGTGGGATGGTGAGCAGAGTGAACAGCCTGATCAACCCCTATCTGAATCAAAATGGACTCCAGTAAAGTCTGGATCTGATCCATCCGGCCCTCGAGTCTAATCCTGGCCTCTCTCTCCTCCAATAATAACTCGCGAACTGTCGGGAGAGGCACAGAAGAAGAAGACTCTCCCTGGGCACGAGACTGCGACCGCTGTCGCAGCTCAAACTGCTGAACCGCAGCAACTGGATCATCCTCCTCATCCGAATCAAGCTCCTCCACCTCGGTGGGTGTCCCTGAAGCTCCGGCCTCCGTGTCTGTACCGCCACGCCTCTTCTTCCTCCCCCGCACCCTCGCTGTCCCTTTCCCCTTGCGCTTCCTCTTCTGAGCGTCGGAGCGGCGAGCAGCCGCCTCGCTAAATCGGCGGGGAGAAGGGCGGATATCATCTCCAGGGAGCTCGAGGAACCCGGCATCGGCCATGACCCTCTGAATAGCCCAAGCACCCTTCAGGTGCTTCCTGGACGAGATATAACGGGTGGGGTGAACCATAAAATCGATGTATAGGCGTGGTATACAAACTGGCTGACCCGTCCCCACAGCATATAAGACTCGCGCATACCAAGCCGCGATCTTCTCTCGATAGGACGTCACTAGGAGGCAGTTACTGAGGACCAAATGAAGCATGTGGTAGTCATCGGTGAGAGAGTGGTCCTCGATCAAAGCATCGCCATCCCAAGACGGAACGGCGCCTCCAGTGAGCTCCCTGATAATAGCGGATGGTGGGGTCACGGGTGCATCAGGCCGGTGGGGGCAAACATAATCAGGTACCTCTGGTACCCCCAACGCGGCGGAAATGGTCGCGGGACTGATGATGAATGAGCGACTCCGGAAGAAGGCATGATAAGTGAATGGTACAAACGGGTCGCTGATCATAGTCGCACACGCACCTCTGATCCAGGATAGGTTGACCCTCTTGGCCAACGACAGGAGATCGAACCAGTACGGCATCGCGCGGATCCGTGTGAGGAACCACGGGCTCTCAGTCCAGATATGCTCAATGGGGCGCTCAATCATAACCATCCGAGTCTGGAAGTATCGCTCGAACCAAACCCTATCCTCGTTATTTCGGAACCCGTGAGCGGGTACCGGATCTGGTATAGTACGATCGAGGGGCTTGGACTTATGATAGCCCGTCACTGTATTCATCTTGCAGTCCTGAAAATAAGACCACACAAGATACGGATCAGAATAGGAAGAAAAAGAAACAAAACAAACACTGCTGGAGTTCGATCGATTGAACTGAGTTCGATCGATCGAACTGGAGTAGACTTCGATCGCTTGAAAATTGTTCGATCGATCGAACATCACCCCTTCGATCGCTCGAAACCAGTTCGAGCGATCGAACACAGCGGTGTTCAGAAATCGCAGAAACAAAAAGAAGACCAAAGTTACGCTAACAACATACGATCCTAAGACCAAGGGGACACCCCCTTGGGATTTTCTAACACGAACAAGAAGGAAAAAGAAAACACAAACGAACGGGGCCTACCTCGGGTCAGAACCTGCAGTGGGGATGGAGAGATGATGAGATGAAGATGAGGGGGATCAGAGGATTGTTCAGGGCGTCCTTTTGGATGCCAGAAACGAGAATTTGCCGAGTCGCCCTTTCCTCTGTCTTCGAGCGATTGAGGGTGAGAGTGAGGGAAATGAAGAAATGTCCTGAAGACGCCTCGTTTAAATGCGTCGTTCGATCGATCGAAGAATGTTCGATCGATCGAACACCAATCCTTCAATCGATTGAACGTAAACTACAAGCGCTTGAACATTCAGGGTTCGATCGATCGAACTGAGTTCGATCGATCGAACACAAAAATTCCAGAATTCAATGGGATATGAACCACATCACTCCCAACTATCACAAACAAATCTGGACATGCAGATAGACTGAAAGAACAGTTGAAGAACAAGCATGGAGTGCAGAAATGTATCCCCAGAATAGAAGATTGCAATTTATATCAAAATAAAACTTTATTATTGCATCCAAATTGCACCATTATCATCCCCAACTGTGGTTAAAACCTTATTGGACTAGAAAACCAAAAAAAAAAAAAATAAAAAATAAAACTAAAACTAAAACCGAAAACAAATTGTCAAGGATTACATTCTAGTTGCTAAACAAGAATTGAAATTGAACAGAAACAACTGAAATGTAGCACTAGTCTTCGAGAATAAAAAATTCCTCTTCCACGATTTTTTCATAATCCGCCGAATCTTCAGAAGTGAAGTCCAAACTCGATGATTCCCTTTCCCAGAACAATCGAAACGCAGCAAGGACATCATCAACCAAGTCTGGAGTCTCCAAGGAATGGCAAGCCCATGCAAGAGGTGATCCGGATGGAGACAAGGATAACGGAGTGTGAATGCGCAACGGATTGTCCTCTTGCGGCGGAGTGAGTGGGGGCCTTATGTATGGCCCAAGACCATGAATCAGTTGATGTGGAAGGAATACCGGGATGCCATTTAGGAACATAGTGACAATCCTGGACAAAAGACAACACACTGAAATTAAAACAACAGAACGCAAGAAACACAAATTATCACAAAAAGAAGATCAAAGAAAAGAAACAAGAATTACAAAGAAATGTGACACGTTCCAACCTCACTATTGGCATTGGTTCCTAAAGTGCACTAGCTGGTAAGGGGCATTGGAGCCTGAATAGCAAGTAGCTCAGGTGCACGTAGCGGTATGGGACCAACTCAAGAACAAGGAAGTCATCCACAAAAACAAAGACGGCATTGTGGCGTTCTGGGACGACATCCTGAAGGACATGATCCTCCCATGGCTCCCACATATCATCGTTTTCCCATTGGGCCATGAGGGCATCATCCACCATGCGTCCCATATACAGGTCTTCTTCCTCATCCAACTCCTCCTCATTAGGAAAGTCCATATTTTCATACGGATTGATGTCCAAGAGAGCAGGGTCGAATGGGATATAACCGATGGAAGCATTGATTCGAGTGTGAACTTCAGGATCATAAGGATGCAAGGGGCAGGGCGTGGGTTCACCCTCAGTCCAAGTGCCACAACAACACTCGGAATCAGTCCATGAACCAATTGAATGGACATCATCACCTCGCATATTCACCTGCAACAGAGTGGTTTAAGGAATAATGGATTAGAACTAAATCACAAACACGAAAGAACAAACAAAAACTAAACACAAAAGAAAGAAAGAAACTAAAATGCAGGGAAAGAAAAGAAATACAACAACAAGTTGAAATTCCACCTGAGATTTTTTAAGTGGTGGAATAGCTGGGCTCATCCAGCTGGATGTGCTCAACTTCAGAGTGGAAATTCTCCAAGAACGGCTTCAATCTTTGGCCATTGACCTTGAAACAATCGTCGTTCTTTGGATTGACAATCTCGACCGCCCCATGTGGAAAAACAGTTTTAACGATGAACGGGCCTGCCTGTCCACCGGGAACGGAGTTTACCTGGGAAAAGATGGAGGCGAGAATCATATAGCAACACTTTCTGCCCCGGCTCAAATGATTTACGAAAAATCGTACGATCGTGACGAGCCTTCAACTTTTCCTTATGCAACTTTGCAGAGTCATACGCATCTCGTCGTATTTCCTCTAGCTCTGCAAGTTGGAGCTTGCGTAGCTGACCTCCCTCTTGAATATCAAAGTTCAATGAGCGTGTCGCCCAATAAGCTTTATGTTCAATTTCAACAGGAAGGTGGCAAGCTTTCCCGTAAACTAGTCTATACGGGGACATACCAAGATTCGTCTTATAGGCAGTACGGTATGCCCATAACGCGTCAGTCAATTTGTATGCCCAGTCTTTTCGATTGGAACTAACCGTTTTCTCGAGAATATACTTGATTTCTCGGTTAGCCAATTCTGCTTGCCCATTTGACTGTGGATGATAAGCAAGAGCGATTTTATGATGGACTCCGTATTTCTTGAGAAGTGACTCCAAGGGCTTATTGCAGAAATGCTTGCCTTGATCACTTAGTAAAGCTTTCGGAGTACCAAAACGAGACAGAATATGCTCTCTGAGAAATGACATGACTGTTCTGTGATCATTTCGTCTTGTTGGTATCGCTTCTACCCATTTCGATACATACTCCACAGCAAGGAGTATGTACTCACAGTTATTCGACTTGGGAAATGGGCCCATAAAATCTATGCCCCAACAATCAAATATCTCAATTGTGATGATAGGGGTTAGAGGCATAGAATTCCTTTTAGAAATAGTTCCAAGCTTTTGACAGCGTTGGCATGTCTTACAAAAGGAATAAGCATCTTTGAAGACTGTGGGCCAGTAAAAACCGCTTTGCAACACTTTTTGTGCGGTCTTCTGTGACGCAAAATGGCCACCGCATGCCTCAGAATGGCATGACGCTAAGATAACGGTTATATCCTCGTTGGGTACGCAACGCCTGATGACCTGATCAGCACAGTATTTGAAAAGGTATGGGTCATCAAAGAAAAAATGGCGTGCAAACGAGAGGAACCGTTTCCTATCTTGATTTGACCAATGAGTCGGTGTCTCACCCGTGACCAGGTAGTTTACCACATCAGCATACCAAGGCAGACTACTTACTGCCAGTAGCTGTTCATCTGGGAACTCATCTTTGATGGATTGGGATTCAGTGTTATCGGTAAAAGTCAACCGGGATAAATGATCCGCAACCACATTCTCTACTCCTTTCTTGTCCTTGATTGTTAAATCAAACTCTTGGAGTAAGAGTATCCAGCGGATAAGCCATTGTTTAGCGTCTTTCTTTGACAAAAGATACTTGAGGGCCGAATGATCTGTAAAACAGACGATTGGTGACCCTATCAGGTAAGACCTAAACTTGTCCAGAGCGAATACTACGGCCAGCAGCTCCTTTTCAGTAGTAGTGTAATTCATTTGAGCTTCATTTAAGGTTCGGCTGGCATAGTATATCACATGTGGCTTATTGTCCTTCCTCTGGCCTAGGACTGCGCCAATGGCGTAATCACTAGCATCGCACATTAATTCAAAAGGCAAACTCCAGTCGGGTGCCTGTATTATAGGTGCGGAGGTGAGGAGATCTTTTAGATCCTCAAAGGACTTTTGGCAACTCTCTGACCACTCGAAAGGTGCATCTTTGACAAGAAGTTGACAAAGGGGTCGAGAGATTGCACTGAAATTCTGGATAAATCGACGATAAAAACCTGCATGCCCCAAAAATGAACGAATGTCTCGCACTGTACGGGGGACAGGTAGATTTGAGATTATGTCGATCTTAGCCTTGTCCACTTGGATTCCTTCATCGGATATTATGTGGCCTAAAACTATACCCTTGGTCACCATAAAGTGGCACTTCTCCCAATTCAAGACTAGGTGTTTGTCCTCACACCTCATTAAAACCTGTTCGAGATTGCTGAGGCAATCCTCGAAGCTATGGCCGAAAACTGAAAAGTCATCCATGAAGACTTCAAGGATGTTTTCGACCATGTCACTAAAAATGCTTAACATGCACCGCTGAAAGGTAGCCGGTGCATTACATAAGCCAAATGGCATTCGTCGGTAGGCGAAAGTACCGAATGGACACGTGAACGTGGTTTTCTCCTGATCTTCAGGAGCAATCTCAATTTGATTATACCCACTGTATCCATCCAAGAAGCAGTAATACTTATGACCCACCACCCGTTCTAGCATTTGATCCATGAATGGCAAAGGAAAATGATCCTTTCGGGTCACAGTGTTTAGCTTCCTGTAGTCGATACACATTCTCCATCCAGTGGGGACTCGTGTCGGTACTAATTCACCCTCTTTGTTCGGAATGACCGTTATGCCAGCTTTCTTTGGAACTACTTGGGTAGGACTAACCCAAGGACTGTCAGATATTGGATATATCATCCCAACATCAAGCAGTTTAAGCACTTCCTTCTTAACCACTTCTTGCATGTTGGGATTCAGACGCCTTTGCATTTGCCTTGAGGGTTTAGCGTCTTCCTCCAGATATATCTTATGCGTGCATATGGATGGGCTTATGCCTTTGAGGTCAGCAATTGTCCATCCCATAGCATCTTTATGTTTTTTCAGCATATCCACTAGCTTACTTTCCTGTTCATGAGTTAAAGCAGATGAAATGATTACAGGATAAGTTTTTCCAGTTCCTAGGAATGCATATTTCAGCTCTTTTGGGAGCTCCTTCAATTCTAACTCTGGGAACTGGAAACTAGAGGGCATTACCAATTTGGTTTTAGGAGGCAGTTGTTCATATGGCATTACCCACATGCAATCGGCTCTATCCTCCTCTATCGTATCCATCATAAGACACGTCTGATTTAGGTCAGCATCCAATGGGGTGGACTCTGCAGGCTGATAAATATCGCCAAATTGAGTCATCACAACTTCCAAAGGATCTTTATAGTCGACCAAGTCAACTTCATCTTCAATGATCGTGTCTATATAATGGACTTCTTCCTCATCATCGTATTCTTCAGGTCGGGGATTAGAGAAGATCTTGACATTCAATGTCATGTTCCCGAATACGATAGTCATGATACCAGTTCTAATCTTGATTGTGGCATCAATGGTGTTGAGGAATGGACGTCCAAAAATAACCGGGATATGTGCACCAGGATTAGACACAGGTTCTGTGTCCAATATCACGAAATCAACCGGAAATACGAAAGTGTCTATTTGGACAAGGACGTCCTCCAATACCCCTCTAGGGTACTTTACAGATCTGTCTGCCAATTGCAAAGCAACTCGGGTGGGTTTGAGTTCACCCAACCCTAGCTGTTTATAGACTGAGTATGGCAGCAGGTTCACGCTTGCTCCTAAATCGAGGAGTGCGTTGTCTATCTTTTGATTCCCAATTCTACATGACACAGTAGGTGTACCGGGATCTTTGAGTTTTGGAGGCAACTCGTTTTGAATGATCGCACTGGCTTGACATGCGACATAAGCATGTTTCTTCACGCTTTGCCTCCTCTTGACCGTGCATAGATCTTTGAGATACTTTGCATAGGCCGGCACTTGCTTGATAGCATCTAGGAGTGGAAGGTTAATCTTAACTTGCTTAAACAGTTCCAAAAACTCCTGATTCTTCGTCTCATTCTTGGGTTTCCTCAACCGTTGAGGATAAGGTGTAGGAAAGGGGCATTTTGGTGGTTCCTCCTTAACAGATTCCTTTCCCGGCCTTCGCTCAACTTCTTCATCTACTCTAGGAGCTGCAATGTTTGCCTTTATTGGTTCGTCATTAGTAGACGGCTCCTCCTCTCGAGTAGATGGTAGCTCAACTTCTTCATCCAACACTTCCCCCTCCTTGTACACTTCGGGAGTGGACAGAGGTATGCCTTTTTCTATGACTTTTCCACTTCTCAGTGTGGTCACAGCTTTAGCATGCTCTTGATTGTTAGGACCATTGTTATGTCCCTTGGGGTTCTGAAGTGGTTGGGCAGGGAATGTTCCTCCTGAGCTCTCTTGCCGTGCATCTATCCTCTCTAACGTGGCAGACATTTTACTCATCATTTGGATGAGTTGTTGCGTTAGATTGGCATTAGCAAGTGGCTCCTCCTCTTGTACCTTCTTGTGCGGGGGCACATAGGCATTGGTTTGGGGCGCATTAGAGGGTTGAGCTTGATTGTAATTGTTAGTTCTGTTTTGATTGTAATGCTGGGGCTGCCTATTGTTTTGCCCTTGATACTGATTATTGTTGTAGGGCTGCTGTTGATATTGATTTTGGGCCCCAGCGTTATTTCTCCAATCAAAACCGGGGTGATTCCATCTATTATTGCTTTGAAAAGTATTATTGGAATTCCCCGCCCCTCGAAAACCTTGCATGGCATTCATTTCTACAGGGGCTTGCTCTTGAAAATATGGCACATTAGGACAATACTGAGTTGTATGTCCCAACATGTTGCATGTGCCACATGGTTCTTCAGGCATGACTTGCCTAGAACTCTCTCCTTTCATGCTTAACTCTTCCACCTTCTTTGCTAGCTCTGCATACTTAGTCATGAGGCGATCTTCATTGGTTAGCTGATATAAGCTTTTCTCTTCTACACAGGATATCTGTGATCGTGAGATATTGTCAGAATTTGACCATTCATGAGCGTATTCAGCTAACCATTCGAAATGGGCTTCGGCCTCTTCAGTATTTTTTCGCAGAAATGGTCCAGAGCTCATTGTTTCCACCAACTTCTTTGTTTCACCATTTAATCCCTGATAAAAGAAGCTGATCGTTCGCCATTTCTCAAACCCATGGTGTGGGCATGAGAGAAGCAAATCTTTGAAACGCTCCCACGCTTGTGTGAAGGTTTCATTGCTCTTTTGTTTATAGGAATTAATTTGACGCTGAAGATCTGTGGTCATGCGAGTAGGATAGAATTTCTTCAGAAATGCGGTGCTCATCGCATGCCAGGTGAAAATGGAATTAGGCTTTAGAGAGTGGAGCCACGCCTTCGCTTTATCTTTCAGAGTGAAGGGGAATAGCATTAAATGCGTCACCTCCCTAGGACAATTTTGCGAGAATGTTTTGCAAACATCCTCGAAATCGGTGACATGTAAATACGCCTTCTCGCTGTCCATCCCATGAAAAGTGGGAAGCAATTGAATCATCCCATTGCGAAACTGAAATTCGCCATTGTGTGGTGGGATTTGAATGCAAGAGGGCGTAGGTGCATGTTCTGGTTGCATAAGATCGCAAAGAGGACGGAGTGCCTCATCGATTGGCACCACAACATTGTCACCGTTTTCACTCTGATGATCATCCATTGATGCAGTTGGAGTGATAATCGGGTTGATGGAACTATCAGAGTCAGAGCAGAAGAATGGATTTCCAAAGAATCCTTCGATAGAATTCTCGGACATGAACTAGGAGAGTCCCTAGGGTGAAAACTTACCCAAAAGAACCGAAAAGAAAAGAAAGGAAAAATAGAAAGAGATGAAGAGAGACTGAGGTAATCTAAAGAATTGATCGTCGCCTTCCCCGGCAACGGCGCCAAAAACTTGACACGAGAATTTTCTTGTGCGCTCTTGTGCAGTACCCAAGTGTAGGTAGACGTGCAAGTAATATCTGGTAAGACCAGGTCGATCCCACAGGGAAGGTGTTGACCTATCGAATTAGACTAACCTCTAAAGAAAACAAAATAAAATAACTAAGTTTGAATGAAGGTGCAGAACACGAAGTTCCACAAACTAAGATTACTAATGAAAGTGATTAAAATTAACTAAACAATCTAACTAGCTATTGAAAACAATATTCTAAATTAAGGTGTTTAACTTTTAAAAGAAAGTGTTGGGATTACACGAATCCACAGTAACCTAGCCATCTACCATGCATTTACCTTAAAGCACAATGGAGTATATTACCTACAGTTTTCCGTATTCCTCAAAAGAAATAAAGATTCTATGGCCCTTTCATGACCGGGACCATATCATCACAGTTAAATTAAAATACACAAAAGCGGTTTAATTCAATAGTTAAGACTCGCATCCTCAATGGTGTTAGCATTGAAGATGGTTTGCAAAATGTATTGAAAGAAAATGCCTTAGGGCCTTAGTTTTAAAACTGTTTTGACAGACTGAGCATTTATTTGGGACAGAATGATAACAAGTCCTAAAACAAAAAGTCCTGGAATACTGCAGGGAACATCCTCAAGAATCAGAGAGTTCGATCGATCGACGCGCCTTCGATCGATCGAAGACCTTCATCCCTCAATCGATCGAACTAACTTCGATCGCTTGACTGTCTCTGGTTCGATCGATCGAACTGACTTCGATCGATCGAACACAGCGATTATTCTGCTGCATGGCAGAGGCTGGAGATCACTGTTTCATCGTGATCTCCCAACCTGGGACTACTCAGACATCGTCTGGAGTGTCGAGGATTGATTTTTAACGTAATAAAACTTTAATACTATGTTTGGTTGTGAGTTATTCATTAAAACTATGAAATCTATGGTTTTACCAATGTTTAGCATGCAATATCACGAGATGATTGATTAAACTACTCCTAATACGTGCAGAGTATGAATAAACAGTATATAGATAACCTGGAATAGAAGATACTTGTATAAACTTAGAAGAATCCAATCCACAATATGAGAAATCAATGAAAAACCTACAAAAATCAAACAAACTCTCTATCTCTCCTTCTAAACTGCTAAAATGTTAAAGTGGCGTCCCAAAGGACGTGAACAAAACACCTATATAAAGAAAAACCTAAAGCACTAGGGTTAAAACCCGCATTCTGCTGCGCACGCAAATGTTTCTGGAAATACCCCGTTCGATCGATCGAACTGCTTTCGATCGATCGAACCCTTGATCTTCAAGCGCTTCTACTCTGTTCGAGCGATCGAACTCTCGATCGATCGAACCTTCTACGATCGATCGAACTTCACTTTTCAGCTTTGACTTCTTTTGTTTGCATTCCAGCATTCCATTTATTCTGATGTTCCTCTATTCAGTCCGCACAGCAGTGATCTGCATAAACAACAGCTAAAATAATACCACTTATCATAGATTAATCATACTGTATAAAAATTAGCCATGTAATGCAAATTGCGGATAACATGGGAAATTGTGATAAAAACTAATACAATACTTCCTTTTAGCGTGGTTGTATTTTACAAATACCCCCACTTTGCACAACCCCCAACTAGCTTATTGCTAGTCCCTAGCGATAAAGCGAAAATAAAAATAAGCTAAAAACTCCTAAACTAATACTACCACGACTAAGAAACAAAGAAAAACTAAAAAAAACAACCTAAACTAAGATAGAGAGAAAAATCCTAACTCACTTTCGCAGGAATCGCGATTGCATTTAGCGAATGCAACAAGCCGTTAAACCCCTAGGTTCCCCCTAGTGGACGAGTGTTGTCTCGTGAGGGTTTGCAGTGAATATACCCACAAAATTCCAATTTTTAGCTCAAAAAGAATTAGAATAACTTTGTAGAATTCCCCCTTCCATTAAACTGTTAATTCAACTCTACAAGAATATAATATCCTCTATCAACCCATGGAAGAGATCCACATGCTCTCCTATTTCACCAAGTAAAATATACAAATGTATTACCATCATGCACCCGTGTGTGTGTGGAATTAACAACCATGCAGCCAACCCTTATTAGGAGTTATCTAGATTATTGTACTTTGGAAACTTGCAGTTTTAGCTCAATTCTCACATTGGTCACACTCAAAACGAACGTCTCTCAGAAACTTGCTTTACAATGATCGCACATAGTATGAAAGCTTTGAGAAGAATGATATTCTAAGTGCTAATGCTTTCATACTTTACTCTATGAAAAACGGACATTTAAGAGTGTAAAGTCTCATGAATGGAATACTACTTACTAGAGGAGCGAAATACCGTGGATAACTCAACTCACACTTTCATGTTCAAATCAATTGTTGAGAATCTTCAAGACTTTGAATTATGGCTTTTATTTAGTAGGTGGGGGTGTTGTAGAGAAGAGTGTGCTTTTTAGTATGTGATGGAATTTCCACTTCTCTTTTTATTCTTTGTTCTTTTCTCCACCCAATCTCCCATTCATTTTTTTCTCTTTTTTTTTTTTTTTTTTTTTTTTTTTTTATAAATATATAACTCCTTCATTCATCATCACATTTTTTTTTTTTTTTTTTTTTAACCTGGAATATCCCACAACAACTTCCTCCCATTTCACATACTTTGATGACTCATTCTCAATAAATTTATCAAACAGTTCGATGTGGTCAAGGTATAAATCAAGGATTTGGATTCTTGTGATTTTTATTGGAAATATTTATCTGAGGTGGGATCAGGGGTGAAACGATTCAATGAATGTAAGTAGGCTATGTTAGGTAAAGGAATGGGTAATACGATGGCTTGAATCATTTTCTCAACTTTCAATTTTTAGCACTTAAGGTTTCGCCTGTTTGAGGAATTGTACGTTTTGGTCAAAAGAGAGGCAAGTTATCGCCACATTTCATCGGACTATTTGAGATTTTAGAGCGTGTTGGAAAAGTTGCCTATCGCTTTGCATTGCTGATCTTGTCAGAATCAAGATATAAAAGTATACTTTACTTTTCTAAAGATTTGCAGTGTGGAGGTAAAGGTCGAACCCACAGAGATTGATTACTACAGCGACTTAATTTTAAAACCTAAGTCTAATTAATTAGGAAAAACGAATTTTGATTTGGATTTAATTAAACTAATAACAATAAAAGTAAATCTAAACTATGAAAGCAATTAAAGTTGTTTTAAATAATATTTAAAGGAAACCTAGGATTGCAAATCCACCACTAGCTTCATAATAGGAATATTTATGATTACTTTAGCTTATTACATTGGATGAATATGGGGAATTGCAGCTACAAGCCCAATTCCTCCGTCAAGAAGATAATCATGGTTCAAGCACCAACATAATCCATCTTCGGGTAGCACGAATTATCTCACACTAAACTAGGGTTGTGATCTAATCCGTCTAACCTAGGCATGGACTATTCGGATACTTGATAGCACGAATCAATAAAGCACCATCACATGTAAACAACCTAAACAAGCACAGCAAGAATAGATCGTTGAGCACATCACAGTCAAAATAGATCTAAGACAAGAATAAATTCTGAAAGCAATGATTTAATCAATAATAGTACGATTTATTTATAAAAATCCTCTAAACATGTGACTGTCATCCATACATAATAAAACTAAAATAAAAACATAAATAAAACCCTATTACTCATCTAGGGCTTCATTGAAACCCTAGATCAATGATCTAGCCGTCCATGGAAGTAGTAGATAGCAAGAGGTTGATGGAGGAGGCCATGGTAACCCTTAGTCTTCTTCTTCTTCTCCTTGCTTCCCTCTCTTCAATGGCTGGAAGTATGGTTGTAGAAGGTGTGTATAATAATTGCCAACCCCATAATTGAGTAAATTTTGAGTTTATATAGAGTTTGTACAAGCTTTGGAAGGCTTCCTAACCCGAAACGAACTGAAACGCATGTAATTTACAGTCTGGACGTCGTTTAGCAGTCTCGTTTGCACAGGAGTCTTCAGTACACTGAAATACGCAACTATGATTTTTCCACATATCGCGCGAGCGCGACGTTTGGACCTTCGCGCGCGCGGATCGCGCGAGCGATTCTGGGTTCTCGCGCGAGCGGATCGCGCGAGCGATTCTCTGATTTCGCGGGCGCGGGTCGCGCGCGCGACTTGGATTTTTCAGCTTTTTCAACTATGCTTTTTCACCCTGTTTAGCCTGGTTTAGTTGATTTCTTCCAAAACCTGTCAAAAACTAGAAAACGAAGTAAAAATATACAAAAACAGGATAAAATGGTCTAACAAATGCTCGTTAAGGCGTATAAATAGGATTAGTTCTCTCCCGATCACACCCCCAAACCTACATTTTGCTAGTCCTCGAGCAAAACTAAAATAAAAACTAACTAATAAAAATCTATTCCATTTTCGCATGGATTACGATTGCATTTAGCGTATGCAACAAGCCTTTTAAACCCCTAGGTGTCCCTAGTCGGACGAGTGAAGTCTCGTGAGGGTTCTCGTCAACAAGTTACCCACAACCATCTTTATTAACTTATTAATTTAAAAAGTTTTATTCAAACAAAACAATCAATACTCCTTATTATAAAACAATGATTCGAAATAGAATAACGAACATAAAGAGATAGAATCAAACGTCTACATACATCATGAAAAACAATCTCAAGCACATGCATCGTATAAATCAATAGAGTTTCTCATAAAATCGCACGTGTGTGATATGGTAGTCAAATGAACACGCGCTTGTCATAAACTTGGAATATAACTCGGATGACCATCTAACTATGTCTTGACTACGAATCTCACAATGTCAATTACACTCTAAAATGAAACACTCAGAAACATGTGTAATTTTTCTAATATATATGTGAGCAAAGGAATTATGTGTTCAAAACGAATAACGCTCACATACGACATGAAAAAGACGCATGACACGAAAGAATAATAGTCTCATGGATAAGATGCCAATCAATCAAGAAAAATTAATTATTACCATGTTTTAATCCCCCTCCCATCGTTTACATATCAAAACCATCTTTCCTAGGATCAAATAGGACTTTTCAAAGGTTGTATTGTGGCTCAGGTAATGGAAAACGATCGAACGGATTAATTGGGTAGATTTAGAATGACATTATAAGGCATGTTCGATTTCTTTCATTCTTCTTCTACCAACTTCATCATTTCATTCTCTTCATTCCTTTTCATTCTTTTTTTCCTTTTTCTTTCATCATTTTTTCAACCTTCCTCTTCTTTATTTTTTCTTTATTCTTCTTTCTTTTCTCGCTTCTCAAATAACTATGCATTGAATACCAAGCAACTACCCCAATAGCATCTTGTCTTCTTCTTCTCAATCACACATCGCCTTAACACCACTAAAAGTTGATCAATCTTTCAGGGGTGAACTCCAAGTTGGCCAAATTGGAGCAAAAACAAGGATAATGGTAATTAAAGAAAGAAATGGCATTGTAACGGCTCAAAGGGGCGAACTAAGGAAATTTTATCTTTTATCGGCCGGCAGTAAACAAAGAAGGCCTAAAATCATGTCCTAAAGTCATATGGTTCTTCAATGTTTACGACGGAAGATTATTTTGCATGGTAACAAATATTTTAACTTGACTATCAACCAAAACAAGAATAATGAGACTAAACAACAAGTTAATGCGTTATTTTAATGAAATTTGACAAACACAATATATTTATAACCCTCTAAAAAGAAAAGATAGGCTCAAAAGCTCACAGGGTCTAGTCTCCACCATGTGTTATCTAGAAATCCGAATCATATTATAGTTCATATTAAACATGTATTCAAGTGACTACGTGTAGTGCATAAGTTTGTGTGCAAATTTATGATATAAAACTACGATTCAAACAATACATAACTTAAAACATTTCAACATGACTTTAGTAAATATTTAACCACATATTCTCTGGTTTACCATTCTATAACAATTCAAAGTTATTGAACAAGAAGTATCAAATTAAGATTGCAAAAATGTCGGTAATCATCGTTTATTTAAACACACTGATTGAAAAATTTTAAAATTTTTAATGCATAATAATGTGCATGTGTGTGCATACCCCCAAACCTAAACCTTTCATTGTCCCCAATGAAACAATAAAACGAAAGAAAGGAGAGTACGTAAGAAAGGAACGATAATACCTCGATCTTGACAAGCCTAGAACAGGTGAACACAAAGGAATATGGCAATAAAATGCAATGGTACCTGTTACTTCTTAATAAAAGAAAATTAAACAAACCAAATAATAAAAACAGCTAAAAGAATTATAACTAAGCTAAACGAAACTAAATAAACTATAAGAAGAAACAAAACTATGAAGACAACACGAAAATAAACTATAAAAGGAAATAAAACATAACCAGAATTATGAAAACAATTAAAGACTCGATCTAAAAGTACCTAAGAAAAAGTAAAACAAATAAAACAGGTAGGGGGAAAGATATAGAAAACAAAAGGGAAAAACAAGAAAATGGGGGAATCGCGCGAGCGGCCGTCACGCGCGCGAATTCCCAGAATTTTTTTTTTTTTTTTTTTTTTTTTTTTTTTTTTTTAATGAAATCGCGCCAGCGAGGTACCTCGCGCCCGCGAATCCAGGCGCGAGGAGAACCTGAGGCACCATATAAGAAAAAGAAAGGAAAAACGTCTAAGGCACATTCTCGCGCCAGCTGGCCGCGCGCGCGAGAATGGTTTCTTCCACTTTTTGGCTAAAATTATGTATATACTATTAAAATAAATTAATTCCAACCCCCAAACCTGTCCAGAATATCAAAAACAGACACAAACAGACTCAAAAACGACCAAAAACAAGATAAACGGATGAAATAAAGCTTGGGTTGTCTCCCAAGAAGCGCTAACTTTTACGTCTTCAGCTAGACCGTTCTAGCTCAAGAATTTATGGAGGCCGTATATCGGACTGTGTACCCCTAAGGATGTCAGGTAGAGCTCGGTGGTAAGCAGAAATAACATCGCTTTGAATTAAATCGATTGACGGTTTGTCATTATGTTCGAATCGATTTCTTACCTTTCGAGTAGATTCCTCATTAGGGTCCACGGGATTAGGATTCATCCACTCACCATCTTCTATATTACTCCCCGCACTTATATTTATTACGTTAGTAAGTTCGATATTCCGTTTAACCTCACATTCCGTCTCACATAGGTAATCGTCGTTTTTAGGAGGTTGATCCATAGCATTAAAAATGTTTAATTTTACGTTCATGTTCCCAAACGACACTTTCATTACCCCCGTTCTACAATTGACACGTGCGTTAGCGGTTGCTAAGAATGGACGGCCTAGAATGACAGGAGTGTGTTTTCTAGCATCTAGCACGGGTTCGGTGTCAAGGACCATGAAATCGACAGGATAATAGCATTTATCAACTTTAACCAAGACGTCCTCGACGATTCCTCTAGGAATTTTAATAGAACGATCCGCTAATTGTATTGTAGCGGCCGTAGGTTTAAGTTCACCTAATCCTAGTTGTTGATAGACGTGATAAGGTATGAGATTAACACTAGCTCCTAAGTCAAGAAGAGCCCTATGAATGATAGTGTCACCGATGACACATGAAATCGTAGGCGTACCGGGATCCTTATACTTTGGAGGAGCGTGTTGAAAAATGGAGCTTACTTTTTCCGTGAGGAAGACCTTTTTAGGAGTATGACTCCGTATTTTGCGTTTTTGAGTACATAGGTCTTTTAAACATTTAGCATACGCGGGAATTTGTTTAATCGCATCGAGGAAAGGAATATTGATTTTAACTTGTTTGAACACCTCGAGTATATCCTCAACTTTCGACTTTTTATTTGTAAGATTAGACGGTTCCTCAACATTAGGTGGATATGGCATTATCGGAATATAATTTGTTGGGACCGATTCTTTTTCTTTCTTATTTTGGCTCACGTCCTCACCCCTTTCTTTGTTAGAGTTGATACTCATATCTTTCACATTCTCATTCGCACTAGGGGTTTCTATCACCTCCTCTCGTGTAGTCATCCTAGTTGAGACGGCGTTTACTTGTTCATTCGACCCCTTAACCTCATATTGTCCCTTAGGGTTTTGAATTGTTTGACTAGGCAACGTCCCCTCGTTTCTACGACTCACTACAGTAGCTAGTTGTCCCATTTGGGATTCAAGCTTCGCAATGGATTGTGTGTGAGAGTGCACTATTTGTGCGTGTGCCTGTACTTGTGTTTCAATAGTCTTAAGGGACGCCAACACCTTTTCCTCAAAAATGTTACCCCTTGAAGGATTCAGATTAGGATGCGGGTGTGGGTATTGATTAGGTTGAAACTGAGGTCGATACGCATTAGGAAAATTAGTCGCCTCGTTAGGAGTATTATTGTTATTTTTCCACGAGAAGTTAGGATGGTTTCTCCATGGCGCATCCGGATTATTAGTAGTTGCATTATAATTATTTTGTGGGTATTGTTGAATAGAATTAATGTGTTGCTCCACGAATTCCGGAAATTGACTCGCCGATGGACATGCAAGTATCGAATGTGAAGGATCAGAACATAATGCACAAATTTCTCTAGCGGGTGGGGCTGTCGTTTGGTTCATTGTTAAAAGTCGGTCAAGTTTGTTAGATAGCTCTTTTATTTCAATTGGTTGACTTGACTCGAATTTTACCTCCCTCGCAGGTTGTGGGTATCCCTCAGAACGGACAGACACCGCTTGGTGCATCGAATTCTCACTTAAAGTTTCAAATATTTTCCAGGCCTCGTCGGCGCTTTTGTGTAGGAAAGTTCCCGCACAAACGACGTCGACGGTATTCCTAACAGAGGGAATAAGCCCCTCATAGAAGACCTGAACAAGTTGCCACTTAGGGACTTGATGATGCGGGCACGAGCGTAATAATTCTTTAAATTTCTCCCATGTATCATAAAGTGATTCCCCATCTTGCATTACAAAATTGGTTATTAATTTTCTTATCTGGTTTGTACGCATAATCGGGAAAAACTTTTGTAAAAATGCGGTGTGTAAGTCTTCCCATGTTCTAATTGTGTTTGGCTCCAAAGATTGGAGCCAATATTTAGCTTTGTCCTTTAATGAGAATGGAAAGAGCCGCATTTTTAATTGATCATCAGTAAGATTTTGAATTTTCAAAGTAGAACATATATCTTGAAAATCTCCTAAGTGTTTATATGGATCTTCATTTAAACGGCCATGGAAAGATGGAAGTAGCGAGATGGTAGACGACTTTATCTCAAAGTGAGATGCCGTCGCCTCCGGTAATTCAATACAAGTTTGTGGCGTGTAAGTCGTAGGAATAAAATAATCTTTAAGTGGAGGAGGTGGTGGAATATTAGGATTATTCATATTAGCTCCGTTGTTATTTTGGTTGTTGTCGTTATTATTTCCAATGTCTGCCATTTTAATCGGTTCTATGTTATGAAAGCGTGGTTTCTTTAGTCTTTGAAGGGTACTACGTATTTCGGACTCAAATAAGGACGTTGGTTTTGGTGTCAAATCGTCGTCTATTACAAACCTAGTTCCAGAATTTAAGTTTGAAGACTTGTTAAGTCTTAATGTACGTTCAAGTTCAGAGTCTAAAGGTTGTAATTCCGGTTTGTTTGAACGTGTACCTAACATAAACTAAAAGAAAAGAAAATAAATTAAAAACAAAGACTGACTCACTAAAAAAAAACAAATAGCAAGCAATCACGCAACTAAGATAACAAGCACTCAACTACTATGATGCATGCAAATTATCCTGTAATGCAATGACCGCGTCAAGCCCAGCGCCCCGGGTTTCCTAGCTAATGCAGTGCAATTAACCCTAAACTAATGCAAATAGTGCGTCACAGCGCCCTGACTTACAACGGTTTAAAGCGAATTCCACAAGAAGCAATTTATTTTATTTTATTTATATTATTTGCGTAAGCTCCTTTGATGTAATTAGCTGCTCCACTCGGAAACGTTGACTACAAAATAAAAGAAAAAAAAAATTAGTAACTAAAAACAAAAACAGAAAATAAGCAAAATAAAAACTAATCTAATATTTACGAATTAACTAAACTACGATTATAAAACTAAGAGTAGTAATACAATCCCCGGCAACGGCGCCAAAAATTGATCTTGTCAGAATCAAGATATAAAAGTATACTTTACTTTTCTAAAGATTTGCAGTGTGGAAGTAAAGGTCGAACCCACAGAGATTGATTACTACAGTGACTTAATTTTAAAACCTAAGTCTAATTAATTAGGAAAAACGAATTTTGATTTGGATTTAATTAAACTAATAACAATAAAAGTAAATCTAAACTATGAAAGCAATTAAAGTTGTTTTAAATAATATTTAAAGGAAACCTAGGATTGCAAATCCACCACTAGCTTCATAATAGGAAAATTTATGATTACTTTAGCTTATTACGTTGGATGAATATGGGGAATTGCAGCTACAAGCCCAATTCCTCCGTCAAGAAGATAATCATGGTTCAAGCACCAACATAATCCATCTTCGGGTAGCACGAATTATCTCACACTAAACTAGGGTTGTGATCTAATCCGTCTAACCTAGGCATGGACTATTCGGATACTTGATAGCACGAATCAATAAAGCACCATCACATGTAAACAACCTAAACAAGCACAGCAAGAATAGATCGTTGAGCACATCACAGTCAAAATAGATCTAAGACAAGAATAAATTCTGAAAGCAATGATTTAATCAATAATAGTACGATTTATTTATAAAAATCCTCTAAACATGTGACTGTCATCCATACATAATAAAACTAAAATAAAAACATAAATAAAACCCTATTACTCATCTAGGGCTTCATTGAAACCCTAGATCAATGATCTAGCCGTCCATGGAAGTAGTAGATAGCAAGAGGTTGATGGAGGAGGCCATGGTAACCCTTAGTCTTCTTCTTCTTCTCCTTGCTTCCCTCTCTTCAATGGCTGGAAGTATGGTTGTAGAAGGTGTGTATAATAATTGCCAACCCCATAATTGAGTAAATTTTGAGTTTATATAGAGTTTGTACAAGCTTTGGAAGGCTTCCTAACCCGAAACGAACTGAAACGCATGTAATTTACAGTCTGGACGTCGTTCAGAAGTCTCGTTTGCACAGGAGTCTTCAGTACACTGAAATACGCAACTATGATTTTTCCACATATCGCGCGAGCGCGACGTTTGGACCTTCGCGCGCGCGGATCGCGCGAGCGATTCTGGGTTCTCGCGCGAGCGGATCGCGCGAGCGATTCTCTGATTTCGCGGGCGCAGGTCGCGCGCGCGACTTGGATTTTTCAGCTTTTTCAACTATGCTTTTTCACCCTGTTTAGCCTGGTTTAGTTGATTTCTTCCAAAACCTGTCAAAAACTAGAAAACGAAGTAAAAATATACAAAAACAGGATAAAATGGTCTAACAAATGCTCGTTAAGGCGTATAAATAGGATTAGTTCTCTCCCGATCAATTGCCACCAAAGATGTCAAGAGTGCACAACATTTTCCATGACAGTATGCCGAGGAAATGTGCCCACAACCCAGTGCACGAGATCAACTTTGAAGATATTGAAGTCAACGATAACATTACATTCGACGAAGGACCAGTTTGCATTTTGGATTGAGGGATCAAGAAACTCAGAAACAAGGAGATTCCATTGGTGAAGGTTCAGTAGAAGCATCATGATGAAGGAGAAGCTTCGTGGGAGCTAGAGTCAGAGATGCATGAGAAGTTTCCATTCTTGTTTTAGACCTTGTTTGTTTTGATTTTGAGAACGAAATCCTTAATAAGTGGTGGATGATGTAATACCCTATATATTTGATAAATAATAAGACCTGGTATTCCATATAACCTTTCCTATTCATTTGGTGAGTTTAGATACCAATCGATTGCCCTTGCTTACCAATCGATTGCCACTTTTCGAATACCAATCGATTGACATATTTTCAATCGATTGCTATCCTACCGACTTGAATTCATTACGTGCAAACATACCAATTGATTACCATTATTTCCAATCGATTGCCTTCAAATATCTGTTGCCAATCAATTGCCATCATTACCAATCAATCGGCATAAGCAGAGACATATTTTCTTCTTTACCTCGTGGTTTGACACATTGCACTCTAAAATTCTATATATATGTATCCATTTCTTTGCCTTGGTTCTGTTTGGTTCAGTTTGAGGTGGAGAGAGAGTGAGATATATTATACACACATCCATACTCATATATATATATTAACACACACACACTGCCCTTGGCAGAGAAGAAGAAAGAAGAGAAGAACAAGAAGAAGAAGAAGTAAAGAAAAGAGACAAAGAGGAGAGAGCTGGATAGAGAAGAGAGCAAGAGAAGGAGGAGAGAGAAGAACTTGAGGTTTTCAAGCTCACACACTCCCAAACAAACCCTAGGCGAGTAAAAAACTCACTTGGTCCCTTTATTTGATGTTATAGAAGTTGTTATGAAGTTTAGATGTGTTAAATGCATGATTTCTACTTTTATATATGTTGTTTTATAAATTTGCTAGTGAAGACGAAGTGCCAATCGATTGGCATAATTACCAATCAATTTCCATCAGTTTGGATCCAAATGATTGGATAGAATTTCAATCAGTTGACATCCTAATGGATTGCCAATGTTAGCAATCGATTGATATTATTTTAGACCCAATCGATTGCCAATTTCCTTAATTAATTGTTATGATTTTTTGTTCCAATCGATTGGATCTTATCCCAATTGATTGGTATTGGCAGAACATGGATTCCTTTGCCTATTTATTATATAAGAGGTTCGATTCTCGATTCAGACTTCTGTTATGCGACTATGGGTTAGACAGGGGTAATGTAATACCAAAGAATAAAGAATATTTTGAAAAACAGAAGAATATGACTACGTGGATAACATGTTGATTCGTGTATTGAGTTTGATATCCGTTTCTTTTAATCAGAGTAGTCAGGCCACATTAGGATTTGTCATGTGTCGATATTAGAACATAACTTAGGTAGGTTTGATAAGTTCTGGGAATGGTACGGGGACGGAAGTTTGGTCATAAAATGTTCTTAAAAAGGCGGTGAGCTGGACCAAGTAGTCCTAGGATAAATCAGAGGATTCATGATATGCTTTTAAAAGATAGTGAACTGATAAATGTTCTTAAAGAGGCGGTGAGCAGGAAAGTATGGTAGATGACGCTGAGTCGTGGCAATAAGATTGATATGCCTTGTTCGAAACATTATGTCCCTGAAATGCGGTGAACAGGATATATTGTTCTTAAAAGCTGGGGACAAACTGACGTGGAGTCCATGACATGCGGTGAGTAGGATATATTGCTCTTAAAAGCGATGGACGGAATAAGGGTGTATCCCTATAGTAAAACGATTGAGTCTGTTTTATTCAGTCAGAGTATGTTGAATATCGGTCTTCGAATAATAAGACGACAAGGGTTGGCTAACGACGTTGAGTAAAGGAGAAAGATATTATGATAGTAGAATTTTAACTTGTGTCTTCATTAGCTTGTTTATTCTTCTGATAATTGGTACCTTGGTAGTTTATACTCACTCAGCTCTCAGTAAGCTGATGGCCTTTTATTGCCTGGACTTCTCCCGTCCGGACTTTCATGTACCTTATTCTACAGATGACAAAACCTACAACGATGGATACTATCCAGGAAAGGAATACGCAGAGAGTGGCCCCACTAATGATGTCTATATCGGGGAGGATTACTACGCTAATGTTTACGCCAGCCGAAGATCTGGAGATAGTCATTCATTTATTAGTTCTGTTTAAACTGTTTTTTATATTTGGTACTTGGACTTATGTTGCTTCCAAACCTTATACACTTCTGCTGTAGCTTTACTGTTGTAATAACACTGATGTTTGTAACAGAAGCAACGGCTATTTATATCCAGTTTGTTTTTATTACTATTTTTGTTGTAGACTAATACTGTGTGGTGTGGATAATTAGTGATATTCACCAGTCATTTCCTATGGATTCAAAAAGGAAATTTATTTTTCTCTATTTTTGTTGCTCCGGGGCGTGACATAAATACACACTGTGTATCAACATGATGAAGAAGAAGGGTTGGAATGGGCTTGGGCCTTGTTTGGGAAGTCAGCTTTTGGAACTTGCTTATGTGGGTTAGCTTTGTGGTTAGCCAAACAGAGCCTTAGACATTTTATTTTAATTATATAATCTAGTTTTATTTAATGTTAATCTTGATTAATTAGCATTATTAAAATTTAAATTCGTTGTTAGTTATGCTTAATGAATATATAACTATTATTAGTGTTTTCTTAATTATTAAATTAATTAATAATTAATAGTACTTTAAATGATACACCCAAAATCAGCCCATGCCTGAGCGGTTCTATTCTGCAACAACTGACAAGCATCATCCCGAGCAGTTTGTTCCACTTGATGCCTCTCGAGCGGTTCATCCACGACCCGGCTAACAGGTCGGGAAGACCGCACAGGCACATCCCATCGCGAGAACAGCTCATCCGGGCCCACAGGCATGATCCCGAGCATTCGGGGCAGTTTCGTACTCAAGCTAGAAGACTAATGGAAAGTGCGAACTATTTCCTAATCCAATTAGGAAACCCCTACAATTAATGCCAATCTATGTCAATTGGATTATGTTTCTTTTTCCTTGTACGAGTAGGTCTCTTACATCTATAAAAGAGACCTCTCACCCCCAATTGAAGGGGCCATTTTTTTAGTCTACACAGCACCTCTATAGCATTCATCAACATGCCCGGCCAGCCTACGGTAGCTCCAGACTTATTGGTTCACCACAGGCCCCGGCTCTTTTACAGTATAGTGAACGTGCTCAGACACAGCCGTGGACGTAGGTTCCTTCATTAACAGGGCCGAACCACATACAAAAAATAGTCTCTCACTCTCTCTCCCCTTAAATTGATTTAATTTACTCTAACCAAATTTTGGCATCATCGGCTTGGCGCCATCTGTGGGAAGCGACAAGTCTTCTCATCAACAAATCTCTTGGCTGATAGCCATGTCTCCGAAGAAGAGTGAGAAGATTGCATAGCAGGCCTACCGGGATGCTGCGTCGACCCCGGCACTGGCTATGGCAGTCATGACATCTGAGCAGATCACCGCGACCCTCACACAACTCTTAGAGGGCCAGTGTCAAATCCAGCAACAGATCGAAGCCATGCTGGCCCAGCAAAGCAGTCCACCAGTGGCTAAGAAGCGACCCGGGAACGTTGCGGACGGTCGGGAACCGATCTTGACCAGACAACGTGCCCGAGCCAACTCGTTCCGCGTTGAGGATGCCATAGACATCAATAGTAGGCGTACTGCCCGAGAGGAAAGCCAGGAGCATATGGCCCGGGAATCAGTCCAAGGTCACTCGGTTGAGAATCGAGTTGTCCTTAGGCGAACGATTACCCGGAGTCATAGCTGAGCCCAAACCCAGAGCACAGCACACCGTCATGAAGAAGAAGCTTTTTCCACCGACCCGACTAACCCCTCGGAGACCGGTCGGGAAGGAGTGGAAGCCCGAATCAAGGACTTGCAGAAGCAGGTTGACGGAGTGGCCAAAAAGCTTGGTCAAAACTGTGCTCATAATCAAGCCAATACCGAGATAGAGTCACCGTTCTCCAGCCGGATCACGAGATTCTCCATCTCGTGCAAATTCAAGTAATCTCGCCTAGATTCATAGAATGGCTCGGGGAGCCCGATAGACCATATCCGGACCTACAGGGTTCAGATGGCCCTGGCCACCCAAGCCGACGAGCTGTACTGCCTGGCCTTCCCAGCACTTTGAAAGGCCCGGCCGCCTAATGGTTCTACTCCTTGAAACCCCAATCGGTACGTAGTTTCAGTCAACTCAGCAAGCAGTTCATCAACCAGTTCGCCGGTTTGTATGAACGGCCAAAGCCTGACATGCGGCTACTAACGGTCAAACAACGAAATCATGAGTCCCTCAAGGAGTTCACTGACCGGTTCAACCAACCGAAGCTTTAAATCCGCAATCTGAACAAGATAGTCGGCATCATAGCCTTCTGCTCAGGAGTTCAACACACCAAGTGCGCCGAGTCGTTCCACAGAAATCGACTGGAAACTTTGGTTGAGCTCTATGAGAGGGTTGGAAGATACATTGACACTGAAGAATTTCTAAAAACCAAAGACCCCGGGAAAATGGACGACGAGCCTTCCAGTAGTAAGCGGAAGCGAGAACAGCCCGGGAAGAGCAACGCAAAGAAGCTCGACAGCTCTGGGCATTCTCTCAATTCACAATGGTCCGGGTCCGACAGCCCCGACCCGACCTCTAGTTCACAGCAGTCCGGGTCAGGCAGCCCCTATCGGACCTCCAGCTCACAGCAGGCAGGGTTCGGCAGTCCCGACCCGACGTCCAATTCACATCGGTCAGGATCAAGTAGTTCCGAATTTGCCTCCAGCATAGAGAAATCAGGAGACCGACGATTCTGATCCGACCCCTTGTCTCCATCATTCTAGATGAGCTCGACTACAGTGGTACTTGCCTGATCACCACATGAGGCTCCACCGATTATCAGAGAGCTCTTACAAAGGCCTCAGGCCTAACCCCGAGGCATACAAAGACCTCGGGTCTAACCCCAAGGCATACAAAGATCTCGGGCCTAACGCTGAGGCATCCAAAGACCTCTGGCCTAACTCCGAGGCATCCAAAGACCACGGGCCTAACCCCGAGGCATACAAAGACCTCGGGCCTAACCTCGAGGCATCCAAAGACCTCGGCTGTAACGCCCTGTATTTTATTATCATTAATAAATAAATATTGCATTTTATTTCCATGAGTATTTTAATTTAATTTCTCTTTGTAATAATTATCTGGGGTCAAACCGTAATTTTTAAAACATTTTCTATGGTTTCAAAATCGATATTTATATTTTTGTATAACCGGGAATTGAATTCCTACATTAATATAATTTTCTGTATTTTTATTTCAACCGTAAAATACCAGTTTTGGGAATGGGCAGTATATTTTTACCTGTGTGTGTGTATCATTGCGTGAGCTCAACACACACAAGGGTATCTTGTGTACACATTAGTGCAGTGTGTGCTGTGTTTAGTGGAATGTGTGTGTAGTGCTTTGTGAGTGTGTGTGGAGTGTCATGTGTGTTTTATATGCATAGTGCTAAGCACTTTACATATCATTTATACACCCACTTATCCCCCATTTGATTCATCTCTCTCTCGGCAGCTCTCTCTCTCAATCACTCACTCACAGTCTCTCATCTCTCACTCCCAAACTCTCTCAAATTCTCTCAATCACTCTCTTGCTCTCTCAAGATCACACAACACACACATACAGTTTATATATATATAATCAGTCACATACTTAGACACACATATATATACACATACTGGGTTACCAAAATCAAGAACGGAGGAGGAAATTCTCAACGACGGATTATTACGGCGGAAGTTCTCGGCCTTTAAATTTCTGTATAATCGTCTCTGTGAGTATTATAAACTCACTCGCCATGTTTATATATGTGTATTTCTGTATGTATATGTGTATATATGTGTATATATATGATACACCATTAGAGCTTAAAAATGGAGCTTTGAAAAAGTTAATCAAAATCGAATCCGTGAATTGTAATTGAAAGATATTGATCCCAATAGGCTACGGTTCGAATCCTACGGCTTAATTCATCCGTATCGCGACGTACCGTTGATTTAAAGTTTTGTCACCTCTCGGTTTTACGTGAAATCCGAGAGCTACGATTGAAATTAGTTAAAACCGATCGCGTATTCGTAATCCTTGCGGAAAAACGAAGAAATCCATATATTACATGTCTTGGTTGAAGTATATTTCAGAAATGGGTCAAAAACAGGTTCTAAATTCGTAACAGGGAAGAAACAGCTGGTTCCAACCGGTTGCATTTTTTTACAACCGGTTGCACCTTTTTTTTGTTCCAACCGGTTGCACTTTTGTTCCAACCGGTTGCATTTTTCAGCACTGACGACTTTTAGTATAACGGCCATAACTTCCTCTAGGAAACTCGAAAACGCGCACGGTTTGAAGCGTTGGAAACTAGACTCAAAGAGCTTTCTGTTGATATGTAATTCATGTATACAAATTATAACTCATTTTTAATGGCATTACTTCAAAGTATATTAGAAATTCAATCTAATATTTTCTCTTTTAATTTTAACAGTAGCAGAATTTTGTTTTCAGACTTTTGTTAGGAAAACGAATGAAATTTAAGGTTCTGCCCGCGTTGTCCCAAGTAAAACTCGATTCTGCACACTTTTCGTCTAATGCAATTTTCTCGGATTCTGCACCGTTTGGACAGAAAACGAGGATTTCAGTAGCAGTTTTTTTTTAGAATGCTATTAGTTATGTTTAAAATGATTAAGGCAATGAATTACGAATTTTCAATCCCCGTACGCGTATTATTTCTTTAATTCTGTGAATTCCTTTATGTTTAAAGTTTGATGACATTCATGTGATTTATTAATGGTGTTATTTATGAAACATTGACATACATATTAGGGTTGAGGTTGTGTCAACATACATGTGTGTGAGAAAGTGTGAAAAGAGTAAAGAGTGGCGTTCTAGTTGTGCGACCTCAATATCGATCGGATATTATTCTTGGTATTTGGAGATGATAGTGTTGTGTACGACTTAGATATCGATCGGATAATATTCCTGGTATCTAAGGCGCGCGTTTCGGATATTGATCGGATAGTATTCCTGATATCCGAAGCGATGGTGGTAGTGTTGTGTACGGCTTAGATATCGATCGGATATTATTCCTGGTATCTAAGGCGCGCGTTTCGGATATTGATCGGATAGTATTCCTGATATCCGAAGCGATGGTGGTAGTGTTGTGTACGGCTTAGATATCGATCGGATATTATTCCTGGTATCTAAGGCGCTTGTTTCGGATATTGATCGGATATTATTCCTGGTATCCGAAATGATGGTATTGAGTGTGGCTTAGATATTGATCGGATATTATTCCTGGTATCTGAAGCGATAGTTTGGTGTGCTGTTTTGGATATTGATCGGATAGTATTCCTGGTATCTGAGATAATGGTTTGTTTGTGTTGAGTTTTGTTGAGAGAAAAGAGTCAGAAAGATGAGATATTACATTGCTCATGCATGGTCACATATTTATTGCTTTCTTTATTTTCCCCCGTGGGTTATGTTGGAATTGGAACCTTGAATATATTACTGTTAAGTTAAAATTGCACCGTTGTTTATATGCTTATATATACATTGCGAGCACTTGTTTATTTTGCTCACCAGCTTTCATAAGCTGACGGCGTTGATGCGTCCTGGACTGTATGTCCAGATTTTCAGGGTCAGGAGCAGCTAGGATATTTTGACTATGCTACTTAGAGTCAGGAGACTTTCCAGGAGGCTGCTTTATATTTTCCTATGTCTTTTAAATTTGGGTTTTGTAATAAACTAGTTTAGACTTTTGAATAAGGCGTTTTGTGCCTAAGACTATGACTGCTGTAATAGTTTAGTAAGTTTTTTTTTTATTTCGGAGCTTATGTTCTGTTAGTATCCTTTGCTTTAGAAATGTTGTTAAGTTATTTGTTGCAGGGACAATTGGTCATACTCACTTGTCACGACCTACGAGTCCATAAAGGAAATTAAATGCTTTCCTGAATTATGCTACGTCGGGGCGTGACATCGGGCCTAACCTCGCGGCGACCAAAGACCACTGTTACACAGTTGGCAAAAGACCTCAGGTTTACCCCCGGGGCACCGGCTTCGTTTAGGTCCAACCGATGATGGGGGCAAACCCCCTAGGTGGCTGATGATGGCAAGTTTCAAAAGACCCTGCAACCACCATGTTCTAGGTCGGTTACCTATAGTCATAGCCTTTGTAAGACCCTCGTCTTAGCGAAAGCTTGGGGGGCAAGACGGCGCAGTGAACTAAACAAGCAATCACACCAGGTATCTACAGGCCTCGCGGATAACCAAGTCAAAATCTTGGACAACCCGAGCACCTACAGTACTCAGAGGCATTAACTCTACTTAGGTCCAAACCGACGATAGAGGTGACTAAAATCTCTTAGGTTGGCCTACGATAGAGGAGCAAAAAGGACCTTACAGCAACACGCTCTAGGTCGGCTCCACCAACATGGTGAAGCTCTTCTCCCAATAGTCTTAACGAAGGCTGGCTGGGCAGAAGACCACCATCCTGGGGAGTTAACATAAAAGGACCCTAAAGCAATACGCTTTGAGGGGGCTTTTCCAACATGATCAAATTCTTTTGCCTACAACCTTGACGAAGGTTTGCGGGTAGAAGATAACCATCCTGGGAGCTAATGCATTCAAAGACTCCGAAGTAGGCCGAGTCTCAACTCTCGGTCACTTCCCGAGCATTCAAAGATTCCGAAATAGGCCGAGTCTCAGCTCTCGGTCACTTCTCGAGCATTCAAAGACTCCGAATTTGGCCGAGTCTCAACTCTCGGTTATCTCCCAAGTACTTAAAGGTCCCGAGCTAGGCTGGGTCTCAACTCTCTGCCAGTTCCTGAGGACTCACCAGGCTCAGAAGCACCGAGGCAGCTTCCTCGAGCACTGAGACTGGTATCAGAAAGATTTCCAAACTTGCCCCGATATAGCATCCAGCCAACCTTAGAAATGGGGGGCAACTGATACACCCAAAATCAGCCCATGCCTGAGCAGTTCTATTCTGCAACTACTGACAAGCATCATTCCCTAGCGGTTTGGTCCACCTAATGCCTCCTGAGCGGTTCATCCACGACCCGGCTAACACGTCGGGAAGACCACATAGGCACATCCCACCGCGGGAACAGCTCATCCGAGCCTACAGGCATGATCCCAAGCATTCCGGGCAGTTTCCTACTCAAGCTAGAAGACTAATGGAAAGTGAAAACTATTTCCTAATCCAATTAGGAAACCCCTACAATTAATGTCAATCTATGTCAATTGGATTATGTTTCCTTTTCCTTGTACGAGTAGGTCTCTTACATCTATAAAAGAGACCTCTCACCCCCCCCCCCCCAATTGAAGGGGCCGACTTTTCAGTCTACACAGCACCTCTATAGCATTCATCAACATGCCCGGCCGGCCTACGGTAGCTCCAGACTTGTTGGTTCACCACAGGCCCCCGGTTTTTTTACAGTATAGTGAACGTGCTCAGACACAGTTGTGGACGTAGGTTCCTTCGTTAACAGGGCCGAACCACATACAAAAAATAGTCTCTCACTCTCTCTCCCCTTAAATTGCTTTAATTTACTTTAACCAAATTTTGGCATCATCATTAAATATTTAAAGTACGGTCATATTTATAATTTAAGATTAATTAATATTATTCCCGTTTAATTTGCAAATTAGTATATCTTATATTTTAAAATATTAGTTTATTTTTCAGTTAATTATTTTAGTAAATAATTAACTATTATTATTCTCTTAATTATTAATTTTTTGATAATTAATAATTGGAATTTTATATTAATACATAAACCATGTTTCTGTATTTGATTTATATTTAATTAGTATTTAATATTTCTTGATAAGTATGTTTAGCTTATGTATTTATTATTCTTAATGATAAATAAATATATTTCGTGTTTAATAAGTACTAAATAAATGTTTCTTTATTTTCAAAATAGATAGTAAATACCTATTAAAGTATTATGAATTAGTCATTATTATGCTGAAATTATAGTACATTATTTATATAGTATACTTATTATTTATTTAGTTTAAATAAATAATAAAAATTAGTGTTAAAGGGGTAATAATTAGGTAATAAATACCGAATGGCCATTTTAAAAAAGTAAAAAATTACATTATTTATCCCAAGGCCTAATGACCTTGTTATAAATTATTTATTTATAAAACTCAAACTTAGTATTTTATTTAATTATAAGGTCTCGTTGGCTTATCATTTAATTACTTTAAATACCAAACGAGTTCTAAAAATTATGAGAAAAATACCACTAGCCTATTTTAAGGTCTAGTACTTAATAAAAATGTTTCTAAGGGCCGTTCATCCTTCTAAATTATATTTTATAATTACAGGACTCCTAAGACTATAATTATATAAATAGTATTTCAATAATTCGCAGTAAATAAACCGTAACTCAGAAAATTACGCGGTCAGTTCCCAGAATCTTAAAATATTGTCTAGAACTATCCCCTTGAGTTTGGAAACCTTTTGACATGTTCAAAAATACAACTTACCTGTAGAGCCCACATTGATGTAGAAAACCCAGCCTTTTATGTGTTGAACTCCGATATAAGTCTAGTCAATGGCGTTGGACTTAGAATGACACGTAGATTACTATCTTGAGATTTATATCCTCATTTGGTAAAATCACCATTATGCCCTTATCACTAACACATACTCTTTCGTTATTCTATTATACGTTATAGGACTGTAACTTATCCGCTGTTCGGAGAGTCATAAGCTTGGCAAGATATCCAGGTGAGTGTTTCTAACCTCACTTTCAATATACATAATGACGGCTTGAGTATTTGTATATGATATACATGAGTTGTATGAATGATATTGCTATGACTGTACATGATGTACATTAATGTATACGCAGACTATGTTATGGAATTGATTGCTATGAGACAAGCATGTTAGATATTACTATGATATATTGATAAGAAGTAAAAGGGAAGAACTATATGTGATGGTTGTAATGAAAAATTGATTATGGAACGTTAGTTGTATGTTTTATATAACAATGTTGATTATACAAGCACATTATTGTTTATTGCTTTGAAAACCATGCCTAATTATGCTCATGTGAATAAAGAGCATGTTAAGGGTTTCATTTATATATCTTGCCGAATGTAATTGTGTCATCAAGAATCATGTAACTGGATATCACATCACGGTGTCAGTACACACAGTCAATGTTAGTAACTCCGTCCACTTAAGGTCGTGAGTTTGAGTAATTGGGAGTCTTAGGAATTGGGAATTAATACAATTAAGATTCTTGTATCGTGAGTCAGGAGTTGTTATAATTTAGAAACCTTACAAGTTGATAAAGGTACGTGATAATGGGTCAGTATGATTGTGATACATAATATTGTGATTGTGATTGTAATAGTTAGAAAATAGGTTAGAGGTGCTATTGTGCCAGTTATCCGTGTAAATCGTCGGAGATGAAACATACGTCTTGGTTTGCCAACGTACTGCTTAGTAGTTAGTGCTCTAATGTACTAGTCGTCTAAGGAGCTTTGCCGGAGATAGTACACATGTTATATGGTTTGCCATCATGTTGTATATCATGCGCTAGATAGTTACTAATGTACCGTCCTCTACGGTGGGATTCCATGATAGTACACATGATGTGTGCCTTTGCTACCATGTTGTCGATTCGCAGTTAGTATTCTGACGTGCAAATCATCTGGTGGTGATTTACTAGCGAGGGTAAAGACGATTGAGCCAATTCTGCCATTGTGCTAATTTGGATTAAGTGGAGACACACCCCAGTGCCATTGCCCGTGAGTCATGACAAAACAAAGTACGTGATGAGCATCAGAGTGCGCAACAAGAGCATGGTTTATGTTATGAGAGCATGTCCAGAGTAAGTTGTCGTTGTGGGTTTTATAACCCAATGTTATCGAGTTGCATTGATTGTGGAATTTCATATCCCAGAGTATGAATTTGGTTTTGGGTTCATCGAGTACGCATTTTCATGCACTAACATTATGGAGATAATATAATGAAATGGTACAAATATGTTGTTATTTCAAGAACCAGACAAGCATGTTTATATTAATCCTGTTATTTAGTTAATGATAGATGTTTAGTAATTGGATTACATATTGGTTGATACCTTTGCTATGTCTATGTGAGCGACATCAATCGATAATGGACTAATCGCATCCTAAGATGCTAAGAAATAACGTGAGATGAGTAGTTAGTATATGTATATTGATAGTGAATATAGTTATGAATGTCCACTTAGCTTTGTTGCAAAACTGATGGCATGTTATGCCTGGACATCCGATGTCCAGATTTCCTTGCAGGTTGGTCAGAGGACAATTCAGTCTTGAGAGTAAGATGCTAAGGAATGCTGGAAGTGTATAGCTAGACTGAAGACCAAAGATGACCACTAGCGTCGTGTATTTATAATAGTCTGTTGTATTAGTATCGGGACCAATGATTTGTAATTGTTCAGATTAAAGTTTAAGTTACGATTACCTTCTTCCCCTTTATTTTTATGTTGTTTATCGTGTTAGAGGACAGACGGCTTTCAATCAAGTCATTCCCTATGGGTTTAAAAAGGAAATTTAAATTTTTCCTATTTTTGCTACTCTAGGATATGACAGGATTTTTGGTATTAGAGCCTAGGTTTAGGAGTTCACCATCTGTCCGACACTCTTAAGTTAAGAACCGTAAGATGTCCTAGAGATAGTAACTGATGCTAAGATAGTTTTCACTCGAGCAGGTAGTATGGGGAACCAAAGACAGCATGACGCTGATGATAGAGAGCATATGACATGTAGGTCACTTCTTGAGGTACAGCCCGTATCAGTGCCACCATCAGGCATAGTGCATGTAAGAAGATAGGATAGTTGATATAATGTTTCTCCCTTGAGTGACATGTCCCTAAGATTGCATGTCGTGGAGTTGTAGGACTGCGCACGATATCAATAGAGATTGACTAAATATCTCACATTTTTTATAACCTTATGATAATTGATCAGAGAGAATCACAAACCGAGATAGTACCTTTGTGATCCCCGCCACCCCAGTAGAAAGTTTGGACAATGGAGAGATGGAGAGAGATCTAGCTGAAGAAGATCTGATAGAAAATAGGACATTATACTTGTATGATCTCGATTGGCCAATAGGTTATGATAATGAACGATGGATGTCATGGACCCCTCTTCTAGAATAGATTGTGACTTCAGAAGGAATACCGCAACTAGAAGACTTAATGTCTTAGTTAGTTTCATCTTTTGATTAGTATTGTATTGGGATTGTAGTCTCACATTTTGCCAGAAGTATGTGTTTAGATTCTAGTAGAAGTTGTATAAGAATCCCTCTTATGTAATATCTTAAAAAAAAAAAACAATTTCTATCTATCTTTTAGTTATGATGACTGAGAATGTCTATCTATAATTCTTTTATTCGCTAACTATATATTTCTCCTTATGTATTTCTAATTAACGAGGACATAAGATTGATCATTAGATGATAGACGATTAGAATACGTATATAGTCAACCTATATAGCTTAGTTGAAACAACTTGTCATAGCAACTAGAGGTTAAGGCACTAACGAACTTCCTGAAATGGAACTCGGAATAGTCAGCATGGCCTAGAGTCTAGAAGAAGATTAAGAATAGGACCCCGTGTCCTTTGAGTTGCATCATAGATGTGATGTAACCTTAGTCTTGGAAATATTAGATACGCATTAGAGGACCTTATTCATAGAACAACCCCTTGTATGTTAAGATTGTATGGTATTGGTATGATTACTTGCATCTGCTATGTGCTATGCATTACTTAAGAATGAGAAAGGTTATGATTAACCAATTAGACACCGATTCGTATGTAAGAAACCTTGAACATCCCCTACGTACACCATGGTCAGATTAACTCAAGCAGTTCAATATGAAGCAAGTGGATCTACTGATCCCAACCGGCGTATTTGGAGCATTCCTTCGAAGGTTAGAACACATCAGCAACAACCACAACAACAACAACAACGGGAATAATCATAACAATGGAAATGAAGCACCAGTACAACTGACAGGAGTCAAACTACTAAAAGGATTTCGTTCTCTCCAACCCAAAACCTTTAACGGATTAGAGGGAGCATGGAAAGCCGAACAATGGATTCGCCAGATGGATTTGATATTCAAAACAATTGATTATAGTGACAACGAGAAGAGATGCTTAGCAGTTTTCCAGCTGATATTTGCAGCAGTCGATTGGTGGGAAGCAGAGAAGGCAACCCTTGGAGAAGAAGCCATCCAAAGAATGACCTGGACGGAATTCAAAGAATTATTCCTAGAGAACTACTTTCCCCATATTGAGAGGAATAGAAAGGATAAAGAATTCATTAAGCTGGTCCAAGGAAACCAAACTGTGAGAGAGTACACTATACAATTCAAACTACTATCCCGATTCACATATCACATGATCGATACGCTAGAGAAGAAAAACTGAAAGTATCACCTAGGACTTTCCCTACAACTTCAACAATCGACTCTTGGTCATTTAAAACAACCATTCAAAGCCCTAGTGGGAATGGCAAACGGTTTTGAAGAGATCATTAACCGAGAACAAGGATGATTCGAGAACCGATCACCCCCACGGAGATTCAACCAAGGACAAAAGCAGACCCCCGATCAGGAATTTTCAAAGACTGACCAGTTTCTCCAAACAAATCCAAGAAAGAGGCCAGAAAATATTCACCATAAATACAAAGGACATAAGGATGGTGAAAGGAAAGCTGACACAATAATAGCATCAGTTCAACGCAAAACACGCGAACGTTGTTTCAACTATGGATATCGCAAACATCACTTCAATAAATGCCCAGCACCAAAACAAACCAGAGGATATGGATCACAATGTTACAAGTGTGGTGGAACGGACCACATCCGCAAGAATTGTCTGAGACAAGGACCGAGCAACATCCCTCAGAAGCAATCAAAACGAAACTGCCGAGCAAGCAAACCATCAACCAAGACGGAATAAGCAGAACGACACCGAGAACAGAAGATAGAACATATCAACATCTCAACTGTGTAATACCAATGCTTCTGTTTCCTCACAAGGATGGTGACCATTTGTAGTAGTACTAAGAATAATAGACTTAGCTAGCAGTATCTATAGAGGCTTCGCAACCTTAGCCGCTTCTAAATTTCGGGGACGAAATCACTTATAAGTTGGGTAGAATGTAGTACTTGTAAAATCCGTACCCTTTATTAATGTAAATTCCTAATTTCTAAGTATGACCCTATATGTTAATATTCATGTCGCTTAATATTTTATTACTATAGAATATATCTTATATTCACTGTCGCGTAATTTTATAACTATATGTTATAATAATATTCATTATCATTTAATATTATAGCTATAAGATATATTATAATTTCGTTGTCGCTATTTTATAATTATAGATTATAAATACATATTTTCGTGATCACTTAATTATAGATTATATAAATTCATCCCGTATATTAATTACGTATTTTAATAATTAATTGTCACCTAAATTTAGACCCCTGTATATTAATATATCGTATTTCAATATTTAGAATTTATAATTATAGGTTATAGGATATTATTCGGACCCGATAGTCTGTGACTATAAATTTAAATTTTATTATTATCAACATTATTATTTTAACCCTGGACGTTAAGTTAGACCAGACTGCTATATATTAGTCTCGAGACTACAATTGTAATTGTTATAGTATTGACGTTTTTATTTAAGAACCCAGACTGTTAATATTAGACTCGGACTGTAATTTTATAGACGCGGACTGCAACCTACCAGATTGAATTACACGTATACCCGTACACAGTCATATCACGTCACCTCACATCACTTTCACTCTTCTTACACTCTGTAATAACCTGCATTTTCATGCATTATCATATTTAAAATTTTCATTATCATTGGCATTATTATATTCAAAATTTAATATATATTGTCTGTTTATATGTTAATTTCGATTCTTATGTGAAAAGTTTAATTCTTGACTAATTTCATAATTGAAATTTCTTTTGGGGTCAAAATGCAATTTTCATAAAAACTTGCAATACCTGTGTTAAATTTCAAAACTGTATTTCAAGACGGTGGAATTATTTCTTTTAAACTCAAACTGTATTTTTATAAAATCAGAAAACTATTTCTAACGTTAAAATGAATTCTCTGTATTTTTGTGATAAACACCGTGTCACGAAAATACCAGTGTAGGTTTAAAGCTGTCCGCGCAGTGTTAAACTTCCACAGAATTTTGGAAGTAAATGATTGAACAAATTTATTTATACTCAATTATGAATGCTGATGCTTTTCCCTTAGGTCTTGTTTGGCAAATGTTGTAGTATGTGTGTTGTCCTTATGCCATAAGCTAGATTACCCAAACACACATTGACCCACCTCATCTCCACCTACCTCTTACTTTCAGTAGTGGAGAATAAAGGGGAGTGTATACACATCATATCTGCACATTCATGGTATTATATGGAGGTTAATGGAGATTGGGTGGAGAGTTAGGCCAATGTTTTCTTGGTAGGATTTTGGTTATTTATACACCCAACCACACTACACTTTCTGCACATTCATCACAGCATAATTCAGTATACACAGAGAGTTTAGAGAGTGCAGAGGAGTTCTTCAATTTCGTAGAGAGAGAGAAGAGCTCAATCCTCCATAGTCAAAGCTTGGAATTCGGGAATTTCGTAATTATATTTCTTTCTCAACAATTTCTTCAAATCTATATCACAGTGAGTATTACTAACTCACTCCAAATGTAACTCATTCCTTATTTACTGATTTAGGTAGTTAATTTTAACAGTAGCAGAATTTTGTTTTCAGATTTTTGTTAGGAAAACGAATGAAATTTAAGGTTCTGCCCGCGTTGTCCCAAGTAAAACTCGATTCTGCACACTTTTCGTCTAATGAAATTTTCTCATATTCTGCACCGTTTGGGCAGAAAACGAGAATTACAGTAGCAGTTTTAGTGTATCAGAAATTAAATCTAATATTTTCTCTTTTAATTTTAACAGTAGCAGAATTTTGTTTTCAGATTTTTGTTAGGAAAACGAATGAAATTTAAGGTTCTGTCCGCGTTGTCCCAAGAAAAACTCGATTCTGCACACTTTTCGTCTAATGCAATTTTCTCAGATTCTGCACCGTTTGGACAGAAAACGAGGATTTCAGTAGCAGTTTTTTTAGAATGCTATTAGTTATGTTTAAAATGATTAAGGCAATGAATTACGAATTTTCAATCCCCGTACGCGTATTATTTCTTTAATTCTGTGAATTCCTTTATGTTTAAAGTTTGATGACATTCATGTGGAGTCAGTTGTACATGCATGGTGAGTGTTGGTAGTGTGTAAAAGAGTAATGATAGTGTGGAAAAGAGTAATGATTGTGTGGAAAGAGTATGAGTTTGAGTTGTGGTTGTGGTTGTGGTTGTGGTTGTAATTGTGGCTGTGGTTATGGTTGTGGTTGTGGATGTGATTGTGGTTGGAGTTGAAAAAGAGGATGAGGGTGTCTTTGAAATGCGAAGGTGGCAAAAATGGACACTCCCTGACGCCCATGGAAGCGTTAAAGTGTGTGAAGCCGAACTTGGACACTCACTGGCACCCATGGAAGTGCTAAAGTGTGGCCTATAGACACTCCCTGAATGACTCGAGTCTGGATACCTGTGTGGGGGTTGCCCCGGTATTTGCATGGCGGTTAGGGTATTCAAAGTGTGAGGCATTGGACACTCCCTGGTACCCCGGACCAAAGTGTGAGGCAAACTGGACACTCCCTGGCGCCCCGTTGCTAAAGTGTGGCTATCTTAGTATTTCAAAGATACCAGGAGTAGGATAGAGGGTTGTTGGGTTTTTGTCGAGAGAAAAGAGTCGGTTAGATGAGATGGTGCATTGTTCTCATACACGGTCACATATGTGTGAATTTATCTTTTAATTATTGTTGTGGTTGTTTTCTAACAAGCTCTTTATCATAAATATAAACTTGTGGTATTTAAATGGAAATGGGAAAAAGGTAAATGGGCATGTTTTTACATTCAAAGCTATGTTTTTAATACTCACCAGCTTCTTGAAGCTGACGGCGTTGATGCGTCCTGGACATTCGTGTCTAGGCTTTGCAGGTAATAACCAAGAAGAACCTTATGATTATGCAAATTAAGATCTGTTGCTGAGAAGAGATGTTACTTTTATATGCTTTATGATTATGTGTTGATTTGGTTTTGAGGATGACTGTAATAGACTGTAAGTTATTGTTTTATTTTCAAGGCGGTCTGTGCCTTAGTAAACCCTGTACTATAGGATGTAATAAGTTAGAGATTTAATTTTATAAGCCCAGGATGCCCTACTCTGATTAATGGTTTTATGTTGTTCGACGTTTTGGGACGGAATCGATCCTTCAAACTGTCGCGACCTACGGGTCCATAAAGGAAATTAAACGCTTTCCATATTTATGCTACGTCGGGGCGTGACAGGATTTGGTGGTATCAGAGCCATAGGTTTTCTAGATTGACCAGGCTCAGTTTTTCACGCCATAGATTAGTGACATAGGTTACCCTTAAGTTTTACTAAGCTATATAACCAAGTTCTAGTTTTAGTTTAGTACGGATTACCCTTAGTTCAGAAACTAAAATTCTAAGTTGGTTTTATCATAGAAATGATTACCCGTTTGTCTTGTCACATCGATAAGAATGATAGCAATTTCCATATACCTTCAGACATATCCATTTAGGATTAGCCGAGATAACCATAACTTATGATGCCCCTACAGACATATAGTAGCCGAGTTTCTAAGGAGTTAAAGCATACCATAGCCCTCATTAATAGCTTAGGAACTGACCAACTTCTTGAGTCAAATCTCGGAACAGTCAGTATGGCCCACAACCCAGAGTCTAGAGGATAAGAATACGACCTCTTTGCTATTAGACAGCCCTAGTTCGAATACGAGTATTATATGTACTTAATATATATTTTATTGTATGCTTATGTGATAATACGAGTATGTGATATAGTGATAAATACTCCTTTGAAAATTTTCGTCATAGTACTGTTGCATGCATGTTTCTCATTCTACTACCCCTATCATGCATAGAATGGCTGGAAGACCAAGGAGGAACAGAAATCTGATTGAAGGAGCGCCCGAGGCTGCCGACCCCACGGGAATATTTGAAGCTTTTATCAGACGTCTCGAGAGGGTTAGTAATGCGAATGAAAACCAACGAGACCGCCAGACGGGAGATAAGCTGCTGGAGAGATTCCGTGCGCTCAGACCCGAGCAATTTGCGGGTACCACGGATCCCTGGAAGGCAGAACAATGGTTAAGACAGATGGACCGCATGTTTGAAGCTGTCCAATGCAACGAGATGGACAAAAGGAGATTGGCTACTTTTCAACTAACCGACGCCGCTGCAGATTGGTGGGACTCGGTCATAGCCACTATCGGAAACACCGCTGCTATGGGGATGACATGGACGGCGTTCAAAGGGAGATTCCTGGAGAAGTACTTTCCGGCTACGGAGAGGCACAGAAGAGAGAAGGAATTTATGGATCTGACGCAAGGAACCAAGACGGTGCAAGAGTATACCACACAGTTCGAGAGGCTGTCACGGTTTGCCCCGCACATGGTTGATACTGAGGAGAAGAAGATCCGGAAGTATAACCAAGGGTTGGCACCGCAGATTCGTCGCCTGACTCTCGGCCATCTAGACAAGACGTTTGAAGGACTAGTCGGCCTGGCTACCGATCTGGAAGAAGATGCAAGAGTATACCGTAAACAATTCGAATTCCGACCGCCTCAGAGGGGTAATTTTGGGAATAGACCACCAATGAATCGTACCCAAGGGCAGAAGAGGAACTTTGATGGGAGCAAGAAGGCACAAGCTATTGCCCATCCGACTCAACCCCGAGTAGGAGAAGGAAGTAGTGGTGTAAAGTGCTTCAACTGTGGCAACCCTGGACATGTGGCTCGGGACTGCAGGGCACCAAGGCGTGCTGCTCAACCAGGAATAGTCTGCTTCAACTGTGGTGAACCAGGTCACATCAGTAGGTTCTGCACTGCTCCTAAGCAGGAAACTTATGGACAACAGGGTCAGACCAGCTTGAATGCTGTTATTCCTGATGCCGCTGGATATGATGGAGCTGTATATGAAGAAGGAGATCATGGAGAAGCTCAACCTGATCAGCAAGCAGTGGAAGGTACTTTGACTCTATTTAACTCCCATGTTAGAGTATTATTTGATACGGGTGCTGCTCTATCATTCATATCTGTTAATACAATTCGGAGATTGGGTATCTTACCTCATCGCTTAGAGAAAGCTTTGAAGGCTACATCACCAATAGGAGCTGCGGTCAGTTTAGGACATGTGTGCAAGGATTGTCCCTTAAGATTAGGAGACCGAGAAATCCCTGCGAGGTTGATTGTTCTATCGATGAAGGAGTTCGACATAATCCTAGGAATGGATTGGCTGTCTCAGAATCAAGTGAAGTTGGATTGTGCGAGGAAGAGAATTACATTCTCCGACAATGAGAATCAACCCTTTGATTTTCAATGTAACCCTTTGGGAGATATGTTCCTCACAAGATGTTTAGCCAACATCGAAGTCGTCAGTACAGAGGTGACAGCTTCATCTATACCTGTAGTCAAGGACTTCGAAGAAGTATTTCAAGACATTTCTGGATTACCGCCCGAGAGAAGTATAGAGTTCTGTATTGAGCTTATACCGGGTACCGTACCGATTACCAAGGTTCCCTACAGAATGGCCCCCACAGAACTACTAGAATTGAAGGGACAAGTTCAAGAGCTCGAGAACCTAGGTTTTGTACGTCCAAGTACATCGCCTTGGGGAGCACCGGTGTTATTTGTGAAGAAGAAGGACGGGACGCTCAGGCTGTGTATCGACTACAGAGAATTGAATCGAGTGACGATCAAGAACAAGTATCCTTTGCCTCGGATTGACGATTTATTTGATCAACTACAAGGAGCTACGATATTTTCCAAGATAGACCTTAGGTCGGGATATCATCAGTTGAGGGTACGGAAGGAAGACATACCTAAGACTGCTTTCAGAACCCGATATGGTCATTATGAATTTCTGGTGATGCCGTTTGGATTAACGAATGCCCCGGCAGTGTTTATGGATCTGATGAACAGAGTATTCAAGCCTTATTTAGATCAGTTTGTCATCGTCTTTATTGATGATATTTTGATCTATTCTAAGTCAAGAGAAGAACACGAGCAACATCTTCGGATTACGATGCAGACGCTTAAGGACCACCACTTGTATGCCAAGTTCAGTAAGTGTGAGTTCTGGTTGCAAGAAGTGAAATTTTTGGGACACAAGGTGTCATCTCAAGGAATTTCTGTGGATTCGTCCAAGACCGATGCTGTATCCAACTGGGTTAGGCCAAGCAACCCTACAGAAGTTCGGAGTTTTCTTGGACTCGCAGGCTATTACAGGAGATTTGTTGAGGGATTCTCCAAGATAGCTGCACCATTGACTGGGTTGACAAAGAAGAATTTGAAATTCGAATGGACAGAGAAGCATGAGCGAGCCTTTCTAGAGTTGAAAGAGAGACTCACTACCGCACCAGTACTAGCAATACCCAAGCCTGGTGAGAAGTTCACTATCTTTAGTGACGCATCATATCAAGGACTAGGGTGTGTACTTATGCAAGATGACAGAGTTATAGCCTATGGATCCAGGCAGCTGAAGCCGAATGAGTTGAACTATCCTATTCATGATTTGGAGTTGGCAGCAGTGGTTTTTGCACTCAAGATTTGGAGACATTATCTCTACGGTGAGAAGTTTGATTTGTTCTCCGATCACAAGAGTCTGAAGTATTTGTTCACACAGAAAGAGTTGAACATGAGGCAGCGCAGATGGATGGAGTTGATCAAAGATTACGACTTCACATTGGAATACCACCCTGGTAAAGCTAATGTGGTCGCTGATGCTTTGAGTCGGCAGACTCGTGAGACGATCGCCTCCTTAATGGTTAGAGAATGGCGAGCATTGGAGACGTTGGCAGAGTTTGATATACAGAGTGCTGAAAGAGGAGAAGGACAACTTTTCGGATGTCTTATCCTACAGCCTGTTCTCATTGACCGCATTATTGGAGCTCAGAAAGAAGATGAAAAATTTCAATCATGGTTCAAGAAGGTGTCAGAAAAGGACTCGACAGAATGGAAAGTGGGAGTCGATGGAGGGTATCGGTGCAGGAATAGATTATGTGTGCCAGAGGTTGGGGAGCTTAGGAAGGATATCCTGGAAGAAGCACATAAATCAAGGTATACAGTTCACCCGGGAGGAACGAAGATGTACAAAGATTTGAAGAGGAATTTCTGGTGGGAAGGCATGAAGAAGGATGTGGCCGAGTTTGTATCCAAGTGTTTGACGTGTCAGCAAGTCAAGGCCGAACATCAGAGACCGTCAGGATTGTTGCAACCGCTACCTATTCCTGGTTGGAAGTGGGAGCATATAACGATGGATTTTGTAGTAGGATTGCCTCGATCACAGCAGAATCATGACGCTATTTGGGTAATTGTGGATCGATTGACGAAGTCAGCTCATTTTATTGCTTACAGTATGACATACCCGGTGGAAAAGATGAGCCGGATGTACATACAACAAGTTGTGCGACTTCACGGTGCACCTGTATCGATTGTGTCAGACCGTGATGCACGTTTTACTTCTGGATTTTGGGAAAGTCTGCAAGAAGCTATGGGAACTTCGCTTAAGATGAGTACTGCTTTTCACCCTCAGACAGATGGACAAACTGAGCGTGTGAATCAGATCATGGAGGATATGCTTAGGGCTTGTGTGATCGATTTTGAAGAATCTTGGGAGACACACTTGCCTTTGGTTGAATTTGCCTATAACAATAGTTATCATGCGAGTATCGGTATGGCTCCGTTCGAAGCACTGTACGGACGACCATGTCGTTCTCCATTGTGTTGGGCAGAGGTTGGGGACACAGATTTGTTGGGACCAGATTTGGTTAGAGAAACAACCGAGAAGATTTCCTTGGTCAAAGAAAGGATGAGAACCGCTCAGAGCCGGTATAAGAGTTATGCTGATCGACGCCGAAAAGATTTGGAATTCAGTGTTGGAGATCACGTACTTCTTAAGGTTTCACCAACACGAGGAGTAGTACGCTTTGGTCTCAAGAGGGGGAAGTTAGCTCCGCGTTTTATTGGACCGTTTGAGATTTTGGAACGTATCGGGAAAGTGGCCTATCAACTGGCGCTACCACCAAAGATGTCTGGGGTTCACAACGTGTTTCACGTGAGTATGTTGAGAAAGTACATACGAGATCCCTCGCACGTGGTTAGTTATGACGACATTGAGACGAGTCATAACGTTTCTTACAAGGAGAGACCTGTGAAGATTCTGGATCAGAGTATCAAGAAGTTAAGGAATAAGGATATTCCGTTGGTAAAGGTTCAGTGGAATCACCATGACGAGAATGAAGCCTCGTGGGAAGTTGAAGCTGATATGAGGAAGAAGTACCCGGAGTTGTTTCAGGACTAATTAGTCTTGATTTCGGGGACGAAATCCTGTTTAAGGGGGGAAGGGTGTAATAACCTGCATTTTCATGCATTATCATATTTAAAATTTTCATTATCATTGGCATTATTATATTCAAAATTTAATATATATTGTCTGTTTATATGTTAATTTCGATTCTTATGTGAAAAGTTTAATTCTTGACTAATTTCATAATTGAAATTTCTTTTGGGGTCAAAATGCAATTTTCATAAAAACTTGCAATACCTGTGTTAAATTTCAAAACTGTATTTCAAGACGGTGGAATCATTTCTTTTAAACTCAAACTGTATTTTTATAAAATCAGAAAACTATTTCTAACGTTAAAATGAATTCTCTGTATTTTTGTGATAAACACCGTGTCACGAAAATACCAGTGTAGGTTTAAAGCTGTCCGCGCAGTGTTAAACTTCCACAGAATTTTGGAAGTAAATGATTGAACAAATTTATTTATACTCAATTATGAATGCTGATGCTTTTCCCTTAGGTCTTGTTTGGCAAATGTTGTAGTATGTGTGTTGTCCTTATGCCATAAGCTAGATTACCCAAACACACATTGACCCACCTCATCTCCACCTACCTCTTACTTTCAGTAGTGGAGAATAAAGGGGAGTGTATACACATCATATCTGCACATTCATGGTATTATATGGAGGTTAATGGAGATTGGGTGGAGAGTTAGGCCAATGTTTTCTTGGTAGGATTTTGGTTATTTATACACCCAACCACACTACACTTTCTGCACATTCATCACAGCATAATTCAGTATACACAGAGAGTTTAGAGAGTGCAGAGGAGTTCTTCAATTTCGTAGAGAGAGAGAAGAGCTCAATCCTCCATAGTCAAAGCTTGGAATTCGGGAATTTCGTAATTATATTTCTTTCTCAACAATTTCTTCAAATCTATATCACAGTGAGTATTACTAACTCACTCCAAATGTAACTCATTCCTTATTTACTGATTTAGGTAGTTAATTTTAACAGTAGCAGAATTTTGTTTTCAGATTTTTGTTAGGAAAACGAATGAAATTTAAGGTTCTGCCCGCGTTGTCCCAAGTAAAACTCGATTCTGCACACTTTTCGTCTAATGAAATTTTCTCATATTCTGCACCGTTTGGGCAGAAAACGAGAATTACAGTAGCAGTTTTAGTGTATCAGAAATTAAATCTAATATTTTCTCTTTTAATTTTAACAGTAGCAGAATTTTGTTTTCAGATTTTTGTTAGGAAAACGAATGAAATTTAAGGTTCTGTCCGCGTTGTCCCAAGAAAAACTCGATTCTGCACACTTTTCGTCTAATGCAATTTTCTCAGATTCTGCACCGTTTGGACAGAAAACGAGGATTTCAGTAGCAGTTTTTTTAGAATGCTATTAGTTATGTTTAAAATGATTAAGGCAATGAATTACGAATTTTCAATCCCCGTACGCGTATTATTTCTTTAATTCTGTGAATTCCTTTATGTTTAAAGTTTGATGACATTCATGTGGAGTCAGTTGTACATGCATGGTGAGTGTTGGTAGTGTGTAAAAGAGTAATGATAGTGTGGAAAAGAGTAATGATTGTGTGGAAAGAGTATGAGTTTGAGTTGTGGTTGTGGTTGTGGTTGTGGTTGTAATTGTGGCTGTGGTTATGGTTGTGGTTGTGGATGTGATTGTGGTTGGAGTTGAAAAAGAGGATGAGGGTGTCTTTGAAATGCGAAGGTGGCAAAAATGGACACTCCCTGACGCCCATGGAAGCGTTAAAGTGTGTGAAGCCGAACTTGGACACTCACTGGCACCCATGGAAGTGCTAAAGTGTGGCCTATAGACACTCCCTGAATGACTCGAGTCTGGATACCTGTGTGGGGGTTGCCCCGGTATTTGCATGGCGGTTAGGGTATTCAAAGTGTGAGGCATTGGACACTCCCTGGTACCCCGGACCAAAGTGTGAGGCAAACTGGACACTCCCTGGCGCCCCGTTGCTAAAGTGTGGCTATCTTAGTATTTCAAAGATACCAGGAGTAGGATAGAGGGTTGTTGGGTTTTTGTCGAGAGAAAAGAGTCGGTTAGATGAGATGGTGCATTGTTCTCATACACGGTCACATATGTGTGAATTTATCTTTTAATTATTGTTGTGGTTGTTTTCTAACAAGCTCTTTATCATAAATATAAACTTGTGGTATTTAAATGGAAATGGGAAAAAGGTAAATGGGCATGTTTTTACATTCAAAGCTATGTTTTTAATACTCACCAGCTTCTTGAAGCTGACGGCGTTGATGCGTCCTGGACATTCGTGTCTAGGCTTTGCAGGTAATAACCAAGAAGAACCTTATGATTATGCAAATTAAGATCTGTTGCTGAGAAGAGATGTTACTTTTATATGCTTTATGATTATGTGTTGATTTGGTTTTGAGGATGACTGTAATAGACTGTAAGTTATTGTTTTATTTTCAAGGCGGTCTGTGCCTTAGTAAACCCTGTACTATAGGATGTAATAAGTTAGAGATTTAATTTTATAAGCCCAGGATGCCCTACTCTGATTAATGGTTTTATGTTGTTCGACGTTTTGGGACGGAATCGATCCTTCAAACTGTCGCGACCTACGGGTCCATAAAGGAAATTAAACGCTTTCCATATTTATGCTACGTCGGGGCGTGACACACTCAACTCCCAAATCCCAACCCAATCCCCCAACATTCCCCAAATATTCCCCCCCCCCCCCCCCCCCCTCTATTACCATCTAAACACAAGCACACACACACATACACTAATATATGTACATATGAATGTGGTGTGTCATGTGTGCATATTCTATATTATATTTAGTGTGTGTGTACATTATATATATTATATGTGTGCATGTGCACTGTCTATTATATAGAGAGAGAGTGTGTGAGAGTTAGAGAGAGAGAATAGCTGGGAGAGACCCAGCCCGAGAGAGAGAGAAAGAGAGAGAGAGAGAGAGAGAGAGAGAGACGAAGAAAAAAAAAGAGAAGAAGAAAACTAAACCAAACACCCCCCACCCATAATAGCCCTTGACCCTCTGTCCAGCCCCCTCTACACACACAATAGCCCACACAGAAAAGAGAAGAAGAAGGAGAAGGAGAAGGGGGAGAGGAGAGAGAAACTAAGACCGAGAGGAGCCAAGGCCGCGACCGAGGAAGGTAAAGCTGCCGAACCACCCCTCTGCATTTTTTGTATTCACTAAACTCACACACACACTCATATGCACCCCCAAAACAAAGCCTATACCCTCGGCCATGGCCGGCGTCCATTAAATCTCGTGCGGAGCTCGACTTTTGGACTGTCGCCAAATCACATGAAACCAATGCCAAAATGACCCTAACGACCCCCTTACGATCCTCGATGAACAGCTCGAAGCTTAGAACACGTTTGGTCGTCCTACGAATTATTCTTTTTAGGACGCACTGGTTTTTGGTCCCGTACGGAAAAACCATTAGGAGTTAGGATTCAAAACTTATACCGTTGGATCAGGCTCGTCTAGGCACTCGATTTAGACTTAAAGTTTGCCCATTTTCGTTAAGAAATGAGGGAATTATGACCGTTTTAATAATTGTGTATAATATATATATATGTATATATACAAACTGTGTATATCAACCTGAGGAAGATAAAGGGTTGGGATGGGCTTGGGCCTTGTTTGGGAAGTCAGCTTTTGGGCCTTGCTTAAGTGGGTTAGCTTTGCGGTTAGCCAAACAGAGCCTTAGACATTTGATACTAATCTATTATATATATAAAATTGCTGAGGCAAAAGAAGGCTCCGCAGCTTGCCACATCACCATTGTATCCTTCTCCTAAAATCCAACGTGGCAAGCCCTCTGCCTCTCTCTCTCTCTCTCTCCCTCCCTCTATAACTGATAAAAGGAATCATTTCTCTGTCTTCATAATCATCCCATCCTTGAGAATATAGAGAAAACCCCTCGATTTCTCACCTCACTCTCCCAGCGTCTCCTCCTCTCCTCTCCTCTCCTCTCCTTTCTATGGCCATTAAACATGATTCATCCACAACCCCCCAAACCGCCTTTCTCTCTCTCTCTCGGACTGTCGGACACCATCACCACTAGAGGTCGCCGCCACTACCGTTGGTTTCATCTACAAATTAAGCTATATCATCATCTTTAAATTCTTCATCTGCGTGATTAATCCTTGTGCCTTTAGTTTGTCTCTGAACTCGGCAATGTAGTGATAAGTTAACTGTATGTTTATCCCCAATTTGGAGTTGTGAAATAAATTAATCTTGTCCTTTCGACAATTCTCATATCAATGCCTTGCTACCTCTGAAGGTGATTTTTTTTCCTCCACTTTGTTATTGTTCAACCTTTTAAATTCAATTCAATTATGTAGACGTGAAATCTAAGGATGTGTTTGCCATTGATTTATTATTCTTTGTTAATGTTTATTGTTTGAATTTTTGTTCACTGTTAGGATTTGGAAACTGTGCAGGAGGCTATATTTCTTGATGCTGTACTGGTCTTCATGATTGTAGTTTTTGATTCGAAAAATGAAATTATAAGCACCTTATGTTTTTCGTTTGATATCAACTCCAACAATTGAATTCGTGCAGGGACTCAATTCTATACTTGCAATTTCAATCACCCAGCAGAAAAAAAACATCCAAGAACATCAATTGAAGCGTCTTCCATGTAAAATTTCCACACTTTTATTGATTGTTTCCTTTTTCCCTGTTTCTTTTGAGTTTGGTATTATTGGAATGACCACTGTTAACACAGTTTTGGTCTATCAAACTTTAGTCGGATTGGTCTGAATGTTTTGTTGATCTATTTTTGGGGTAGGTGTGGCTGGCCGTTGCCGCCATTGGTATTGTGCATACCATATGCTTGTGTTTTGGCCTAAGTGGGGTGTGTATAGTGTAATGCCGACAGCTTCATGTGGGGATGTTTTGTGGTCTGCTTAGTGCTACCAATACCTATTGGTTAGTTGAATATTTAGGATTTCAATGACACAATTTTTAAGGCCATTATTGAGTGTAGTGCTCTGTGCATCTTAACTAAGAAGAGCATGGCTTATTGAACATCTTTTTGGTTCATTCATTTGGTTCCTTCATTTGCTTGATCTAAAATACCTAGGACCACAGACTTGAGTGTGTGCCAAATTTCTTTAGATTTTTTTTTTATATATGTTTCAATAACTTAGTTTTCCTATTTATTGATATTTTATTTTATTCATTCTCTCTTAGAAAACCAGTTTGTGGCAGTTAGTAAATCTGTTATCCAATTTTTTTCAACTTAGCATTTACCAGATTCAATTTTTCCTTTTGGTATTTGTTCATTCATGAATTGTGATGTTTATAGATGCTTTACTTCCTCTGTTAGGCACATGGAAAGCATAATGTTGGACTTCCAACTGATATTGAGAACCTAAAAGGTATCAAAATGATAGTAGTAACTTAGGGCATAATAAATATAATGTACATAATAATGTTAGGTATATATTCCGCCTGATTTATTGTTTTTGAATTATAACATGTTTATATCTATGCGGTCAGGCTCTTAAGTGAACATGATTGAGTGAACATATCCAGTGAACATTATTTTATGCCCAAAAAAACCCGCGGGTCAGTGGGGCACACCGCGCGCGCGGGTCAGCAGTGCAGTCCATGGATTTTTTAAGGCAAAAAAAAAAAAAAAAGGTTCACTGGGTATGTTCACTCAACCCTGTTCACTTAAGAGCCTGACCGTATATCTATATACCTAATAGTGAAACATGTTGAACTCCCACAATTAAATTTGTTCAATTTTTATAAGAATTTGGTATTAATTTCTGTAAAAGTAGTTATTGTTTATTTCCAAACCAAAGGTTCACTTGGATATATATGTTGGGTTTAGTTTGGAATCCATTGAAAGTCTGCCTGGTTGCTCTCTATGTATATAACTATTTACACATAAATGTATATATAGCTATACATAAATGAACTAAATGTCATGGTTACAGTTCGAAAGTGATTTATTTTTCCATCTATTCTATTGTGTGTAAATATTCATTTTACTGAGGAGGTATCAAAATTATATTAGTAACTTATGGCAGAATAAATAATTTGTACATAAAAAAAATTAGATAAAAATTAACTGGTTCATATTTATATTTATATACCTAACAATGAAACATTTTGAATTCCCACAATTAAACTCCTTTAGTTTTATAAGAAAAATCTATTAATTTTTATTATAAAAATGTTTTTTTTTTTTCCCCTTTTGATATCAACTCAAGTGACCCATTACTCTATTTTTATATCACAACTAATTGTGTTGTATTGTAGGTAGAGATAGCTATTGCAATGCTCCCAAATCGAATCTTTGTGTTTGTTTTGGAAGGTAGCTTTCCTATGTTTTTCGATGTTGATGGACGATGCTCAGAAATATTCCCCGCAGGTATGTGACCATTTATGTATCTCTGTCTAATTTTGTTATCTTCACATTGTATATTGCTTTTGTAACCATTCCATGCGTTTCTTCCTTTAAGATTTTCTATGTATTTCTCGCAAATGCATAATGTCAATTCCCCAAATGCATAAGATTTTGCTTTTATTAAATTTTAGTCGTCGTTTCTGATGAAGTCCCGTGCATCTATTTATTATAAAGACTGAAAGTTCCATCAAACAATGCTCGGTAAGCTCTCTTTTGGTATTTATTTTATATGCTCTAAAGCTAAATCCTTATATTCCAATGGCTGCAGTTGAGGGAGTGTTCAAACGAATCAAACCTTCTGTGATTTAGGTCTTTGTCTTACGAGTACGTTTTATTTGTTGAAGATAACCACTTCGACGACATTGTTACATGTGCAATTGGAGTTTCTTACAGGTAATATTTTGGGACTTCCATGGTTTCTTTGTTTTGGTTGTAAGTTGGGTATTTAATTAACACCCAAATTACTTATTAAGTTTATTTTGTTCTTTAACAAATCTAAACTGCTTCAAATGACCCAATATCATGTGGATGGGGTTCAGATATTAAATGTGTAAATGCATTATATGTATATGTTAACGATGGGGTTCAGATGTGGAATACGGTTGTGCTCTTTGGTTATGTAGGGGTCCATGCTTGAGTCCAAGATAATCTAAGAATTAGTTTTCTCAAACCAACACAATACCTATTTCACAAAACCCAAATAAAACAGAAACTTGCTCTAAATCTGATCCAATTTCATCCACAAACAGGCCTTACATAGTACACCAACTTTATAATCATGTTCTTCAAGCAAGCTCTATAATGCTCCAAATGGGAGGATTCGATGAGAAGACGCAGAATGAAAAATGGTTTTGATGTGAAAGCTGTAAATTAAAAAGAAAAGCCCAAAAATATTGTAAGAGATGCAAGTGGCTCATTAAAGAATCCCACTGCAGGTTGGATAATGCTTCTCTGTTTCTGCGTATGCGTCAATGGATTGAAGTTTGTTGGGAATATGTTGAGTATTGATTTTTGAATAATGCTAGGCACACTTTGAAATTCACACTGAATTTGACATTTAGCTTTAAATGCATGAACCATGTGCTGTATAAGTGGTGCACAGAAAAGTGTGAAAAGTTCACACAGCACAAAGTACATGTATTTAAAGCATAAGATGTCAAATTCAGTGTGGATTTCAAAGTGTGCCTAGCATTACTCTTCATTTTTGACCTGTTTAAGTGTCTAATGAATTTGAATGAAAAATCACAATTTGCCAAGTATTATTACTGGGAAGCATCGTCTTCATTATTTGATTAAAGAAAACTGAAACTTCATGATGTTTCTTGATAGATGGACAGTTGTAGACTTTATTACAATGATACCATTGGTGATTCTAAATTTCAAGATGATGGAGTTCTAGCTTGAAATGCTTTACAATTCGTGAATTAGAGAGTTCATATTCATGGAACGCACAAACGTACTATTTACATTTGTTTTTGTTTAACATGTAGTTTCTCTTTACAGGGGGCTAAATTGGCTTATGCAGGACGTCAAAAACAAAAACAAACGTTTTCGATGGAAAAGCATTTCAAAATCATCTTGCGAGATTGAGAAAATTTATCTTGATGAGAAGGAAATTGCGAATGAAAGCTTGAAAATAATTAGAAAGCATGCAGGAGATAAAGCTTCACCGGAAAGAAAGCATAATGGAGTGTTTTTTTAGCCCATAAGCAAAAGAACTCTCTCTCTTAGATATAGATATACAACTACACGTATATATGTCTTCTCATATACATATGAATTAATTTTTGGTTTTGTGAATGAAGGATTTGTATAACACAATACTCTGGAATTATTGATTGCATTATTATCAGTTAGGCGAATTTGGATATGTACTATCATAAATTTTAGTGGATTGAACCCAATGTTTTTTGTATGTGAATTGCAACATGCTTTACTTTTGTGGATTGCAGCAAAAATAATGAGAGGAACATTCTATTCATACCTCTATGTTGAGGAAATATTAGTACAAGTTAGATATATGTTCGTGGACTGGTAATTTTAATTCATTGGGTATGACCAATTTTGACAATCTTTTTCTATTTCCAAAATTTGTACTCTTTTTCTGCTTTAACCCATCAAAGGTTTAATATATAGAGTAGCATTATGTCAGAGAATTTAGTTGTTAACTCTAGAATTGTATTGTTCAGTGATTAATTTATGTACCGCAAAACCCGTGCGTAGCACGGGGTGTCGACTAGTTGTTTTAATTATATAATCAAGTTTTATTTAATGTTAATCTTGATTAATTCGCATTATTAAATAATTAATTAGTTGCTAATTATGCTTAATGAATATATAACTATTATCAGTGTTTCCTTAATTATTAAATTAATTAATACTTTAAACATTTAAAGTACGGTTATCTTTATAATTTAGGATTAATTAATATTAATCCCATTTAATTTGCAAATTAGTATATTTAATATTTTAAAATATTAGTTTGTTTTTCGGTTAATTATTTTAGTAAATAATAAACTATTATTATTATTCTCTTAATTATTAATTTTTTGATAATTAATAATTGGAGTTTTATATTAATACACAAGCCATGTTTATGTATTTGATTTATATTTAATTAGTATTTAATATTTCTTGATAAGTATGTTTAGCTTATTTATTTATTATTCTTAATAATAAATAAATATATTTAGTGTTTAATAAATACTAAATAAATGTTTCCGTATTTTAAAAATAGATATTAAATACCTATTAAAGTACTATGAATTAGCTATTATTATGCTGAATTATAGTATATTATTTATATAGTATACTTATCATTTATTTAGTTTAAATAAATAATAGAGTTAGTGCTAAAGGGGTAATAATTAGGTACTAATAAATACCTACTGGCCATTTTAAAAATGTAGAAAATTGTATTATTTGTCCCAAGCCCTAATGACCATGTTTATAAATTATTTATTTAAAAAACTCAAACTTTAGTATTTTATTTAATTATAAGGACTCGTTGGTTTATCATTTAATTACTTTAAATACCAAACGAGTTCTGAAAATTGTGAGAAAAATACCACTAGCCTATTTTAAGGTCTAGTACTTAATAAAAATGTTTCTAAGGACCATTCGTCCTTCTAAATTATATTTTATAATTACAAGACTCCTAAGACTATAATTACATAAATAGTACTTCAATAATTCACAGTAAATAAACTGTAACTCAGAAAATTATGCGGTTAGTTCCCAGAGTCTTAGAATATTGTCTAGAACTATCCCCTTGAGTTTGGAAACCTTTTGACATGTTCAACAATACAACTTACCTGTAGAGCCCACACTGATGTAGAAAACCCAGCCTTTTATGTGTTGAACTCCGATATGAGTCTAGTCAATGGCGTTGGACTTAGAATGACACGTAGATCACTACCTTGAGATTTATATCCTCAGTTGGTAAAATCACCATAATGCCCTTATAATTAACACATACTCTTCCATTATTCTATTATACATTATAGGACTGTAATTTATCCGTTGTTCGGAGAGTCATAAGCTTGACAAGATAACCAGGTGAGTGTTTCTAACCTCACTCTCAATATACATAATGACGGCTTGAGTATTTGTACATGATATACATGAGTTGTATGAATGATATTGCTATGACTGTACATGATGTACTTTAATGTATACGCAGACTATGTTATGGAATTGATTGCTATGAGACATGCATGTTAGATATTACTATGATATATTGATAAGAAGTAAAAGGGAAGAACTATATGTGATGGTCGTGATGAATAATCGATTATGGAACGTTAGTTGTACGTTTTATATAACAATGTTGATTATACGAGAACGTTATTGTTTATTGCTTTGAAAACCATGCCTAATTATGCTCATGTGAATAAAGAGCATGTTAAGGGTTTCATTTATATGTCTTGCCGAATGTAATTATGTCATCAAGAATCATGTAACTGGATATCACATCACGGTGTCAGTACACACAGTCAATGTTAGTAACTCCAGTCGCTTAAGGTCGTGAGTTGAAGTAATTGGGAATCTTGGGAATTGGGAATCGATACAATTAAGATTCTTGTATCATGAGTCAGGAGTTGTTATGATTTGGAACCCTTACGAGTTGATAAAGATACGTGATAATGGGTCATTATGATTGAGATACAAAATATTATGATTGTGATTGTGATGATAATAGTCAGAGAATAGTTAGAGCTGCTATTATGCCAGTCGTCCATTTAAATCACCGGAGATGACACATGCGTCTTGGTTTGCCGACGTACTGCTTAGAAGTTAGTGCTCTAATGTACTAGTCGTCTGAGGTGCTTTGCCGAAAATAGTACACACGTTGTGTGGATTATCGTCGTACTGTATATCATGCGCTAGTTAGTTACTAATCTACCATCCTCTACGGTGGAATTCTGTGATAGTACACATGATGCATGCCTTTGCCGCCATGCTGCTGATTCGCAGTTAGTATTCTGACGTGCAAATCGTCCGGTGGTGATTCACCAGTGAGGGTATTAACGATTGAGCCAATTTTTCCATCATGCTATTTTGGATTAAGTGCAGACACACACCCCATTGCCATTGCCCGTGGGTTGTGATAAAACGAAGTATGTAATGAGTATTAGAGTGAGCAACAGAATCGTGGTTTGTATTGTGAGAGCAAGTCTAGAGTAAGTTGTTGTTGTGGGTTTTATAACCCAACGTTATCGAGTTGCATTGATTGTGGAGTTTCATATCCCAGAGTATGAGTTTGGGTTTGCATTCATCTAGTACGCATTTCATACATAAACAAAATGGAGATGAGATAATGAAATAGTACGAATATGTTGTTATTTCAAGAACCAGACAAGCATGTTTATATTAATCCCTTTATTTGGTTAATGATAAATGTTTAGTAATTGCATTACATATTGGTTGATACCTTTGCTATGTCCGTGTGAGCGACGTCAATCAATAATGGACTAACCACATCCTAGGATACAAAGTATTATGTGAAATGAGTAGTTAGTATATCTATATTGGTAGTGAATATAGTTATGAATGCCCACTCAGCTTTGTTGCAAAGCTGACGGCATGTTACGCCTGGACATCCGATGTCCAGATTTCCTTGCAGGTTGGTCAGAGGACGATTCAGTCTTGAGAGTAAGATGCTAAGGAATGCTGGAAGTATAGAGCTAGATTGAGGACCAAAGATGGCCGCTAGCATCGTGTATTTATAATAGTATGTTATATTAGTATTGGGACCAATGATTTATAATTATTCAGATTAAAGTTTAAGTTACGAATAGTTTCCTCCCCTTTATTTTCATGTTGTTTATAGTGTTAGAGGACATGACGACTTTCAATCAAGTCATTCCCTATAGGTCAAAAAAGGAAATTTTAATTTTTTCCTATTTTTGCTACTCCGAGGTGTGACAATATAACATTCACGCATTTATGCATATAGTCCGTTATATTATTGAATTATATGACTATACAAACCGTCGTGCTCATGAACTGTTTTAAAACCCTTTTCGAGTAAAATGGATAAGGGCAAGGCCTTAGAGTGATCGGCATGTTATATCACCATGTAAAGACCCCGTGTGTGTGAAAACTTTTATCCTTATGTAATACATAGTCCTTTGATGTAACTTATTTCAATTCAAAACCTTAATTGTTAGGTTTGATTTGTGTAATTATATGCTTTGGAAATTTTAAGATATGTGTTCATATTGTAGTTTTTATGTCGTACACAGATTATCCGTATTAGCGTTAAACTTGGATCAATGTTAGAAATGGGGCACCTGTTATCCCCTTTATCCTAGACTTTGTACTTTGATCCCTAAACCATGTTAAGGTCTGTTACATTCATATTGGTATGTAATCATGGCATAAGTCACTCTATTTTTTTTTTTTTTTTGCAAGATTGCATGCTTTTATGTTGATGTTTGAACCCTTGTTTTTCACCGATATTGTGATTGGGTTGAGAGTGTGTAATGTAGATCTTACTCTCTTTTATTTTGGTTGGGAGACATGTTTAGGGACTTAGGTTTGTGTTAACGTAAGAGATGTGCTGCATAATTCTCTACTGCTAAGAAATAGTCGACTGAACGGGGTCCAGTGAACTGGATTCGCTAAGATAAATGAAGTCAGTTTTCCTCATGTCAAAAACAGTCAACTGTATGGGCACTAGTTGACCAGATTTGACTCCCTTCTCTGCAAACATAGTTGCCTGGATTAACTCTTTTTCAAAAAAAAAAAAAAAACCTGTTGATCGATACCCCAATCAGTCGCCTGGATATGTATGCTTCCAAATGGTCTTGTTTGTGTATGTTTTTAAGAGACCGTTGACTTACTTAATCACCCTAGCCCCTATTTTCGAGGTTTTGGGAGTTATAGTTTACCTTTTAGTGGTGAATTTTCTTCACTAAAGTGATGCATATATACGAACGTCCGTTTAAGAGCCGACCTATATATATACTAGATTTATAACCCGTGCCGATGCACAGGAGGGATGTTATAATTCAAGCATTTGATAGATACAACCCTACAAAAGTGTTGAAATTTAAGGACCCTTTTGATAAAACTAAAAATTAATTACTGAAAACTAAATGGTGATGTAAGTATTAAAACTTGAAGCCACTGATTTTGTAATATTAATTGATTAGATAAGAATAAATAAGATATCATTAAAAAATAAGCAGGGATATAATTTCATTTATGCTATATGTGTATATATGTATATGTATAAGAAATAAAAAAAGAAGAGGAAAATTGCAGAGTTAAGATTTTGTTCTATGATTATAGAGCACTTTACAATTTTTTGAACCAAACCTAATTCTGTCGCCTTTTATTATTATTATTTTTATTTTTATATATATTTTTTCATTCTTGGTGGTATTGGTTACATTTTTGAGTGGTAATAGATTTTAATCTTGAGGTTTTTTATTTGGCTTTTTCATTCTTGGTAGTATTTGTTTCATTTTGAGGTGCTAATAGATAATTTTGTTGATGATTTAGTATGAAATTTGAGTAAAAGTCAATTTGGTATGGATTTTGTTCTACAATTACAGAGCACTTTTGAAGTGCTAATTGACCAGTTTGTTAATGATTTAGTATAGATTCGAGTAAAAGTCAATTTGATAGGATTTTGCAGACCTAACTTTGACATTTTTAATTTCTTTTTTTTCATTTTTGGTAGTATTTGTTGCATATTGAAGTGGTAATAGGAAATTTTACTCGTGATTTTAATACAAAAGTTATTGGTAATGTGCCCAAATTTGTTGACCTAAATGTAATTAGACATAATACAATATAGAAATCCTAAATTTGAGGGAAAAAGTTGACCTAAATGTAAATATTAGTGAACAATTTGTAAATAGCCATTATTGCTGGCATTTTTTTTTTGAAGTGAATGACAGATTCCAAAAGTTGTTGATCTAAATGTAATTAGACATAATACAATAATAAAGTCCTAAATTTGAGGGAAAAAGTTAACCTAAATGCAAATAGAAGTGACCAATTCCTAAATAGCCACTATTGTTGACATTTTTTTGGAGTGAATGATGAATATTTCAAAAATTGTTGACCTAAATGTAATTTTAGATATAATACAATATAATTCCTAAATTTGAGGGGAAATGTTGACCTGTATGTAAATTTATGCTATATATATGTACATGTAAAAGAAATAAAAAAATAAATAATAAATAAATAAAAAGAAGTGAAATTGCAGAGTTAAGATTATGTTCTATGATTTCAGAGCACTTTACAATTTTTTGAACCAAACATTTTTTTTTTCTTAGTGGTATTGGTTGCATTTTTGTCACGATCCATCCCGCTATGCGCGGAAATAGGGCGCATGGCACGCCACAAAGGCTCATCCAATTCTATTTAAGTAATATAGAAGCAGAAAACATAAGTATGATTCATTAAAATCAGAGTTAGAAAAAGTTTTGCCAATTGGAAAACTTCCAAAAGAATCCATTTTGAAAACAGATGCTCACTCAACTGGAGTGGGTACCGGGTCGACTAGAGATCCAAAGCAGAATGTGTAAAAGTCCAATAGCCCAGTCCAATCGACTGTGTCGGGGATTCGGTCGACTGAGGCCTCAATTGCTCAGTCGACTAATACCTTGCCCAGTTAACTGAACCAATTCTAGCAGAATGACATATTTTCGTGCAGAAACCAGTCAACTGATACCCCTCCTTCGGTCGACTGAATCCTTTGAAAACTGAAAAGAACTTTCAAGAACACAGGGATCCAATCGCCTATGTCGAGTACCCTGTCGACTGATCCCTCCCCAAACTGTACAATTCTGTAGCAACTCAAAGCCAAGTTTTCTCCAATTCAATTCTATATAAACACAACCATATTTTAATATATCAAAACATAATTTAGAGAAGTTCTATTTCAGATTGTAAGATCTCAAACCCATGCCAAGGTTCTATTATGGCATATCACAAATTTCCAATTCTGAATACAAGTTTGGAATAAAAAAAAAGACATGAACAAGTAGAGATCCCCCGGTATTCCTCGGCCTCACTCCTCACGCTTCTTCTTTCCTCGTTTCTTATCACCTGCAATAGAGTAAATCTCCACTGCTCAATTATATGTTGAGTGTACAATTCTAAATGTATACTTATATAATAATTCATGTTTAAAACATCAAAACACATCAAAACAGTCTCTAGTTTGAGTGGTACGCATTCATTCGGTAAATGGAACCGATGCCGCGCAAGGCACACCTCTCCTACGTATCCCATACACTGGTTGGGCCTTCCTCCATACCAGGTACCGTGTCCTGATTGGGCCTTCCTCAATACCAGACACAACCACACTTAACATCATAATCCTCAAGATTCGAGGAGCTTACCCCGGATGAAATTGCACAAAACTCCCCTTTAACCCAAGCAGACACATAGCACGCTCACATAAATAGTTATACATGTTTTTATCGCAGTTTCACGTGCATAATTAATGGGCCTAATTAATACATGAATTTCGCCCGGATCCAAAATATCAAAGTCAATATTCAAGACATGTAATTTCCATATATTTCATAGATCTAGAATTCATTCCTCGTGCGATTTCTCTAAAACTTTGAAGGATCAACTAGAGGCCCAAATAAACATCGGATCTCAGTTTATGCGCGATTCCTACAAGTTTTACCTAATTTTTCTCAAATTTTTAGAAATTAGATTTTCAAAAAAGTTAGCCAAATGCGACCTAAGAGGTATCAAAACATAGCGCTTACCTCGGGGAGTTCAAATCTAGAATCTAGGGAAAAACTGACGAATGAAAGGTCGCTGATTGTCATCGCAAAGCTCGTGGCAACAAATCCCCTTTTCTCTCTCTCTCTCTCTCTCTAAGATATTTTTAGTAAGTTTTTCATGAAAAAAATTTGAAGCTTATCTATTTATAGGCACGGCTTCTGAAAATTACGGTTACCTCCACGAGTTTTCAAAACTTTTAATTATCTCCCAAAATGTCTTAAACGTCCACTTTATTATTTCATGAGTGAAAACTAAAATGTATAAAAGTTTTCGTCTAAGTTCCGTTTGGGTCCAAAATAAGGATCAAAAACTAATTTCTATGGAATCTCTATACCACCTACCTTTTAAACAACGTATCACTCAGATTCTCACCAGAGTGTTCAAAACAATCTAAAATAATACCACAAATAGCAGAAGTTACTCTACATAGGTAAATTTACTATTCACAAAATACCAGATATTTCAAATAACATTTAAATCATATAAATGTCATTTAACCATGCCAATGCATCATGAATTACCACATTCCCGTGTCTTCACCGATACCTCACCGTTGACTCACAGTCAACTTCATCTCAAATTTTTAATAAACATTAATAATTCCACAATTCAAATATGATCACTAAAATGAATGCAAACTTCGGAACGGGTGTGACAACTCTTTCCTCCAAAAAGGAAGTTTCTCCCCAAACTTATACTTCACGAGTCAAAAAGATACGGATATTCATCCCTCATCTCTTCCTCATTCTCCCAAGTAGCTTTCTTGACTATATGACTTCGCCATAATACTTTCACCATCGGGATTGTCTTTGTTCTCAATACTTGCTCTTTTCGATCTAGAATCTCTACCAGTTGCTCCACATAAGTCAAGTCTTCCTAAATCTACAACGGTTCTGGCACTATGATCTTGTTCATATCCGTCATACAATGTCTTAGCATTGATAGATGGAAACATTGTGCACATGCTCCAACTCCGACGAAAAAGCTAATCGGTAAGCCACTAGTCCCACTCTCTCTAGGATCTCAAAGGTTCCTATGAATCTCGGATTGAGCTTTCCTCATTTCCCAAATCGGACAATGCCTTTCGAAGGCAATACTCGCAAGTATACAAAATCTTCTACTTCGAACGTCATCGGTTGTTGCTTAGAGTTGGCATAGCTCTTATAACGACTTTGAGCCATATTAAGTCGCACCTGAATCAACTTTACCTTCTCAGTAGTCAACTGTATTATCTCAGGTCCTAACAACTTTCTTTACCCAACCTCGGTCCAATAAATTGGCTATCGACACTTATGCCCATACAACGCTTCATACGGTGCCATTCCAATACTTGACTGAAACCCGTTGTTGTAAGCAAATTTGATTAATGGTAAGTGCTTCTCCCAATCACTCCCAAAATCCAGTACATAAATTCTAAGCATATCTTCCAGAGTCTGAATCATACGCTCTGACTGTCAGTCGGTCTGAGGTTAAAATGCGGTACTGAAACTCTGCTTGGTACCCATAGCTTTTTGCAAACTTCCCCAAAATCTCAACGTAAAGCTACTATCACGATTTGATATAATCACTATTGGAATCTCTTGTAGTCTCACAATCTCAGTTACATATTACTTCGCTAACTTGGAAGGCTAAGTCGTCTTAATTGGTAAAAAATGCGCTGATTTCATCAACCTATCAACTATAACCCAAATCTTGTCATTCTTGTTGAATGATCGTGGAAATCCAGAAACAAAATCCATTATGATCTCATCCCATTTATACTCTGACACTGGTAATGGCTGTAGCAACCTTGCATCTACTTGTCTTTCTACCTTAACTTGTTGACATGCTGAACATTCAGACACTAACTTGGCAACTTCTCATTTTAAACCTCTTCACCAAATTTTTTGCACAAGTCCCGGTACATCTTGTTACTTCCTGGATAAACTGAATAGTTAGTGTTGTGAGCCTCCTCTAAAAGTCGCTCTTTCAATTCTTTTACATTTGGTATACATAATCGGTTCCCAAGCATCAATGCTCCTTGTTCTAAGGTAAAACTCGGTTGTTTTCATAAAGGTATCTTGTCTATCATTTTACACAAGTAGAGATCATTAAACTGTTCTGCCCTGATTTCATCAATAATGTCTGGGTGAGCTATGATCGTCATCATTAAGCCACCATTGGTTTTTGAGATTATATCTAATTCTAAGCGTTCCATCTCCTTTACCAATTCTTTTTGTTGGGTTTGCTCGTCGGCTAAATTCCTTGTCATCTTTCGGCTTAAAGCATCGGCTACTACATTAGCCTTCCCCGGATGATACTCAATCGAAGGATCGTAATCCTTCATCAGCTCTAACCATCTTCTCTGTCGCATATTCAAATCCCATTGCGTGAAAATATATTTCAAACTCTTGTGATTCGTGAATCTCACACTTCTCCCCGAACAACTAGGGTCTCCAAATTTTCAAAGCATGAATTACGGCGGCCAATTCAAGATCGTGAGTCGGATAGTTTATCTCATGCGTCTTCAACTGTCTTAATGCATAGGTAATAACCTTCCCACCTTGCATAAGTGCACATCCTAGACCCTGATGTGATGCATCACTATAGATCATAAACCCTTCGATTCTGGATAATATCGTCAAGATAGGTGCTCTCGTCAATCGCAACTTCAACTCTTAAAAACTGTCTTCACATTCCGAACTCCATTCGAAAGTAACTCCTTCCTCATTAACTTTGTCATTGGCAATGAAATCTTCGAGAAATTCTTGATAAAACGGCGATAGTATCTTGCTAATCCCAAGAAACTTCAAATTTTGAATACAGATGTCAGTCTCTGCCAATTAGATACTGCTTCCACTTGTGAGGATCAACTAAAACTCCGTGTTTGTCAATCACATGACCTAGAAAAGTAATGCTAGGAAGCCAGAATTCACACTTCTTCAATTTCTCGAAAAGTTATTTCTCTCGCAATCTCGAAAGTATCAATCTCAAATGATTCTTGTGCTCTAACTCACTTGGCAAGTAGACAAAAATATCATCGGTGAACACTATCACAAATTCATCCAATTAATCCTTGAAGCCTTGGTTTATAAGGTCCATAAATGTGGCTGATGCATTTGTAACTCCAAATGGCATGACTAAGAACTCGTAATGTCCGTAGTGCATCCTAAAGGCTGTCTTTTGAACATCTTCTGCTTTCACTTTCAACTAATAATAGCCCGATCTCGAATCTATCTTTGAAAACACTTGTGCCCCCATGAAGTTGATCAAATAAGTCATCGATTCTCGGTAATTGATACTTATTCTTGATTATCAACTTGTTTAGTTCTCGATAGTGTACACACATTCTCATAGAACTATCTTTCTTCTTTACAAATAACTCTAGAGCTCCCACACGGCGATACACTAGGTTGAATAAAACCTTTGTCAAGTAATTCTTATAGTTAAATTTTTAGCTCTTTCAACTCCATGGTTGCCATTCTATTTGGTACTTTTGATACGGGTCTTGCGTCTGGCATTATCTCAATAGTAAACTCAATCTCCCTCTCAATAAGAACATCTGGCAAGTTAGCTAGGAAAACATCCGGATACTATCGCACTACTGGAATATCTTCTACTTTCAATTCGATCGCTAAAGTATCAATTATTGAACATAGGAATCTCTGACATCCCTTTCTCAATAACTTACCTGCTCGGATAGCTAAAATCAAATATGGTGGCGGTGTAGCCCCACTTCTTTGAAAACAAAAGTTCCTATGCACCGGTGATCAAAAATTAACTTCTTTTTATTCACAATCTATCATGGCTAGTTTAACAGATAGCCAATCCATTCATAGTATCACGTCAAAATGGTTCACAACAATCGGTATAAGGTCTACAGTCATCAACTTCCCGCCTAGTTGGATTCCACAGTTCTTGTATACTATGGACTTTACTATGGGCTTACTAAGAGGTACTGCAATAGATAATTCATATCCTAAATGTGCTGACTTAACATTCAAATGTTCAACAAAGTTATACGATACAGACAAATGCGTAGATCCCAAATCAACGAGTATGCGTGCTAAGTGAGAACATATAAGCACCATACCTGGGACCACTGTATCAGTAGCAGGCACGTCTTCAGGGTTCATCTGAAAAGATCTCCCCTACATTTGCTCTATCTCCGGTCTCTTCTCATTTGACAGTTGAGGCTTCGAACCATTGGAAGCCATAGAACTAGTCCCTTATTCAGGACGCTTCCTCAGATAATCCATTGCTCGATGTCCCAAAGTACCACAATCAAAACACTTAAGTTGCATATAGGATGCAGAACTTGCACTGTTTTCACCTTTAGTTCTATTCTGGGAGTTACTTAGAAAACATCGGCTAGTGTGTGGTCGATTACACTATGAGCACTACGGTATATTACTTGGTATCCTTCTATAATCACCAAAACTAGAACTAGAACCTCGGGCAAACGGCCTCTTAAACGATCCACCTTGGTTTCGATCACCACCCTCATTACTTTGCTTGCCTTGCTGATGCTGTCTAGATCTTTCCATCCCACTTTCGGCAATAAGCGTCGTTTGTTGCACTATTGCGACGGTTGAATGTTCATACGTCTCTACCCTCAACTGAATATTCTCTCTTAACCCTTCCTTAAATTTCCTTGCTCTATCCTCCTCCTCTGGTATTGAACCTTTGCCAAACCTTAGCAGTGCATTATACTTGGAAGTATACTTAGTTACTGTCATATCTCCCTGCTTAAGGTTATCAAATTCTCTCTTTTTTGCGTTGTGAGCAACTCGCAAAAATAGTCAGCATATGAACTCTACCTTGAACCCTTCCCAAGTAATCGGTGCCCCTTTGTCCAAAACATTAACTCACCAGTTCTGGGCTTCACCCCTCAATAATGTTAGGGATACATGCTAAAAGCCATGCTTTATGTAGTTGATTTATTATTCATTTAATAAAATCAGTTACTCTATTTTTATGAAAATCTGTGTGGGCAATGTTTGTATTATATTATTTATTTAATATTATGCATGTGTGTCTCTCATTCTACATAGTAGGTGGTTTGGTGTGTAGAGTTTGGCTTACACATGGAAGATCAGACCATCAGATATTGTAGAATGTAAGATTTTGGTTTAAAGTCTTAGATAGGATTGGACACACCATCGGTAGGATTGCAGCATGGTGTTGTAGTAGGTTTGTCTTGACTATGGAAAACAGTATAGTTTCAACTCACTATGCTGGTACACTTTGTGTATTAAACAGGACCGACTTGGGGTAATTATCTTTATACTGACTTATAAGATAATTAATACCACATGGCTATTATGAGTGCTTATGCTCTAAATCCTAAGTTAATTTGTAGACACGTGCATTTGATATTTACACTTTGATCCCTAAAAGGGTGAGATCCTTAAATGGGTCAATATCTCATTGGATTGGGTGACAATATTGATCGTGTGGTGGATATAAATTTATGTTGGGATCCATGTCTCAATTTTGGGATTGATAGTATCCCCTTGAGAAAGCTTATAAGTTTTGATTGTGTCAAACCCTGCAGGTGGATTTTGTATCCGACATATCAGATAAGTTAATTAGAGGATCTCAAGGAATTTTAAGAGATTAATTAAATATGATTGTCAGTAATTATATTTCATTAATGGGTATATGTAATCTTAACATGGGGAGATAATAAGCATTTAATAACATGCAGCTCGAAATATATTTTTAAGATAAGGGTAGGAGTGCAATTATAATTCTGTAGTGGTATGAATTATAATTTATGGAAATAGGAATCTGATTTAGTTCGAATTGGGGTTTCCTAATTCCATAAGGAAGCCTATTCCTTATTGACTTCTTATGGTCCCTATCATAGCCTATATATATGCTGCTTGGGCTCTCCTCTCAAGTTACATTTTTCCATCAAGAGTATTATAACTCAGAACAGAAAAGAGAGCATAAAAGAGGGAGAGTAGAAAACAGAAAGGATTTTGATAGAGCCCACACTCAGTTTGATATTCTGGCAGTAGAGGAATACGGTAGATGATCGTGAGCTCTTATGGTGCTCGTATTCTTGATTCATCTACTACAGCAATCTATTTTGCAGTTCAAGGTAACCCTAGTTCTGCCCTTGTAGGGTTATTATAGCTTTCACGTAAATTTTTACAGTACCAACTTATACACGCTGTCAATGAATTTTGGTAACACAATTTTCCTAACCGTGGTATCAAAGTAACATTGATTTTGCATATGGGTTGGACGCAACCATGTTGTCCAGTAATACAGATCTTATGCATGCATTGATGGATGGATAGAAGGTAGATCTCTGCTAACCCTTGTTTTGCAGCGTTCTTATTCCACTATTATGGTCACTAGTTTTGTGTGACTGGATCCCACGATGGTTTTATCCGTGGTTAATATTACTGTTTGATATAGCATGTGAACTCTTTTATGGAGGTATAGGATTTATATGTATTGGATCCCACGCTTGATTGATGCGTGGTTAATTTACTGCAAATAAATAGCATGTGAACTCCTTCATGGAGGCATAGGGTTTATGTAATATATCTCAAGTAAATCCGCGAGCTGATAGGGCAGCTCAAACCCCGTGCGTAGTGGTGACATAGAGCTAATCGGGTTCAATGAAGATTTCTTTAGAAGAGTTGCAGCTTGACCATAATAGTGGGGATTCCTATTTTATTGTGGTTTCCTTATTTATGTGTGATTGGATGATTATTATTGTTTCATGTTTAATAAATAGGACAACATAGATAATTGTTCCTAGACTTATTTCAGATGTCTAGCTGCATGTTCAATTTATATTAATTTAAAATTATGCACAACTGCATGTGTATTTAGAAATAAAACTAATTCTATATTTTGAAAACATAAGTACTTATTTTCTAAAATCATGAGAATAGAATAATTTTATTATCTACACGTGTGTTTCACAAGTAAGGATGGACTAATCTATGTCAAGTATTCTATTATTTTTTATTAATTAAATCAAAAGTTTTTTTAAAAATTTTAACTCTCAAAATATATTTTTTTTAAAATTCTAAGTGGTAGAGAGAATTTATCAAGTATAAATCTCATGGTCTCCATTACTGGTTTGTAGATGATATGATTAATTTTGTGTGATGGCTCTAGTACCATCCTCCCCATCGGATACAGTTGATCATGGAATCATCAGTACAAACTTCTTTAAAAGAATGTGTTGGGTGATTGTTAGTTGATGTTGTCAACATCAAGATATGAAAAGTGTACTTTACTTTTCTAAAGATTTGCAGCAGCGAAAGTAAAGGTCGAACCCACAGAGATTGATGAATTTTTATCCTTTAATTACTAAAATCTAATCTATTTAATTATAAGAAAATCGGAAGTTTGGTTGGTTTAGAATTTGATTATTACTACTAATTTAAACTATAAAGTAAACTATGAAATTATGGAAATAAAGTCCAGAATTAAATCTAAGTAAACTTGTATGCTTAATTGAAAATTGGTTTAAATATGAGTAGATGAGATCTAGGATTACAAATCCACCACTAACTATGCATCAGGGGTCTATACTTCATATTCTAAGTTCTATGTTTGGATAGTTATGACCTATCGTAGCTATAAGCACAATAGTATCGTCAAGAAGATATTGTTAGTTCAATCTAAGCATAACCCATCTATGGTTCACATGAATTATCTAACTATAATTAGGGTGTAGCATAACTCATCTTTCCTAAGCATGAATTATAAAAGATGTAAACATCACAATCACATAAGCACCATTATATGTAAATACTCCTATCAATCACAGAAATCAAGGACTATTGAGTTCAATAAGTATAAGGAAAAATCTAAGACAAGAATAGATCCAAAATACTCTTGATTATTAACATTAAAAACTGATTATAAATAATTCACCAACATACAATCACTACCCAATACATGAACAATAAAATAGCAAAGCATAGAATCCCCCTTTACATCGCTAGGGTTTCATTGAAACCCTAGATTAGGAGTTTAGTTGCACATGGTGGATGAAAGCATGAAGATTGATTTGGTGGAAGCCATTAGAGACCTCCAAACTTGCTCTTCTACTTCCTCTTGCCTTCTCAAGCTCTCTATGAAAGAATGTGTGTAACCCTCAAAACTTATAAAAACTAAATATATATAGAGTTTACAAGGAGTTTTTGGAAGCTTTTCTATCCCGAAACTAACTAAAATAGCTATTATTTCCAATCCGGACGTCATTAAGCAGTTTCGTTTGCACATAATTCTTCAGTATAGCATATTACGCAACTTTGATTTTTGTACGGATCAAGCGAGCGGGCCGCGCGAGCGCGTCATTTGGCAGGTCGCGTGCGCGAATCGCGCTAGCGAATTCTGGGATCTCGCGCGAGCGGGTCGCTCGTGCGAAGGGCTTTTTCCAGCTTCTTTCTGCCTGCTTTTTCACCTTATTTAATCAGATCTCCTTGTTTTCTTCTAAAACCTGACAGAAAATGGAAAATAAAGTAAAACTACATAAAAACAGGATAAAAACAGCTAACAAATGTGAATTAAGGCGTATAATTAGGATTTGTTCTCTCCCGATCACACCCCCAAACCTACATTTTGCTAGTCCTCGAGCAAAAAGAATAAAACTACTAATAAAAGTCCTACTCCATTTTCGTATGGATAACGATTGCACTTAGCCTGTGCAACAAGCCTTTTAAACCTCTAGGTGTCCCTAGTCGGACGAGTGAAGTCTCGTGAGGGTTCTCATTAACAAGTCACCCACAACCATCTTTATTAACTTGTAAAAGTAAAAATTTTATTCAATTATAAAATACTTCAATGTCAACATCCTTCTTTTATAAAATCAACTTCAAATGAAACCTTCTACATCATCAAGAGTAAAACAATCGTATGCCTTCCTACATTATGAAAAATAATCCGAAAACATATATCACCAGAATCAATAGACTATATCGAAGACCCGCATGTGTGTGAAATAGTAGTCAAGTGGATACACGGCAACTATGAACTTGGAATATAAATCAGATGACTATTTAGTGATGCCTCGACTACAAATCTCACGTTGTAATTACACTCTAAAATAAATTCACTTTGAAACAGGTGTAAGCACTCATATGTACACATACGCGAGGAAGAATTATTGTGCAAAACCAATAAAACTCGCATATAACTTGGAACAACGTACGACACGACAAAAAATACGATAGTCTCATGAATAGATATTGATCGTCAAGTAAATATTATTACTACCATGCTTATACTTCCTTTTTCTATCGGTTCTATTTTCACATCATGTTTCCATAGAATCAACTAGGACTTTATAATGGTTGTAACGTTGGTCGAGGGTTAAGGTTCAGAAAAGAAAGGCAAAAAGGAATTCAAAGAGTCCGCAAGTACATAGGAATAGCCTTAACGTGTAATACAAGGGCTTTACCACAACGACTAGTTATTTCACTTGTTTTTTCTTTATCTCCTTCAAGAGATTCATATCTTTTTTTTTCTTTTTTTTTCAACTCCTTTTTCAATATCTATTTTCTTTTTTATATACTTTCTATACTTCTTTTCTTTTACTACTCAATACATCACTTTTTCTTAGTCGTTTATTAGCCCGATTTCTTTATGAAAAATTATTCTCTAGCTACTTTTGGACATGGGTTAGGTAACATTTAATAGTGGCGAACTCCATATCGGAGTAGGTAAGATAATAGGTGAACAAAGAAATGGCTTAGTTAAAGGCCCAAAGGGTTAACAAGGGATAAAAAATATTTGTATTGGGTAGGCCACAGGTCAAAAAGGTGTATTAGAACAGATAGCCTAGTGCCATTTCCTAGAGTCACATGATTCTTCAATGTCACGATATCAAAGGAAATAGATTTTTTTTTTAAACATGGTAATTATAATACTAACTCGACTTTCAATCAAACAGAAGAAATAATGAGACTAATCAACGAAATAATGCGATATGTCAAAGAGATTCGATAATAATAAGTTTAAAACCCTCAAAAGGCTGAAAGGCTCAAAAACTCACCAGGTTTTAGTTTCCACAGTATTACTATTTAGAAATCCAAGTTATATTATAGTTCAAATGTTACTATGTATCCATATGACTACGTGCCATGCAACAGTAACTATGCAAGTATAAGATATAGAACAATGATTCTAAGGATATATAGATCTCAAGACATACCTTCATAGATTCGGTAGACATCAAATTACATACTCTCTAAATTCCAAAATTTCAACGAAATCTAATTACATAAAGAAGTAACGCAACATTGAACGATATTAAGAAACTATTTAAGAGACTTTTTTTTTATATGAATAAAAGAAATAACGAATGAACGAAATAAAAAATATTCTGAAGTATTCTGAAGTACTAAGAATAAAATGAAAAAACAAAACTACTATACTAAACTAAACTACTATACTAAAAAAATAAAATAAACGAATATCCATATACTCCCCCAAACCAAATCACTGCATGTCCCCTATGCAGGTAGGAACATGACAATGACATGGATGTAGTCCTCATAGCAGATCACCAGAACATTCACACCCCGAAACACGTCCGAAGGAGGTCGCACGTCGGAATGAAAGTACCAATCGACTAGCTCCCACTCCGGATGCGTCGCAGGATCAAAAGGTGGTCCCATCTCGTCAAAAGCATCCTCGGTAGTCATATCTGGAACCACATCTACCTCAGTCTCCTCACTAGTACCTAGACCCAAATAAATCGCATCATCCTCAGGACCGGAATAAGGCGCAAAGAACGAGGCAATATCTTCGGGAGACCAATCAGGGTGACCCGGACGTTGTCGAACAACGTCCGGCACATACTCAGGGAGATCCCTATAGGGATAGGTAACCTCAGATATAGGTAACTCGGTCGAAATCAGAGCAGATGATGAAACGGCGGCTAAACTGGGAGGAATGTCCTCATCGTCATCCTCAGTCGAGGAATCACCCGAATCAGAGGAAGAAGAGTCAAAAGACGTCGGCGGAGCACCATAAGGGCTATCTATAGCAGTAGGGTCATCGCCAAACAGAGCATCCTCGTCGGAAGAATCAGAATAGATAGGAATGAGCATACGAGGACGACGACGATTCCAGCTGGGACAACCGACTGGACCGTAGGACTTGGCTACCCTAGGACTCGGTAAGGTATCAGAATCGGAAGTACTAGAGTCGGAATCATAACTCGACTGACTCGGGGACCTATCAGGTGAAGTAGGAGGAGAAATCGGATGGTCTATGCTGTGAGGATGTAAAAGAGATATGAGGGTCGAGGTAACTATACGGATATCGGAAAAACAAAAGCCTGAAACCAAAAATTAAGTCACAATTTAACTTTATTAGTTTGAGTTATTAAAAGTAAAAAAACTTAACGTTACTATTTTCTTGAATGTGTAGCCGTAATGAATTCAAATATTAAACTTAAGCAATGTAGGTTTGAATTTAAATAGAATTCTGACAGAATTACCCCCAAACCTGAACCTAAGAGATTCCTGTTATAGTGCAATGGGTGGTGAAATTGCTATGCAATATGAATTCAACGACAATTGCTTCCAATGAATAAATGAAGACATTATAGAACCAAGCATGAAATTGAAACGACAATGAATAATGACGTTAATGTTGTGACTAACTAGAAGCAACAGGAATAACACAACCATAAACGAGAAGCAATAAATGCAAAATGATATAATTACAAACCAATAAAGCAAAAGCAAACCAAAAGACAGAAAGTAAACTAACCGGTCAAAGCCGGGTACAGCAAAATCCTAATCATAATAAACAGAAAGACAAAAAGTAAAAGCAAGAAATAATAAAAGAATATACAAGTCTTAATGTCTGAGAATGTCTAAACTACCCACCAAATACATGAAAAATAAAAAAATATATGTCCCATCACTCCCCCCAAACCTGACCTAGTCATTAGCTCCCGCAATCAGAACCAGCTCCAACCCCGTACTCCCCTGACCTGTAGTACCATCACCATCCCCATCACTATCACTCCCATCTCCATCATCTCCATCGTCTCCATCATCTCCAGCCTCCTCCTCCTTACCCTGCACCTCTCCCTGCTCCTCAACTCCCTCCTCGGCCACCTGATGTGCCTGTCGCAGAAATGCCGACTGGTAAGCCGTCTCTCCCTGAGCAAGAATGTCCTCCAGCTGGTCAGGATAATGAAGCTAGAAAAAGGATCGCATGTAGAACTATAAGCGCAGCGTCTCACCGCGGAAAGCACAAACGTCCCCATACGTCCAAGCGTAAGGGGTATCCTCGGGAGGAGGTGGACGCTGTGCTGCTTGCTTACGTCGGGCCTGGGCCTGCTCTCAGGCCCTCCTAACCTCCAGATCTAGGTGATCCAAGCTCAACTTCTAATCAGCAGAAGCGAACTCTGGGATATGTGCATCAATGGGCTCATCGGCTGGAATAGGAAAGGCTTTAGCTCGGAGAATAGCAGTGATAGTGCGAGGGTAGGGCAGAAGAAGCTTAGAATCGATGGAGTGGTCAATGGCATGGGCAGCAAGACGCATGCCCTCCATAATGATAAGGCCAGGATGGAACCAGTTGCTGCGGTAAACAGCGTGGAGGGCATGGTGAATTTCCTTGGTCCGTTCCTACTCATGACCAAGGGGGTACAGGTTTCGTTTAAAGACATGGTCGACGAACCACATCTGGCGGGGCATGTGTGATCGTCGAATAGATTGCCTTGACCCAGAGCGTCCGCCACACATGTCCTGGATAATGTGTATGAAGGAGTGGGCTTTGGATAGGACATTTACTTTTGCTACTTGATATGAATGGGAGGGGAGTTGTAGGATTTCAGCGATGTTGTCTGGGTTGAGGGTAATGTCGTGGCCATCTATGGTTGTTGACAGAAAAGCGTGCTAGCTTAGGGATTGTTTATGGTAGCGGAGGTTTTGGTAAAAGAGGCAGACAAAGCGGGGGTAGCTGATTAGATCTGGGTTTCTAAAATAAAGTTGTGGGGCCAGCTTACGGGAGACTAGATTGCTATGGCCCCACTTCGTGTCTTTATCAGACGCGAAGTACTCAGCGTCTATAGCGGCCTCATGGTTGAGGCCGCGGGTGGCGTACTTAGGGCTTAATTCATTGGGGTTTGGGTCGTCTAGGGGAGGTGGTGGTGGTGGGCCGGTTTGTTTTTCTTTTCCTTTTGATCTTTTCTGAGGCGGTTGGGAAGATGAAGCGGATTTTACAGTGCGTTTTGTCATTTTGAAAAGAAAGGTGTGAAAATTTTAGAAAAAATTTGAAAATGCAGGCTTTAAAATTGGTCTATGCCCAGAAAAAGAAAATGAAAAAGGGGTGGGGGAATGGGTCTCCTGCAAAGAAAAACGTCCCGGCAAGGGACACAATCAATATACAGTTTAACAGTTTTAAAGAAATTGGGGTTCACGGGGGAACACCCAGTAACTGTGAGAAGAGCCGATCCCTTTCCACCCACTGTCCCAACAAGGCCACACACTTTGTGGCAAGTCACGGGGTACTTGCCGCGTGTTCAGAAGACAATGTAAAGAAGTCTATAAGTATCACAAAGATCTAATTTCATTAAATCTTAGGATGGAAGTGAATGCTTAAGGATATTCATATTGGATTGTATACATATTTATAAGCGATTAAGAGTTTGAGAAATTCTGAGTCAACTGCGAAATTACCACAAACACGAGTATTAATGAACCACTGAGTATAGACATGTAAGTGCGCATGGATTTGACGTCAAACTCTTCCTGATTATACCTATAAAGTACCCTGAATCCACACATTGTGTATAGAATTTCCAAGTTTAAATTGTAAGAATACATTACAAGGTATACCTGCAGTGTTTGTAAGTTGGAACGATGATCAACAATAGACTTACTAAGCTGATTTTGTATAGGGACAATTACTTATAATGCGATAGTGACATAGTTTCTAAATTTGGGCTTAAAATTTCAATGTTGTCGTAAAATTCGTATGAACACAATGTAAGGGATCCAGGGAATTTCTGGATTAAAGTTTAGGTATAACCCTAACTATGATTAGGGCCTCACTGGGCAAGCAGGGTTGAATATGTGTGGGCTAATGTGTGCGAGGGTATGAATTCAGACATATTTGTCGATATGTACATCCATATCACTATAATATATGGATCTAACGAAGAATCTGTAAAGATTTATAGATGTACAAACAGGTATACGAAGCTCTAGTTTCAAACCCTAAATAGAATTAGTGGCATCTAAAGCAAGGAGTTAGGGTGGGTGAAAACTGAAGGTATACAAATTTCTATGTGTATGTGAATTTATGTGTGTATATGGATCCAAATTTGTATATACTATCATTAGTATTGTCAAAATAGGGGTTAGGTTTTTGAATCTTGGGGGGGGGGGGGAAATGTGAGTGTGTTAATAATCAACTTTGTACATAATCTCAGTGTATGGATATAGATCTGGGGATCTCAAAATCCCTAACTGTGGAAATCCTAACTTCTGGCCCCCCTAATTGCAAGCCTTAAGATAGTGTGTCAATCGAGGGTGTGAGAAATTCAATCCCATTCCAGGTATATGTGTGATTAGAGTTTTCGAAATTAGGATCCAGGGTTCATGGGTTTGAGTTAGGGTTTTACGAACCCCCAAATACACAAATCCTAACTTTTATCATGTGTGTAGACACAAACCCGAACCTGGATGTATCTGTGTGTGGGTGTGTAAAGCTTTGTTTTCATGGATGTATGTACATAGAGTATAGATATATGCATGTATCTATCTAAACAAATATATATATATACCTATATATATAGAGAAGGCACGCCGCGAAGGGACGCCGCGATTTGTGGTAAAAAAAACTAGCGGTGGCAGCAGTGTATGATGGTCCGGCGGCAGCTCGTGGTGGTATGGTTAAGGTGATGACGGCCGGTGGTAGGTTGTGGTGGCGAGAGGAGAAAGAGAGAATCGCCGAGAGGGAGAGGTAGACGAAGAGAGAGAGAGAGAAGAGAGAATTTGGAAAAATTAGGGCTCAGCCCCATATTTAAAGGAAAGGCATCCTCGTGCGAGCGGTCCGCTCCAACGAGGCTTCGCTCACGCGACTTGAAGCGCGAGTAAGAGTTGAGGCTTGCTTTTTATAGTTTTGATAAAAAATTCTAAGTCACAACTTCGCTCGAGCAGACCGCTCCAGCGAGGATCCTCGCGGGCACGATTTTAAGCGCAAACAGAAGTAGATGCTTCTTTTGAGAAGCTAAAAGAAATTTTGTCTAAGGGGCAATCTCGCGCGAGCGGACCGCGCGAGCGATGTTTCGCGCGAACGTGCCGCGCGCGCGAGATATAAGCTTCTCATTTTTCTTTTCTGTTTCCTTGTATAAATGTTCTATAATTTCAAATTTTCATCTTTTGGGTTTTTAAAAGCTCAGACACTGGCCAAAAACTATTAACTAGTGTTCCAAATTGAAGAAAATTCTAACTAAAGCTTGGGTTGCCTCCCAAGAAGCGTTAAGTTTTACGTCGTTAGCTCGACCAATGCACGTGCTCAGTCTAAATAGATCGGATCTACCAGATCTATAGATTCGATTTCTCTTTCGTTTGTGGCCACGGTTCAATACAGCTTAAGCCGTTGACCATTTACCTTAAAGGGTGTTCCACCGTTTGTATCTTGGATTTCAATTGCCCCATGCGGGAACACTTGCGTTATTATAAACGGACCGTCCCAACGGGAACGTAACTTTCTTGGAAACAACCTTAATTTTGAATTAAACAGCCAGACTCGTTGTCCAACTTCGAAATTCTTTCTTACAATCATTTTATCGTGGAAAGATTTAGATCGTTCTTTGTAGATTCTCGAATTTTCATACGCTTCCTTTCTCAATTCTTCGAGTTCTTGCAATTGAAGTTTACGATGACATCCTGCCACTTTTATATCTTGGTTAAGCATTTTTACGGCCCAGTAGGATCGATGTTCGAGTTCCACCGGTAGGTGGCACGCTTTTCCAAATACTAGTCGGTAAGGAGACATTCCGATAGGAGTTTTAAAAGCAGTACGATATGCCCAGAGCGCATCGGTCAGTCGTTGTGACCAATCTTTACGGTCCGGTCGTACCATTTTTTCTAATATACTTTTTACCTCTCTATTAGACACTTCAACGTGTCCTTGGGTTTGCGGATGGTACGCGGTTCCTACTTTATGAGTGACGGAATATTTCCGGACGAGTGCTTCGAAGTAACGATTGCATAAATGTTTTCCCCCATCGCTTATAATTGCCCGTGGCGTACTGAATCGACAAAATATGTTATCTTTTATAAATTGAACCACAACTTTATGGTCGTTGGTTCTCGTCGCCACTGCCTCCACCCACTTAGAAACATAGTCGACCGTGACTAAAATATATTCGAAACCACAAGACGAGGGAAACGGACCCATAAAGTCAATGCCCCACACATCAAATATTTCTATAATAAGGATTGGGGTCATGGGCATCGCGTCACGATGTGACATGTTCCCTGTTTGTTGACAACGTAGGCAGTTCTAACAGAATTCATGTGCGTCTTTAAACAGTGTTGGCCAATATAATCCACTTTGGAGGACTTTAGCGGCCGTTCAACGGCCTCCAAAGTGACCTCCGCATTCTAGAGAGTGACAAAATTTTAATATGGATTTGAACTCACTTTCCGGAACACAACGTCGTATAATTTGATCAGAACAGTGTTTAAATAACAGTGGGTCGTCCCAGTAGTAATGTTTAATTTGAGAAACGAATCGATCTTTGTCTAAGCGAGACCACGTATTCGGGATATGTCCCGTAGCTAAGAAATTGACGATGTCACTGAACCACGGACGGTTTAAGGTAGATAAGGCAAATAATTGCTCGTCTGGAAACGAATCCTTTAGAGGGGTAATATCATTAGATTCTACAAGAATTCGTGACAAGTGGTCAGCTACAACGTTTTCGGAACCCTTTTTATCACGTATTTCATAATTAAACTCCTGAAGGAGTAAAATCCATCGGATTAACTTAGGTTTCGTTTCTTTCTTATTCAATAAATGACGTAATGCGGCGTGATCGGTATAAACAATAACTTTTGACCCTAAAAGATATGATCGGAACTTATCCAGGGCAAACACAACCGCTAATAATTCTTTTTTCGTAGTCGTGTAATTCAATTACGCGTCATTTAGTGTTTTACTCGCATAGTAAATTACGTGAGGGATTTTATTAACTTTTTGTCCCAAAACGGCCCCAACGGCATAATCGGAAGCATCACACATCAATTCAAACGGTAATGACCAATCAGGGGATTGGATTACCGGAGCCGTGGATAGTAAGTTTCGCAACGTTTCAAAAGCCTTCAGACAGTCGTTGTTAAAGACAAAAGGAACATCCTTGGCAAGCAGATTGCACAAGGGGCGTGAAATTTTACTAAAGTCTTTGATAAATCGTCTATAAAAACCGGCATGACCTAGGAAGGAACGGATCTGACGAATGGATGATGGCAGTGGAAGTTTGTCTATTAACTCAATTTTTGCTTTATCAACCTCTATACCTCGCTTGGAAATAACGTGACCCAAGACTATTCCCTCTTGAACCATAAAATGGCTCTTTTCCCAACTTAATACCAAATTTGCTTCCTCGCATCGGGCGAGGACTTTTGTAAGATTTTGGAGGCATTCATCAAATGTAGATCCGAACACTGAGAAATCGTCCATAAATACCTCGAGAAATTTCCCAACCATGTCCGAGAAAATTGCCATCATACACCGTTGAAAGGTTGCCGGTGCATTGCACAAACCAAATGGCATACGACGGTAGGCAAAGGTTCCAAAGGGACATGTGAACGTCGTCTTTTCTTGATCATCAAGATAAATGGGCACCTGGTTGTAACCAGAGTATCCATCTAAGAAACAATAATAACTCTGACCGGACAGACGTTCTAGGATTTGATCAATAAATAAAAGAGGGAAGTGGTCCTTACGAGTCATCGAATTAAGTTTCGATAGTCAATACATACCCGCCAACCAGTAGTTTGACGGGTAGGTATAAGGATTCCTTTTTCGTTTGGTACGACCGTGATACCTGATTTCTTTGGGACAACCTGAGTTGGGCTGACCCAATTGCTATCAGAGATCGGGTAGATAATATTGGCATCTAAGAGTTTTATAACTTCCTTCATAACCACTTCTTTCATGTTAGGGTTGAGACGTCGTTGCATTTCCCTAGATGGTTTAGCATTTTCTTCTAAATTTATTCTATGCATGCAAACTGACGGGTCAATTCCTTTTAAATCGGCGACCGTCCATCCAATCGCCTTTTTATGATTACCTAGAACCTCGATCAACTGTACTTCCTGAATTTCAGTTAAATTTGACGCGATTATAACCGGAAGGGTTGCGTTAGATCCTAGGAATGCATATTTCAGCAAATCCGGCAACAATTTGAGTTTGAGTGTTGGAGGACACTCAATGGATGGTAAGGCTGGTTCATGTGCAAGAGGCGGTAAAGCTTCTATTTTAGGTTTCCATGGAAGTGCATTGGTCATGTTTACTGATTCCAATAAAGTATTTACATTTTCAATATTTATGTCAATGTTGAAATCATTAAAATTGAAATGCGATAGGCATGCTTCAAAGGCTTCCTTAGTCAACATAAAAGGCGCTGCCTCTTCGACTAATTCGTCTATTAAGTCTATGGCATAGCAGTCTGCCTCTTCATCCCCTCTATATAGTTGATTAGATGCATTGAAGACGTTAAGACACACGGTCATGTTACCAAAAGCTATATCCATCACACCAGTCCTACAATTAATAATCGAATTAGTCGTAGCTAGGAAAGGGCATCCTAGAATGACTGGGACTTGTTTACTAGCATCTAGGACGGGTTCGGTGTCTAGCACGATAAAATCGACCGGATAATAGCATCTATCAACTTTGACCAATACATCTTCTACTACCCCCCGTGGAACTTTAATTGACCTATCGGCTAATTGTAAGGTGGCCGCAGTCGGTTTTAGTTCTCCTAAACCCAAATGTTCATATACTGAATAGGGGAGCAGATTCACACTCGCTCCTAAATCAAGAAGGGCCCGGGGAATGTATTTATCACCGATGTAACAAGCGATGGTGGGAGTACCTGGGTCCTTGTATTTTAGAGTGTTGTTATTAAACATGGAGCTAACCTTTTCCGTTAGGAAGACTTTCTTAGATAAATAGTTTCTGGACTTTCTCTTCTGAGTGCATAGATCCTTTAAGAATTTAGCGTACGAAGGTATTTTCTTAATAGCGTCGAGTAGTGGAATATTAATCTTTACCTCTTTAAATGTCTCAAGAATATCTTCCGGGCGTGTTCCCTTTTTCGAGAAGTGCGTTGGAACATCCACGCTTGGAGGGAACGACATTCTAAGTACATAATTTGATGGATTTGTCGCTTTAGATGTATTAGGTACCAAAGGAACAGGGTCCTTCGTAACCTTATCGTTATCTCCATCTTGTTCCTTACTAATTCCTTTACTCTTATCTTTTTGAGATTCGGGAGGAGGTATAATCTCCTCTGGACGTTCAGTCGCTCTAGTTGACACCGCGTTAACTTGATCACTCGCCGAACTCACCTCATATTGTCCCTTAGGGTTTTGAATCGGTTGACTTGGTAGCTTTCCCTCATTACGACGATTTAAGGTATTAGCAAGCTGTCCCATCTGGGATTCCAATTTAGCTATTGATTACGTGTGAGAGTTAACAAGTTGCGATTGTGATTGTGACTGAGCTTCTAGGTTTTTTAACGATGCCAACACGCTCTCTTCGAAAGTTTTATCCCTAGGAGGATTAGTGCGGAAGGGAGGCTGTTGGTATTGATTTTGTTGATTTTGAGGCTGCTTATACTGATTAGATTGTGGCCTATACGCATTAGGAAAATTCGTCGTATCGGGTTTCGAATACGGTTGCTCACTATTAGAGTTCCAAGAAAGGTTCGGGTGAGATCCCCATGTCGAGTCCGGTTTATAACCCGCGGGGTTATAATTGGGTCGTTGGAACTGTTAGACAGCATTTATATGTTGCTCTACAAATTCCAGGAACTGGGATGCGGATGGACATGCTAATGTTGAATGTGACTAATCTGAGCATAACTGGCATACTTCAGCAGGAGTAGGTGGGCCTTGCATGCGGCCCATCATCATAAGTTGGTCCATTTTTCTATTTAATTCTTGGATTTCATATGAATGATTAGACTCAACTTTTGCCTCTCTCTTTGGGTGAGGTAGAAGATGTCCCTCAGGTCGTACGGATACTGCTTGGTGCATAGAGTTTTCACTTAATGTTTCATATATCTTCCATGCTTCGTCGGCACTCTTGTGGAGGAACGTCCCCGCACAAATAGCGTCAACAGTATTTCGAACGGCGGGAATTAATCCCTCATAGAAGACTTGCACCAGCTGCCATTTGGGTATCTGGTGTTGAGGGCAAGAACGTAAGAGTTCTTTAAACTGTTCCCATGTATCATAAAGTGTTTCCCATCTTGGATTGTAAAATTAGTTATTGATTTTCTAATCTGATTCGTTCTAGTGATGGGGAAAAATTTTTGTGGGAACGCAATCTGCAACTCATCCCATGTTCTTATTGAATTTGGCTCCAAAGATTGGAGCCAGTACTTCGCCTTATCTTTAAGTGAAAACGGAAAAAGACGCATTTTTAACTCATCATCTGTTAAGTTTTGAATCTTTAAAGTCGCACAGATACCCTGAAATTCACCTAGATGATTATAAGGGTCTTCTTTAACACGCCCGTGAAATGACGGAAGGAGCGCAATAGTTGATGATTTGATTTCAAAGTGGGCTGCCGTCACTTCCGGTAAAGCAATACACGACGGTGGTGTGTAGGCGGTAGGAGTAAAATAGTCCTTTAACGGAGGTGGTGGGGGTATGTTAAGATTATCCCCATTATTCTGATTGTTTCCATTATTCCTATTATGTCCAAAATCGGCCATAGGACTAGGTTCAATTTTTATCGTTTTAGTTTTTCGTAAACGGTTAAGGGTACTACGGATTTCCGATTCAAACGAAGATGACGGTTCCGGTGTGGACTCGTCGTCTAACATCAACCGAGCTCTCGCAGCTTGTGTTGATGACCTAAGGACTCTAAGTGTGTGTTCAAGTTCGAGATTAAGCGGATTTAATTTAGGTTTAGTTGAACGAGTTCCAAACATAAACTAAGGACTGACTCAATTAAAACAAAAATAGGCTACGCTAACGACCAAGCATGCAAGCACACAAGACTAATATGATGCATGACATTATCCTGTAATGCAATGACCGCGTCAAGCCCAGCGCCCTGGGTTTCCTAGCTAATGCAATGCTCACTCCACACCTACCCTAATGCAAGTATTGCGTCCCAGCGCCCTGACTTACAGTGGTTCGATGCGAAATTTAAATAATGGATTTACTTGGTGATTTTAAATTGATTGCAAAATTTTTTTTTTCTTGCAGGTCCGCGTAAGCTCTGTTGACGTGCATAGCTGATCCACTCGATTGTGCTAAAATTGATGCTTTAAAGTCTGCAAACAAGGATAATTTTAGCGACTCAATAATGAAATTAAAAACAAAGAAGGTAAAATAGACACTAATATTTACTAACTAAGTAGATTATGATTCTAATAATTAACGACAAAAATTATTTCAATCCCCGGCAACGGCGCCAAAAATTGATGTTGTCAACATCAAGATATGAAAAGTGTACTTTACTTTTCTAAAGATTTGCAGTAGGGAAAGTAAAGGTCGAACCCACAGAGATTGATGAATTTTTATCCTTTAATTACTAAAATCTAATCTATTTAATTATAAGAAAATCAGAAGTTTGGTTGGTTTAGAATTTGATTATTACTACTAATTTTAACTATAAAGTAAACTATGAAATTATGGAAATAAAGTCTAGAATTAAATCTAAGTAAACTTGTATGCTTAATTGAAAATTGGTTTAAATATGAGTAGATGAGATCTAGGATTACAAATCCACCACTAACTATGCATCGGGGGTCTATACTTCCTATTCTAAGTTCTATGTTTGGATAGTTATGACCTATCGTAGCTACAAGCCCAATAGTATCGTCAAGAAGATATTGTTAGTTCAATCTAAGCATAACCCATCTATGGTTCACATAAATTATCTACATATAACTAGGGTGTAACATAACTCATCTTTCCTAAGCATGAATTATAAAAGATGTAAACATCACAATCACATAAGCACCATTGTATGTAAATACTCCTATCAATCACAGAAATCAAGGACTATTGAGTTCAATAAGTATAAGGAAAAATCTAAGACAAGAATAGATCCAAAATACTCTTAATTGTTAACATTAAAAACTGATTATAAATAATTCACCAACATACAATCACTATCCAATACATGAACCATAAAATAGCAAAGCATAGAATCACCCTTTACATCGCTAGGGTTTCATTGAAACCCTAGATTAGGAGTTTAGTTGCACATGGTGGATGAAAGCATGAAGATTGATTTGGTGGAAGCCATTAGAGACCTTCAAACTTGCTCTTCTACTTCCTCTTGCCTTCTCAAGCTCTCTATGGAAGAATGTGTGTAACCCTCAAAACTTATAAAAAACTAAATATATATAGAGTTTACAAGGAGTTTTTGGAAGCTTTTCTATCCCGAAACTAACTAAAATAGCTATTATTTCCAATCCGAACGTCATTAAGCAGTTTCGTTTGCACAGGATTCTTCAATATAGCATATTACGCAACTTTGATTTTTGTACGGATCGCACGAGCGCGTCATTTGGCAGGTCGCGCCCGCAAAATCGCGCGAGCGAATTCTGGGATCTCGCGCGAGCGGGCCGCTTGCTTGAAGGGCTTTTTCCAGCTTCTTTATGCCTGCTTTTTCACCTTATTTAATCAGATCTCCTTGTTTTCTTCTAAAACCTGACAGAAAATGGAAAATAAAGTAAAACTACATAAAAACAGGATAAAAACAGCTAACAAATGTGAATTAAGGCGTATAATTAGGATTTGTTCTCTCCCGATCATTAGTGTAGGTCACCTCTCCATCAGAGGTGTTCATCACGGAACTCTTGACCTAGAATTAAGTGATGGTATACACTTAGCTATAAATAATAATAGCCTCTCCATCTGAGTCACTATTGTTATTTATAGGAACAAAGCAAGTCAACAGTTTAATTTTACTAGGCAAGGTACATCGTCTGGATAGTAAAATTGAAAGGCAATGGCCTGAACAAATGATGGATAGTATATGGCTTCCCATCGAGTCATACTATTCACGGTGTATCAGGTTGCTGGCGAATTCTTTTCAAATATGGTAGAGGGAACCAATATTTTCACCTCGAATCCGCAGTAATTTTTTTCCCAAACATAATTATTTATATTGTGTGATCCTCAGGCTTTCAAATGGGTTCTTTCAATCCACTCGATGTTATACTTAAAGAAAACAAACTTACTAGACCAAACTATATAGATTGGAAAAGGAATTTGGATATTGTGTTAACTGCTGAAGAGTACAAGTTTGTGCTTACTTAAGAATGTCCTGAGCAACCTGGTGAGGGGGCAACCTTGGCTCACAAGAAATGTGTCAAGGCTGATGAGTTGGCAAGGCGTTACATTTTGGCATCCTTGTCGAATGTTCTGCAACATCAGCATTAGTCAAAGGCCAGTGCCTATGACATGATGGAGAGCCTCCGAGAGATGTTCGGGGATCAAAGTTGTACTACTAGGGAGGTTTCCATGAAAGACTTGATGAACATAACCATGGCTGAGGGGACGCCTGTAAGGGATCATGTTCTTAAGATGACATCTTTTCTTAATGCACTAGAGATCCTTGGAGCTGAAATCGACGGGGAAACCCAGGTCAATATTGTACTCCAGCCACTGCCAGAGTCTTTTAAGCAATTCTGCCTCAATTACAACATGAATAAATTTAAATGTACTTTGGCAGAGCTGCTTAAAGAACTCCAGACAGCTAACGGTCTCAACAGAAAGTTAGGGAGTGCTCTTGTGTTTGAGAAAGGTTCTGTTTCAAAGTCAAAAGGTAAGAAGAAAATGAAAAAGGCTCAAAAGAAAGTCGCAGGTCCTCCGCTAATCCAAAGGCCAAGAGAACAACTGGGAAAGCCTAAAGGCAAATGTTTTGATTGCAAGCAGCTAGGACAATGGAAGAAGCAATGTCCAATTTATCTCGCCATATAGAACAATCAAGGTAAATCTCATTTACTAGTTGTTGAATCATATTTAGCTGTCCGATCTATCGGTACCTAGTGTGTAGATATGGGAGCCACTGATCATGTATGCAATTCTTTGCAGGGGTTCCAGGGGACCAGGCAGCTAAGTGATGGAGAGATTTATCTATATATGGGAAATGCTACGAGAGTAGGAGCAGTTACAGTAGGAGATCTATACCTTAGTTATGGTAGAAATAGGATTTTAATATTAAGAAATTGCCTTTTTGTACCTTCTATTAGAAGGAATTTAGAGTCAGTTTCTACTTTAGTAAAGAATGGATATTCAGTTCATTTTAATAAAATAGTAGTCATTAAAGAAAATAAGCGTTTTATTTGTTCTGGTCAATTGGTGGATGATCTTTATATTATAAATCCTATCTTTCCAATACTACAACTTAATGAATTGAATAACACAAATAGTTTTCCATTTAAGAGAAAAGAACCTTCAAGGATGAAATAAACGCATCATTGGCACTTACGCCTTGGTCATATTAATTTGAAAAGGATTTAAAGACTGGTTCAAAACGGGCCATTAGGTTCATTGGAAGTGGAGGCACTTCCAGTCCGTGAATCCTACTTGGAAGGTAAAATGACCAAGAGGACGTTCTCAGCCAAGGGCTATAGAGCAAAAGAGCCGTTGGAACTGGTTCACTCTGATTTGTGTGGTCTTATGACTGTCCAAGCAAGAGGGGGATTTGAGTACTTTGTCACTTTCATCGATGATTACTCAAGGTATGGGTACATTTATTTGATATGGCATAAGTATGAATGCTTTGAGAAATCAAAGACTTCAAGGCTGAAACGGAGAAACATCTGGGTAAATGTATGAAGACACTACGATCTGATCGTGGTGGAGAGTACCTCTTGGGAGAGTTTAGGGAATACTTATTAAAGTAAGGGACTACATCCTAGTTGTCTGCACCCCGTATACCTCAGCAGAACGGTGTAGCAGAAAGAAGGAACAGGACTCTCATGGACATTGTAAGATCTATGATGAGTTATTCGAACTTACTAATTTCCTTTTGGGGACACGCATTAGAGACAGCTGCATACATTCTAAACTTGGTACCATCTAAGTCAGTACCTACTACTCCCACAAATTGTGGACTGGGCGAAAGCCTAGTTTATAGTATGTTCATATCTGGGGTAGTCCAGCACATGTGCTGAAAGGGAATGCAGAAAAGTTGGAATCGAGAACAAAAGTATGTTTCTTTGTTGGGTATCCAAGAGGAACTAAAGGTGGTCTATTTTATAGTCCTAAGGATCAGAAGGTTATTGTTAGTACCAATGCCACATTCTTAGAAGTGGACTATGTTATGGACAATAAGCCCAGAAGTCGTATTGTTCTAGAGGAAATGAGAGGAAAGACACTGACACATACTTCTTCGATACCATCGGTACCAGAAGAAACACCACAAGAAAGAGTTATCGGTATTCTATTACCTCATCATAGTGGAAGGATTATCGAAACTCGTGTAGATCTTGAACCAACCATTAACACGCAGGTTCCTGAACCAATACAGTATGCAGATAATGGTGTATTAGGTTTAGAATCTTCACAACAAAATATCAATGATACACAGACACAGGTTGTGCCTCGTCGTAGTGGGAGGGTTATTATTCAACCTGACTGGTATATGTTCTTGGGAGAGTCTTATGACCTAGTCCCTGATGAACAAGGTACTGATCCCTGTAACTACAATGAAGCACTCCAAGATAAAGATGTAGATCTTTGGCAAAAGGCTATGAAGTCTGAAATAGAGTCTATGTACTCCAATCAATTCTAGGATCTTATAGAACAACCCAATGAAATAAAACCCATTGGATACAAGTGGATATATAAGAAGAAGAGAGGAACAGATGGTAAGGTAGAAACCTTTAAAGCAAGGCTTGTTATGAAAGGGTTCACTCAAAATGAAGGAATCGATTATGAGGAAACTTTTTCGCTGGTGGCCATGCTAAAGTTTATCCGGATTCTCTTATCCATTGGTGCACATTTCGATTATGAAATTTGGCAAATGGATGTCAAGACAGCATTTCTTAATAGGAATCTTGATGAGTTCATCTATATAGTGCAACTAGATGGGTTCATCGTGAAGGGCCAAGAACACATGTTGTGCCAGCTTAAGACGTCAATTTATGGACTTAAGCAGGCATCTAGGTCTTGGAATATCTACTTTGATCAAGCAATCAAGTCTTTTGGTTTTGATCACTGAGCAGATGAATCCTATGTGTACAAGAAACATGATGGAAGCGTGCTGGTGTTCTTAGTACTATATGTGGATGATATCTTGCTAATCAAAAATGATGTGGGGGTATTATCTTCTGTAAGGGTATGGTTGTCTAGTCAATTCGATACGAAGGACTTGGGAGAAGCCAGTCATATCCTAGGGATAAAGCTTATGTGATATCGCAAGAATAGGATGTTGGGCTTGTCACAAGGCACTTATATCGATAATATTCTTGCTAGGTTTAGCATGCAAGATTCCAAGAAGGGATTCCTTCCCTTCAGACATGGAATTACTCTATCTAAGGATCAGTGTCCTAAGAAACCTGATGAGATAGAGAAGATGAAGGCAGTTCCTTATGCCTCGGTAGTAGGAAGCCTAATGTATGCTATACTATGTACTAAACCTGGCATCTGCTTTGCTGTTGGCATGGTTAGTAGATATCAGTCTAATCCAGGGCAAGAACATTGGACTGCGGTGAAAAATATTCTCAAGTACCTGAAAAGTACTCAAGACTATATATTAGTTTACCAAGAAGACAGTCTTGTACCCATTGGTTACACAGATTCTGATTTTATGTCAGATAGGGATTCCAGAAAGTCTACCTCAGGATATGTGTTTACCCTAAGAGGTAGAGCCGTTAATTGGAGGAGTATCAAGCAGTCATGTATTGCTGATTCCACCATGGAAGCTGAGTGTGTGGCTACTTCGAAAGCCGCTAATGAGAGCGTTTGGCTCAGAAACTTCCTTATAGATCTAAGAGTAGTACCTGCGGTACAATCGGCTATTATCCTTTATTGCAATAATAGCAGAGCAGTTGCTAACTCAAAGGAACCTAGGGCCTATAAGAAGGGAAAACACATTGAGCGTAAGTATCACCTGATACGAAAGATCGTGCAAAGAGGTGATGTTGAAGTGACCAAGATAGCATCAGCAAATAACCTGGCAGATCCTTTCACCAAGAGCTTACCGGCCAAGACTTTTGATAGTCACATAGAAGGGATAGGAGTGAGGTGTGTCACATCATGGCTTTGAGTCTAAGTGGGAGATTATTAGGGATATATACTAAAAGCCATGCTTTATGTAGTTGATTTATTATTCATTCAATAAAATCAATTATTCTAGTTTTATGAGAATCTGTGTGGGCAATGTTTGTATTACATTATTTATTTAATATTATGCATGTGTGTCTCTCATTCTACATAGTACGTGGTTTGGTTTGTAGAGTTCAGCTTACACACGGAAGATTAGACCATCAGATATTGTAGAATGTAAGATTTTGGTTTACAGTCTCAGATGGGATTGAGCACATCATCTGTATGACAGCAGCATGGTGTTGTAGTAGGCTTGTCTTGACTACGGGAAATGTTATAGTTTTAACTCACTATGATGGTATACTTTGTGTATTAAACGGGACCGACTTGGGGCAATTATCTTTATACTGACTTATAAGATAATTAATAGCTCATGGCTATTATGAGTGCTTATGCTCTAATTCTTAAGTTAATTTGTAGACACATGCATTTGATATTTACACTTTGATCCCGAAAAGGGTGAGATCCTTAAATGGGTCAATATCTCATTAGATTGGGTGACAATATTGATTGTGTGGTGGTGTGGACCGTCGCGAATGGAGGAGGAGGTCCTGGCGCTCTCCCTCGATAGTGTCCCGGGACGGATCCCAAGGAGCACACTTCAGGAAAAACTAGGACTTCCTCACGCGATCCTAGAGACAAAGAGTCGCCACCTAATTTTTATCGGGAATTAGGAAACCCAAGTTTGACTCGCCCAAAATTGAATAAGGTTACTCGCCCTTCATTACCAGAAACAAGGTTCGGGGGTCTTGGTACGAGAGGGGAAGGAGCCCAAGCAGGACTAAAGCACCCCCTCCTCGCCCTACCGAATGGTAGGCCTTGATTCAAATATCCTTGTTATTAATTCATAATAGATGTTGTTTCCTCAAACATACTAGATAGATATATACATGGCAAAAAGAAACATCTAATGAAAATCATTTCAAGAGACTAAATCAAGTAGAAAGCGGATGCTCATGCAATACAAGGGAGAAGTATACTCACAGTGGCTAGTCCCGCCCGGGACCGATGCAAATAAAGTAAACATGTCATGATATGCAAAGGGAACGAGAAGACTTACATTGGTTGACTCAAGCGGAGTCGCGAAAGCAAAAAGAATGTAAACGTGCAATGCAATCATGCAACAATCCTAGATAAGATGTCTCTAACAAATAATCATATAAACGGAGACTTATCCTAAAGGAAATGTGTCGTTGAAATCAAAGTTGTAAACCTAGAAAAATTCTAAGAGAAAGGATAAAGATAGTACATGATACATGGGCACTAAGCCACATGTAGACGAGGCAAACCACAAATCGAAGTCCGGGTCCGAGGCACTTAATTCTCTGCACTAATGCACCAAAGAATACCCAAGCATTGCAAAAATACAAGCAAACAAATGATATGCATGATAAACAAAGAAAACATGTCATCAATCAAATTTCCAGATTCAGCAACCTCTAATGAATCCTATCAAAAGTGGTCTTAAACATGAGCTGGATAAAAACCCTTTTACAGAAAGTTAGATACATGTCTTAGGGAACTTCTCCAAAAAGTGGGACCTCAATATCAATTTTATTGTTTGAGAAATAAATGTTTTGGGAACAGTGGATCAGGACTGTCCACTGTTCTTGAAAAAATCATAATTAAATCTACAAAAATCATATGAAGCTCTATTTGGTGTCAAAAGAAAGCTATTTCATTGTAGTATATGATAAAAATAAACCCATGGACATTCTGTAATCACAAGGTTTCTGAAAAAGTGCTTTAAACAGACTCTGTTATTCTGGAAATTTGGTATCATTTGACAAATGAATGCAAAACATAATAGAAGTATAATAGAAGTTCATGAATCATGTTAACCAAGTTGATTTAAGCTTTTGATCTCTCATCCATTTATCCTAGGTGATTTCTAAACCAAGTTTTATTCATCAATTGTTGTTGAGTGATCAAGGTGTGACCATTTTGTATACATAATCATATTTGTAATTAAACTTAGAAAATTCCAGAATAGTTGTATCAACTTTAAACGCTTAGAAAACGATCCTAACTCGATCGTATGCTCACGATTTTACATCGGCATATAGATATATGAGTTAGGAATCATCCCCAAAAAGCGGAACGTCGATAACTATTATAGATTTTCTGAAATTCAAGCACAAAGAGACGATGTTCAAATCTGTCAACCGATTTCTCAACAATTTCTAAAAATAGTGTATGAATCCTAAAAGCTCTCAAAACGGACCGGATGAAAGCTAATTCATCAAAGTTTACCCAGAAAATTTGAAATCCATCAAACTATGGGTTTTGATGGACCAAATCTAATGGACAAAACCAATCTGCTTTGCTGAATTTTTATCTAGTTCATTTTAAAGTGTGAGGAAAACATTTTAGTGATAGTTGAAGCTTATTAGAGAGATCAAACTCATAGATCAACTTAATTATCATGATTCCCAATCAATTTAGCCCTCAAGTTCTATGAAGAACTTTTAGATCAAGGATCAAAGGGACTTATAAATATCATGTTGGAGATGAAATTCAATAGGAATTCTAGGTAATAGGAATAATCAAGAGATAGGTATGAACATAGAAATCATCCTTCTCATAGATCATATTTCCAAACCATCATGGAATTCAAAATAGATATATGTATATATATATAATCATGTATGCATGAATCTAAACTAAAATTGAAGAATGAAACCAAAATTGAAAATCAAAGTGAAAAACAATCTCTAATTGTAAATTATCAATAAAAATCAAAGAGATTTGGATCTAACTATGTGAGTGTGTGAAGAACATGAGAGGAAGAAGATGAGTGTTCTAATAAGTAGAAATAGAACTAAGTTAGATCCAAATCTTATAGATCTATATATACAAAGTAGGAATTAGAGATGAACTATAGTGTTTACCTCTTGGAGGATTCTCAATTACAAGACCAAAATTGATTTGAAGATCTTCTTCTTCAAGTGTTATTCAAGTGTTCTTCAAGCACTCATCCATGGAAGTTGAGGGAGGCAATTGATGTTCAAATTGTGGTCTAATTAGCCTAAGTTAATCTAAATTCAATTCATAATTTTCTCTCTCTAGAATTCACCTAAATTGAAAGTATATTCAAAGTATACTTATCTCTCTTGTATGTGCTTCTATGTGTGTTTGTATCTCCAAGTATATTCAAGTGTATCTCTTCCAAGTGTCTAGTGTGTTAAGATGTGATCTCATATGAGATGTATGAGATCTTATATAGAGTTTTGAAGACTTAGCTCTTAAGTTTCAGGGTTAAAACAGGATTTTTAGAGCTTAAAAGAGGGTTAAAATGGCCATTTCGGAGCCTAAACGCAATTTCCAGGCAATTTCCTCGCAGTGGGAAGCTTCTAGAAGGGTCTGGAACTCAAAAAGCTCCGTGGAGGACACAAATGGAAGTGGCGGTTATGGTGGGACCCGCCACCCCCATACCCAAAACCGCCATTTACTATTTGGGTCCCTCTGGTCACCCACAAGCTCTGTTTCAAATTTCATGCGCACTGCTTTTCCAGATTTTTGTAAAAATGCTTTTTGGTGTCCGAAATCGTCCGTTTACGTACCGTTGGAAAGCTGTCAGGTTGAATTTCAGTATAAAAATATTTCCAGAGGTTTTATAATGAGAATTGAAGTCCAATTGAAGTCCGGAAGTCCTCCGGAACTTTCGTCGTCTTTTTGAAATCAAATGACGTCTTTTCCAAAATTGCTTTCAAATGTGCGTCGATTTCGAACTTTTCTTTAAAATTGAATCTCTGGATACCTAGAATACTGCGTTTAGAACACTTAATGTTCATATAACCCTGAGAGAATATGAATTCTGAGAGATGATTTTGACAAAACCGGGATTTATCCATGGAAAAGGGCTTTTCTGAGCTTGAAGTCACTTTCCGAAGTCCGATCTTCTGATTGTGTGGAATCCAGTACCTTCCACGGGGTACTTTTCATCATCGAATCCTCCAAGACGTTGTTCACCCTAAATCCTATCAGTGTGGTCAAAATTGGGTGTCTACAGTTTGCCCCTCTTTGGCAGAGCTTGTTGTGAACAACGTGAACTGCAAGTGAGTGCCAAAGCCTTGAAGGCACCCAAATAACCATACTGAGAGGTTTTAGGAAAAACAAAAAATTCGCAAAATCAAGAAATTCAAAATCAGAGAAAATCAAGAAATTACGAATGCAAGAATGCAATGCAATGCTGGGTAGAGGCGGCTAAGTTGAAGCTGATGCTGGTCGTGCTCCGCTGGAGCTGCCTACGTATCCTTTTCAGGAATCAGACCAGGGCGTAGTTCAAGCGCGCGAGAAGACGGAAAACAAACAAACAACAACAATGCGGATGAAATGCTCCTATCCTAGGATGCTGGTGCAATATGAAAACATGAAATGTGAAAGTGCTGGAGGAATCATCCTCAAGGGTTCCCTAGATGCAAAATCTAATGCAAAGGATGCAACGACTCTCTCTCACAGTCGAATATGCTAAAGGTATCTTGGATGATTCTCGAGGTTTTTGTCAAAGTTATTCTTCTGATCTTAAGGCTCGTAGGCGTCATCTGTATCCTGGACGACTCTTGAAATAGCGAAGTATCTTGGATGAATTCTGAGTCATGTCAAACAACTGGACGATTGCTGGTGTAGAGTCCTTCTGCTGGGGACGATTACTGATGTAGAGTCCTTCTGCTGGGGACGATTGTTGATGTAGAGTCCTTCTGCTGGGGACGATTGCTGAAATAGGTCCTTCTTCTGTGGACGATTGCTGATGTAGAGTCCTTCTGCTGGGGACGATTGCTGATGTAGAGTCCTTTTGCTGGGGACGATTGCTGGTGTAGAGTCCTTCTGCTGGGGACGATTGCTGATGTAGAGTCCTTCTGCTGGGGACGATTGCTGAAACAGGTCCTTCTTCTGTGGACGATTGCTGATGTAGAGTCCTTTTGCTGGGGACGATTGCTGATGTAGAGTCCTTCTGCTGGGGACGATTGCTGATGTAGAGTCCTTTTGCTGGGGACGATTGCTGATGTAGAGTCCTTTTGCTGGGGACAAATCTTCTGAAACAGGTCTCTCTGCCGGAGACAAATCTTCTGCTCTTCTGAAACAGGTCTTTCTTCTAGACAAATCTTCTGTAACAGGTCTGGAAACAAGTCTTCTGAAACAGGTCTCTCTGCCGGAGACAAATCTTCTGTTCTTCTGAAACAGGCCCTTTTTCCGAGGACAAATCTTCTGTGGCAGGTCTAGAAACAAATCTTCTGAAACAGGTCTCTCTGCCGGAGACAAATCCTCTGTTCTTCTGAAACAGGCCCTTCTTCTGAGGACAAATCTTCTGTTCTGATGTACGGATTCTGAGAGATACACAAATTCTGAGAGATGACCCTTCTTCTGAGAGCAACCCACGGATACACGATTCTGATTTTGAGAGAAACCCTACATTCTGGAGGCAACCCTGATATGCGATGCTGAAAAATACATGATTCTGAGAGAAACCCTACATTCTGGAGGCAACCCTGGATACACGATTCTGATTCTGAGAGAAACCCTACATTCTGGAGGCAACCCACGATTCTGAGAGAAACCCTACATTCTGGAGGCAACCCTGGATACATGATGCTTGGCATAAACCTTGTATTCTGGAGGCGATTTTGATGCTCAAATTCTGAGAGATACCCTTTATCTGGAGGCAACCCGTGGATACATGATGCTTGCGAGAAACTTAATTCTGAAAGTTCTCTACTGGGGAGATCCTATGATTCTGAGAGATGCACGAATTCTGTTATACCTTGACAATATCTGGAAATTCTCTGCTTGAGGAGATATCTGAGGTTTCTGGGACGCGAGCACATATTCTGGAGGCCCTGCTGATTCTTTCTGAGACTCATATTGGTGCTTCGACCAACGCAATCATTCTTGCAACACGTCAGGCTTACTCTAACCCTTTCTGAACATCTCGCATTCTGACCCATCTTCTGAAAGTCCTTTCTGGATGTAATTCTCAAGCGACAGTAGACTCAAATGTCCATTTTCTAAGACAACTCATAATCAATCCCAAAACGACGGGAGTTTGCCGTTTCTCGGCCACTTTCAGGCTGCGGTGCCTTTGATCCTTTTCATCTGGGGGACTTTTCTTCAACTCTGAACGGCTTTTACCAAAATTCAAATTCCCATGGGTCCTTTAGACCAATTCCAACAAGTTTCGAGCACTCTTTATGCATCAAGATTGGACCAATCTGTGGTCAAAATAAATTGTGGGGTCAATTTGCAGAGAGTAGAGCTGGTTTAACAAAGGCACAAATAATATGCGGAAAATGCTGCTGAAGTGCATGTCAAATGCAGAGCATGATTAGTGTTTGATCTAAATCCAACTTTCTTGACGAGGCAGGCCTTCTTGGCAATTCATACATCTAGATCCCAATCTTAAAGCAAAACTCAAATCCTAACTCTTAGGCTGTTCAAGTCTCCTGATATCTCAATTCTGATCCGTGACTGATAGGTACTCAAAAGACCTGATGACTTTGACGTGCTTCATAAATCAATTTTAGCAGATATTCATGTAATGCATACAGATCTTGTCTCAATAACAGCTCAACTCAACATCCAAGGCCGGTCTTCTGATCGACACTTCATCTCGACTAGGTTTAATTGATGCAATAACAATGTTTGGAACTTCTACTTGTATCCACCTTCGGATGCTTTGAAAATTTTACAATTATAGATCACTTCGGACCCACACACTCGAGATCACAGACTAGACGACGACAGACTTGACCACGACAAACATTGACACAGGAAGATGACACACTTGACACTGAAATAGAAGTTTGGAGGAGACAACTCAACTTTGCCATTTACATAATGCGCATTTGTCATGTTTGACGTATCTTTTTGCTTTCATGTGCTCTTCTCATTTTATTGTGATAATACTCAGTTGATAAAATAATGCTTTGAAAATATTCCATATGGATCTCAATCAATCCTTTGCTTTTACCAAAAAGGTGCTTCGAATTAGTGCCTTTAGCTTATAGAATAAGAGACAATTCATTTCAAATGTTTTCAAAAATATACTTGACGGCTTGGGATTCGCTTATAATGTAGAAAGGGTATTGGCAAACGATGTTTGCCCCTAGTTGACAGGGATAAATGAAAGCTTGGGCAAACGCAGTTTGCCCCTAGTGTGGTAGTGATATCTTGAGGTTCTGGGCAAACTTTGAAAGTTTGCCCCTAGTTTGCAAGGTTCAGGGACCGAGAACCAGGGAAGCTCGCCTACTTATCCCCAAGTGGGAATCAGGTCCAAAGTAGTTCGGCTAAGTCTTGAAAGAAGGTATTTGAGATGTGGCTGAGTGTTTCAGGAGCAGTGACCGAACCGAGTAGGTTGCCTACGTATCCCCAAGTGGGAATCAGGTCAAGCGTAGTTCCTCGAATGCTGGAGGTTTTGAAAGAACAGGTTTTGAAAGAAAAGGCTTTTAAGCATAGTATCTCTTGAGACGGTCAATGTTGATTGGCTGATTGAACTCAACTCCATCTAGATCCATCAGGTATGCCGCTCCTCCAGAGAGAAGCTTCTTGATGACGTATGGGCCAACCCAATTTGGCTTGAATTTCCCTCTAGGATCGAAAACGGGTGCTTTTAAGGCTTTAAGCACAAGGTCGCCTTCCTCAAGTTTTCTTGGACGGACCTTCTTGTTGAATGCTCGAGCTATTCTTCTCTGATACACATGCACATGATCAATTGCGGCCAACCTTTTCTCATCAAGTAACATTAGCTCCTCATATCTATCTCTTAACCAATCAAATTCTGGAATCTCGGATTCTGCCACAACTCTCAAAGATGGTAGTTCTATTTCAACTGGGAGTACTGCTTCCATTCCGTAAGCCAATGAATAAGGAGTGGCTCCTGTAGATGTTCGGATAGATGTTCTGTATCCCCACAGTGCATACGGTAACTTCTCATGCCAATCTCGGTATGTATCAGTCATCTTTCTTAGGATCGTCTTCAAATTCTTATTAGCTGCTTCAACTGCCCCATTTGTTTGTGGCCTATACGGCGCTGACATGTGGTGCATGATCTTGTATTCTTCTAGTAGATCCAAAACCTCTTTCTGGAAGTGACTGCCATGATCGGATATCAACTCATGAGGGACCCCGTATCGGCAGATTATATTTCTTCTGATAAATCTGGCCACATCTTTAGCCTTCAATGTCGCATAAGACTCTGCTTCCACCCATTTTGTGAAATAATCAATTGCTACCAGGATGTATTGATGCCCATTAGACGCCTTCGGGGTTACTTCTCCAATAACATCTATTCCCCAAACTGAGAATGGCCAAGGGGTAGTCATGTTGTATAGCAGTGACGGCGGCACATACTTCATATTGGCATGGATCTGACATTTGTGACATTTTCTGACATATTCATAGCAGTCCTTGTCCATAGTAGTCCAATAATATCCTTGTCGGATGATCTTCTTAGCTAACATGTGTCCACTCATATGAGGACCACACACCCCTTCGTGAATTTGCTCCATCATCTTTCTCGCACTGTTTCCATATAGACATGTCAAGTTGAATCCATTGTAAGATCTCTTCAATAGACTTCCACCACAAATCATGAACTGAGCCGAGAATCTTCTTATGGCTCTCTTGTCTTTCTCGGAGGCGCTTTCCGGATATTCCCCATTTTCAATGAAGTTCCACACGTCGGTGTACCACGGAAGTTCTTCTGCTTCTTCTATTTCCCCAATCATCTCATAAGACGGCTTTTCCCTTTGTTCAATCATCAAAGGAGTTAGCTTTATCCCCACAGGAATCTCAATCATTGACGCTAAAGTAGCCAAAGAGTCTGCTAGCTGATTTTCTTCTCGAGGCAGGTAGAAGAACGTGATATGCAAGAAACGAGTTCGTAAAGAATCAAGATACTCATGATAGGGTTTTAACTTCTCTTCCTTGACTTTCCAATCTCCTCGAACTTGGGACATGATCAAATTGGAATCCCCGAATACATCAAGTTTCCTTACCTCCAAAGTCAATGCGGCTTCTAGCCCCAAGATACAAGCTTCATACTCAGCAGTGTTGTTGGTGGAAGTGTACTTCAGCTTAATAGAGAACGGGGTATGTGCTCCTTCAGGGGATACAAGGATGATCCCCACTCCATATCCTTTCTGGTTTGCAGCTCCATCAAAATACATTTTCCACACATCTTCTTTTAATTCCATCAATCCTTCGTCAGGGAACATGAACTCTCCTTCGTTTTCCAGATTTATCGGATGTTCTGCTAAATGTTCTGCGACAGCCCTTCCTTTAACAGATTTACTCGTAGCATGTATCAAGTCAAACTCAGATAGCATCAATGTCCATCGGGAGATTCTTCCGGTCAATGCTGGTTTTTCAAATAGGTACTTCAAAGGATCCATTCGGGAGATTAAAACAACAGGGAAGGCCAACATATAATGCCTCAGACGACGAGTGGCCCAAACCAAAGCCCAACATGTCTTTTCTAACGGAGAATACTTCAATTCGTATCCAGTCATCCTTTTACTTAAGTAGTAAATGGCTTTCTCTGTACGCCCTTCATCTCCTTCTTGGGCTAACATGCATCCCATAGCATTCTCTGACACGGATAAGTACAACAGCAAAGGCTTCCCTGACTTCGGGGGTGAAAGAACCGGTGGGTTTGATAAATAAGCCTTGATCTTGTCAAAAGCTTCTTGACATTGATTGTCCCATTCGAATTTCTTCCCTTTTCTCAACAAGCTGAAAAGCGGATCGCAAGTAGCAGTGAGCTTAGATATGAAGCGGCTGATGAATTGGATTCTTCCCAGAAATCCTCTTACTTCCTTTTCATTTGTCGGAGGCGGCATATCCATAATAGCCTTGATCTTTGTGGGGTCAACCTCAATTCCTCTCTGTGTGATGAGAAATCCCAGCAGCTTTCCGGTGGTAACTCCAAAAGTACACTTCTGTGGATTCAATCTCATTCTGTATTTCCTTAATCTTTCAAAGAACTTGGCGAGTGCTGTTAAATGCCCACTTCTTTCTTTGGACTTAACAATCATATCATCCACATAAACTTCTACCTCTTTATGGATCATGTCATGTAACAAAGTAGTAGCAGCTCTCTGATAGGTCGCTCCGGCATTCTTTAACCCAAATGGCATTACTCGGTAGCAATACGTCCCCCAGTGAGTTGTGAATGTAGTCTTTTCTCTGTCTTCGGGTGCCATTAAAATCTGATTGTACCCTGAGAAACCATCCATGAATGATAACAACTCATGCCCCGCGGTGCTATCTACCAGAACATCTATGTGTGGAAGCGGAAAATCATCCTTAGGACTAGCCTTGTTTAGATCTCTGAAGTCAACACATACACGGATCCTTCCATCCTTCTTTGGCACAGGAACTAATATTGGCTATCCATTCCGGATATTGGGTTACCATCAGGAATCCAGCTTTCAATTGTTTCTCAACTTCTTCTTTGATCTTCAAAGTCCATTCGGGTCTCATGCGTCTCAACTTTTGCTTAACAGGTTTTGAATTTGGAAAGAGAGGGATGTGGTGTTGGACAATCTCTGGATCGATGCCTGGCATATCTTGGTAGGACCAAGCGAAAACATCTTTAAATTCTTTTAATAAGTTGATTAGTTCATTGCTTTCTTGTGAAGTGAGCGTGGTGCCAATATGAACATTTTGTGGATTATCTTCATTATCCAAGTTTATTAGCAAAGTTTCTTCAATAATCTTGCATGCAGATTCATTTTCATTTTCAATTAATCTTTGCAAATCCTCAGAAATTTCAAAATCAAGATCATCAGACACAGAAGAGTAAGCAAAATCCTCGTTCATTTCATTAACATTTTTGGGTACATCAAAAGCAAAAGCAGACTCAACATCATGGCTCATATTGGCCTTTACAGACTTCCGGGGAAATGGGGGAGGGGATTTGTTGACTTCCGATTCTATCACCCAATTGTTCAGAGCTCCCTCTATTGGCTTGATTTCTTTCACATTTCCCAGTGCTTCTTCGGCATCCATCAGCATGTTCAGCTCTTCATCCATTAACATGTTCAAATCATCACTTGTCATCAGCTCAGCCCAGTCCTTCCTTTCTTTCTTGATAGGCGGAGTATACAAGAACGGATCCTCATAGTCGGAGAACTCATGTTTGAAGAAAATCTCAAATCCAGGCTTAATGTTCTTGGTAGCCGGATCATACCATGGTTCAGGGAACCCACAGAAGGGAAAGTCATCGCCTTCTTTCACGAAGTATCCATTCAGGATTCTTGGCCCAGAAACAACCATCGGCCCTTTTCCTTTTGTCATCTTCTTCTTATCTTCTTCAGTCAATTGATACCCAAGCCCAGATTTATCTTTCTGTTCGTGGAAGTTCGGTGGTTCAGTTATTCCTTGTTGACGACGACCTAGTCCCATTCCAGGAAAATAGTTCATCTTCCGCACCATATGAGCCACTTTAGGATTGGCATACTGGTCAAAGTACAATGGCATGACTTCAGGGATCCAATTCTGTCCCACTTCTTCTTGTAGATCTTTGGCAACCGGGTTTCCCTTCTCGAACATCTTTCTATATTCGCGTCCGGTGATGAACGGCTTCTTTTTCTTGATCGGAGTGATTTCTTCGCCCCAGACAGATGCATCAGGAAGTTTCTTCTCATAGCTGAGTCGATCCCAAACGGATTTCTTTTTCTTAGCTCCTTCATTTATCATTCCCACAAAGTTGAATCCTCCCAATTCATTTTCTTCTTCCGGTGTTTGGACTTCTAGCACAGGACCATGGCTTGTCCCTTCTTCTTTGATCCAGCTATCCCCAAAGATTGTTACCACATCCTCTTTCCAGATGAACTTGACTTTCTGGTGGAGAGTGGAGGCGACTGCATCATTCACATGTAACCACGGACGTCCCAATAGCAGATTAAAGCTAGCCGGAATATCAATCACTTGGAAATCAGCTTCTTTGTTTAATGGCCCGACTTCAATTTTCAACTTAATCATTCCCACAATGGCCCTTTTGGTGTTATCATAGGCCCTCACAGTTTGTGTTGATGGCAAGAGTTCTGAAATAGACAACCCCATTCTGAGAGCTGTTTGGAGAGGACATACATTCAAGGCTGACCCATTATCTACCAAGCAGACCGGTACTCTATTCCCCAGGCAATGTACAGTGATGTAGAGAGCTCTGTTGTGGTGTGCTCCTTCCGGCGGTAAATCTTCATCTGTGAATGTGATTACAGGCTTATAAGGCTTTGAAGAGATCATGTTTACTAGATCTTCGGGAGTAGTATTGACAGAAACATCCAAACGATTGAGAGTATCGAGCATGGCCTGCCTGTGTTTGTGAGAGGTCATAAGTAATCCCCATACTGAGATCCAAGCTTGTGTTTTCTTCAATTGCTTTAAGATTTCATCTTCTTCTTCGCTCACGGCTCCTTTACCAGCCTCTTTTGTTTTGACGACTTCTTTCTCATTCCATGTTTCTTTTCCACGATTTTCTAACTCATGAGGCTTGAAATGACGTCCGGAACGGGTCAAGTGGTTTGCTTCATTGGTGATCCAGATAGACTCAAGTTCTTTGGCTAACTTTTCGGTGCCAATAGTGATTTTCCAAACAGAATCATCGGGGATTATGGTATTATTAACGGAATCATCCTCATCATCATACCACCAATCTTCTTCTCCTTCCATCATTGCAATAAGATCGTCATCTTTGATTTCAAGGTTCTCGACAGGCTTTAGCAATTCTTCTATCGGCTCAGTGCTTTGTTTCTCGGTGACTGCTTCTATGGGCTTTTCTTCCTCATACCAGATCGAGTCGTCGGTGATGGCATTGGGATCCCACCATTCAATCGTAAGATTTCCGTTGGCTATTTCTTCTTCAAAAGCCAGTGCTTCTTCGACCCATTCTTCCTCTTCCATATTCCTCAAGATGCAAATTGCAGCGTCTTCCGGAAGCTGAACATCCATAGCTGGTTGATTCGAGGATGTGATGTAGATCTTTGGGTTATAAATCTGAGATCCTTCTTCTACAAAGTTAACATTTGGCATGTTCCCTTTATGATTAGGGAGAGGATTCTTCTGAACATTTGGCTGAGAGGGAGGAGGGGAGATGACCCCTTTTTCAATCAAGTCTTCAATTTCATGGCGAAGTCTCCAGCATCTATCTGTGCTATGTCCACGGCCTTGATGAAAGTCACAAAAGAACTCTGTTTTGAAACCCGGTGGAAGTGGATTTGGCTCTGGTTTAGGTTCCAATTTCTGCAAGTACCCTTTTTCTATCATTCTTTCAAGTGCGGTGCTTAGTGGCATCCCCAAGTCGGAAAATTCTCTTTTCTCTCTCGACTGTTTCTGATTTTGACTTCCTCTTGCATTAGCCATACTTCGACGCTCTTTCTGAAAAGGCTGAGGAGATAGTGTGTTGACGTCAGCAGACTGATGATAGACTGGCCTTTCTGTCTTTCTGTATCGATTGCTCGTGTTTTCTTTCTTGATCTTTCCATCTCTAATGGCATCTTCTATCAAAGTTCCCACATCAAACAGCTGTTCGAAACTCACAATGGACTGAAATTCTAGCCTTTCCAAGTATTCGGGCTGTAGATTCTTGATGATCATTCGGACCTGATCTTTTTCCGCTGGCCTGCTAGTCATTTGAGCAGCTTTAGCTCTCCAACGAGTAAGGAAACCTGCGAAGGATTCCCTATACTCTTGTCGGGTGGTTTCTAGATCTCTTGCAGTTACATCAAACAACTGGTTATATGAATATTGAGCCACGAAAGCTTTGGCCAATGCCTCCCAATCTCTGGTTATGGCTGGTTCCAACGTCAAGTACCATGAAAGTGCTGCTCCACTCAAAACTCTTGGAAACAATAGAGCGAAGAGGTCAGATTCAATGCCCATAGGCTGCAAAGTTCCTACATAAAGCCTCAGATAGCTCTTCGGATTTCCAGTTCCATTGAAAAATTCAATATGCGGCATCTTAAACTTCTCTGGGAGTTTGGTTTTTGGAGCGTCACACAACCCTTCAACATCGAACAAATACTCATCCACCCCTTTGCTCTTTCTGATCACACTCTCTAGTTTGTCGATCTTGGCCAACTTGTCCTGAATTTCCTGATCTAGCTGAACCTTTGGTTGAACTGTCTCCCCAAAATCTTCTTCTTCATGATGCTCTGGAGGTGGTGGTGGTGGATTAGTTAGCTGCTCAATCATTCTCATCATAGTGGCTAGTTGTTCTCGATTCTGCTCCCTGCTCTGATCCAAGGCAGCTTGCATTGCGGCCAATCTGGCTTCCATATCCGCTTCGTATGTCATATCTTCAACCTTAGTCGACTCGGCTGTTCCTTCTTCTAACCCTGATCTGATCAAACGGCTGTTCGGAGCTCTGACCCAGAAAGGAGTACAACTTTTCGGTCCTATCTTTTCTTATCTGGTTTATTTAGGGATTTTCAAATAATCAGGTATCTTTATTGCAAAAGAATTTTTCAAAGAATGATATAAGAAGGTGGATTTACAAAGATGGAAATCATAAATGGAAAATCATTTCCTTTTTCAAAAACATTTTTCTTAAAATCAAAAGAAATCTTTTCAAGCTTTCAAAATTCTGAGGAAAACAAAACTTTTTTTTTTTAAAGGTATATTAGAGGCGTCGCACTCGTGAGTCGTATATGCAATGCTCGTGTAGTGCATGCAATGCAGATGAAATGCAATCTAATCTAAATGCAATGCACCTTAATCTAGCTTAGACCTAGCATATCAACACATAAGCACATAAGATTCCTTGAGTATGCTAATCACCCTACTAATCCAATCATTATCCAAGGATTTTGAGTTTTGAAATTCTTGATGGTTCATGTTTTCAAAATTGAAATTTTTCATGAAAATCTTTGAAAGAGATGGGGAGATTTGTAATTTTCAAAAGAATTTTTGAACCATCAATGCTTGTGGTGAGAAATCATGATTCTTAAAAATTGAGGTGGGAATTTTGAAATTCTAAGATCTGAGAGGAAGATTTTGAAATTGAATCATCATGATTTCTTGAAGACCAAAGTAAAATTTTTTTTTTTTGAAATTCTCTAAAATCTAGGAGAATTTGAAATTGAATCATCAAAGTGTGATCATGATTTCTGGAAATAGGAATTTTGAAATTCTCTAAAATCTAAGGAGAATTTTGGAAAGATTTTGTGAAAGTGAATCTTAAAGCAAATTTTCAAAAGGGATATTCTTGGAATTTTCGAAAGACTTGGGGTTTTTCAAAGAAGTGCTTATAATTTCAAAAATTTTCAAAATTGTCCTCAAATAGTGATTGGATGTTCGGATAAAGACCATACTATCCTAGAGGAATCCACCATACAAGGTTTGATGATGCCTTCGCATACACGTCCTCATCATCCACATAATCCCTTACGGGCAAGCGCAAATAATTCATCACATTGTCCTAATCAAAGATGATAATCAAGATCCTAATTGAAGGGTTCTATAGAAACTATATGCAAAGGCCGGGTTTTAGTCTCATAAAGGGTCCATTAGCAAGCTCAACGGTGTGGTTGACCGCCTCCCCGAGGGCGTGCCGTTCACACATGAGCTCTATATACCGCACGCGGTACAAGGCTAACGGTGACTACATGCTACCAAAACTCTTGACAAATAGAGGAAAGAGGGCCCTCTATCTTCAAGGCAATGATTTCAAGCAGTCGCGGTGAAAGAACAATGCAAGTGCAAATGTAGGCAGAAACAACATGATTATTGAATTAATAACAAGGATATTCTTTGGCTCAAGTCAAACCCTCGAAGAACAAGAAACCATCGGTTTCATGTTCAAATCCCCAGCAGAGTCGCCAGATTGTGGACCGTCGCGAATGGAGGAGGAGGTCCTGGCGCTCTCCCTCGATAGTGTCCCGGGACGGATCCCAAGGAGCACACTTCAGGAAAAACTAGGACTTCCTCACGCGATCCTAGAGACAAAGAGTCGCCACCTAATTTTTATCGGGAATTAGGAAACCCAAGTTTGACTCGCCCAAAATTGAATAAGGTTACTCGCCCTTCATTACCAGAAACAAGGTTCGGGGGTCTTGGTACGAGAGGGGAAGGAGCCCAAGCAGGACTAAAGCACCCCCTCCTCGCCCTACCGAATGGTAGGCCTTGATTCAAATATCCTTGTTATTAATTCATAATAGATGTTGTTTCCTCAAACATACTAGATAGATATATACATGGCAAAAAGAAACATCTAATGAAAATCATTTCAAGAGACTAAATCAAGTAGAAAGCGGATGCTCATGCAATACAAGGGAGAAGTATACTCACAGTGGCTAGTCCCGCCCGGGACCGATGCAAATAAAGTAAACATGTCATGATATGCAAAGGGAACGAGAAGACTTACATTGGTTGACTCAAGCGGAGTCGCGAAAGCAAAAAGAATGTAAACGTGCAATGCAATCATGCAACAATCCTAGATAAGATGTCTCTAACAAATAATCATATAAACGGAGACTTATCCTAAAGGAAATGTGTCGTTGAAATCAAAGTTGTAAACCTAGAAAAATTCTAAGAGAAAGGATAAAGATAGTACATGATACATGGGCACTAAGCCACATGTAGACGAGGCAAACCACAAATCGAAGTCCGGGTCCGAGGCACTTAATTCTCTGCACTAATGCACCAAAGAATACCCAAGCATTGCAAAAATACAAGCAAACAAATGATATGCATGATAAACAAAGAAAACATGTCATCAATCAAATTTCCAGATTCAGCAACCTCTAATGAATCCTATCAAAAGTGGTCTTAAACATGAGCTGGATAAAAACCCTTTTACAGAAAGTTAGATACATGTCTTAGGGAACTTCTCCAAAAAGTGGGACCTCAATATCAATTTTATTGTTTGAGAAATAAATGTTTTGGGAACAGTGGATCAGGACTGTCCACTGTTCTTGAAAAAATCATAATTAAATCTACAAAAATCATATGAAGCTCTATTTGGTGTCAAAAGAAAGCTATTTCATTGTAGTATATGATAAAAATAAACCCATGGACATTCTGTAATCACAAGGTTTCTGAAAAAGTGCTTTAAACAGACTCTGTTATTCTGGAAATTTGGTATCATTTGACAAATGAATGCAAAACATAATAGAAGTATAATAGAAGTTCATGAATCATGTTAACCAAGTTGATTTAAGCTTTTGATCTCTCATCCATTTATCCTAGGTGATTTCTAAACCAAGTTTTATTCATCAATTGTTGTTGAGTGATCAAGGTGTGACCATTTTGTATACATAATCATATTTGTAATTAAACTTAGAAAATTCCAGAATAGTTGTATCAACTTTAAACGCTTAGAAAACGATCCTAACTCGATCGTATGCTCACGATTTTACATCGGCATATAGATATATGAGTTAGGAATCATCCCCAAAAAGCGGAACGTCGATAACTATTATAGATTTTCTGAAATTCAAGCACAAAGAGACGATGTTCAAATCTGTCAACCGATTTCTCAACAATTTCTAAAAATAGTGTATGAATCCTAAAAGCTCTCAAAACGGACCGGATGAAAGCTAATTCATCAAAGTTTACCCAGAAAATTTGAAATCCATCAAACTATGGGTTTTGATGGACCAAATCTAATGGACAAAACCAATCTGCTTTGCTGAATTTTTATCTAGTTCATTTTAAAGTGTGAGGAAAACATTTTAGTGATAGTTGAAGCTTATTAGAGAGATCAAACTCATAGATCAACTTAATTATCATGATTCCCAATCAATTTAGCCCTCAAGTTCTATGAAGAACTTTTAGATCAAGGATCAAAGGGACTTATAAATATCATGTTGGAGATGAAATTCAATAGGAATTCTAGGTAATAGGAATAATCAAGAGATAGGTATGAACATAGAAATCATCCTTCTCATAGATCATATTTCCAAACCATCATGGAATTCAAAATAGATATATGTATATATATATAATCATGTATGCATGAATCTAAACTAAAATTGAAGAATGAAACCAAAATTGAAAATCAAAGTGAAAAACAATCTCTAATTGTAAATTATCAATAAAAATCAAAGAGATTTGGATCTAACTATGTGAGTGTGTGAAGAACATGAGAGGAAGAAGATGAGTGTTCTAATAAGTAGAAATAGAACTAAGTTAGATCCAAATCTTATAGATCTATATATACAAAGTAGGAATTAGAGATGAACTATAGTGTTTACCTCTTGGAGGATTCTCAATTACAAGACCAAAATTGATTTGAAGATCTTCTTCTTCAAGTGTTATTCAAGTGTTCTTCAAGCACTCATCCATGGAAGTTGAGGGAGGCAATTGATGTTCAAATTGTGGTCTAATTAGCCTAAGTTAATCTAAATTCAATTCATAATTTTCTCTCTCTAGAATTCACCTAAATTGAAAGTATATTCAAAGTATACTTATCTCTCTTGTATGTGCTTCTATGTGTGTTTGTATCTCCAAGTATATTCAAGTGTATCTCTTCCAAGTGTCTAGTGTGTTAAGATGTGATCTCATATGAGATGTATGAGATCTTATATAGAGTTTTGAAGACTTAGCTCTTAAGTTTCAGGGTTAAAACAGGATTTTTAGAGCTTAAAAGAGGGTTAAAATGGCCATTTCGGAGCCTAAACGCAATTTCCAGGCAATTTCCTCGCAGTGGGAAGCTTCTAGAAGGGTCTGGAACTCAAAAAGCTCCGTGGAGGACACAAATGGAAGTGGCGGTTATGGTGGGACCCGCCACCCCCATACCCAAAACCGCCATTTACTATTTGGGTCCCTCTGGTCACCCACAAGCTCTGTTTCAAATTTCATGCGCACTGCTTTTCCAGATTTTTGTAAAAATGCTTTTTGGTGTCCGAAATCGTCCGTTTACGTACCGTTGGAAAGCTGTCAGGTTGAATTTCAGTATAAAAATATTTCCAGAGGTTTTATAATGAGAATTGAAGTCCAATTGAAGTCCGGAAGTCCTCCGGAACTTTCGTCGTCTTTTTGAAATCAAATGACGTCTTTTCCAAAATTGCTTTCAAATGTGCGTCGATTTCGAACTTTTCTTTAAAATTGAATCTCTGGATACCTAGAATACTGCGTTTAGAACACTTAATGTTCATATAACCCTGAGAGAATATGAATTCTGAGAGATGATTTTGACAAAACCGGGATTTATCCATGGAAAAGGGCTTTTCTGAGCTTGAAGTCACTTTCCGAAGTCCGATCTTCTGATTGTGTGGAATCCAGTACCTTCCACGGGGTACTTTTCATCATCGAATCCTCCAAGACGTTGTTCACCCTAAATCCTATCAGTGTGGTCAAAATTGGGTGTCTACAGGTGGATATAAATTAATGATGGAGTTCATGTCTCAATTTTGGGATTGATGATATCCCCTAGAAAAAGCTTTAAGTTTTGATTATGTCAAACCCTGCAGGTGGATTTTGTATCCGACATATCAGATAAGTTAATCAGAGGATCTCAAGGAATTTTAAGAGATTAATTAAATATGATTGTCAGTAATTATATTTAATTAATGGTATTTATAATCTTAACGTGTGGAGATAATAAGCATTTAATAACATGGAGCTCGAAATATATTTTTGAGATAAGGGTAGGATTGTAATTATAATTCTGTAGTGACATGATTGTAATTATAATTCTGTAGTGATATGAATTATAATTTATGGAAATAGGAATCTGATTCAGTTCGAATTGGGGTTTCCTAATTCCATAAGGAAGCCTATTCCTTATTGACTTCTTATGGTCCCTATCATGGCCTATATATATGCTACTTGGGCTCTCCTCTCAGGTTGCATTTTTCCATCAAGAGTATTATAACTCTAAATAGAAAAGAGAGCGTAAAAGAGGGAGAGTAGAAAACAGAAAGGAATTCGATAGAGCCCACACTCAGTTCAATATTCTGGCAGCAGAGGAATACGGTAGAAGATCATGAGCTCTTATCGAGCCCGCATTCTCGACTCGCCTACTACAGCAATCCGTTTTGCAATTCAAGGTAACCCTAGTTTCGCCCTTGTAGGGTTATTGTAGCTTTCACGTATATTTTTGCAGTACCAACTTATACGCGCTGTTAACGGATTCTAGGAACGCAGTTTTCCTAACAAATACATCACTTGCATTCTCAATCTTCTCCCTATCTGACATCGAAATATATCAAAATATTCTCTCCATGTCCATAACACAATACTCTGCTAGCGTTGATTCAGTCGTCCCCTAAAATTCTGTTGGTTTCTTTCTAGCAAACTGTTCGGACACCGATCTCATACCTCTATTCTCAGGTGCATGTACCACAGCTATTGGTGCTGGTTCGAATGGAGGTGTTGGAGGCAATCGCTCCGCTATATTTTGTATCATGTCTCCCATGTTTCCAATCATTTCTGTCATTTCATTCATACGTCGGGTATGTGGCGACAATTCTCGGTCACCGTCACTCATTATTATTGATGCATAAACACTATGCATGTATGACAATAGCCAAAATCATGAATGCACAACAACATACATATGCATCAATCATCTCTACCAGGAATGAATGCATTCTAGAATATGTGCCAAAACACTCAACACTCCACTTGACGTCGCACGTTCCCAAAGTTTTGTTACCTATAACTTTAATACCACTAAATGTCACGACCCATCCCACTATGTGCGGGAATAGGACACGTGGCACGCCACCAAGGCTCATCCAATTCCATTTAAGTAATATAGCAGCAGAAAGCATAAGTATGATTCATTAAAATTAGAGTTAGAAAAAGTTTTGCCAATTGGAACACTTCCAAAAGAATCTATTTTGAAAACAGAGGTCCAGTCGACTGGAGTGGGGACCCGGTCGACTGAAGATCAAAAGAAGAATGTGTAAAAGTCCAATATCCCAGTCCAGTCGACTGTGTCAGGGACCCTGTCGACTAGGGCCTCAATTGCTCAGTCGACTGGTACCTTGTCCGATCGACTAAACCAATTCTAGCAGAATGACATATTTTCGTGCCAAAATCAGTCGACTGATACCCCTCCTTCAGTCGATTAAATCCTTTGAAAATTGAAGAGATCTTTCAAGAACACAGGGGTCTAGTCGACTGTGTCGAGAACCCATTCAACTGATCTCTCCCAAAACTGCACAATTCTGCAGCAACTCAAAGTCATGTTTTCTCCAATTCAATTCCAAATAAACACAACTGTATTTTAACAAATCAAAACATAATTTACAAGAGTTCTATTACAGAATATCAGATCTCAAACCCATGCCAAGATTCCATTACGACACATTACAAATTCTCAATTCTTATTACAAGTTTGGAATAAAACAAAGAATGAACAAGTAGTGATCCCCCGGTATTCCTCGACCTCACTCCTCACGCTTCTTTTTTCCTCGTTTCTTATTACATGTAATGGAGTAAATCTCCACTACTCAGCTATATGTTGAGTGTACAATTCTAAATGTATGCTTCTTTAACAATTCATGTTTAAAACATCAAAACACATCAAAATAGTCTCTAGATTGAGTGGTACGCATTCATCCGGTAAATGGAACCGATGCCATAGAAGGCGCACCTGTCCCACGCATCCCGTACACTAGTTGGACCTTCCTCCACACCAGGTACCATGTCCTGGTTAGGCCTTCCTCGATACCAGAAACAACCACACTCAACATCGCAATCCTCAAGATTCGAGGAGCTTACCCCGGATGAAATTACACCAAACTCCCCTTTAACTCAAGTAGACACATAGCATGCTCACATAAACAGTTATACATGCTTTTATCGCAATTTCACGTGCATAATTAACGGTGCCTAATTAATACATGAATTTCGCCCGGATCCAAAATATCAAAGTCGATATTCAAAACATGTAATTTCCATATATTTCATAGATCTAGAATTCATACCTTGTGCGATTTCTCTAAAACTTTGAAGGATCAACTAGAGGCCCGAATAAATGTCGGATCTCAATTTATACGCGATTCCTACAAATTTTACCTAATTTTTCTCAAATTTTTAGAAATTAGATTTTCAAAAAAAGTTAGCCAAACGAGACCTAAGAGGTATCAAAACATAGCTCTTACCTCGAGGAGTTCAAATCTAGAATCTGGGGAAAAACTGACGAATGAAAGGTCGTTGATCGTCGTCGCAAAGCTCCTGGCAACAAATCCCCTTTTCTCTCTCTCTCTCTCTCTCTCTCTCTCTCTAAGATATTTTTAGTAAGTTTTGTATGACAAAAATCTCAAGCTTATCTATTTATAGGCACGGCTTTTGGAAATTATGGTTATCTCCCCACGAGTTTTCAAAACTTCTAATTATCTCCCGAAACGTCTTAAATGTCTACTTTATTATTTTACGAGTGAAAGCTAAAATTTATAAAAGTTTCGTCTAAGTTCTGTTTGGGTCCAAAATAAGGATCCAAAATTAATTTCTATGGAATCTCTATACCACCTACGTTTTAAACAACGTATCACTCACATTCTCACTACAGTGTTCAAAACAATCTAAAATAATATCAAAATTAGCAGAAATTACTCTACACAGGTAAATTTACTATTCATGAAATACCAGATATTTCAATAACATTTAAATCATATAAATGTTATTTAACTATGCTAATGTATCATGAATTACCATGTTCCTGTGTCTTCACCGACACCTCACCGTTGGCTCACATTCAACTCCATCTCAAATTATTAATAAACATTAATAATTTCCACAATTCAAATATGATCATTAAAATGAATGCAACTTCGGAACGGGTGTAACAATTTTGGAGTGGTAATAGATATTACAAAAAATTAGAGTATTTTAAAATTTTGAAACTGAACCTAATCTTGTGGTTTTTTATTTGGTTTTTTCATTCTTGGTAGTATATGTTCCATTTTGAAGTACTAATAGATAATTTTGTTGATGATTTAATATGAGATTTGAGTAAAAGTCAAATTAGTATGGATTTTGTTCTATAATTATAGAGCATTTTGAAGTGCTAAATATTGATCATTTTGTTGATGATTTAGTATGAGATTCGAGTAAAAGTCAATTTGATAGGATTTTGAAGACTTGACTTTGACATTTTTAATTTATCTTTTCATTCTTGGTAATTGGAAATTTTACTCATATTGAAGTGGTAATAGGAAATTTTACTCATCGTTTTAATACAACCGTTATTGGTAATGTGCCTAAATTTGTTGACCTAAATGTAATTAGGTATAATACAATATAAAATTCCTAAATTTGAGGGAAAAAGATAACATAAATGTAAATATTAGTGACCAATTCGTAAATAGACACTATTGTTGGCATTTTTTTACAAGTGAATGACAAAGATTCCAAAAGTTGTTGATCTAAATGTAATTAGACATAATACAATATAGAAATCCTAATTTCAGGAAAAAAGTTGACCTAAATATAAATATTAGTGATAAATTCCGAAACAGCCACTATCGTTGACATTATCTTTTTTAAGTGAAAGAAAAATATTCCAAAAATTGTAGACCATAATGTAGTTAGATATAAATACAATATATAAATCCTAAATTTGAGGGAAAAAGTTGACCTATATGTAAATATTTGTGACCAATTAGTAACCAACCGTTATTTTTGACATTTTAAGAAGTGAATGATAAATATTCCAGAATTTGTTGACCTAAATGTAATTAGACATAATATTATTAACTGAATCTTTATTATTATATTAAATAAAATTTTAAAAGCTGACCTGAATGTAATTATTAATTTGAAAGGATAGAATGATCCTCACACTATCAATATATACTTATTACAGCGTAATTATGGTATAATAAAGGGCTTTTATAGTAATTGACCAATGAATGATTTGACAGATGAACACTACTGTTTTTCAAACATACTCTCTTTTCATTAAGGCCCGTTTGGTTCATGGATTCTTAGGATGGATTTTGATTCCACCCGAAGATTACTAGTAATCTTAAAATATATCTTTGTTTGGTTCATGGAATTTTAATGAATTGTGGGTCTCACTGGATTTAGAATCCACCCAAAAGTGAAAAATAGCGTGGATTCTAAATCCTAGCTTGGAGGTGGTATTCCTACGGATTACTGGGGTTTTGATTTACTATTTTCATAATACCTAAATTAGCATTTATTAGACTATTAAACAAACAAATAATGTGATCAGAAGAAATTTATGATTATAATTATTATTATTTTCTAAAATGGAGAGATTGATATATGAGATTGTTATAATGATTTATATGCTTGAAACATTATATTTTATGTTAATTTAATGACTGAATTCAAATTTTGGTTGCTAAATGTTAATGATTGAAAAGTCTATATGATATTTACAATAACTACATATTTGGCATATTATGATTTGTACGTTACACCTATACATGTTATATGCTTAAAAATAGAATATATCTTTTGTTATCATTCAAATATATTTTAACTATATGTAATAGTTTAGACTCATGTTCATGTCTTAATTACTCTATTTATCTCATTTTTGTATATGTCATTGATTTTTAGATTTATACCATTATTTTTTTAATCACCCTCCATTTTTAGAGGATTGACAATTTGATTTTAATTCATACATTCTTTTAGTCTTCAAGGGTAGCTTAGGTATTTAACTATATTTCCATTTCATTTTCCTTGACCCAATCAAACACTAGATTCCAAATCTAACTAGAATTCTATTGGTGAAACAAACATTCTGCAGAGATTCAGATTCCTGGTAAAGTGATTACTGGTATTATGATTTCTAGTAATCAGAATCCACCTAAAATAATCTGTGAATAAGTAGTAGATTTATATATGTATACAGTCAGGGCGTCCTCTCTTTATTAAAGAGAGTCTCTGTTTTGGCCGTCGGATGTATATATATATATATATATAGAGAGAGAGAGAGAGAGAGAGTTCTTGAGAGAGAAAGACCTTTAACATGTGTCCTCTGTTTTGATAATGATTTCAAGTTGGGGTGTTCACGGTCGGTTTAGGTCGATTTTTCTCGATTTTTCCATATAAAAAAACCGACCAATAGCCTCGGTTCGGTCAGTTCGGTCGAGATTTTGTGGTGTTTCGGTCGATCAGTTCGATTTTCATCTTGAATTATAAATTTAAAAATCGACCGAATACCTTCGATTTGATCAATTTAATCGGTCAATTTCGATCTCGATTTTTCTTTTACATCATTAATTCCAGGTGTGAAATGATTTTTCAGCAACATTGGCATCTCTTTATCCACCGACCGAAGATCTGAAAACAACCAGCTAACCAGGCTGCGTCATAATCAGCAGTCAGCATCATTTGTAGGTATCCTCGTAGATATTTCGGCTCTCTTTAGTTGTTCACCACTTGTGAACTCAATTTTTCATGTCATTGTTGTAAAACAAAAAGGGTCAATTACACAAATCTCTCTTGAGGTTTGTCTTAATTACACGAATCTTTCTTGAAGTTTCAAAATTATAAGAACTTCTCTCATTTGTAATTAGATAACAAAATACCCTCTCTCGTAACGGTCCATTAGTTTTTTTTTACATTAGCCTCCCATGAAAATTACAATTAACCCCCTAATATTATAAAATTGTCATACTAGGCCCCCTTTTTCTTATATTTTTGTGCTAACTATAAAATTCCTCCTCCTTTCTATATTTTTTGGGTTGATTTTTTTAGCATTAATTTATATCATCTACACAAAATATATACAAAATACATGTAAATAGGTTAAAAAAAAAAAAAATTCCGAACAAACCTCTGTCAAGCCCCCCTGTATTAATTTTCTAGATCCGCCACAGCCCCTATGCTTCAAAATTGGACACTTAACCCCCTGTGATTGTGGACTAAAATGGAACTGTTATGATTTCACTCAAAACTGACAAAAATTCTAAAATTGGTTTAAAATATAAACACTTAACACCTTTTGTGATGTTAATTTTGGGGTTAACGCTTTTTGAGTGAAATCATAACAGTTCTATTTTAGTCCACAATCACAGGGGGTTAAGTGTCCACTTTTGAAGCATAAGGGCAGGGGGTGGATCTAGAAAATTAATACAGAGGGAGGGGGGAGAGATTTGTTTGGGGAAAAAAAAATTTGGACCTAGTTATATATATTTTGTGTAGATGATATAAATTAATACTAAATAAATTAACCCAAAAATATAGGAGGGAGGAGGGATTTTATAATTAGTACAAAAATATAAGAGAAACGGGGCTTAGTATGACAATTTTATAATATTAGGGGAGGCTAATTGTAATTTTCAGGGTAGGTGAGTGTAAAAAACTAACGGACCGTTAGAGATTGGGGCGTTTTGTTACCTAATTACAAAGCTCGAGGGAGCTCTGTGTAATTTTTGAAACCTCAGGGGAGATCTGTGTAATTAAGGCAAACCTCAGGGGAGGTTTGTGTAATTTACCCAAAAAAGGTTGACTTTAATGAGGGAGGTCGGCATCAATTTGTCCTAATTATATACTCCCTCTGTCTCATATTAATAGTCCTTGATGCTATTTTTTGATATCCCATTTTAATAGTCCTTTTTGATATGTCAAAGTACTTTAATACACACTTTTCAAATTTGCCATTTGTTATATCCTACTCTTTCCTCTCTTTTTTTTTTTTTAATGTGACACTATAATTTTGAATTTCAAAGAGGACAATATTGGAAAGTTAAAAATCTCACCAAAATCAATGTTGTTCCCTTAATAATTTGGATTTCCCAAAAGAGACTCTTAATATGGGACGGAGGGAGTATATTTTTATTATATTGACAGTGACCTCATCTGGTATGACACACAAAGAAAGATTAATGCTATACTCACTCCTCTAATCACACCTCAAATCATATCCTTGCATTAAACGCAAATACTCTGTGTTGTGTAAGTGGTGTACAGAAAAGTGTGAAAATTTTAAATAGCACAAAATATATGTATTTAAAGCATAAGATGTGGTTTGAGATGTGATTGAAGGAATGGGTGTAACATTGTTGCACAATGAACTTGTGAGAGTTTCTTAGTTCATTTTTTTTATTTGGCACATCACAAATTTTCGTTTTTAAACATCTTTTTGAATTTTTTGGGTCAAAGTCTTAATAAGTTGAAATAGGAAGCCAGAGAGATTTTTTTTTTTTTTTCTGTTTATTTTTTAGAGTTAAGAGATTCAATGTGCAAAAAAAAATATAAAAAATTGATTTAAACAAAACATAAGATAAAGATTGGTTTGCATCCAGATTGGAGATATACTTAAATAAGCTCCTACTGAACTTCTTATTCTATTACTCGCTCTGTCCTATAATAAGTGTTCACTTTCTTTTTGCACAATGTTTAAGAAATTTGTATTATATTAATTTATTTGGTTCATTAAAGAGTCACTTTCCAATTTTACCCTTTGATGTGATGGGTGTTTGACTTTTTGCTTATTTTGGAACCATAAATAAATACTTCTTTGTCTTTATTATAAGGGTAGTTTTGGAAAGTAAGTAAAAGCTATATGTCAATTTAGGAAAGTGGACACTAATTGTGGGACATTCAAAAAAGGAAATGTGTCCACTTATTATGGGACGGAGGGAGTATTTAGTTATTGGGATTAGTAGCATTTTGCTTCTTTGTTTGTAGGGATGGCAACGGGGCAGGTATGCGACGGGCCCCCATACTCTACCCCCGCCCTGTTTCACTGAATCCTCTCTCCGCTCCCGTCCCGCCCCACATTGTACCTCTTTCCGCCCCCGCCCCGGCCCCGTAGTCGGGGTCCCCGACCTCGCCCCATCTCGCCCCGATTAAGAGTGTGATTTTTTTTTTTTTTGGTGCACAAATTGAAAAGTGCAGTTTTTTAATGCCTTTTTTCCCCATTTTTTATTGCAGCTTTTAAAGAAGCAAGTGGAGGCCGAAGAGTTTTAAGACTTGAACAATGTTTGATGGCCGAGGACACCCTCCAACTTTTTGTCTACACCCAAAATTATGTAGTGAGGAATTGCATATGCAGCATTTCATGTAGAGAGAAATTACAGGTGTAGAGGGAAATTTGATGGGTGTAGTTAACATCTCTCTTTCACCTCTCTGCTTGTGTGTGTATGTGAGAGAGAGAGAGAGAGAGAGAGAGAGAGAGAGCAGAACAAAAATAATTGAGGTATCTAACATCCACAACCAATGTAAAGTAGTAAACCACAAAAATATAAATGAATCACTACAAATTGATGCAACGAATGGATTTATGCGGGACTGAAATAGTGCAAAAATATAAATTAAAAAAATGGGCTATGTAATTACAATATACCATAATTAAATTTACAACACCAACCAAATATATTGCGAAGGAATAGCATATCAAAATTCTGGTGACATGCCTTGCCATTATTGACAATCGCTGATTCGCACAATTGCAGAACAGATTTGGGGAACACACACAGATGCTCATAAGTGTTAGTCTGTCATCTGTACATACATACGTATATATATATATATATATGAACAGATTTGGGGAACACACACTGATACTCATACACACGCACAGTGACACAATCACAGACACGAACACACACACTACACGAACAGATTTGGGGAAGTTAGGGTTTGTATTTTGATAGTCTAATATTTACTAGATTTGGGACGCTAGCTTCAACGGTGGAAGAGGGCGGCGATGGCGGAAGAGGAGGAGTTGAGTTAGGGTTCTGTGGATGACAGAGAGATAGAGAGGGTCAGAAAGATATATCTTAAAACAGAGAGAGAGAGAGAGAGAGAGAGAGAGAGAGGGGGGGGGGGGGGGGGGGGGAGAATGACTCAAGCTAGCAGCGGCGGAAGAGGAGGAGCGCCAGTGGCAGAGGCTCTGTTTGTGTGTGAGCAGTGAGCTGTGGCCTGCGTGACTGCATGTGGTGTGCCCTAAATGAGGTTAAATCATTATAAGAAGTATTTATAGTCCCAAAGATTTTAGGTAATGCAAGGACATAAGTGTAATTTCTCAATATAATCGGGGCGGATTTGGGTTTTTTTATCCTACTCCCGACCCCGACCCAAACCCGACTTGGGTTTTAAAAATCTCCCACATACCCGCCCATAACCCTATTAAGCCTCCCTCATACCCTACCTATACGGGGGGGGGGGGGGGGGGGGGGGGGGAGAATGACTCACGCTAGCAGCGGCGGAAGAGGAGGAGCGCCAGTGGCAGAGGCTCTGTTTGTGTGTGAGCAGTGAGCTGTGGCCTGCGTGACTGCATGTGGTGTGCCCTAAATGAGGTTAAATCATTATAAGAAGTATTTATAGTCCCAAAGATTTTAGGTAATGCAAGGACATAAGTGTAATTTCTCAATATAATCGGGGCGGATTTGGGTTTTTTTATCCTACTCCCGACCCCGACCCAAACCCGACTTGGGTTTTAAAAATCTCCCACATACCCGCCCATAACCCTATTAAGCCTCCCTCATACCCTACCTATACGGAGCGGAAAATCCGAAAAACTCGCCCCATTACCATCCCTATTTGTTTATCTAAAACCACTCTTGTATTGATATCCTATGATAATAATAATAATAATAATAATAATGTTTGCCCTGTCGCCCTTTTTTCCATGTTAGAATAGGACACTCTTCCTTCCGTCTTCCTTGCTTATCTAAGCTACCATAAAACAATAGGAAAGTAAATAATATAATCTTTACTTTTTCTGTTTATTTTTATTAGCTTTAATTCATAGTTTAGTTTAAAGTTCTCAATTAGTCACCCCTTCACTACACCACATTACCTGTAAATCAATCTCATTCTTTAGTCGATTTGATGTACTCCTAACAAATTATGCAAGTACTGAAATATTAGGTAGCAGTATTGATCGACTTTTTGTAAAATGGATCTATTGTTACATTAAATAATTTGGGGATTAGCTAGGAAATCATGCTTACCGTTGTGATGTGATATGATGTTATGTTATTTTATAATTATATCTAATACTATATGATGCTTCCTCCGTCTCATTTTATGTGTTCCTTTTCTTATTTTTGAATGTTCCAAAATTATTGTTCTCTAAGAGTATTTAATACTATTTTTATTATACTTTCCTTAACTACCCTTCTTAATTTTAAAAATGCTCAACAAAAAGTACAAAAGAAAAAAGTAAGAGAGGGCACTTTTGAAATTTTGCTTTAAGCTTTTTACATATTGGACACATAAATTGGGACAGAGGAAGTACATATTATGTGTTCGAGTAATTCTTGGGACACAACCAAAAGACACAATTTTGGGACACAACTTTCATTTTGTGTCTATCTCTCCTAGAGGTCTTAGTGGGTACTGTAGGGTCTACTGATATTGTAGGGTCCGCTAAGAGAGAGATAAACACAAAATGGAAGTTGTGTCCCAAGTATTACTATATGTGTTCTCTTCTCTCAACACTCTGCCAGTCACTGGTTTCGCCGTCCCTACGTAGTTCTTGGAGTACATGAACCTTAATTTACTTACTACTAATTCTGCAATTTTGGTAATTATATCACTGATCTACCCCTTTTAGCTTTCCAAATAAGTAGGATAAAATAGGTAGTAGCCTTTTGTCTTGCCACACATGTTGGTGTACCAGTTGACCTGTTCTTAATGACGTCAAGATAATTCACAAGAGTGTAAATCTTGTTTTTTAGTTTGTACACTGGTTTTAAGTTAACATTTTGGTTAGTCTGTTTGGTAATGCTTTGTGAAGTAGAGATTTTTTCTTTAATAGATTTTTGAAAAAGCAGCAAATTGCTGCATCTTATTTATAAGCTGTTATCTTCAACTTTTAAATGGATTCGAATATTGTAAATGCAGTAAAAAATAATTCTACAAACGTACTCATATCTCTCAATAATACCAATTAAATAAGTGATTGTTGGTCTCAAATTAAATAAGCTTAAATCCAGACGGGCTTCTTGGTAACCTAACCCTTCATTCTCTAAACCCACATCCAAAACAATTTATGCTTATTATTAGATGAACAAAAACTGAAACATGGTGATATATTTACTAAATTACAAGCTCAAGATCCACTTGAAAATGAAGGAAATTAATTCTCTCCATTTAAAAGTAAATCAACACGGTGCATGTGGGTGAAACAAATAAACTTCCAAAGTCTCATCCACATATTTGCTCTACTTCAATCAACTTCTTTCAATGAGGGTGGCTTCCGAAACTTGATTGACAGTAATCCTATCTTCCTTGGACTGCAAATCATCAATATAATGCTGATAGATATACGAAACAAATCCCCAAATCGCCAACAACATTGCCACTACCTTCACTCCGTTCATTTTGTCTTGGAAAATGAACACTGCTAGAACTGGAACAATGGGCAAACCAAGAGTACCAATCACATTGGAAAATAGAGAGGAGATTTCAAAGATCAATCCCGTGGCTCCGATAGAGAAAACCTGCCAACAAATGGCTGTCCACAGTAAGGTCATCACATAGGATGATTTCCCAAGTTCAAACTTCATCATCTCTCCATTCAAGCTCTTCCACTCTCCGCTAGCAAAAAGTCCCACCACAATAACAGAAGTTGCAACTAGTGCTTGATAGATTATCAAGTCTAAAACAACCTTAAAACTTTCACTTTTTAGTATCTTCCGGAAGACGAGCTGCGTTACAGTGAGCATTAACGCATACCCGGCAGAGGCACCGACGGTGCATAAAAATCCGAATACGTATTTTCCTTTGGAGGTTTTCGTGGAATCCGATGAGTCGGGTGCGAAAACAAGAAGAGTGGAGGAAAGAGTGAGAAGGACTACAGAATTCAATATAAAAGGAGTGAGCTTTTGAGAATTTAGGAAGTACGAGAAAAGAGCAACGAAACCGAGTTGACTAGCACATATGAGAGAATATGTAGATACCGGAAGATATTGGAGCCCAATTGAAAACAACATACAATCTGCTGCGAGTAATACACCAAGAAATAGATACAATGATATAAGTATTATGGGAGAAGGTGGATTTGTGTGGTGGGGGTTGTTTGGATCTTGAGTTCCTTTGGTTGATGATGAGTAGATGAGGAAGGGAATGAGAATCGGGAAACCTCCGGGTTGTACCAATGTGGCCATCCATTTGCTCTTTCCGCCTTTGTCGAAGTAGAGTCTCCCTAGGATTGTGGCGGCTGACTGCCCGGAGAGGAGGAACAATGAATAGACGGCCATTTTGAGCCACCACTTGTAATGTGTAAGCCGACCTGATCTAATTGATTGGTGGGCGGCGAGATTTGCATTTTCGGGATCTTCTTTGGTTTCTAGAACTGGCAAAATAACCTCACTTGTCAAGCACAAAAAATATTAATTACACAGCACAATGTTTATATATGCAATAATTTATAAAAGGGTTTTGTTAAAATGTGTCCTTAGGGCAGATGTTAAGGTTTTAAAAGTAAAAACAAATAAGGGATATAGTATGAATTTCAGTATTCGATGTGGGGTTCAATATTTTCAATGTTTGCCTCTCATGTTTATTTTCACTTTTAAAATCTTAAAATATGTCCTAAGGACACATGTTAACAAAACCCTTTATAAAATAGTTACAGTAAGAGGGAGTAAGTTGGAAGACCTGCAGTCAAACTAACAAACCAAGGAGAATTTCAGCAAAAAAAAAACCAAGGAGAATAAAATTTTTAATTGTCTACCCATCGAACACCATAAATCCCAGACCAAAAGTTGCAAAAAAAAAAAAAAGGAAAAGGAAAAAGGAAATAATATGGGTGTTTGATGGGTATTTTATAATAATTTATAAATAGTACTCGGGTGTTAAAAAAAAAACAGTTAAATCCAACTGCCTGATTGAAATCGACCGAACCGAACCGATATAGTCCGTGTTTTGGTCCATCAGTTGGTGTTTTTTCTGTTTTTATAAAATCCCAACATCATATTGGTGTGCAGTTACTCGTTTCATTAGACCGAAATGGACCGAAGCCGACAAAATTCATATACAATATACACTGGGCCGACCCTGAGATGCCGGCTTTAAGATAATAAAAATTGTTCGAGGCCTTAAGCGAATTTTTAAAGAGGCTGAAAAAATGAGGCCTCTATACTAAATTTTATTTAAATTATGAAAAAATTAGAAGAAAATAGGCTTAAAAATGATAAGCTTTATAGAAATTAGGAAAAAATTAGAAGAAAATATGCCTAAAAATGATAAGCCTCATAAAAATTAGAAAGAAATTAAAAAAAAAATAAATAAGCCTAAAATTGAAGCCAAAAATTAAGACCCCATGCGATTGTTTCACCAAATTGCCTCGGGACTGGCCCTGAATATTCATATGGTGTGAGGTGAATATGAATCCACGTTAAAGTAAGTCCTTGACTTGCCAAAAATAATAATATACACTCACATTTCCAATTATTCCTCCAATTACATCCTTGCTTTAAATGCATGCATCATGTGCTATGTAAGTGGTTCACAAAAAAATATAAAAAATTTGAACAGCAGAGGGTAGATACATTTAAAACATAAGATGTGATTAAATGTGTAATTAGAGATATAAATGTATCATTATTGGACAAAAAATACGGAGAACATACAATATACATATATATATACTATATAATTTAATAAAAGCAGGTAGTACATACTACATATAGGGGTAATCATTTGGGGGCTAGCTTAGGCTTGGAGCCACGTGAAAGTGAAGTTCCTAGGAGTTGGCAACATGCTAACATCTAGATACATACGTTAGTTTCTCTCTCCTCCAGCTCTCCCGTCTCTCTATTTTAACCTGCATCATCATTCATCACCAAACTCTCACTAAATCATCCGCCACCTGGCCCACTCAACCCTCCGCCTCCATGATCAACAACTACCACCACCACCACCACCACGACAGATCAACCGCCACCACAATTGGCCACCGCCACACAAGATACTCTCTCTCTCTCTCAGATCTGTGGAGTGCTGAATTTTTTTCCGTGAAACGGTGAAAGAGTTTTTGTTCATTTGAACATTTGATTTTTAGGAGTTTTTTTTTTTTGGGTCAAATATTTGTAGGACTTATTTTCTAAAAAAAGATTTGTAGGACTTATTTTGTGTTCTTACCTTATTTCCCCGAGCCGACCGTAACCAACCGAAAAAACCGATACCCCGAAACCGTTCACAACCAACTGTGAGTTGGTCAGTTTCAGTTGATGAATTACCAAAATCGAAGTTTCGGTCCAAATTATGCCTTCAAACCGACCGACGTTAGCACTAGTAAGTTGGAAGACCTGTCGTCAAACTAACAAACTAAGGAGAACAAAGTTTATACTAATTGTCTACCCATCAAACACCACAAATCCCAGACCAAAAGGTTAAAAAAAAAAAAAAAATTAAGGAATGAACGGAATAAAAACAAGATTAAAAGATACACCTGAGTCAATATTGTTCTTAAATATCTCGTTTTAAAAATAGGAATTTTCCAAACAATCGGGCTTTGTTTTGGAAATTGAATGCGTATTTTTTATTTTATTTTTTGGAAAAATGGAAATTGGATGCAGTTACTAATTTTCATGATATGACATTAATTGAATGAAAACTTCATTCTTGATTAGTTATATACAAGAATCTTGATGAAAGCGTTCGATTTGCTTCTCTTTGTCGGTTCATTTATGAAGAACGATCCAAGTTTTGTTTGATATATAATATGCTTTACCACTTAGTTAATTTATCAAGTACAGTACCATCCAAGTTTTGTTTGCGAGAATATATCAAACTCTTATCATGTTTTATTTTGCTAGGTATTTTTTTTTTTTGCAAGTAATTTGCTAGTTCATGTATGATTAATTGAAACAAGAGAGGAAAAAAATTTGGAATTCTGTTATCTCTCTCTAGTTTTTAACATTAATCTAGTTAAAGTGTTTGAGAAACTGACTTACCCATGTTTTGAAGTTGCAGTTCTTGGGCTTCTCCCATGTCAAAGAGGCAGAAGTTTATGATTGATCAAGAGAGAGAGAGAGAGAGAGAGCGAGAGAGAGAGAGAGGAGCTTATAGAAGATAACTAAATGATGCAATTCTGACAGGTAGTGAGATTCTTCTTCACATCCAATTCTGAAGATGCGAGTTTACATGTCCCTAGACATTGACTTTATAGGCCTTATCCCTTCGGACCCTTCCCCTCTTGTTTAACTTTGAATGTTCATTCACTAGTGATTGTAGGAAGTCAACCACAACCCATAATTTGCCATATTGCAATCAATATCTTTGCCGAATTTTATTCTCTCTTTGAAAAGGGTTGACATCCATGTTTATCACTCTTAGATCAAGCAAATTCAATCTTGGCTCTTAAATTGTTAATTTGATTATTACCTACAAATGGAGTCACCGGTTACTCTTTGTTTTGATTTTTTTTTTCCCTCTTTCCCATCAATCACTCTCTCCATATATATATATATATATACTTATATATATATATGTATGTATGTATATATGTATATATTTAGAGAATTGTTATTTCCACTCTATCATTAAATCAATGCATTCCATAGTACCACTATCAGAGGATGTGGTACCATGTATGTAATGCATGACATGCATGTACCACATGCTTTAAGAATAATATCATGAAGTGCATTGGTTCAATAATAGAATGGCAATAACATCACCTTATATTTATATACTTATATATATACATATATATCTATATACTTATATATGTACATATATATATGTGTATATATATATATGTAAAGAAAAGAAGTCAAATGAATGCCTCCCTCCCCCAACCCAATACCCTTTTCGTCGGAAAAAGGGAGGCTTGTAAGTTGTACCCACTTTTCATTTTATTTTATTTTTTTTATATTTTATTTTTTATTTATAAAGTAAGAAAAAAGTATTAAATAATCAAATATATCTAGATATTTTATATGCATGCTTGTACTATTCGAACTTTCAGAATGGAGATTTGGACCACCAAGTCACCTCGGCATATGCAAAATTTTGATGTAAAAAAAAGATTTTCAAACACTGTTCTGTGCAAATTTGGTATTAGTTTGTATCGAAAATGCCTGATAAAGTGTTTTTTCGGGAATTATTTCATTTTTTTTGTAGGGTACTTTCCATATGATGTTCTTTTATAATTTATATTTAAAATTAAATGATTTTTTTAATTTTGGCTATTTTAACAAATTCCTAAAATAGTTAGGTACAATTAAAGGAATTTTTTTTTTCAAATTATTTTTATTTTAAATTATTTTCATTTTTTTGTTATCTCTAAGACCAACTTTGGATCACAAATGATATGACATGAGAACTAAATTTGTTAATGGATATATAATTTTATTTAATGCGCACGCGCACACATACACGTATATATATATATATATATGTAAGGAGATAATGGGTAAATTGGTAATCTTACACACAAAAAGTAGTTGTTATAAACTACAGTAGTTCTTTTTATGAGAAACGTGATGTTGGTTATGAATAAAAGTGATGGTTGTTATGACAAAAGTGATGGTTATGAGGAGGAATGTACATGAGAAGTAAGAGATAGGAGGAATAATTTATGATATATTATTCATCCAATGAGTATATGTTTATATAAAAATTAGTAAAACCAAAAAAGGAAAGGACAAAGGAGTAAATAAATAGATTACAATCAATCAAAATATAATCATAATCAATCTACCCTAAACACCAGTGATTGGGTTTGACCATAACTAGTATATTCCAACACTCCCCCTCAAGCTGGAGTTGGAGTAGACTTCAGGAGTGAGGAGCCAACGGACTTCGTGAACATATCAGCAGCTTGATCAGTGGAAGGCACAAACTCTGGGACAATGTTCCAGATCAAACATTCTCTCTAATGAAGTGAACATTGACTTTAATATGCTTCGTACGTTCATGGAGGACCGAGTCAGTGGCAAGCATAAGGGCAGACTTGTTATCACAGAATAGGGTAGAAGAGCCACTAACTCGAAAACCCAATTCTTTTAGTATTAAACGCACCCATAGGAGCTCGCATGCTCCCTGGGCCATTGCCCGATACTCTGCCTTAGTGGAAGAACGAGAAACCACAGCTTGTTTCTTACTTTTTCATGAGATAAGATAATTTCTGTAGAACGTGCAGAACCCAGACGTGGATCGACGATCACTCTTAGACCCAGCATAGTCGGCATCTGTGAAGCAGGACACTCCAGACTGTGTCCCTGCAGAGTAAAATAATCCAAAACTTGGACAAATCTTGAGATACCAAAGACTATGATGAACAGCATCTAGGTGAGATGATTGAGGTGCATGCATAAATTGACTTGCAACATTAACAACAAATGTAATGTCTTGTCTAGTGTTAGCCAAATAGCTAGATAAGACGACCAACAAGCTGTTGATAAACTGAAGCATCAGGAAAAAGTTCTCCAGACTCAATGGACAGCTTATGATTGGGATCCATGGGGGTGGAGACAAGACAACACCCCATCATACCTGTATCTTGCAAAAGATCCAGAGTATATTTTCGTCGAGACAGTAAGATTTCATGACGAGAGCGAGCAACTTCTATCTCGAGAAAATATCGAAGGGGACCTAAGTACTTAACATCGAAAGATTGACTAAGGGCCTGACTTTAGTAATACCTAGAACATCATCCCCTGTAATAATAATATCATTTGCATATACCAGTATAATAACACTGCGTCCATCAAGTCGACGATAAGTAAAATAAGTATGATCAAAGTGGCACCGAGTGAAACCCAAAGATAAAATAACATTACTGAATCGGTTAAGCCAAGCCTGAAGAGATTGTTTAAGCCCATATAAAGATTTCCCAAGACGACATATATACCTTCCCTGAATACTCCCCCTCGGCGCAAAAACCAGGTGGAGGATCCATATAGATAGTTTCATCCAAATCCCCATTGAGGAAAGTATTTTTGACATCTATATGGTGCAAGGGCTAAGAAATAGAGGCACCTAGAGAGATAATAAGGCGAACTGAAGTCAATTTTGCTACAGGATCAAAGGTAGCACTAATGTCTTTGCCAGGAATCTGAGTAAAGCCTTTAGCCACTAGACAGGCCTTATATCGCTCAACAGTACCATCAGCCTGATATTTGATGGTGAAGACCCACTTGTACCCACCAGTTTTCTCACTTGGGGGGAAAAGACACAAGTTTCCAAGTCCAGTTATGCTAAAGTCTATCCATTTCCAAGGTCAGGGCAGCCACCCACTGTGGATAGCCTCAGACACAGACTGAGGGATGGATGTGGAATTAACCTGGCTAAGAAAAGAGCAATAGGAATCTGAAAGTCCCTGGTAAGACACATACTGAGCAATAAGATGATTAGTACTAGCAGAGAAACCATAACGGTTAGGAGGACGACGAAGCCGTGTGGGATGTCTAGTAGGTAAAGGAGTAAGAGCATTACCAGATTTTCGGGGAAGACCTTGGAAGTGGAGTCTGAATAGGAGGCTGGCGTGAATACACCTGAGTAGAAGCGATGGTAATGACCGGAGGAAGAGAGGAGGAAGGCTCCGAAGATGGTTCAAACAGAGGAACAGGACATAGAAGCAATTCAATATCTTCAGATAAAGTAACAAGAGAATGAGCAGGAACAGACTGTGGACTGTAAAACATGGAGTATCCTCCAGAAACGTAATATCCATAGAATGATTGGGTCATAATACTGGTAACCTTTTGACATAGGTGAGTAGCCTAGGAAGATGCAACAGACAACTTTACTATCTAATTTGGTCCGAGTGGGACTGTGATTCTGGAAAAAACAGGCATAACCAAATACACAAGGAAGAATAGGGAAGGGAGTTTTGTCGGGCTGAAGAAGTTGCACTCGAGCTTTGCCTTGTAGGACACGACTGGGAGTTCGATTAAGGAAAAAGGTGGTAGTAAGAACAGCTAAATGGCAGAAGTATTTGGGAAAATTCATCCCGCAAAGAAGACACCGAACAACAGACATGATGGAGTGATTCTTTCGTTCCGCCACACCATTCTGCTCTGGAGTATAAGGACATGTGAGTTCTTGGAGAATACCATGTTTATTAAGTTCATCCTGAAACTCATTAGTAACATATTCCTGACCATTATCAGAACGCAAATGACGGACAACTGTCCTAAATTAAGTTTTAATGATTTGCAAAAATTAGAGAACAGGGAAAAAACTTCAGATTTCTTTTTAAGCAAATAAACCCATGTACACCTAGTATCGTCATCAATGAATGTAACATAATAACGGTGCCCCGAAATAACAGTAACAGGGGAAGGACCACATACATCCGTATGAATAATATCAAACATAGAGGGTGCACAATGCATGCGAGGTATATGATGAGAACGAGTATGTTTAGATAATTCACACACCACACAATTGAATTTAAATTTCTGGCAGGCTTTATTTAATAATGGGAAAGTTGACAAAGATAATTGAAGTTAGCATGGCCTAAGCGGGCATGCCACAATTTTATTGACTCAAAAGGAAAACTAGAAGACTTAGATGACCCGAAATCAGGCAAAACTAATGCCTGAAGACTCGAAGATGACAAATATAAACTCCCGCTAGGTGGATCACCGAAATAGTAGAGGTCATCCTGCTCATATCCCTTGCCAAAAATCTTTTTCGAAATTCGGTCTTGCAAGAGACAACAATTAGGTAAGAACACAACTGCACTATTGAGAGATTTTGCAAGACGATTAACTAAGAGGACATTGCAAGGAAGAGCAGGGACATGAAGAACTAAAGATAAAGAGATACTAGGAGAGAGACAAATATCGCCCTTACTTTTGACAAAGATAGTAGACGAATCAGCAATCCGGACAGATTGGGAGATGGGGACCAGAGAAGTTGAAAATAAAAACAACTCACCAGTTATATGATCACTGGCACCGGAATCCAGAATCCAAGAGGAGTTGCTAGACCCAATATGGAGTGCAGTAGAAGATGTATCTGATGCCATAGTAGCAATGAGAGTAGTGCCAGATTGGGAACCTTGCTGAAGTAATGAGCCCAATTGAGACTGAAGTTGACCTATCTGAGTCTGCAGCTAGAGAAGATCCGGAGTAGGTGCTGTTTCAACAATAACAACAGTGCGAGCTAGGGCCTTTCCTTTATTGCGAGGAAGCTTCCCCCGAAATTCAGGATGAAGCTTGAAGCAACGGTCCTTAATATGACCAAGAATACCACAATGAGTGAAGAATGATCGATTACTAGAACCAGGAGGACGAGTAAAAGGCCCAAACGGGGCAGCAAGAGCCATCTGGTTTGGCACGAGAGGCGGCTCGGGTAAAGCAGGGGATATCAAGCGCCGACAACGCTCATTAATTACCATCAAGAGTGGCAAAAGTCTCAAATAAAGATGGTAAAGGTAATGTATTTAAAATTTGAGTACGAAGAGATTCAAACTCAGGTTTCAAACCCATCAGGAACTGGTATGTGTACTGGCGATTGAGGCGTCGAAGAGCAATGGTGGTTGACTCAGTGGAAAATTCACTAAGGGGCTCATATTGAGCCAATTCCTCCCAACGTGATTGAAGGCAGCCAAAATAATCTACAACGGAGAGACCCCATGCAAGCTGAGAGGCGTGGGCAACCTCCTGATAGAGCTCAAAGATACGAGAGTCATTGCACTTATGGGCATACATCTGAGTCAAAGAGGTCCACAGATTGTGAACAATGTCATGAAACATGAACATATAGTAGATCTGATCCTCCATAGAGTTAAACAACCAACCAAATATGGTACAGTTGTCACTATCCCAATGTGCAAATGTGGGATCAGAGATTGTTGGCTTCAGTTCAGTACCCAAAATCCACCCAAACTTGCCACGTCCTCTAAGGTAAAGACGAAAAGAACGTGACCAAGCAGGGAAGTTTCTCCTATTCAACAACACACTCGTAACCCTATGAGCAGGGGTGTGTTGAAGAGAGACAGATCTGGACGTACAGGTGTAGCAGGAGCAGTTTCCTTATCATTAACCATACTAGGATGTCTGAATCCGAATAAAAGCCAACAAAATCACAGAGAATCGGAAAGTGAATGGAAGATAAAGTGCATTAGGGCTCTAATTTATCACACGGATGCGAAGGAGGCCCACAAGGGGCATGTGGCAGCAGGACAAGCTGCCGCTGATGGGCGGAGGGCCGACAAATGTCAACGAGGGAACAGAAGGATCGACGAGGGCTGTGAGGGACTGATAGACCTTCAGTGAGGGGTGGAGGGTGGCTGGAGGGGGTCGCCGAGAGGTGGAAGGGTGTGGGTGGGATCGACGAAGGTGGGCTAGGGAGGTGGGGGTGGTGCGGTTGGTGTGTGGCTGGTGATGGGGGTTGCGACTAGTGATGGGGGTGAGTTAGGTTCAGTGTTTAGGCTGTGATACCAAGAATAAAGAGATAGGTAGAATAATTTCTGATATATTATTCATCCAGTGAGTATAGGTTTATATACAAACTAGTAAAACCAAAAAAGGAAAGAACAAATGAGGAAATAAAGAGACTACAATCAATTAAAATAAAATCATAATCAATCTACCCTAAAAACCAGTGATTGGGTTTGATCATAACTAATATATTCCAACAATATATAAAGTGGATAAATTATTCAATTTTCCTACTCTATTGAGTGACCATTGACCAGTATCAATCACACGTTGCTATGTGCAAATGCTGCCACATGACTAATCATAATTTGCATGGTCTATGGCCACGTGGTGGACCATTATCGTGTAATAATTTCTAGTTGATTATAATAAATGTGGCTCTATTATGAGAAATGTGGTTCTGTTATGATCAAGTTATGAGTAATGTTATTGTAGTTATGATCCAGTTATGAAAAATGTGGTTCTGATTAGAACAAAACTGGAAGAACATGTCCTTTTTAATAGTTTTTTTGTAATAATTTTGGTGATGTGGCGATAATGAGTCACAAATTGTGGGGTTGACATCCACTCTTTTTTGAAGGGGGATGTATGCTAGATTTTCCCTAATATAGGATATTAAATGACACCAAGTTGTCCTTCGTTGACATGTTCACAAAATGGACATCTCTGTCCTTGCATGGTAATAACCGAGTAATGCTACACACTTTGAAAAATACACTAAAATTGTACATGTACAATTTTGTTTAAAAATATTGCACCTTGTGCTGAAAAGTCTACACATACAAAAGTAGGTATTTTGTGTGTGCAAATTTTTTAACACAATGTTCAACTTTTTAAAACAAGATTGTGTATTTTAGTGTGCTTTTCATAGTGTTTGTAGCATTGTTAATAATAACCATGCAAAAAACAATTGGGTGGGCCTTCCACATCATTTGTACGGAAGAAATGCTACACCTATTCCTCCAACCACACCCCAAATCACACACTACTTTAAATACATAGTACTCTTAAATCACCACCGGACAAATTTAAAGTTGTTTGGGGTTCTGCCATGTGGTGCTGTGCTGCCATCCCATGTGATTTGGTGACGAAATCCTATAAATTTGGGTGATTTAATGTAAGAGAGAGTAGCTTTATTGAAATTTGGAGTATTCTACTATCGAACATTGAGAATCATGTCATTTCTTTCTTTTCTTTTCTTTCTTTTAATGAATGTCATAACCTCTAGATAATTTTTGGGACACAATTTTTATACAATTTTCAAAAATTTGTGTTTATCTTTTTCCTGTGTTATTATGGAATCCAATGATGTCACATGAGAGAGATAGACACATATTTTTTGAAGGTTGTATAAAATTTATATGAAAGTCGTGTCTCAAGAATTACTCCTAGGGTAAAGTTATTGTGATTTCATGTACCTTATGACCCTTAGATGAGAAAACAACCATTGAATTTGTATGAAAGTTGTGTTTCAAAGAATTACTCTTAGGGTAAAGTTATTGTGATTTCATGTAGCTTATGACCCTTAGATGAGAAAACAACCATTGAATTTTGGAAGATCTCGAGATATATTTATGACTATTGATCCATCCAATAACTAAAAAATGTTTTATCGATCATATAAGAAGCTACTCACTATAACCTTACCCCTTTGTTTAATACATGACAGATTTGTCAACTTACACACTTAAAGTCACACCGCTCGCTCAACTACTATCTTTTTCAAATAATCCTTTAAATGATACACGTCAATTTACTCACTCAAAGTCAAACGGCTGAATACAATGCTCAACTAGGAGTACTCTCGTCATCCCATTTTATGAGTTTATTTTTGAAAATTTAAATTATTAAGGGAAGAAGAATAATTTATATTTATTTTTTACAATTATTCTTAATTATTATAATAACTTTTTTAGTTTTGTTTTGGTATAGATTTCAATGAAAGACAATTTTAGAAAATAAAAAAAAATTATATACTAAATTAAAAAAAATAGACACTAATTTTAAAACATCTCAAAATAAAATACACGACTCAAAAAATAAGACTGAGAAAGATTTTTTGTTTTCCTTTCAAATAAGCCTTTAATGATATGACACATTAACTTGCACACTCAAAGTCATACGGCTCAATACAAGGCATAACTACTATTTTTTTTTTCAAATAATCCTTTTAATGATTCATTTGTCACAACTTACTCAAAGTCACACGGCTCAATACACAGCTCAACTACTTATTTTTTTTTTTTCAAATAATCCTTTAATGAATTAATGATATGACACGTTTGTCAACTTCCACACTCAGAACGGCTCAATACAAGGCTCAACTAGTATTTTTTTTTTTTTTTCAAATAATCCTTAAATGATACATTTGTCAACTTACACACTCAAAGTCACACCGCTCAATCCAAGGCTCAACCACTGTTTTTTTTACTCATTAACGGATTATTTTTATAAAAAAGTTGTTGAGCCTTATCATTAAAGGATTATTTAAAAAAGGATAATGGAAGCTTCTCACATGAGAAGACGGATTTTAAACGTTGGATGGGCATCTAGCCTTAAGATTCTCAGAATCTTAATGAGAAGACGGGTTTTAACCGTTGGATGAGCATCTAGCCTTAAGATTCTGAATCTTAAGGCTAGATGCTCCTCCAACGGTTAAAACCCGCCTTCTCATGTGAGAAGCTTCTCACAATAGCATTTTCCTTTGAAAAAAATAGTAGTTGAGAAATATAACTATCGTGTTGTAGGTTAGCCGTCTTTATATATATATATATATATATAAGTTTTTGGGTATAATATTTTAAAATATTTCTTCTCATGGAATTATGGTTCAGTATATTTCATTACGTACTATTTGTCATGTTTTCTATGTCAACTTATGTGATATGTAGACAACCTTGTACACGTGGATCAAGTATATACAAAATAGTAAAAAAAAAGTACATAACAAAAATAGTAATGTTTTTCAAATTCAAATCTCAAACTCTATCCCAAATGATATGGCACTAATTAAAATTTAAAGGGCCAATTGACCATTGTGGAGTCACTTTACCATCCTCCAATTAAAATTCAATAGACTCATTGTCACATCATTTAGGATGAGAATCTGATATTTAAATTTGAGAAGCATAAAAACAAAAATGTACCAAGTCTTTCCTTTTCATTGGTATGTGTGTGGTCAATGCACGCATGTGCGTGTGTAAAATTTAGTGCTATGAGCTAGTAAGATAAGAAAAAAAAAAAGTTAGCCAGATAAGAGTTTATCTGCAAAATACATACAAATACATGTTTTTTAAATTTTAATTCTAAAATTATATCTCAAATGATGTGGTTGTGGGATTACGTTTAATAATGATATGACCACTTCAAAATTATCTAATTAAAATTCAGTAAGTCTACTATCACATCATTTGAGATATGAATTTAAAATTAGAATTTAAAAAACTTAACAATACTCTCTATATATATCTTCAATTTTTTCATTCTATGGTTCTGTTCATTTTTGAGGGAAAAGCATGTGGGTTCAGTACTAGATTTTCGTTGAGTTGATATCTTGATATCAGTTACAAATACAGACAAAGACCAAAATATTCATGTCTCTTGATGTTGGGTTTTGTCCATGGTGGTTATTTTTCTTCAGGAATCTTACAAAAAAAAAAATTGGAAATCATGCCACATGATATATATATACTAATAATTGTCCGTGCCCCCGGGCACGGGTGAAAAAAACAAAGGAAGATTAATAGGTTTTCAAGCACTAAACAATTAAACAATGAAGATTATCATAGTAGATCAGTATACCACCATGGTCGCAAGAAGATCGAAATTCTCAATATCTTCATCTTGTAGTTCCATTTGTTGCTTGCTGCCAACTTTCCAGTGCAGTGACCTAGATAATTTTTTATTTTTTATTTTTATAAATAAGATCACTAAAAAGAAATATAGAATTTGCAACTAACAAAGCAAAAGAAGTAACAATAATGATAATAGAAAGAAGCTCCTTCGCTATTGACCGATGGTGTTCATAACATTTAGAAATCAAGAGAAAAGGGCTGGTAGCTAAAATAACTGCTAATTTTAACAATAGCAACAACTTTAATAGTGGATAAACTTACAAAGTGAAATGCTAATCTGCCCATTTCAAAAGCAACATATGCCCAAATCAAAAAACAATTAGAAAATGATGTGTGTGTGTGTGTGTGTGTGAGAGAGAGAGAGAGAGAGAGAGAAGAGAGCAGAGAGAAGAGAAAGAAATCGAGAGTGGAAATAAACTGCGGCGGAGTCTGGAGGCCTCAACCCAACGTTTTCTTCACTCTCTATGCAACATTTTATGTGCATAACAAAGGGAAAAAAAAATGAGAGAATAAAAAAAATAAAACAAAATAAAAAAAGATAAGAAAAAGTAAATGGGTTTGAATCAAAGTAGTTTGAGAGAAAAAATAATTAAATTTGTTTTCAGAACCCTAACTTCCAACAATGCGAAAAACCAATGAATCAATTGATCGGAATTGGACCAGATTCTGCAAGGTGTGTGTTCCCTTCACAATCGTGCAAACAATGCCTAGGCAAAAAAGTGTAGTCCCATAGCTTCTTGACAAAGTAATAACTCAACTTTCTTCACTTGTTTCTATCACTTTTATAGTTGACTATCATTTTTCACATATCTAAAGGGCAACTCAAGTGCACAGGCCTGCCTTCAATGCTGAATCAAGTGGTTTCCATGAAACTTTGGCAAATGAAGGCAGAAGGGGTTTAGTCGGTTGTCTAAATAACTAATGCAATTATGCGTTCAAGATTGATAGAAAGAAAAAATCACACCACAGTTGAACTAACCACACACAACAATCGAACATAAAAATAAAATAAATCTGGGTGAGTAGTATGGGTACAAAATGTAGAATTCGTGCTAAAACAATGTTATATCCAAATGTAAAATTACTGTGCTAAAACAATATTGTTATATGAAAAAGTAAAGATAAAAAGGGCCAAAAAGGGACAATTGAAACCCAAGAATCCAATCAAGTCTAATGAACTAAACAAAAAGATTCATAAATCCACAAAAATTTCCTTTTTCTCAATTTCCTTAGCAACCAAAATTTTTCGTTGTCCTTCTCAATTTCAATATGACTCAAAGAGGAGATCTGAAACCTCACACAACTAAGCTATAAACAACCAAATGCACATCAACATCTATACCTGAAGAAGTAGAGTTTTTCCGACAATCGAACTGCGAATGAGAAGACAAAGGCATCAGATCAAACCCACATTTTCTCAAAAGCCAAACAGAACCTACTTCTCCAGCTTTCTTGAAGCCAAGTTCTAATGTGAATTGACTACAAGAGAGAAAAGCGAGTGGTTTTATTTTATTTGTATGCCAAATAATTACTGTAATCATATTTCTATGTACTTGCTCAAAATCACATAAAAGACAACTAAGGAGACCCTAATCAAACAAACTTTATAACCATTTAGGACCCAAGTTTGGGAGCCATAGCATTACTTTTGATGCTCTCTTTTGCAAATGGTAAGAAATACTACAGAAAGAAAAAATGGAAAATGAAAATGTAAAATCAAGAAAATTGGAAAAGATAGTACTCCATTAAATCAGTGAAGAAGAGGAAAAAGCAGTCACTGAATTTACTGAAACAAATTAAACAAAAAACATGAGGTTACTATTGCAGTCACATCTCTCTAACTCATAGGCATTGCCCAAATGAAAACTCATAACCATATACTATCATACCTCATCCCCTCCATAACTAAATGGTTTCACCAGCCTTCTTATTTGGTTGCAAAAAAAGAAAAAAGAATGATATGGTACTGTAATACACATTTGCTAATTAATTAGAAAGATATTCTATGTGATTGTAAAGCTTACCAAGCGACACTGAAGGTACTGAAACAAATTAAACAGAAAACATAAGGTTAGATTTGGTTTTCCATCGCTCAATCAAAGAAATACATAAAGAAAATTAATGGAAGTAAAAAATAGATAAAGACTTGATTTTGAAACCTCTAAGCCAAACCCTCCTGAATAGACTGACGAAGAGAGATACATAAGAAGCCCTAAATCAATTAATACTAAGAAGCCCTAAAATCAAAAATCAGAATTACAATTCAAAATCAAGTAACAAGCCCACTTCGCCCCTTTTTGATGCCGGTGGTGGCGATAACCATCGGCGGTGGGGTGCTGGTGGTCCATCGGTAAAGAGAGAGTGTGCGTGGTGGGGGTGGGGGTGGGGGTGGGGGTGGAGAGTGAGCCAGAGAGAGAGATGGACCGGCGGTAGGGGATGGGGGTGGTAGTGATGCCCATCGACGGTGGCGACGTGCGCTGGTGAGGGTGGTGGTGGCTGCGAGGGCGATGCCCGACTGCTGTGGTGGTGGCGGTGGTGGTGAAAGAGAGAGCGAGAGGGGTTGGAATAGATAGACTAAGAGCTCCTAGAGGCGGTGGTCTGTAGTGGTTGATGCTGGAGGCGGTTGTGGGGGTGGAGTTCTCGGTTGGAGTAGGGGTAGAGAGAGAGAGAGAGAGAGAGAGAGAGAGAGAGAGAGAGAGAGAGAGAGAGAGAGAAATGGGTGTGAGTGTGTGAGACAGAGAAAAGAAGGAAGAGAGTTTAAAAAAACTTTGAATTGCCACAAATCTGGACCATTTTAGGGAGAGAATCTCAGCCGTAGGTTAATATCTAAGGGCTCAAAATGTCTCTTGCAAAAAGGCATTCGCCCGATATTATATATATATATATATATTTCCTATTTCTTAAAATTCAGGGTAAATAATACTAAAACCTCCCCAACTTTTGCAAGATTTAGGAAAAACTTGCAATTCATTGATTTTTATCGCACAATAACAATATAAGGTGAAGTCACGGCACCTCCTAAGTGCAGACTAGTGATCAACTAGACAATGAGATGAGTTGTACAACTTGAATATTCAGTATTTGAATTCCACTAGAAGCATTTTTGCTATTTAAATGATGTGTGTGGAGAGACATACATCTGGGATTTACCTTGTAGGGTTCGGTCAAGTGGCCACGCCGTAGATGGGCTCCAAGTAGGGATGTACATGAGCTCAGCTGCTCAACTAGGGCTCGTGGCTCGGCTCGATAAAGGCTAGGCTCGGCTCGACAGAGCTTGTGAACATGCTTGATTAAGGCTTGCGAGTAGACTCGTGAAAAAGATCGTTAATAGGCTTGATAAAGAGTTTGCATACTGACTTATACATATATATATGTATATTTATTATAAAACTATATCATTTTATAGAAAATATGACAAACCTCGTAAATAGACTTGATAAAGGACTGATTTATTATTAAAGTATATAATTTTAAAGGGCACGGATAAGTAGGATGTATATTCAACAAGTCGTACGACTACACGGAGTTTAAGTACTGCCTGTCATCCACAGATCGATGGACAGACTGAACACACCAATCAGGTTATGGAGGATATGCTTAGAGCATGTGTTATAGACTTTGAAAGTTCTTGGGAAACACATCTTCCGTTGACCGAATTTGCTTACAACAATAGTTACCATTCAAGCATAGGAATAGCTCCATTCGAAGCATTGTATGGATGACCATGTTGATCCCCGCTTTGTTGGGCAGAGATTGGAGATAAAGAACTGCTAGGGCCAGAATTGGTTAGAGACACCAACGAGAAGATGACCGTTTTTAAAGAGATGATGCGTGCTGCATGACACGACTAAAAAGTTGTGCACTCTTGTGCAACACCCAAGTGTAGGTGATCGTGCAAGTAATACTGGATAAGTCCAGGTCGATCTCACAGGGAAGGAATACGAAGAATATATACTAAGTTACAAACTAAAGAAAAAGAAAATATGAATTGTAGGAGTGAAGGTGCACTAACAAATCCTAATTAATTGAATTAAACTAAATAATAAAGTAAAGCATAAAGAAACCTAATTATGAAACAAATAAATTAAAGGCGTTGGAAATATGTGAATCCACATTGATCCTAACTATCTACCATGCATACCCATTAACGTTTTATAGAGTTCATTCGTCTTCAGCATTCCGTATTTTTCTAAAGATAAAGAATCAATAGCCCTTACATGACCGGGACTATATCATCATAAGTGATTTAAAATACTTTAAAAATGGTTTAAAACAATGGTTAATACTTGCACTCCAAATGGTGTTAGCAGTCATAGTGGTTTTCAAAAGTCATTGAAGAAAATAGCCTTAAGACTTTAAGTTCTGATATGTCCAGAAATATTCCATAGCGGTCCAGCCGCCACGTGGTCATCCGATAGCCCGGGAGTTCGGGATAGGAGCCTAGGGCCCACAGTCCCGGGGCGTCCGGCTGTGCTTATCCGAGATGCCCGCAGCTCGGGGTGCCAGGCGTGGTGGAGCTCCAGGAGATGCGGCATGAATCACGTTTCTTTCCATCCCTGTGCGATCGTATCTCTATCAAGGGAATCGATAGTTTCCTTTACCACTTAGGAAACTCTCCAAATATTGTACAAATCTATTGTAATTGGGTTATGCTTCCTAATCTAATAAACTTGCCATGTAAGGGTGGACTCTTGCACCTATAAAAGAGCCCACCTCCCCTCATAGAAAGGATCGGAATACCAATTCTCTAAGTGCATCTGCATATATTAGAGAGCTTATCAATATATACACGCATACACCCGGCCGGTATTACTGGTAGTGCCTCCCACAACTGTTGGCTCACCAGGCCTGCCGGTGATCTGCTAGTGAACGCGCCCAGACGCAACCGTGGACGTAGGTCACCTCATTAACGGGGCCGAACCACATACAAATCCTCTGTGATCTTGTTTTCTTCCTAAATTGCCCTCACCAATTCTTGGCATCATCAGTTTGGCGCCGTCTGTGGGAATCGATACAGTTTTCTCATCAACAAAAATTTTTTTTGACTGATTAACATGCCTCCCAAGAAGGGTAAGAAGACCGCCACTTCAACCGGTCAGGAGGACCAACAGATTGAGTTACGGGCGACCTCCATGACCTCCGACCAGGTCACAGCCGCCTTGGAGCGGCTCTTGGAGGGCCAGATCCGGACGCAATAGCAAATAGAGGCGCTCATGGCCCAGCATGAAAAAGTGGTCGAGGACCCCAAGGGAGGCCCTTCGTCGAAAAAGCGGCCTGAAAAGAGCACTTCCAGTAAGAGGCCTGCCCGGAAGCGCGGGAAAACCAGATCCGCTCCAGGGTCCCAACTAAATCGGGAAAGCCAGGCAGAGGGAGAACATAGCCAGCCCACCAAGCGCCCGCAGGAGGGACCTCGGTACGTTCCACGCCGAGCGCGCCGAGCGGAGGATGCCCGGATCCTCATTGAACGGCGACGGGCCGCAAGGGGAGAAGCATCCGAACGAAAAGTCAGGGAACCAGTCGACGATCCGCCCGCCCTAAGTCGGGATGATCTTAGGCACAGGTTATCCCGAACTCGCAGCCGAGTACTATCCCCAAGATCGACGCGCTTCGAGGACGAGGTATCATCGTCTGACCCTCCTTACTACTCAGATGCAGAGAGGAGGACCGGGCGCACTGACGTCAAGGCCCAGGTCGAGGAGTTGCAGCAGCAGATTGAGAGGCTGAACCGCAAATCCGGCCACGACCTCACCAATACAGAAACAGAGTCGCCCTATACGGCCCGGGTGACACAGTTCCCAATCCCGCGGAAGTTCAAGCCCCCTCACCTCAGCTCATACGACGGCAAGGGGAGTCCAGTGGACCACATCCGCACTTATAAGGCGCAGATGGCACTGGTCACTACCACGGACGAGCTGCTATGCCTGGCATTCCCCAGTACTCTAAAGGGATCAGCCGCACAATGGTTCCATGCTCTGAAGCCGCGGACGGTTGACGACTTCAAGACCCTCGGCAAACTCTTCATCAGTCAGTTTATCGGGATGCTGGACCGGTCGCAGCCAGACACCCAACTGCTAGCTGTCAAGCAGCAAAGGGGGGAATCTTTAAGGGAATACGTAGATCGTTTCAACCAGCAGAGGCTCTTGATTCGCAACCTCAATGAGACCGCCGCTATCATGGCTTTCTGCTCGGGAGTTCAGCACACCAAGGTGGCCACGTCTTTTCATCGCGATCGACCGGCAACCCTGGTGGAACTCTCGGAAAGAGTAGGGAAGTACATAGACACCGAAGAGTTCCTGAAGGCAAAACGCGCCAGCCAGACAGGAGACGAATCCCCAAAAGCAAAGCGCAAACGCGAGGGATTTGAGAAGGGTCCGGGAAAGAAGCCAAAGCAAGACCAAAGAGAGGCTAGGGGTCAGCCCCCAACAGCTTTTACACCTCTTTCCCGGCCCATACATGAGGTGATGGCCGCCGCAGAGGCGCAGAGGTTGCTTCCGCAGCCTGCCAAGCTCAGAGCCCCTCCCGGCAAGAGGAATCGGGAGAAGTTCTGCCGTTATCACAAGGATCACGGCCATGAAACGGAGGATTGCTCCAAATTGAAAATAGCAATCGAAAAGCTGATCGAGCAGGGCCATCTTGCCGAGTTTGTCACAGTGGACAGACAGCCCCGACAGGATGCCCGGGCTCCCGGTCAGCCCCCTCCACTGCTCGGCCACATCAACGTGATCTCCGGAGGAACATCCGGCGGAGGTGATTCACAGTCGGCGCGGAAGAGGCACGCACGAGCATCCCGAGCGGATGTATGGCAGGTCCAATCCACCGGCCCCTTACCAACTGACGTTCTGACGTTCTCATCCGATGATATACATGGCCTCCACTGCCCCCACGATGACCCGCTGGTAGTGACACTGTCTATAGCAAACTACATGGTCCAAAGGGTACTAGTTGACACAGGCAGCTCGTCGGATATAATGTTCGCAGCGGCATTCGACCAACTCGGGGTCGATCGAGATCGGCTCCGGCCAGTCGCTACTCCCCTGGTTGGATTCAACGGCTCTAGCACTCAACCACTCGGCACGATCGAACTCCCGGTACTCATGGGGACCTATCCACAACAGGTTTCCCTGCTCACCAATTTCGTGATAGTGGATGCCCCATCGGCCTACAACGTCATCCTTGGGAGGCCGACCCTCAACAGAGCACGAGCAGTTGTCTCCACATACAGCCTAACCGTAAAATTCCCGACTCCTCAGGGACCGGGATGCTTGCGAGGAGACCAGACCACGGCTCGGAGTTGTTATGTTAGCTCGTTGCGACGGGGGGCAATCACCGAGACTCTGCATGTCCAGGAAATGGATCCCCGGGACCCGAGGGACATGATAGGGCCGATGGAAGAATTGGAGCAAGTTGTGCTGGATCCGGAGCACCCGGATCGGACGATCAACGTAGGCGCATTGCTGGAGCCTGCCTTGAAAGGAAAATTGGTCCAGTTCCTGAAGCAAAACCAGGATGTCTTTGCTTGGAGTCATGAGGACATGCCCGGGATTGATCCCCGAGTGATGTCCCATCACCTCAATGTTAGCCCAGACTGCCGTCCGGTAAAGCAGAAGAGAAGGGGCATGGCGGCCGAAAGGCAAAAAGCTGTAAGTGAGGAGGTAGAGAAGCTATTAAAAGCTAACTCCATCCGGGAGGTCCACTACCCCGACTGGTTAGCCAACGTTGTTCTGGTCAAGAAGAGCAATGGCAAGTGGAGGATGTGTGTGGACTTCACCGACCTCAACAAGGCCTGTCCCAAGGACTGTTATCCGTTGCCCAGGATAGACCTCCTTGTTGATTCAACGGCAGGCCACTCACTCCTATCGTTCATGGATGCCTACTCGGGGTACAATCAGATCAGCATGTACCCCGGGGATGAAGAGAAGACAGCGTTCATCACCGACCAAGGCACGTACTGTTACAGGGTTATGCCCTTCGGCCTTAAGAACGCCGGGGCTACATACCAGCGCTTGGTCAACTTCATGTTCAAAGACCTTATCGGAAAGTCCATGGAGGTATACGTGGACGATCTCCTGGTCAAGAGCCGAGATGAACCCGATCACCTGGAGCATCTGGCCGGGGCCTTCAGCATTTTGAGAAAATTCAGGATGAGGTTGAACCCGGCCAAGTGCACCTTTGGGGTCTCATCCGGGAAGTTCCTCGGTCATCTGGTCAGCAGACGGGGAATAGAGGCAAACCCCGACAAAATCCAGGCCATCATCAACATGCGGTCACCTAAGTCAACAAAGGAAGTTCAAAGCTTAGCCGGACGGGTGGCCGCACTGAACAGATTCGTTTCCAGAGCAACTGACCGTTGCCTACCATTCTTTAAAATCCTCCGTAAAGCTTTTCAATGGTCGGAGGAGTGCGAGGAGGCGTTCCAGGAACTTAAGAAATACCTGGCCTCTCCACCTCTACTCACGACACCTACGGCCGGAGAGGAGCTATTCCTTTACCTGGCGGTGTCACCATCGGCAGTCAACTCAGCACTTATTCGGGAAGAGCACGGGATACAGTTCCCAGTGTATTACACCAGCCGAGCGCTGCAAGGCGCAGAAAGCCGGTACTCCCGCATCGAGAAACTAGCCTTCGCCCTCATTACCTCGGCCCGAAGGCTTCGCCCTTACTTCCAGGCCCATGCCATCGTAGTACTGACAGACCAACCTCTCCGCAAAATTCTCTCTCGGCCGGATACATCCGGAAGGCTCGTTAAATGGGCTTTGGAATTGGAGGAGTTTGAGGTGACTTACCGGCCGCGGACGGCCATCAAGGGACAAGCCGTCGCAGACTTTCTGCTCGAGTTTACATATCCCGAAGACCCGGGAGAAGAACCCGAGCCTGCGGCCTTACCGCCGGGGTTGCAATCCGGCGTCCCTACTTGGGTACTTCATGTCGACGGCTCCTCTAACCAACAAGGTAGTGGTGCCGGGATCATTTTGACTACCCCCGACGGAATCCAGCTTGAATATGCTTTGAGATTTGGGTTTCGTGCCTCCAACAACGAGGCCGAATACGAAGCCCTCCTGGTCGGGTTACAATTAGCCATTTCAATGAGTGCACAACAAGTTGAGAGCTACAACGACTCTCAGCTCGTGGTTAATCAGGTAAACCAGGAATATGAAGCGCGGGAAGACAGCATGATAGCCTACTTAGCCCTCGTCCGGACGGTTTCCAAACAACTCCGAGGATTCTCTATCACCCGGATACCTAGAGAAGAAAACACCAGGGCTGACCGGCTTGCTCGCCTCGCATCGTCAGCTGAGTCAGACTTGCCCGGGATAAGAATACAATTCTTACCCGAGCCGAGTGTGATCAACCCAGGGGGCATGGAGGTTGACCCGGTTACTCTGGAAACTAGTTGGATGGATCCAATCGTGACATTCTTGACGACAGGAGGGCTCCCAAACGACAGAGAGGAAGCAAGGCGGGTAAAATACCGGGCGGCACGATACCATATCCTCGATGGTGTCCTCTACAAGAGGGGATTCACTATCCCGTACCTCCATTGCGTGCATCCAACGCAAGTTCAGGCTATCTTGTTTGAAATCCACGAAGGTGTGTGCGGGAACCACGTAGGAGGCCGGACGCTTTCCAGAAAGGCCCTACTGCAAGGTTACTACTGGCCAACCATGGCCCGAGACTCGCAGGAGTACGTTCAGAGATGTGACAAGTGCCAACGGTACTCTCCAATGATAAACCAACCGGGAGAACTTCAGACCCCGGTGCATAGCCCCTGGCCCTTCGCCCAGTGGGGGATTGACATCGTTGGTCCCTTACCAACAGGGAAAGGGCAGGTTAAGTTTGCTGTAATAGCCGTTGACTACTTCACTAAATGGGCGGAGGGCGAGCCCCTGGCAACAATAACCGAGAGGAAGATGGAACATTTTGTGGAAAGAAATATCCTTAGCAGGTTTGGTATTCCACGAGTCCTGGTTAGTGACAATGGAAGACAGTTTGATACACCCGTCTTTAGACAGTTCTGCTCAGACTATGGAATACTGAACCACTACTCTTCTCCCGAGCATCCACAAGCTAATGGTCAGGCCGAGGTGACCAACCGCACGATCTTGCAGTCAATTAAAACAAGGCTGGAGGGAGCCAAGGGCCTGTGGGCCGATGAACTCCCAGCCCTCCTGTGGGCCTACCGTACCACACCCCGGGCAGCCACGGGCGAAACCCCATTTTCATTAACTTACGGTTTTGAGGCGGTAGTCCCCACAGAGCTCGGGTTGCCCACGTACCGGGTGGCTACTTTCAATTCCCAAGCCAACGGAGAAGCCCTCAGGACTGAACTAGACTTGGTGGAAGAAAAAAGGGACCAGGCCTATCTCAAGGTGGCAGCTTACAAGCAAAGGGTCTCGCGATACTACAATAGTAAGGTGAAGCATCGTAGTTTCCAGGTTGGGGACCTTGTTCTTAAAGCACTGAACCAGTCAACCCGAGTCCCAAGCCATGGGAAGTTGGGAGCAAACTGGGAAGGACCGTATACAGTCACTCGGGTCAACCGACCAGGAACCTACTGGCTACAAAGTATGGATGGGCACGACCTCAGTCACCCCTGGAACGTACAACATCTCCGCAAGTACTATCAGTAGCACATAGCTACGGGAGTCTAGTGTTATGAGGAGAATTCTTTGTACGTAGCCTTGATAGGACAATTGTTACAGATTGTTATTTTTTGAATAAAATGGAAAGTTTTGCTTTAAAACATTATTCCCTTCGGTACATCAGGCAATACAAAAAAGACCTCGGGTCTAACCCCAAGGCACCAAAAGACCTCGGGCCTAACCCCGAGGCACCAAAAGACCTCGGGCCTAACCCCGAGGCACCAAAAGACCTCGGGCCTAACCCCGAGGCGCCAAAAGACCTCAGGCCAAACCCGAGGCACCAAAAGGACCCTGCAACCACCCATGTTCCAGGTCGGTTTCCTATGGTCGATCCCCAACAAGCCCCCTCCTTAACAGGAGCCCTGGGGGCAAGAGGATCCTACACCTAAACAGGAAATTAACTAAAGCTATGCTTAGGTCCAGCCGACGATGGGGCCAAACTCCTAGGTGGCCAGCGATGGCAAGCTTCAAACGCTCCTGCAACCACCCATGTTCCAGGTCAATTCCTTACGGCCAGGTGTTCCCGCGCACCCGCACACCCGCCTTAGCAAAATGCTTGGGGGGCAGGGGATAGAGGAAAATACTAAGGCCTAAGACAGGGAATTTCAACAATTGACTAGGTGTTCTATGGGTTACGGTCCTAAAGCATTTGCTAAGGCAGATGTTAGGTTGGCCAAAGCCACACGGATACTAGCAAAAATTAGGTGCTCTGTGGGTTACGGTCCTAAAGCATTTGTTAAAGCAGATGTTAAGGTGGCCAAAGCCATAAGGGTACTAGTAAAAGTTAAAGCACAGTGCAACAAAATTAATGGAAGGGCGACCTCGAGGGCCTTTGCATTAAATTAAATAAAGTGTACAGAGCATGGGGGGCAGGTGTAGTAGCCCCCCCCCCCCCCCCCCAAAAAAAAAAAAAAAAAAAAAAACTACTACTACAAACAAATAGCAGGAAGGAGGGACCGGGGAGTCAGTCTTCCACATTGACCACGATATCGGTCTCCCCGGTCTGCTCCCCAGGAGCGGCAAGTCTTTCCTCCGCCAAAACCCCCTCCGGGGCGAGCACAGTGGCCCCGGTGATGACCACGGGATCTCCAGCGGCTGCCGGATCCTCGCCAGCAGCAGGAACTTCCCCAGCAATAGGATCCTCTCCAATGTCCCAGTAGTCAGAGTCAATCCCCTCGTAGGCCGAAAGGACCCATTCGGGGTGGTCTCGGGCTACCCGCCGTTTCAGATCATCATAACCTTGGAAGAAGCCATCGTCAAAAGCTCCTTCCAAGGCCGCTGCGGAAGGTGTCCCGGCAACCGCCTTAGCCTGGGCTTCGGCCGCCGCTACGAGAGCCCGGGCAGCTTCCAGTTCCGCCAAAGCTGCCGCCAGGTCCGCCTGAGCCGCCCCTAAGCTCAAGGCCAGCGACTTCATCTTGGTTGTCTCCACGGCCAGGGCAGCTCTCGCTACGTGCAACTCTTTTCGCTCCTCCGAAAGGGCGGCTTCGGCGGCACTCACTTTCCCAGCCAGGGAAGAATGGACGGATTCAGATCCCGCGGCTATGCAGCCAACCTACAGCAGAAGAATGCAAATCGGTTAAACAAGTAATGAGTATAGGGCAAGACCGCGTTGGAAGAAGAGCGGAACGCTCACCAGGTGGGAAATGCTATATAACCATCCTTCGAGCCCTTGGAGGGATAGCTCGGCACATGCCGACACCTGGCTCGGCGCAAGGCAGGGCTTTAACCTCTCCCGGGTCTCGTCATGCCCGCCCGAAGGCAAACCCGACGGAATACCAGCCCTGGGCACGGGCTCTTCAACAGCTGGCCTAGGGGAAGCTGATGTCCCCACGGGACTTGGACGGGTAGTCGTCCCGTGGCGAATGCGCCTGAGCGGGCGCACGCCGCCTGAACCCTCAGTGGCCGGTCTTTTTCCTTGGGCGATGGCCACCCGAGTAGCAGCAGTGGCGGCGGCGGCAGCTTGTCTCTCCCGCAGCTGCTCCAAATTGCGCTTAGGGGCCATTTCTGCAGAAAACGGAGATCACACGGTCAGACGTGCGGAGGACAGAAATAACGCAAGTACATGGATAATGCATAGTACTCACCGGGGATGATGTGCGTGAAACTGGGGGCAGGGACAGGCGGCTCAGGAGAATAGGTAACGGTAAATTCTCCCGTCCGTGACAACACGTTCCAGATGCTGGTGGGCAGCCCTGCTAGCTTCAGGATCCTGGCCTGGCACACCTCAGGAATCTCTGGGGGTTTAGTTGAGCCTACTGTAAACAAAAAGTAAAAATAATCAGTAATCCACTGTGTTCCGAATAGGCCAAAGAAGCAGACAGAGTCGGAAGGGCGGTCTTACCCCTCAACTCCCTGACCCAGGATGTCCTCAACTGGATCCCCGGAGCCATGTCGCAGAGGCGAAGGGTAGACACCTGGAAAAATTTGCCCTTCCACCCTTTATTATTGCTGGGGCAGTTGTCGATGATTTTCCTGCCCGGACGGGCAGAAAACGAGAAAAACCCCAATTCATTATGCACAGGGAATGGTCGGTGTGCCCAGAGGAACTCCTGTAGGGTAAGCTCATACCTGAACGCTTGGGGCCACAATGATATGCACCCCATCAAGAACCTCCACCCATTGGGGGCCAACTGACCGGGAGCGATGTCGAGAAAGATCAACATGTCCCGAGCCACCGGGTGGAGCGGAAGTCGGAGGCCCGCTGCCATAGCATCCTCAAACAGGGTGACGAACCCCGACTGATATAGATGTGCGCCGCCGGTACTTACGGCTAGGGCGCAACCATCAGGGAGGGAGTACCTCTCCCTGATCCGGAGAAGGTCTCCCGAGCGCAGAACAGAGGAAGTAGACTCGCAAGCGAAAACCATGCCCTCGGCCCTCTCAGGCAACTCGTCGCCCAACCCCCTCGAAACGGAGGCGACGGGGGCCTCCTCAGAAGACTCACTACTAGACAAACGAATGGGGATCCCGGCCCCACTTTGGTGGTCGGACTGGGACTCTAGGGGCTGGCCTAGGCTGGCGCCAGGGGACCCTGACCGATACTGCTCACTCTCCGATCTCGAAGATGAATTAAAGCCGGAGTGTTCCATCTCTGGCCCTCCAGCAGGAAAGAACTGACGCAAACGACGACTAGCGAAGGGATCGGAAACCCCAAGCCTGATGTACAGGGGGGGCAGAGTTACTAACCTGAATGGTAGCGAGTAGATGCTCCTCAGCACCAGGTAGCACTCTCTCAAAACAACGCAAGGAACACCCGTTCGGTTCAGGTGAGTTAGGGTTCCACCGGACTCAAAAAAAGCGCCGAATCTAAGGAGGAAGAAATCCCACTCCTGCTCAAACCTCACAAGGTTCGTTCTCTCCAGTTTCGCTTCGAAATGAAAAAGGAATGGGGGAGAGAGGAAAGAAAGATCAGAAAGAAGAAAATCAGGAAGGTACGCAGGAGGTAGGGCGAGTGCTCCTTATATAAAGACCCTGAACGGCCCAGATCAGAGCAGATCCAGCGGTTCAGAAGATTTCCCGCCCAAATCGTCGCTTCGGTCATGTGAGGAGTTGCCTCAAAAGGCGCACGCATTAAATACACGAAAAGACGGTTCCGTTAGTTTGCGAATGGTTCGGTTGCGCCCATGTCTCCATTCGTTAGGATCTAACCTGACCAATGATTGGTTGACACGTGGTAGCAGCGGTCGGGGCCCGAGCCATAGCCCGGACACATTTGCGAGCTGGTCGGGCATTAATCGCACAGAGTTGTACAGAATTGATTTGCATTTCAAAGGGCGTGATGAAGGAAAAAGTTGGCCTCAAGGACCTTTTTATTTCTATAAAAAGGAGAACTGTACAAAGACGGGAGCAATTATAATAGCCTTCCCGGTAAAAAAAGAAGAAGGAAAAATATGTATACAAGCAAAGAGTGCCCTTAAGGTCCTTGGCCCTTCAAAGCCTTGACCTCCTCTTCCAGGGCAGCCACCTTCGCCGTCAGCCCCTCTACAGCCAGCTCCAGGGCATGGACATCCACCCCCCGCAGGGCGGAATCTATCTGCAGCTCGGCGCCCATCTTCTCCACCACCTGCAAACGGCTTTCCATGTTTGCAAGAGAGAGGTCCGACCAAGATCTGGGCAGACGAGAACCGGCGGACGTCTCTGGCCGGCTCCTTTTCGGTGGAGGATGAGACTCTTCCTCCCCCTCTTTTTCCTTGCCTTTCTTGGAGGGGCCCGGTGGGGGACTTGCGTCCTCAGAAGAGGTGGAATCGCTGCTGGTGGACAAAGTGACCGGTCCCTCAGACCCGCCCGTCCTGCCGGCCGGGCGCGCCCCGGTCGCCATCGACCGGGTGTAGCGGCGCGATCCAGATGCCGCAACGGTAGCAGTTGCAGAGGATGGCCCGACACCCGAGTTCTCCGCAGGTCTCCCTGCCAGATAAGAGAACGACATGCCAGCATCAATAGCCTGGTCAAGCGCCTCTGTGTCGTCAGCGGTAGGGGCGATCCCACGGAGGGCGGTGAAAGCTTGCTTGCAGAGATCGGGGTCAAACACCGCCGGAGGACAGAGAACGGCGTCCTCCAACCAGTTGCCGGCAGCCACAACCCAAGGGTACCGCTGCCAGGTCTTGTTCGGAAAGTCCAAGCCTCGGACAAGATCCTTTCCCTCGGTCCTGGGGCGGAAGTAGGGGCCTCCGTTGTCGATGCCTAGTATGTAGCACCTAGCGACGTCAGCTGGTCGGAGGAGCAACCCCAACCGCTCGTTCAGCGTTGATATACCCCACAGAAGGCGAGCAACGTTTGGACGGCACTTGTGTAGTGGGATGCGTAACCCCTCCAGCAAGTCGCAAAAGGAAACCGGCAGGGGGAAGCGCAATCCAACGACGAGCAGCAAATAGCTGCTAATGAGGACAAAGGGGAAAGCAACTTCCTCCCCCTCAACGTAAGGGCGGACTACTACGTCGTCTGGAATTCGGCAATCCTCTCGGAATGCTTCTAGCCCTTCATCAGACGACAGGTCGACACGCGAAGCCATTCGATGCGAATAAGAGATTGGAAAAGTAAAGACAGTAGAAGAAAGGGGGTTCGGAGTGTTTGCTCAGGTGACTCAGTTGACGCTCTGGGGTGAAGACGCGAGGTTGAAGGAGTGCTCCTTATATAAGCAGCACGAACGGTTGGGATTCAATCTGATTGGATGGCTCCCATACTCTCCCGCCAAAACTGTCGTTTCGGGCACGTGGGGCGTCGCCTCAGAAAGCGTGAGCATTGAATGCGCGATGTGATGGTTTAGTTGCCAGCTGGACGATTCGGTTACTTCTCAAACTAGACGCTTTAAGCCCGAACTATACCTGTAACCAGTAGGCACGTGGCGTCGAGGGTCCCGGGCCTGTGTATATATCACCCGGTCCTTGTACTGCCGGGTCATTCCGTGCCAGCCTTGGTCCGGTGGGGAACCTGACCCGACCCCGGACGGTGTGTGAAGGACGTTCTTAATTTTCCAACCTCATCTGACAGGGCGTCACCTCAGATTTGAAAATGGGGGGCAGCTGATATGTCCAGAAATATTCCATAGCGGTCCAGCCGCCACGTGGTCATCCGATAGCCCGGGAGTTCGGGATAGGAGCCTAGGGCCCACAGTCCCGGGGCGTCCGGCTGTGCTTATCCGAGATGCCCGCAGCTCGGGTGCCAGGCGTGGTGGAGCTCCAGGAGATGCGGCATGAATCACGTTTCTTTCCGTCTCTGTGCGATCGTATCTCTATCAAGGGAATCGATAGTTTCCTTTACCACTTAGAAAACTCTCCAAATATTGTACAAATCTATTGTAATTGGGTTATGCTTCCTAATCTAATAAACTTGCCATGTAAGGGTGGACTCTTGCACCTATAAAAGAGCCCACCTCCCCTCATAGAAAGGATCGGAATACCAATTCTCTAAGTGCATCTGCATATATTAGAGAGCTTATCAATATATACACGCATACACCCGGCCGGTATTACTGGTAGTGCCTCCCACAACTGTTGGCTCACCAGGCCTGCCGGTGATCTGCTAGTGAACGCGCCCAGACGCAACCGTGGACGTAGGTCACCTCATTAACGGGGCCGAACCACATACAAATCCTCTGTGATCTTGTTTTCTTCCTAAATTGCCCTCACCAATTCTTGGCATCATCAAGTTCTAAAAACTATTGTGACAAACTGAACTTATTGGAATAATTTGATGACAGATTTCTAAAACAAAAAGTCTTGGAATACCTAAAAGAATTATCTCAGGACTTAACATGTTCGATCGATCGAGGAGCTCTCGATCGCTTGACTACTCTCTGGTTCAATCGATCGAAATGTCTTTGATCGATGGAGCCCAGGTTTTCTAAAGATTGCATTATAGAGGTTGGGAATCAATGTTTCATCATATATTCCCAACGTCTAAACTACGGAAATATAAATAAACTGGTGCAGAAATAGTAAAACATAACAATCATAACAACTAGACTAATAAACAAAGCAGTAAAGATAAAGGAGAAGAAAAACCTGGAAATAGTCTGATTAAGACTTGAAATAAACTTGAAATCTTGAGTTTAACAATGTAAAATAGGAATAAGAACATTAATCTAACCTAATCTACTCCTAAACTAACCGTAAAACTACCCTAAACTACTATTTTTGGTGTTCTGGAGCGTCCCCCTTTCGTCTGCCATCAAAACGACTAATTTGTAGGGTTCTTGTAGACTGTATGCTAATTTTGGAGGAAAATAAAGTTCAACCGATCGAACTTAGTTCGATCGATCGAAGTCTCAATCGATTGAACTCTCCTCAAGGGCTTGAACTCCTCTAATTTTGACAGCTCTGCGCACTGATGGGAGAATGGCCATATCTCTTCACTCGGACCTTGGATTGACCTCCCATTTGCGTCCATATGATCGTAACTCATAGTTATACATTTTATATTTCTAGGAAAATCTTCCAAATCTGAAGTCTTCAATGTCAAAAATGGTATTTTCTTAGCTGTTTTTGTTGTTCTCCTTACCAGAATCACTTTCTATGCAACGATTACTATGACCTGTAAAATAGTGTAAAAACACATGTTTGAGTCTCAAGATCATAGAAAACACTTAATCATTGAAATGCATCTAAATCTAGGGACTTGGGTATAAAAGTATGCATAAAAGACCATGTAATACGCTATGAATATGCACTTTTCACCTCTAATCACTGCACAGAGTAGACAGAAGAGCAACACAGATAAACATAGAAAGGACAAATAGTTCACTATCGGAGATCATGTACTCTTGAAGGTATAACCGATTTATGGAGTAGTTCAATTTGGTCAGAAGAGAGGTAAGTTGCCACCTCATTTCATTGGACTATTTGGGATTCTGGAACGCATTGGGAAAGTAGCCTATCGACTCGCATTGCTACCAAAGATGTCTAGAGTACGTAATGTCTTTCATATCAGTATGTTGGGGGAATACAAGGGAGACCCTTCACACGCTATTGATTTTAACGACACAGAGATCAATGAGAATGTCACCTACAGAGAGAGAATTGTATGTATTTTGGATCACAGTACGAAGAAACTGCGGAACAAAGATATTACTCTAGTGAAAGTTTAGTAGAAGTATCACGCTGAAAATGAAGCGTCTTGGGAATTGGAATAAAAAATGAGAACTAAGTACCCAGAGTTATTTCAAGACTAGTCAGCTTAGATTTCGGGACGAAATCTCTATTAAGGAGGGAGTAATGTAGCAACCTGTATTTTTACTTCCCTAATAATAAACAAAATGTCGGTTTTTATTTATTTATTATGGACTAATTTTAGTTGTGGTATTATTCTAATTTTTAAATAATACTCATGTTATTAGTTGTTAATACAATGCCATTTTATTTTACTATTATGTATTATTTTTAATTGTAGCATTATTTTCATAAATGAAAAAGACTTATGTTGATTTATTGTAATTACATGACATTGATTTTGTGACCCCTTTAGTAATTTTAATTAGTATTATTATGCTTAAGACTGCGTCCCTAAGTTACCCTATAATTTGGGATTAAAATCATTAATAAAATATTACTCACTTCGACTATATTTTTGGTCCCTAATATTTATTTGGGGTATTTTCCTAGACTACTCGGACCAACCTAACTGAACTGTATTATTGTGATTGGATGCCATCAATCACAGAGTGTTATATTCTCACAATGATCACGTATTTACAGCTTGCAAACCTAATCTTGTGTTCACACTCACAAAGAAACCATTTCACTTTGCCTATATAATTTCACAACACAAGGCTTAGGCATTACATAGTTTGCAAGCACACATTTCTCTTACAGTTAAGATTATCAAGAGCTCTCTTCCTCCTCCATTTCACTCTCTCTCTCTCGGATCACATATACACCCACATACACCTCTCTCATTCTCAATTAATCCACACACACACACACAATCAACATACTTTCTAGAAGTAAAGGAAGGAAATACAACACTTAGAAGTCACAGTAAACTCAAGAGGCAATAGCTATAGCTATTGTTAAGCTCGGAACTTTATTACGAAATTCTCGTCTTTCTTCGGCAAGTAGCACAGCCCAAACTAACGCTCAGTGAGTCTCTCGAACTCACTTATAATGTAGTATTAGTCATTGCATACAAGTCAGGGGTATCAATTTTAGAGATATACGTATATATACATATATATAGTTTTGAAGGTACAAAAATGGGGCTATAAATTGGGAATGAAAGATTACAACCTAAGTAAGCTGTGCTTCGAATCTTAGGCCTTAACTTGTAATGATTGCGACGTATGGTCAAAATGAAGTTTTGACGACTCTCAGATTTTCATTAATAAATAGAGCTACGTTAGGAATTAATACTTAAGACTTATATATTCGTAATCTATTCAGAAAAACAAAGAGAATGGTTTACTATATGTAAAAATCATATATGCTCTACAATTGTACAGTCCTGAGGTTGAAGACGACCATGACCGGTCGCGAAAATGACCAGGACCGGTCCCGACCATGACCGGTCCCTCATAACTATTAGGATCGGTCCCAGTCATGAATGGTCTCGCTAAAAGACCAGGACCGGTCCTGCCCTTCTATGACAGAATGATCTATTTCTCTAAAAGTTTTTCCCAGTTTCACTGAATAGTGTTTTCACTGTATGTTAATTCCATTCTATTCATGCCATTTTACTTAAGTCAATTCTTCCTTCCATTTATTATTTTACTTAAGTCATTAATGTAATTAACGAAATACCCCCCATTTGGATTCAATAAAAATACTTTTAAAAATCAATTCCTTATAGATAAAAAGTCAACTTTCCCTCCGAATGCAAAATTACTAATTTTCCCACTGTGTATAATATTGGGGCATTATTTTTACTAAGTTCCCTTCCTTTTAAAAATTCTTAAAACTCATATTTGATATATGGGGATCTAGATGAGCTATTCGCGAGACTTTTAAACTCTTGAATCGAAAATCTTATTTTTGACTATACTTAACCGTTTTGACCATTCTGGGTCAACGGTTGACCTTTCTGGAGTAAGTTCTGTTAATTCATAATAATCATATTTTTAATTAGCTCTGATACCTCTGTACGAGAATAGGAATTCGTTGGTCTAAATACTATTTGTAGTAATCAAATATAAATAATTCTGATACCATATGAAGGAAAAATAGAAAATGCTCTGATACTTTTATAAGAAAATATGTAAAGAGAGAACAAGTGGTACGCCTCATTTGATACCTTTATATAAATGGAGAAAAAGAATAAGCTACACATTTGCATAGTCGAGTTGGTAGAAGTTAACATGCATGGTGTGTGATGGTGAGATTGAAAAAGTCAAGAGAAGGTGTCTTGGTTGTGGTAACCTTAATTATCCCAGGCCACTTTTGATACAGTAGGTTAATTAGGAAGGATTGATCCCAGGCTGCTTGAGATACGGTAGGCCAGTCAGAGTCTTGTGATAGCCTTAATTATTCCAGACTGCTGCAGATACGGTAGATTAATTAAGATGGCTGTGCCCAGGCCACTTTTGATATGGTAGGTCAGTCTAGTGGTAGCTTTAAATTATTCCAGGCCGCTTCAGATACGGTAGGTTAATTAAAGTATTCCACGGGTTATTATTGTAACCTTGAATGTCTAGGTACATCCAGGCCAACTTAAATACGACAGACATATCAACAGACATTCTAAACTAACAGCATTGTACCAGATGGTTCTAGGTGAACCGAATGAGTCAAGAGATTGTGATCGAGATAAAAGAGTTAGTGAGATGAGATGGTTTCATTGTTCATGCACGATATTAAATATTCATTACTCAAACTATTAATAATTAATTGTTCTTTTGCGATAACTGGAATAATGGATTAACCGTACTCTAAGGTACTGAACAATAATCATAAATACTAATGTACTTTTTTATACATTGCTTGTGTGTTCTTATACTCACTCGACTTTCATTAGCTGATGACTTTATTTTGTTCTGGATATCCAAAATGTTCAAGAAATGGTTATGCAGGACAATATGATTATGCCAGCTAGAGGAGCATGCAGCGTTACTTATCTAATTTAATAAATTTGTAATAAAGATATGGATAATTTTTTTAATTTGAATAAGGCGGTTGTGCCTTAAGGATACTTTATTTTAAGGACAGTGTAATATTATTTGAAGTTATAATAGTATTTATATAATCTTCCTCGTTGCTTTATATATTCTATTTTTTTGGTACATTTAAGCTAAGTACAGGACAAGCGATCCATCACCTATCATGACCTACGGGTACAAAACGAAAATGAAAATTTTTCCTTATTTTGTTATACTGGGGGCATGGCAGTTGAACGTCAGGTTCTCGTTCATCTAAAAAACTAATCTCGTGCACTGGGTTGTGGGTACACTTCCTCAACATACTGATGTGAAAAACGTTGTGCAGTCCTGACATCTTCGGTGGCAATGCAAGTTTGTAAGCTACTTTCCCACCATGTTCTAGGATCTCGAATGGTCCGATGAATCACGGCGATAGCTTGCCTCTCTTCTGTCCGAAACGATACCTCAAACTGGCAAAACTTTGAACTGTACATGATCTCCAACTACGAACTCTAGATCTTTGCATCGCTTGTCGGCATAGCTCTTGTGTCAGGATTGCGCTGTCTTCATCTTTTCTCGTACAACTTGGATCTTTTTGCTAGTTTTCCGAATCATCTGAGGCTTAAGTAGTTGAGTATCTTTGATGTCAGTCCAACATAGCGGCGATCAGTAAGGTCTTCCATATAAAGCTTCGAACGGTACTATGCCTATGCTTGCATGATAGCTATTGTTATAGGAAAACTCGATCAATGGAAGGTGCATCTCCCACGAGCTCTTGAAATTGATAACGCAGGCTCGCAACATATCCTCCATCACTTGATTAACTATTTTTATTTTATTGTCTATCTGTGGGTGAAAGGCAGAACTCAAGTTCAGTGAAGTTCGAATTGATGTCTGAAGGCTCTCCCAGAATTTATGGTGAAGCGCGAATCTTGATCTGAACTATTGAGATAGGTACACAATGCAGTCTCACAATTTGCTGTAGATACATCCTGTTCAACCTTTTAACTGGGTATGTCATGCTATAGGCGATGAAATGCGTTGACTTGGTGAGCCAATCCACTATTACCCAAATAGGATCATGGTTTTGCTGTGACTTTGGTAATCCAACCATGAAATCTATGGTGATGTGTTCCCATTTCCATTGGGGAATCAGCCGTGGCTATAGAAGTTCAGGTGGTTTATGATGTTCTACCTTCACTTGTTTGCAAACAAGACATTGTGATACATACTCGGCTACTTCTCGCTTCATTCCTTTCCACCAGAAGTTTCTCTTCAAGTCCTTATACATCTTGTTACCTCCAGGGTGAATAGTCATCCTTGACTGCTTCATCCAAGATATCCTTTCTGAGATTACCATCATTTGGCACACAGAGTCTACCTTTGCATCTCAATGCTCCATCTGTACTGATACTCCATATTTCTGGTTCCTTTGTGGACATCTTAGTAAACCATAGCTTCAAATCCTCATTCAACTGTTGAGTTTCCAAGATACGACTAATGAGAGTCAATTTCATGACAAGAAATCCAAAGTGTTGTCCTTCTCCTAATTCCACTGGTCAAAGGTCGAATCCGGCTAACGTGTCCAATACTTGCCATCCTCTAATCAAAATAGACGTGATCAAAATGTGGGTCTTCGGCTCAATGTGTCATCTGCAACATTTGCTTTACCCATATGGTATTACAAAGACAAATTGTAGTCCTTGAGTAGTTCCATCCATCTTCGTTGTCGCATGTTTAACTCCTTCTGAGAGAATAGGTACCTTAAACTCTTGTGATTCGAGAACAAATCGAACTTCTATCCATACAAGTAGTGTCTCCAAATCTTTAGGGCAGACATGATTGCAGCTAGTTCCAAATCATTTGTCGGATAATTCTTCTCATGTAGTTTTAATTGTCTCAATCCATATGCAATGACGTTCCTATTCTGCATTAACACACAACCAAGTCCTTAGTGCGATGCATCACTGTAGATTATAAATCATTCTACGTATCACATGTACTAGTGCTGAGGTTAGTCTCTCTTTCAATTCTTGAAATGCATCCTCATACTTGTCAGTCCATTCATACTTCGTCTCTTTCCTTGTCTGACACGTGAATGGTCCTGCGATCTTAGAGAATCCTTCCACCAATCTTCAGTAATATCTAGCCAATCCAAGAAAACTTCTAACTTCGATCGCGTTGGTCGGTCTATTCAAACTCAAGATTGCATCGATCTTATATGAGTCTATAGAAATTCTTTCCTGCGATATCACATGTCCTAAGAATTTGACTGCCTGAAGCCAGAATTCACACTTGTTGAACTTCGTGTATAAACTGTTGTCTTGGAGAGTCTACAGGGTAATCTGTAGATGCTTTCTATGCTCTTCTTCCATCTTTAAGTAGATTAGAATGTCATCGATGAATAATATAATGAATTGATCCAGATAGGTTCTAAAAACTCTATTCATTAAGTCCATAAATACTGTCGGGCCATTGGTCAATCCAAAAGACATCACTGAAAACTCGTAGTGCGCCCAATTCTCATCTTGAAAGCAGTCTTCGATAGATCTTTCGGTCGAACTAGAAATTGGAGATAACCTAAATACAAATCAATCTTCAAGAACATCCTTGATCCTTATATTTGATCGAACAAGTCGTCTATCCAGGGAAGTGGATATCTATTCTTGATCATGACCTTTTTCAGCTCTCAAAGTCGCAGCTCTCTATCCTTCTTCTTTACAAATAGAATAGGTGCTCCCAAGGTGACATACTCGGGCGAACGAAACCTAAGTCTCAAGTTCCTAAACTTACTTCTTCAACTCTTGCATCTTTGTTGTTGCCAATCGATACGGGGTCTTGGAAATTTGCAATGTTTCGGGTGCTAACTCAATGCAGAAGTGTATCTCTCGTTTTAGCAGAAGTCTTGAGATATCTCGAAATACGTCTTCAAAATCTTGAATAACGAGGATTTGGTTGATGGTAAGCTCCATGCTTGAAGTCTCGATTGCGGTAAAATAGCTCGTAATAAATATATCGCTCGACTGTTGGTACTGAAATCAGATCTGCGAACACCAAGTGTTGAAAAGACAATGTTCCGACTAACACAATCCAGGTTGGCACCATACTTGGTAAGACAATCCATTCCTAGGATCACGTCGAACTCAGATACTGACAAGACTATCAAGTCTACCGAGAGATTCTTATCTTCTAGGTTCAAGGGATAATCCTGGGACACCTTTCCTAACTTAACAATTACTCCATGTCACACCCCAGAGTAAGCCAAAATAATTAAAATTTAAAATTTTCATTTTTTATTTGTGGATACATGACTAGTTTGAAAGCCTCCTAATTGTCCTCGATAGAAAATAATAACAAGAATGTAATAATAATGGAAATGTGATCACTAGTTCACCCACAACATATTAATATTAAACATTAACGAAGTCTTACACTAATAATATATTACAGGCCCAATTCAAATGAAACATAAAAGAGTCTCGTGACGACAACTGTCACTAATACTAGAAATTATTACAATGTAAAAGAAAGGAAAACAGGAGACAAGGATCTTCTTCTTCAACTGGAGAATCCATAGTAGTCTCCGGAGTGGTCCTTTCCAATGAACTTCGCATCATTGCAGCCTTCATGTTTGTACACACACTCATCGTAGTCGTCTTTGGGCTGAGCCTTACCTGCTAAAACTGGTATCACTGGATGTGGAAGGTCCAGCGGCATAAACGTTGTCAGCTTGAATATAAGCTGAGTGAGCATAAATTCTTACAAAGTACCGTTAGCAACATTTATAAAAACACCTAGATACATTATTCATAGTTCAATTTATAGATATCTTTATAAGTTACTATAGGATAAGACCATCACAAGATAGAAACCAATTCGAATTACTTCGTGACTAATAACTGAGTCAACTGAACTACAATGACTCAAACAAGGAAAATCATTGACGGTTACCAATCACACGAATACCATCTCTAAAATCACTAGGACACCGATCACATGGATACCATCCACTCGGATACCATTCACATGGATACCATCCTTACAATCACTCGGATACCAATCACACGGATACCATCCTCACAATCACTCGGATACCAATCACACAGGTATCGACATCATAACCAAAAAGAGTTCCTATAACTTGGGAGATATCCCAAAGACTTGCACACAAACACTTAGGTCAAAATCAAGGAAATTGATCAAATAACGAGTGAATATTAATCGTAGTCCCTTGGCAATGCATATAGTTATTTTGAGAATTTTGATGTTGTTATGCGTCTATTATTCCCATTATTCTCAAAGTTGTTGCATTGCGGAAGTCATCGTCATGTTGTAAAAGTTATTAAAGTACCAGCTCCAAAATACCTATTTGAACGTCTATAATGCATACATAAACGTGGATTGTCAATTAACAAGTATACCTACATGTATGAACACCAAGTTAAGATATCTGGATTAGCATATGGATTTAAAGCCCAGTTGCCTAGGTATGATAACTCAGATTCATGCATATAAGTAGTAGATATTCAATCTTAAGCATAGCAACAAACAAATCATAACAGAAAAATTACACTCGAGCACTCAGGGAGCTCGAGCGCTCTGACAAAGCAGAAAATAGATTCTCAGTTTAGTTCATTTACATGTACGAATCTAATGTTCAAATCTACATGCGTGTTCATAATATCTTTAAAGAACTGATACTAAAGATAACCAAGTGAGAATCTATATTCACAAATACTTAGATTGTGAATGGATGAAGAAAGAACTTGAAATTATGAACAATTAGGGGTGGGCAAATAGTTCAGTTAACCGAAATTCGTACCGAACCGAACTAAAATTTTCATTTCAGCTCAGTTATTTCAGTTAAAAATTTCAGTTCAGTTTCAAATCGAACTAAATTTTTTTTTTTTCAGTTTGGTTTTCAATTGCACTGTCCCAAACCGAACCGAACCAAACCAAAAAACCGAATTTTTTTTAGTTTATATATTATTAATATATTTTTATATATAACTCTATATATTACAAAAATATAAGCATATTATATAAAAATAAAAATAAAAATAAAAATAAATATATGTTTTCTTTGTAATATAAAAGAAAAATGGGAAAAAATTTTAAAAAGTTGTGAAAAAGAGAAAAAAGTATAGTTTTTTTTGTTAAAATTCAGTTAACCGAATTTCCAAACCGAACCAAATTGACCAAAATCGAACCGAACCGAAATATAATTCAGTTTAGTTTCAGTTCCCATTTCTCCAAATCGAACCGAACAAAACCGATCCGAATTAGTCCAAACCGAACCGAACCGACTGAATGCCCACCCCTATGAACAATCGCTTCAATCCTCATTCACTAATGCTTGTCTTAGCCTTGAATTTCTTTAAGGCATTATTTGTATTTGTTTTGACGATGACAAATGTATTGAAAATTGCATTTTTGCAATTATTCTATTCTAAACTATTATGAAGTCATTTTCATTGTGCTAATCTCTTGATTTATGCATTAAAATGTTCTAACTTTGTTTGAGATCAAGAGATAGCATATGATGAAGCCCAAGAGTGATTGCGCTTAACAAGGATCAAGCTTGAAGACTTGAAGATTTTTTATCCTTGGTTGAAGTTTAGGATTTACTTGTAAACATTTTGATCAATCACTAATAGGGGCTCAAGTAACATTAGTTGTACTTTAGAATCCTTGCTCTCATACTTTAAAATACTTTCAAGGACCTAAACATACTTAGACCACTCAATAAAATTCATTTCACAAAAGTTTTCAAGTGGCTAAGTCAAAATCAAGTACCCTTTACAGATGGGTCATATTTAAAGAGGTGTCAGTCTAATTGGTAAGCAACTAGATGTTGAATTTTATATGGCTGGAAAGGTATTTGAATCTAGTTTCTGAATCTTCAAATGGATTGCAAATACAATTTTTGTAGAGGGAGTTATGGTCATTTTAGTGAAGAGGTGTCAGTCTGCGAAAAACAAGAAATCCAGTCAATACGAAAGAGGTACTGTTCAGTCGACTAGAGGTACTGTTCAGTCGACTGGATTTCATATAGAATGTCACTTCTCTTGTATAAACTTTTTAGTCAATCGAACCTTTGATCCAGTCAACTGGATTGCTCAGAACAACACTAACGACGAGCTTTTGCAACATTTTAAGTTGTTTTAAATGTAACCCATCACCACCAATGGCTATAATATTTCAAAAGTTATATATAAGGATATTTTTAAGGGTTATAAAAGAACGAGGAATATTAACAAAACCATTCAAACAATTTGGTTAATCATCATTTCTATTTGAGCCATAGTTTGAGTAAAAATCAATTTGCTCTAGATTGCAATTGTAATTCTTGAGAGAGTAAATTGTAATGAGCTTTCAATTATATCATCCACCCACTAAGGAGTTGTTGTATGAGCTTTTATTGTATCCATCCACTTTAGAGAGAGAGAGAGAGAGAGAGAGAGAGAGAGAGAGAGAGAGAGCTCAATTTGTAATTCAAACCATTTATAAAGAGTGAGGGTTAGTAACCCTTGTGTGCAAAGAAGAGGTGTTCTTCTTTGGAAGAGATTGAAGGCTCTTGTAATAGTTTGGTCTACAGCCATGACGTAGATTGATTAAAGGAATCCTCAAGAGGTGTTCTTGTGGGGTGCACATAGGACGCGGTGTGCAGATTAAAGAACCACTTGAAAACTCGGTTTGCAAGTATCTCTTCCCTTCTCTCTTTACATTATTGTTTGTGATTGTGTTTAATTTGCAATTAAGTTTTAGAAAGGTTTATTTTTCGCTCAAACCTTATTCACCCCCTCTAAGGTTTCCATTTCATGCTAATATCTTCCTTTTTCTCTATTGCATGTTTTGACATCATCAAAAAGGGGAAAATTGTTAGCCTTGAAATTTTTAAGGCATTATTCATGTTTGTTTTGATGATGATAAATCTAGTGATAATTGCATGGTCTTAATGGTTCTATTCCAATCAATTGTCAAGTGATTTTCATTGTGCTAATCTCTTGATTTATGCATTAAATGTTCTAACTTTGTTTGAAATCATGAGATGGAAGATAGTGAAGTCCAAGAGTGATGGTGCTAAAAAAGGATCAAGCTTGAAAAGTTTTCATCCTTATTTGAAGACTAGGATTGCTTGTAAGCATTTTGATCAATCACTCATAGGGGCTCAAGTAACTTTAGGTGGATTTTAGGATCCTTGCTCTGATACTTTAAAATACTTTTAAGGACCTAAACATACTTAGACCACTCACTTAGATTCATTTCACAAAAGTTTTCAAGTGGCTAAGTCAAAATCAAGTACCCTTTGTACATGGGTCATCTTTAAATACAAACCTGATCTAATAGGTAAGGAAATAGATGTTGAGTTTTATATGGTTGGAAAGGTATTTGAATCTAGTTTCCGAATCTTCAAACAGATTGTAAATGCGATTTTTGTAGACGAAGTTATGGCCATTTTAATAAAGAAATCCAGTGGATCAAAAAATTGCATTTTCAGTCGATTGGGGTACTGTTCAGTCAACTAGATTTCACAAAAAAATGTCTCTTCTTTGTATAAACTTTCCAATTGATCGAACCTTCGATCTAGTTGACTGGATTGAGCAGAACAACACTAACGACTAGTTTGTGCAGCATTTTAAGTTGCTTTAAATGTACCCCATCACCACCAACGGCTAAAATCTTTTAAAAGATATATGTAGGGGTGTTTTTAAGGGTTATAAACAACAAAGAATATTAACAAAATTATTCAATCAACTTGGTTAATCATCACTTCTATTTGAGCCCTAGTTTGAGTGAAAAATCAATTTGCTCTAGATTTTAATTGTAATTCTTGAGAGAGTAAATTGTAGTGAGATTTTATTTGTATCATTCACTCACTGAGGAGTTGTTGTATGAGATTTTATTGTATCCATCCACTCTAGAGAGAGAGAGAGCTCAATTTGTAATTCAAACCATTTATAAAGAGTAAGGGTTAGTAACCCTTGTGTGCAAAGAATGTGTGTTCTTCTTTGGAAGAGATTGAAGGCTCTTGTAACGGTTTGGTCTACACCCGTGAAGTAGATCGATTAAAGGAATCCTCAAGAGGTGTTCTTGAGGGGTGGACGTAGGCCGCGGTGTGCGGATTGCCGAACCACTTGAAAACTTGATTTGCAAGTGTCTCTTCCCTTCTCTTTTTACATTATTGTTTGTGATTGTGTTTAATTTTCAATTAATTTAGTTTTAAAAATGTTTATTTTTTTCGCTAAAACCATATTCACCCACCCTTTAATGTTTCCATTTTGGGCCAACAACTTGATTATGTAAGGAATCAACTTCTGGAACTCCATATCTTGACCTTCTCAAAATCCCAGCAACAATAGAGATGCATGCAAGAGGAAATGTGGATGTGTGTGCGTAGATATGAGAGTATGTATATGTATATGCTTGGATTTAAACATGCAAGGGGGGTTATGATTGAGGACAAAGATGAAATGCATATGGGTTTTTTCTCAAAACTATTTTTTCTATGAGCCCTCTCTCAAAAATAAGTTTTTAAAACGCAGAAAATGAAATAAGATATGAGGGACATTTATAGCAAAACACAGTCAGCCTTGAGCACTCGTATGGCTCGAGTGCTCTAGCTTCTCGAGCGCTCGGGGTCACTTTTTCAACAAAGCTTTTCCCAAGGTCTCATATATTTATTCTTACATAGATCATATATATACTAGTAAGGGAAAAAGGAAAACAAATCTTATCATATATAACCGAGAGAATTACAAAGAAAAATAAATAAATTTGGGAAATACATAGAAAAGCACAAGTGCTACATCTCTCCACCACCTATCAAAAGATTTCATCCCAAAATCTAAGAAAGATAATCCTGGAATAACTCTGGATACTTCTCTCGTATTTCTGATTCCATCTCCCAGGATTCTTCTCTTTCGTCTGGATGGCTACATTGCACCTTCACCAAAGGAATCTCCTTGTTCCTCAACGTGTTGATATCTCTCCCTAAAATATGTACCGGCCTCTCTTGATAAGACATGTTGTCATTCACCTCGATATCCTTGAAGTCGATCACTGGTTCAGAACCGTGAACGTACTTCCTTAACATGGTAATGTGAAAGACATTGTATACTTCAGATATTCTCAGTGGTAGTGCGAGTCGATAGGCAACCTTGCCCACACGATCAGGGATCTCGAAAGGTTCAATGAAGCGAGGTGATAGCTTTCCCTTCTTTGTCCCAAATCTAATACCTCATACTAAAGATACCTTGAGAAACATATAATCTCCCACTCTGAACTCCAGATCCGTCCGACATTTATCTGCATATTTCTTTTGTCTGCTTTGTGAGGCTTTCATCTTCTCTTGGACTATGTCAATCTTCTCACTTATTTCTCTTATTATATTTGGTCCAAGAAGTTTTCCATCTCTGACTTCAGCCCAAAATAATGGTGAATGGTACGGTCTCCAATACAACACTTCAAACAGTGTCATCCCTATGCTCAGTGATAACTGTTGTTATAAGAAAACTCGATTAAGGGCAAGTGAGCTTTCCATGAACTCTCAAAGTCAATCATGCATGCTCTAAGCATATCCTCCATAATTTGATTCATCTGCTCAGTCTGTCCATCAGTATATGGATGAAAAGCAAAATTTAATCTCAGAGAAGTCCCCATGCTTGTAAACTCTCCCAAAATCTTGAGGTGAACCTTGAGTCACGATCCGACACTATCGAAATTGGAACACCATGAAGTCGCACTATTGGCTAAATATACATCTGACATAGCCTCTCTACTGGATAAGTCATGTTGTTGGCAATGAAATGAGTAGACTTTGTTAACTGCTCTACTATCACCCAAATGGCATTGTGACCTTGTTGCGACCTCGATAATCCAACAATGAAGTCTATTATGACATGCTCCTACTTCCATTTCAAAATCGGTAACGGTTGTAGGAGTCTAGAAAGTTTCTGATGCTCTGCCTTGACTTGCTGACATGTGAAATAGCTGGATACATATTCAGCAACCTCCCTTTTCATGCCTTCCCACCAGATGTTCCTTTTCAAATCCTTGTACATCTTTGTCCCTCCTAGGTAGACTGTTAGTCTAGACTTGTGTGCTTCATCTAATATGTCTATTCTAAGCTTTTCCATGTTGGGCACAACAAGTTGACCTCTGCATCTGAATCCTCTATTTGATCCAATACTCCACTCCTTCAATTCTTTTGCTGAAAATCTTCATCTTTCTATTGAGTTTCTAGAATATGACCAATGAGTGTTTGTTGAACCAAAAGACACCAAAAATGTCATCCTTCCTCTGATTGTGTGGGTTAAAGATTGAATTCTACTATCGTTTCCAATGCTCTCCATTCCCGAATCATAAGAGAAACAATTATCTCGTGAGGCTTTCGACTTAATGCATCCGCGACTATTTTTGCCTTACCTAGATGGTACTGCAAAGTGAAGTCATAATCTTTCAATAGCTCCATCCACCTTCTTTGTCTCAAGTTTAATTCTTTCTGTAAAAACAAATACTTCAAGCTCTTATGGACCGAAAATAAATCGAATTGTTCTCCAATGAGGTAATGTCTCCAGATCTTTAAGGCATAAACTATTGTGGCTAGCTCGAGATCATGCGTAGGATAGTTCATCTCATGAAACTTCAACTATCTTGATCCGTACGCTATAACTTTCCCATCTTGCATTAGAACACACCCTAATCCTTGGTGCGATGCATCACTATAGATGGTGTATCTTTTGCTGCTCTTCAGAATCACAAGCACTGGCGCTGAAGTCAATATTTCTTTTAACTCCTGGAATGTTCATTCTTGCTTATCCTTCGACTCGAACTTCAGGTTCTTCTTCGTAATGGGGCTACGATTTTGGAAAAACCCTCTACGATTCTCTGATAATAGCCAGCCAAACCGAGAAAACTCCTAACCTCTGAAGCATTGATCGATCTTTTCCAATCCAGTACCACGTCAATCTTCAAAGTATCCACAGAAATTCCATTCTGATAAACAATGTGTCCTAAAAACTTGACTTCCTCGAGCCAAAATTTGCTCTTTCTGAATTTTACGTACAAACAATTATCTTTAAGCGTCTATAATGCAATCTACACATGCTTCTCGTGTTCTTCATTGATTTTGGAATAAATTAGAATATCATTGATGAAGACAATAATAAACTGATCTAGGTATGACCTGAATACCCTATTTATTAAATTCACGAACACTGCTAGGGCATTGGTCATTCTGAACGGCATCACCAGGAATTCGTAATGACCGTATCTAGTTCAGAATGTGGTCTTCAACACATCTTCTAGTCTAACCAACAATTGATGGTAGCCCGATCTCAAATCAATCTTTGAAAACATTGTCACTCCTTGAAGTTGGTTGAATAAATCATCGATTCTCGACAATGGTTATTTGTTCTTGATGGTAACCTTGTTCAACTCCTTGTAGTCTATCTAGAGTTGAAACGTCCCATCTTTTTTTTTAAAATAACACTGATGCTCCCCACGGTGATGTGCTTGGTCGAACAAAACCCAAATCTTCTAACTCTTGCACTTGTTTCTTCAACTCTTGCATTTCTGTCTGTGCCATTCGATATGGAGTCTTCGATATCGGGGTAGTACCAGGTGCCATTTCTTTATAGAAGTCTATTTCTCGCTCGGGTGGTAACCCTAAGATATCCCTAAATACATCCTCAAATTCTTGCACCATTGGGATCTCAGTGACTGTAATCTTTGAACTTGTGCCCTTAATAGTAGCTAAGTAGCCGTGAGAAAAGCGTTGCTTGATGGGTTGTATTAAAAACTAAAGGGTCGTCTTCCAGGTATTGAGAAGGTAATCGACTTGCTTATACAGTCCAATTTGGTGTGGTACTTAGTTAACCAGTCGATTCCTAGGACAAGGTCGAACTCTCTCATCGACAATGCCACTAAGTTTTCTAGAAGGGCTCGATCTTCTAGGTTAATGGGTGCAATTCTTACACACTTTACCCAACCTGATAGATACTTCCAATGGGGATATGACATTGGTTACGGAAAGGTTTTGAGGTAATATACCCAATTCTTCGATAATTCTACTATAAAAGAATTTGATGCACTAGTATCAAACAAATCTCTAACTCTATTGCTGAAGAGTGTGAGCGTACCTTCTAGATTTTGGGCCTTGGCATCAAATCCTGTTGCTTCAGGAATGATAGTGTTCAGATGAGTTTGGGCATTCTGGCCTTGAGCTACGGGTCCATAACATCCTTGACGTGGTGCCTTGTAGTCTCGACTCAGGTGGCCTTTCTTATCGCAGTTGTAACAAATAATCTTGTCCTGCCTATAAGACTTGGGAGCACGACAATCTCTAGCATGATGCCCGAGTATACCGCAATTGAAACAGTCTCTCAGATTTCTACCCAGGGTATCTAGAGGTGTTGTAGGTCATTCTGTTGGGCCCTGTGATCTGTTCTGAAGCGGTGGGGATCGTGGTGCTGCAGCTCAAGTTTATTGTAGTCTCTGATGAGCATTCTGGGGTTTCCTCTCTCCAATCCATGTTTACTTGTTTCCTTGATAAGGTGCCTGGTTCCTTGGCCCTGGGTTGAACCTTGGTGTAAATCTGTGAGCGAAACTTGCTTGCCTCTTCCTATGTATGTTTTCCATTTGAATAACCAGCCCAACTAGTGACTTAAATGACTGGTGGACATACACTATTGTGGCCTCTTGAAGTGGCAGAGACAATCCTTGATGGTATTGCTCGTTCTTCTTTGCTGGGATATCAACCATGTGATATATATAGTGCCACAGACGCTTAAATTGAGTAGTGTATTCATGCACCGTCTTGTTACCCTAGGTCAGCTCCATGAACTCCTTCTTCAAGTTCGTTTCAACCAACTATGGACACGCAACCTCCGGGGTCCACCCCCTTCCAGGGTTTCGGAATTGATTTTCCTTTGAAATATTTGAACAAAGAAAGTCTATGAAAACAGATACAGAGTTGCCACTTGGTCTTTAGGGAACCAAGAAACCCAATTTTGACTCACCCAAATGGATAAAGGGCATCGTCGACCCTTCATAACCAAAGAACTAGGCTCAAAATTTTGGTACGAGAAAGGAAGGAGCCTTTGTCACGACTAAAACACCCTCAACTCGTCCCATCTCTCGACGGGCCTCAATTAACATCCAAATAATGATCTTATACTATGTTTTGTTTGACAGTTAATATTGTGATAAGTATACTAGATTGCACAAGAATTTTGAAATAGAAGATCAAAAGATAAGATATCATTCACAAGATTTAAGCCAAGTCTCACACAATGTAAAGTGAAAGAACACACAAAACAAACTTAGGAAAAATCATCTAATCACATATCAAGTAATCAAGGTTTCCTAATCCAAAATGGACATGAATTGTTCTTAAAACAAATAATCAAAGAAAATAAAATATGCTTACCAAGCTAGAATGTATGCATGTCAAATCTTGAGAAAAGAAGATCCCTCAATCCCTGAGGTGGATGAGAAAGGAAGTTTCGATCGAGGGGAAGAATGAACGTGTGATCAAGTTCATTCCTTATAATCTTCTTAGACTAGGAGTCACAAAAACTCCAAATCTTGCATGGATGCAATGCATTTTCCTAGAATGTGCAAATTAAGTAGTAGCGTGTTTGTGTTCATGGATTTTCTAAAGTGATTTGAGGCTATGTGATCGGGGGAGAACTAATCCTAATTATATGCCTTAACGAGCATCTGTTAGTTCCTTTTATCCTGTTTTTGTATATTTTTACTTCGTTTTCTAGTTTCTGACAGGTTTTGGAAGAAATCACCTAAACCAGGATAAACAGGATGAAAAAGCACAAAGAAAGAAGCTGAAAAATCCAAGTCGCGCGCGCGACCCGCGCCCGCGAAAACCAGAAATCGCTCGCGCGATCCGCTCGCGCGAGATCCCCAGAATCGCTCGCGCTATCCGCGCGCGCGAAGTCCAATTGTCGCGCTCGCGCGATATGTGGAAAAATTAAAGTTGCGTATTTCAGTATACTAAAGACTCCTGTGCAAACGAAACTACTGAACGACGTCTAGATTGTAAATTACATCAGTTTCAGTCCGTTTGGGGTTAAAAAGCTTCCAAAGCTTGTGTAAACTATATATATATATTTAGTTTTTATAATTTTGAGAGTTTAGACATTATTAGCAATTATTATACACACATACTTCCAGCCATTGAAGGGAGGGAAGCAAGGAGAAGAAGAAGAAGACCAAGGGTTTCCATGGTCTCCTCCATCAACTACTTGCGATCCATCACTTCCATGGACGGCTAGATCATAGATCTAGGGTTTCAATGAAGCCCTAGACGAGTAATAGGGTTTTATTTATGTATTTATTTTAGTTTTATTATGTTTGGATGACAGTCACATGTTTAGAGGATTTTGATAAATAAATCGTACTTCTAGTGATTAAATCATTACTTTCAGAATTTATTCTTGTCTTAGATCTATTTTGACTATGATGTGCTCAATGATCTATGCTTGCTGTGCTTGTTTAGATTATTTACATGTGATGGTGCTTTATTGATTCGTGCTATCAAGTATCCGAATAGTCCATGCCTAGATTAGACGGATTAGATCACAACCCTAGTTTAGTGTGGGATAATTCGTGCTAACCGAAGATGGATTATGTTGGTGCTTGAACCATGAATATCTTCTTGTCGGAGGAATTGGGCTTGTAGCTACAATTCCCCATATTCATCCAACTTGATAGGCTAAAGTAATTCATAAATATCCTTATTATGAAGCTAGTGGTGGATTTGTAATCCTAGGTTCCCTTAAACATTACTTAAAAACACTTTTAATTGCTTTCATAGTTTAGATTTACTTTTATAGTTATTAGTTTAATTAAATCCAAATCAAAATCCGTTTTTCCTAATTAATTAGACTTAGGTTTTAAAATTAAGTTGTTGTAGTTAACCAATCCCTGTGGGTTCGACCTTTACTTCCACACTGCAAATCTTTAGAAAAGTAAAGTATACTTTTTATATCTTGATACTGACAACATCAATTTTTGGCGCCGTTGCCGGGGATTGCATTACTACCTTTAGTTTTAGAATCTTAGTTTAGTTAATTCGTAAATATTAGATTAGGTTTTCTTTTCTTATTTTTCGTTTTATTTTGAGTTACTAACTTTTCTTTTTATTTTGTAGTTTCTCAAGTCATCAAATTCTAACGTTTCCGAGTGGAGTAGCTAATTACATCAAAGGAGCTTACGCAAATAAACTAAATAAAATTAAATAAATTGCTTCCTTTGGAATTCGCTTTAAACCACTGTAAGTCAGGGCGCTGTGACGCACTATTTGCATTAGTTTAGGGTTAATTGCACTGCATTAGCTAGGAAACTCGGGGCGCTGGGCTTGACGCGGTCATTGCATTATAGGATAATATTCATGCATCACAGTAGTTGAGTGCTTGTTATCTTAGTTGCGTGATTGCTATTTGTTTTTTTTATTGAGTCAGTTTTTGTTTTTAGTTTACTTTCTTTTAGTTTATGTTAGGTACACGTTCAAATAAACCGGAATTACAACCTTTCGACTCTGAACTTGAACGTACATTAAGACTTAACAAGTCTTCAAACTTAACTTCTAGAACAAGGTTTTTAATAGACGACGATTTGACACCAAAACCAACGTCTTTATTTGAATCCGAAATATGTAGTACTCTTACAAAACTAAAGAAACCACGCTTTAATAACATAGAGCCAATTAAAATGGCAGACATTGGAAATAATAACGATAACAACCAAAATAACAACGGAAATAATTTGAATAATCCTAATATACCGCCACCTCCTCCGCTTAAAGATTATTTTATTCCTACGACTTACACGCCACAAACATGTATTGAATTACCGGAGGCGACGGCATCTCACTTTGAGATAAAGTCGTCTACCATCTCGCTACTTCCATCTTTCCATGGCCGTTTAAATGAAGATCCTTACCAACACTTAGGAGATTTTCAGGATATATGCTCTACTTTAAAAATTCAAAATCTAACTGATGATGAGTTAAAATTGCGGCTCTTTCCATTTTCTTTAAGAGATAAAGCTAAGTATTGGCTTCAATCACTTGAGCCAAACACAATTAGAACATGGGAAGACTTACACACCGCATTTTTACAAAAGTTTTTTCCTATTATGCGTACGAATCAGATAAGAAAATCTATAACAAACTTTGTGATGCAAGATGGGGATTCACTTTACGACACGTGGGAAAAATTTAAAGAATTATTACGTTCGTGTCCACATCATCAGGTCCCTAAGTGGCAACTTGTTCAGGTCTTCTACGAGGGACTTATTCCCTCTGTCCGTAATACCGTCGATGCCGTTTGTGCGGGAACTTTCCTACACAAAAGCGCCGACGAGGCTTGGAAGATTTTTGAAACACTAAGCGAGAATTCGATGCATCAGGCTGTGTCGGTACGTTTAGAGGGATATCATCTTCAACCTAAGCGAGAGGTGACAGTTGTGTCAAGTCAAGTAATTCAAATACAAGAATTAAATAGAAAACTTAACATACTTATGCAAATGAACAAAACGTCTAATCCACCCTCTTCAGAAGTATGTGCATTATGTTCTGAACCGTCCCATAATATCTTGGCATGTCCTTCTGCATCTCAATATCCGGAATTTGTTGAACAACACGTTAATTCTATGCAACAATTCCCACAAAATAATTATAATCCTAGGTCGACTAATTTTCCTAATACGTACCGACCCCAATATCAACAAGGTCAATACCAACTACCTCCTCCACCTCCACGCAATAATGCATTTGAGGAGAAGGTGCTGGCCTCACTTGAAAATTTTGGGTCGGTGATTCAGTTAGTGCACTCTCACACTCAGTCTATCGCAAAGCTCGAGTCCCAAATGGGACAAGTAGTTACTACATTAAACCGTTTAACTGAGAGTAAGTCGCCAAGTCAACCTACTCAGCAACCTAAGGGGCAATACACAGTGGGTAGTACGACTGAGAGCGTGAATGCTGTTTCGACTAGGACGACTACTCGAGATGAGGAAGTTGTTGTAATTCCGGATGGGGGTGAGAAAAATGAAAATTTAAATTTGAATAAAGGAAAAAGTGAAGACGTGGATAGAGTTAGGAAAGAGAATGAACCGGACCCAACGAATTATATTCCGAGAATGCCATATCCACCAAACATTGAGGGACCGTCACATTTGCCCAAGAAAGGGTCAAAAACTGAGGATATACTCGAGGTGTTTAAACAAGTCAAAATAAATAGTCCTTTCCTCGATGCTATAAAACAAATTCCCGCTTATGCTAAATGTCTAAAAGACCTTTGTACACAAAAGCGCAAAATACGTAGTCATACTCCTAAAAAGGTCTTCCTCACGGAAAAAGTAAGCTCTATTTTTCAACACGCTCTTCCAAAATATAAGGATCCAGGTACGCCTACGATTTCATGTGTCATAGGTGACACTAGCATTCATCGGGCTCTCCTTGACTTAGGAGCTAGTGTTAACCTCTTACCCTATCATGTCTATAAACAATTAGGTCTAGGTGAACTTAAGCCCACGGCCGCTACTATTTAGTTAGCGGATCGTTCTGTCAAAATACCTAGGGGAGTCGTTGAAGACGTCTTAGTCAAAGTTGATCAATGTTTCTATCCCATTGATTTTATGGTCCTTGACACCGAACCGGTGCTAGATGCTCGAAAATACACTCCTGTTATTCTTGGTCGTCCATTCTTAGCCACGGCCAACGCACGTGTCAATTGTAGAACAGGGGTGATGAAAGTGTCGTTCGGAAATATAAAATTAAAATTAAATGTTTTTAATACGGTCGATCAACCTCCTAAAGACGACGATAACCTATGTGAGGTGGAAGGTGAGGTAAGACGGAATAGTGAGCCTAACAAAGAAATAAACGTGAGTAACGACAAAGATATAGCGGATGATGAGTGGATGAACCCTAATACTTCGGACCCTAATGCTGAATCTACTCGGAAGGTAAGGAATCGATTTGAACATAATGACAAACCATCAATCGAATTAATTCAAAGCGACGTGATTTCTGCGTACCACCGAGCTCTTCCTGAAATTATTAGGGGTACAAAATCTGGTTTTCAACCTCCATAAAATCTTGAGCTAGAATGGTCTAGCTAAAGACGTAAAAGTTAGCGCTTCTTGGGAGGCAACCCAAGCTTGATTTCGTCTGTTTTCTTTGATTTTTGGATGTTTTTGAGTCGTTTTGGTTAGTTTTTGAGTTCTCTGGATAGGTTTGGGGTTGGAATTAATTTATTTTAATATTATATACATAATTTTAACTAAAAAATGGAAAATACCATTCTCGCCCGCGCGGCCCGCTCGCGCGAGACGTCGCTCGCGCGGCCCGCTGGCGCGAGAATGTGCCTTAGTGAAATTTCTTGTTTTCTTCTTATATGATGTCTCAGGTTCTCTTCGCGCCTAGTTTCGCGGGCGCGAGGCACCTCGCTCGCGCGAGTTTAAAAAAAAAAAAAAAAATTAGGGATTCGCGCTCGCGACGGCCGCTCGCGCGATATCCCCTTTTCTTGATATTTGTTTTTCTTTTCTGTATCCTTCCCCCATACCTGCTCCGGTAGTTTTTTCTTTTCTGTTTTTGTTTATTAGGTCATTTTAGATTGAGTTAGTTGTTGTTTTCCTTGTTACATTTATACTTTTTCGTTTTATTTATTTTCCATTTGCTAGTTTAGTTTCGTTTAGATTAGTTTTTAAATTTATATTTTATATTTTGGTTTCATGTACTTTTAATATTCTTTTGTTAGTTTGTTTTCTTTTATTAAGAAGTAACAGGTAACATTGAAATTTATTGACATATTCCATTGTGTTCACCTGTTCTATGCTTGTCGAGATCGAGGTACTATCGTTCCTTCCTTACGTACTCTCCTTTCTTTCGTTTTATTGTTTCATTGGGGACAATGAAAGGTTTAGGTTTGGGGGTATGCACACACATGCACATTAGTTTATGCAAAATTTTAAAATTTTTCAATAAGTGTGTTTAAATAAACGATGATTACCGACGTTTTTGCAATATCAATTTGATACTTTTTGTTATGTAACTTTGAATTGTTATAGAATGGTAAACAAGGGAAGATGTGATTAACCATTTGCTGAAGTTATGATATAATGTTTTAAGTTATGTATCGTTTGAATCGTAGTTTTATATCATAGATTTGCACATAAACCTATGCACTGCACGTAGTCACTTGAATGCATGTTGGTTGTGAACTATAATATGATTCGGATTTCTAGATAACACAAGGTGGAGACTAGACCCAGTGAGCTTTTGAGCCTATCTTTTCTTTATTGAGGGTTATAAATATATTTTGTGTTTGTCGAATTTCATTGAAATAGCGCATCTACTTGTTGTTTAGTCTCATTATTCTTGTTTTGGTTGATAGTCAAGTTAAAATATTTGTTACCATGCTAAATAATCTTCCGTCGTATATGTTGACGAACCATATAACCATAGGATGTGATTTTAGGCCTTCTTTGTTTATTACTGACCGATAAAAGATAAAAATTTCCTTAGTTCGCCATTTGAGCCATTAAAATGCCATTTCTTTCTTTGATTACCATTATCCTTGTTTTTGCTCCGACTTGACAAACTTGGAGTTCACCACTGAGAGATTTGTCACCTTTTAGTAGTGTTAAGGCGATGTGTGATTGAGAAGAAGAAGACAAGATGCTATTGGGGTGGTTGCCGTGTTATTTATTGAATATTCGTTTCAACAGCAACGAGGAGGAAAAGAATAAAGAAAAATATAAAGAAGAGGAAGGTTGAAAAAAAAAATTGATGAAAGAAAAGAAGAAAAATGAATGGAAAGGAATGAAGAGAAAGAAAAGATGAAAGTTTGTAAAAGAAGAATGAAAGAAATCGAACATGCCTTACAATGCCATTCTGAATACTACCTGATATATCCATTCTATCCTTTTTCGTTGCCTGAGCCACATTATAACCTTTGAAAAGTCCTATTTGATCCTAGAAAAGATGGTTTGTTATGTAAACGATGGGAGGGGGATTAAAATATGGTAATGAGTAATTTCTCTTGATTATTGGCATCCTATCCATGAGACTACTATTCTTTCGTGTCATGCGTCTTTTTCTGAGTCATATGTGAGCATTTCTCGTTTTGAAAACATATTTCCTTTAATTCACATATTTTAGAAAAATTACACCTGTTTCTGAGTGTTTCATTTGAGAGTGTAATTAACATTATGAGATTCGTAGTCGAAGCATAGTTTGATGGTTATCCGAGTTATATTCCAAGTTCATGACATGCGCGTGTTCATTTGACTACCATGTCACACACATGCAATTTTATGAGAAATTCTATTGATTTATACGATTCATGTACTTGGGATTGTTTTTCATGATGTAGGTAGACGTTTGATTCTGTTTCTTCTTGTTCAGTATTCTATTTCGAATCATTGTTTTATAATAAGGAGTATTGAATGTTATGTTTTTCTTTTTAATAAAACTTTTTAAATTTACAAGTTAATAAAGATGGTTGTGGGTAACTTGTTGATGAGAACCCTCACGAGACTTCACTCGTCCGACTAGGGACACCTAGAGGTTTAAAAGGCTTGTTGCATAAGCTAAATGCAATCGTGATCCATGCGAAAATGGAGTAGTATTTTATTAGTAGTTTTCATTTTAGTTTTGCTCGAGGACTAGCAAAATGTAGGTTTGGGGGTGTGATCGGGAGAGAACTAATCCTAATTATATGCCTTAACGAGCATCTGTTAGTTCCTTTTTATCCTGTTTTTGTATATTTTTACTTCGTTTTCTAGTTTCTGACAGGTTTTGGAAGAAATCACCTAAACCAGGATAAACAGGATGAAAAAGCACAAAGAAAGAAGCTGAAAAATCCAAGTCGCGCGCGCGACCCGCGCCCGCGAAAACCAGAAATCGCTCGCGCGATCCGCTCGCGCGAGATCCCCAGAATCGCTCGCGCAATCCGCGCGCGCGAAGTCCAATTATCGCGCTCGCGCGACCCGCTCGCGCGATATGTGGAAAAATCAAAGTTGCGTATTTCAGTATACTAAAGACTCCTGTGCAAACGAAACTGCTGAACGACGTCTAGATTGTAAATTACATCAGTTTCAGTCCGTTTGGGGTTAAAAAGCTTCCAAAGCTTGTGTAAACTATATATATATTTAGTTTTTATAATTTTGAGAGTTTAGACATTATTAGCAATTATTATACTCACATACTTCCAGCCATTGAAGGGAGGGAAGCAAGGAGAAGAAGAAGAAGACCAAGGGTTTCCATAGTCTCCTCCATCAACTACTTGCGATCCATCACTTCCATGGACGGCTAGATCATAGATCTAGGGTTTCAATGAAGCCCTAGACGAGTAATAGGGTTTTATTTATGTATTTATTTTAGTTTTATTATGTTTGGATGACAGTCACATGTTTAGAGGATTTTGATAAATAAATCGTACTTCTAGTGATTAAATCATTACTTTCAGAATTTATTCTTGTCTTAGATCTATTTTAACTATGATGTGCTCAATGATCTATGCTTGCTGTGCTTGTTTAGATTATTTACATGTGATGGTGCTTTATTGATTCGTGCTATCAAGTATCCGAATAGTCCATGCCTAGATTAGACGGATTAGATCACAACCTTAGTTTAGTGTGGGATAATTCGTGCTAACTGAAGATGGATTATGTTGGTGCTTGAACCATGAATATCTTCTTGTCGGAGGAATTGGGCTTGTAGCTACAATTCCCCATATTCATCCAACTTGATAGGCTAAAGTAATTCATAAATATCCTTATTATGAAGCTAGTGGTGGATTTGTAATCCTAGGTTCCCTTAAACATTACTTAAAAACACTTTTAATTGCTTTCATAGTTTAGATTTACTTTTATAGTTATTAGTTTAATTAAATCCAAATCAAAATCCGTTTTTCCTAATTAATTAGACTTAGGTTTTAAAATTAAGTTGCTGTAGTTAACCAATCCCTGTGGGTTCGACCTTTACTTCCACACTGCAAATCTTTAGAAAAGTAAAGTATACTTTTTATATCTTGATACTGACAACATCACTATGCAATATGCATGAATGCATGAAGAATATCATTATAGGATATGTGCAAATGTGGTATGAAATAATTCCTAAGAGATGAGCTAATTTGGATTGCATATGAACATCTAATCAAAGAATAAAAGTAAAATATGCTTGCTGTGAATAGTGGACAGAACAGTAAACTCTTTTTGTAAAAATGGAAAAGTGAGGTTAGGGGTGTGAACAATTTATGATTTTTGATGAAGATCATTCTTACTGTGTCTAGAACACATAGCAAAAATCCAAATCAAAATTGAATTTGTAGATTGAGAGAAATCATATTAAAATTAGAGGTTGCTCAGAAACAGAATCCGTACTATCAACTGAAATGTAGAAAAATCTTTGAACATGAAAACAAAACATTTGGAGGCCCATACTATACTTAAAGTTCCCTAAGTCCCTGAAGTTCAATGGAAAAATGAGTTCACTACAAGAAAAAAGGCTTTTTATGTCACTTTTTAAAAAGTTTTTATGTCACTTTTATTTTGAGTGACAAAATTATTTCTCACATGTGCTTTTTATGTCACTTTTTAAGTTGTTATGTCATTTTATACAAAAAGTGACATAAATAATTAAGTTTATATGTCACTTTTTAAAAACTGACATAAATAAAAATGCGGTGGCAATTTTGTAAATAAAACTTTTTATTTTTATGTCGGTTTATGTAAAAGTGACATAAATAATGAAATTACTTATAAATATTCTATTTTTTTATGTCTGTTTTTCAAGGAGTGACATAAATATATTTTAGATTTTAGAAAAAGTGACATAAAAGTTCTTTGGCGGGCTAAATTTAACCAATGCCGATCTAAAACTTTTCATTCCCTCCCTAATCCTTTATTCACTGTGGAACTCTCTTCGTCGTACCTCTATCTCCCTCAACCTCGCCGCCGCCGACTGCTCCACGCCGCAACCGCCGCCGCCTCCTCCTTTTCTCGGCCGCCGCCTCCTCCTCCTCCTCCTCCTCCTTCGCTCAACCGCCGCCTCTCTCTATTCATCCTCTCTGCTTGGCAAATGTAAGCTCTCTCTCTCTCTCTCTCTCTCTCTCTCTCTTTACCTCTCTCTTCATCCTCTCTATTTGTCGGACATGCACTAGTTAGGGTCAATGAAACCCTAACTTGTCTCTCTCTTTAACCTCATACTAAATATGTAAATCATTCAATCGTTTAGAGAAATCAGTAAATCGAGTACAGAAATTAGTGAAACCCTAACTTGTCTTTCTTTAATCTCTCTTCATCCTCTTTGTTCTATTTCTGTTCATGTAGTAAATCGTGGCTGATAGAAAGTTAGGACCTCGTTGAATCCATGTAGAGAGGCGGAACACTTTCTGATTCCTGTTCATTATTGTGGAATACACACATTTTAATTTCAATTGATATGTGAAACATCAATGGGAATTTTCTGTATGTGCTGATCGTGCAAGTGCAGGTGCTGATTATTAGAGATGACACTTTTGCCAATTTATCTTGTCAAATGTAGCTCAAATTCTTGGTGACATTGATCCAGACTCTGCAATGAGGTATGAGATGAAGCTTCTTTTTGTTTTTTTCTCTCGTCTTCGTTCTTGTGAAACCCTAATGATGGTTCTATGACCACCACCGACCACCACGAACCACCATTGTCGTCTCGTCTGAAAAGCTTTGATTGGGTGTAATGATTTCGACAAATTTCTGCTACGAAAAAACATTTACGAACAGAGGTGACTATTGATTTCTAATTAATTTGCGTAAGTTTAATTCTGAAAATTATAACTTCTGATCTGTAATAAACTTATGTTCAAAATCTGAGCATGGCTACTATTTGTTCAAGTGTATTTCGAAAGACACTACTGATCTTTAATTGAGAAAGTTGATTCAATCAATGATTTTGACCTTATTGTGTTAAAAAATAGACCTTATTGTGTGAGACCGAGGGTAGAGGTTACTTCATATAGGGGAATTTTAGATACCCTACTGTGTAAAGGTGTTATGAAAAAGTTAAATAATATTCATGTGGTGGTCTAAAACTACCCTTGATTCATATAGTGCAAGTTTCAGATTCAAGTCTAAGTGTGTTATTGGTATCTTGTAATTTGCTTAAAATTGAATGGGTTTCAATTGTCAACTTCTTTGATAGTACTTGTGCATAGTTGAATTTCTGTTAAGCATTTCAACTTCTGAAGTTAGTCAGTCCACTTTACTTTCTGTAGAAGCCCAATGTTGAGACCTTTGTAAAGATTGATTCTGGCCATCTCTAGCATCGTTTTGATGTTCATTACATAACTATTTGTTTGCTACAGATTGGTTTTTTTTTTAACATGAATACCTTACTCTTTTAAGGACAAATTGATGCCCTAACTGTCCTTTATTTTTACTTTTATTTTTTTAACACTCTTTCTCTACAAGGTCACTTAAGATAACTAAGACCTTATTGTGTTTTTAATGAATATGTTGTTGTCTCTTTTTACGTGGAGGAAAGGGGAGAAAAACATTACTAGAGTTTATGTTTCTCTTTGAGGTTTCCATTTTGTTTTCTTTTTGAAACAGTGAAACTTGCCCTCTGTGTGTACAATTTCACCAAACTTGTATCTGTTGTTTCATGTGTGCGATTGTGGAATCCTAGGTTTTTACTTGTCTAGCTGATCTCAAGCACAGGTTTCACCATGGTCTCTCTCTCTCTCTCTCTCTCTCTCTCTCTCTCTCTCTCCATGTACTTATAAGTATATGCATGTATTGATTTCTACGGTTGTTTTGATCCAGTAGAAGTTGCAATCATGGATTTAATAATAAGAAGTACCAGTTATTCTGATGCTCACTATGCTTAAAATTCTTTGTACGCACCTACACCTACGTGCTGTTTATCTTTCTCACCTGATGTCTCTTCTCCGCATCAACAAATGGCTCGTTTTATTACTATTGACTGCGTTTTTATTTGATTTAAACCAGGTTTTGACTTTGTTATCGTTCTCCATTGGTTTTATCAGGTACTACTTCATCCAGATCTATTTCTCAACAAACTTACTAGCATGTTCGAGCGAAGCATAGAAAAAGGCTCTGTTTGGTTTACTCTCAAGCGATGTAAGGTTCTCTTCATGGCATTTACATGTCTTTTTTTTTTCTAAACCAGTATGTTTATCATTGAGGATTAATGGATAATGATCTATTCTTTTATGTCTTCTGCCACAACATCTATCAAGTCTAAGGTCAAGAGAAATAAAATGAATACAGCGGGGTGATTCAATTGGGAATGATGCCTTATTTGGGCTACTGATCATGGCAAAAAGACCATTTCCACTTCGGTAACTGCCCTAAAATGTTATTCATGCTGCGTTTCTATTTACACCTTTATGCACATTGTAATTGTGAGATTACATGAAATGCTAGTCATTTTTTCTGAAGTTGACTAATGTTTGATAATGTATTTCTTTTGTATATTAGTTTTGATATTTTAACTTTCATCCGATCCAACATTGGTGTTTGTTGAGACTCAGCAGTCAGCTCTTAAATACCATCCTTAGTTGATACCATACTAGAAAACTTGAAATACAACTATGATCAGAATATGGTTTGAATCTTAAGACGTGGGCTAGCCATTACAAACTTTCTTACTGGTAAATGCTTATCAGTAGAGTCCCTTTGGACTAAATAAAGTGCTACATGTCAGTTGATGGTCTAGACTTTATAATCTGGCGAGTTTACTTTCCTCTTTTTACTGCTTTGAAAAACTTCCAAGCCTTATCAGAAAGATGTAATTTATTATTAAGTCTAGATAGCTATCTGATTAGAACTCTTTTAGATCTCAGTTATTTTGTTTCTGTACTGAACATTATTTTCTGTAATTTGTTTATGCGATTTGTGTATACATGAGTTGGTTGATAAAATTAGGGTTTTTGAACAATTGAAGTGATTGTGTGTGTGTGTGTGTGTGTGTGTGTGTGTGTGTGTGTGTGTGTGTGTTGGATTCTGTGCAGTTTCATCAGTACCAGGTTGTTGGGAGAGCTCTACCTTCCGAGACTGATGAGCATCCCAAGATCTACCGTATGAAGCTCTGGGCCACCAATGAGGTTCGGGCCAAGTCCAAGTTCTAGTATGTATTTTCACACACATACACACACACACACACTAATTTTGCGTATTTGTATCTATATGTGATGTTTAATGAGTTTTGATCCTAGTGGGTTATTGATCTTTGAGTTTTTTTGTTTATGGTATCGATTCTGTTTTGGTTGACGTGGGGGGTTATAAGGTATTTTCTGAGGAAGCTTAAGAAGGTGAAGAAGAGCAATGGGCTAATGCTAGCAATCAATGAGGTATGTATGGATTATATCATACAGTATAAATGATTTTCTTGCTTTTGTGTAGATGCGATTTGTAATGAAATCAGATAATGTGAATCTTAGAAACACTTAATTATAATTGTTCAGTGATGAACTTGCATTCCACCATTTTAATATGCTTTGTGCAAGGCCTAATTAGTTAATATTAATGGTACTCATTATCTAGGATGCACGGATATGGACATGACATGGACAAATCTTACAAATGTAGGATACGGACACGGATAGGATACGGCAATTAGAACTTTACTTTTCTAGAATTAATTATAAATGTCCTGTGTCTTGTTCCTTCCCATTTCTTAGATTTTTTAATAACTCCCATTACTCATCCCCCGTTTGATTATATTTAGATTAGATTTTAACATTAAATTTCTAAACACATTGTCAAAGGAACCAACCTGCCTTGTCCACTCCATTGTCCGGCCATGTTGGTCGTGTGCTCGGTGTCAAAAAAAAAAATCCTAAGGCAAATTTTTTTTGGTGTCTCTGAAAACGTGTACGACGAGTATCGTTCTGACATGGATACGTCACCCAAGTTGAAAGTGTCCGTGGTATATAAACCCCAAGAACAGGTAATGCAGCATACTCATCTGGGTGATTGCTTCTAGGTGTTTACTGTTTAACATTTGTTGATACTCGGCATTTTTATGTATCATATGATTCCAGATAAAGGAGATAGTTCAAGACTTCAACAAAATTCTTTTTAATCAATTTCTTTCAACCAAGCTTCTACCTTTTGATCTTTTGTATAGTTTGTATTCCTTGTTTACTCAAGGTGGCAGTAAAGACTTAAGAGCTATCTAAAAACTATAAATTTACATTATTTGAATGGCTCTGTTTGCTGTTACTTTTGGGCCTTTTTCCTGTAAAATTTATCTTTGCGATGTTGTTAGTTTGATTTGACCCATCTAGATCTTCAGTTTGTTGTTGTATTGAACATTGTTCCTGGTTTTATCCAAATCGTTACTAATTTTTGTGCTTAAAAAGGTCTGGGCACTTGCTGATTCCAAACGACAAGGATTTCTAGGCTTTAAAGAGTTCATTACTGCTATGAAGGTTGTGCGCTATATATATACATCTCTTTTGCTTTTCATATTAAGAATTTGACAAAGAATCTAACTTTTGTTTTATTCTTGCGAGGACAGTTGGTGTCCCTGGCACAAGCAGGACATGACCTAACTCTGGATCTCCTCCAATCTATGGGTAAGTATTGATATCCAGACCTGTTACTTATATAATTGCTTACCTGTCCTCGTCAATTCAGAATTTCTGTGGTGCTGCATAGTGGTTGCTTTCCTAGTTTGAGTTCTTGATTTATCTATGGTTGTATCTGGATTAGTGGCTTTGGCCTTGCACGTAATTTGGAGCAACATAGCAAGATCTATATAAATACTTAGGGCGCAGTTGGATTAGCTATGAATTTTGCATTTAGGCAGATCCAGAAGCTCTAATCACAAGGATACCACGGGAGTTAAGCAAAATCTTTGAAACCCAAATCTCCTTTGTGCAGCATGGTTGGGCGGTAGCACTGCTGAACATGCTTCTGCCTAAATGTGCTTTTAAAACTTTAAAGTGCCAAACAAGTTAATATATGCATTTTGGGTCTCAGAAACAAGTTTGGGAAAAACATGCTTTTGATAAGTGATTCCAAACAAGCTACTACTCATCCATGCCTTCCTCCGTTTGTTAGAAGCCCATTATAGTAAGAAAAATGATTCGCCTAGTATAGAAGTATTATAGATCTTTTGGTCAGTCCTACTTTCCCTTCCACCAGACTTAATAGGTTTTAGTCTGTAGGAATTTACTTACGAGAGCCTTTTGGTGAGCTGCTTGAATAATTATCAATGTCCTGTTTGTGGCTCTTTGTATACTGCTTTACTACGTAGTTGAAGATCCTATTTATACTTGAAGTAGTGGCTCTATTTGAATTTCTCAGTATATAGCTGAAGAATTTTCTTGATGTCTTACTGTTTCCATCTGAACCTTCAGTTACATTTGATACTTGGCCAGGCCTGTCTCAGCCGTCTCTGTTTTCATATATTAGCTTATGATACTGAGAAAATAAAGAAGTTTTTTTTATATGATGTAAATTTTGACAAACTTAATGTTCTGTCTCGTGTGTATTTTTTTTGCTCTATGTAGGCCTTGGGTTTTTAAATCTAAATTCTGTGCTCTTGCAGAATTATTAGACATCCGAGTGGAGGACCACAAAAAGTTTGGTCTGCTTGTTTAATGATATTAAAGCCACTTGACAAGTAGGTTGCTATATGCATTTAAAATTGGCCTCTCCCCCAGGGGCTTTTTCTGGGTTGTTGATAGTTACTTTTCTCCCCTAATCCCCGTGTTTTCTTAGGATTGCAGTTGAACATGTAAGTTATATTATTTTTGAATGAGAAACATGTAAGTTATTTTGAGTATGAAAGAAACTGACAAGAAGAAAAACCCAAAGAATAATCAAACAAAAATTTCTGCAAAATTGGGTTGCTGCTTGATAAAACATGGCTTTAGGAAATTGGTTCCTCTCTTCCTAGGAGTTGACTATAGGCAATTTTAGTTTTTTGATGTTCCTACATTCTTGTAGATTCATATAGTAAACTTGGAATAGTTGTGGTTAGGATTTGTTTATTACAAATTAAAAGTCAAATAAGAGGTAACCATATTTCGGGCACGTGATGAGCTAACCATAGGTTCTGAATCTAGGACTGCTAGGGGTCTTGAGTTTCAGCACAAGTATACTCTCATTTGTTTTCTTTAGTTCCACGGAATTCATGAAAAAATGGTTGTCGATTTCTACTTTTCTTTATTTTGATCTCAATTGTTCGTATTGGGTGTTGCTCAGGTATAGAGATTTCAAGAGATCCCTTCAACTGGTTCATGTAGGAATTGCTATGGATGCTGCTCGGGAAGCTGTCGAATCTCTTTTATTTCTTTCTTTGTTGCTTTCATAGTTTTGTTAGTACTTTTTGATGAATATGACATGTATATGTTATTAGTTTAGCACTCGTACGTGGATCGATTGTATATATTTTTTTGTTCATTCCAATTAATTGGTTGATATTGTGATGAATCGATGAAATTTAGTGGTTGAAATAGATTATTAAACTGGATTTAATTTTGTACAGGGTGGTATTATATATATGTACAGGCTGGTATATATTGTTTTTACAGGGTGGTATTGAATCTATATTATTTAAAACATTTATGTCATTTTTAAAAAAATTGACATAACTAATTACACATTTATGTCACTTTTATAAAGTATTTATGTCACTTTTAAAGTTTTTATGTCACTTTTATAGTATTTATGTCACTTTTAAGACTTTGATGTAATAATTTTGTTTGGTATTTAGGTCACTTTTCTACTTTTATGTCACTTTAGGTTAAAAATGACATAAATACCATTTAAGTATTTATGTCACTTTTTATTAACATATGTGTTGGTATTATGAAACATTTATGTCACTTTTATAAAACATTTATGTCACTTTTAAAACATTTATGTCGCCTCCATTTATGTCACTTTTTACTGGAAAAAAAAGTGACATAAATACCTATTTATGTCACTTTTTAAGTGACATAAAAGGCATTTTTCCTTGTAGTGGTTGGGACAACTCGTTTTGGAAATGTATTCTAAAAAACAAGTTACAAGTCAAACAAAGCTGTTGTGACAAAGAAAATAGAATGTTTGGGAGGAATGTTTGGGTCAAAAATGGGACCCTTCCAAGTGTTTTTAAATCAAACCAAAAATCATGGGTGTTCTTCAGTGAGTTAATAAAACATTCCAAGTGGTGCTTCAATCATCCATTGAGTATTGAACTTAGAATGACATTTTTAAGTTGAACAACTTATTGTTTGGGAGTTTTGGGAAAACAAGCTTTCCAATCTTTGCAAACCAAGATTTGGAGTTCAAGAAGGGTTTTGAAAGGGGAGTTTTGAGTGTATATTTTCATCACTCAAATGGAGATTATAACCACTTGGGATGTCATCTTCCAACTTACTTCAAGAACTCCTCAAAGTTTTGACAAAATCAAGGTTTTTATTTAGAAATCAAACTCAAGGATCCATGAGAATATGATACATGAGATGTTGGATGATGCACATGGTACATATGAGGGCATGTAATGCTACTAAACATGGAAAAATTAAGTTCTTTGTATGTATGACAAATTAGGATGGATGGAAGTCTCATATTAAGCCATGTGTCAACTAAAAGAATCTGTGAATAGTGTCCAGAATAGTGAACTAATTTTGTAAAATCCATTAAAAATACTTAAAACGCTCTAGTAAATGTGGGAAAAATCATGGATAGCCCTTAATGTGTCTATTAAATTATGCAAAAAGCCAAACTGCAATGTCTATCACAGGTTAAGAGAAACAAATCAGAATGTACACATGACTCAGAAATAGGGATTGCATTATTGACTGATTTTGTATAATTTTTTATAAATATCATATGATGCTCAAATGATACAGAAAGTTTTATAACACATTGAAGTTCAAATTAAAAAAATAGAAATGGCCATGTTATATGATAAAAAACATCCAAAATAGATGTAAATAGTCAGACTACAATCTATGAGAGAAAAGACAGACTATTAACATGAACTTCTAAAATCCAGGAACACATTTCTACATTTCAAAAATTGATGAGGAAAACTCAAGGTAAACTATGATGTATTGACAAGGTTTTCCAAGTGGTTTCATCGTCATACCTCAAGTATTTGATTCAAGATAAATGTTTGAATTTCAGTAACTCACTGTTTTGCATCACTATTAAAAAAATTCATTTAGTTTTTGGAAAAGAATTTGGGATTTTGAGTGGGTTTTAAAATAGATGCTCAAATCATGAACTTAAATAGTTGAGTAGATGAAGTAACCATCTAGAGCTATCTCTTAACAATTAAAACCTCAAGAACTTGGAAGAAGAAGAAGAAATCAAAATAGTAATGAGGTTGAGGGAGAGATGATGCAAATGACAAAGAAATCAAAATAGAAATGAGATGAGGGATAGATTATGCAAATGAAAATGAACCAAAATAGAAATGGGAGGTTGAGAAGAGATTATGCTAGAATGAAAAGAAATCAAACTAGAAATGGGGTTGAGAAGGGGAAATGCCAGTATGATAAAGAAAAATCAAAATAGAAATGGTATTAGGAAGGAAGAACAAATATATGATCTATGATTATCAATGGTGGAACCACAAGCATTCAACCTCTCATATATGTGTGTATGTGGGTGTAGATTGCTCTCTAACTTCTAGGAACTCATTGTAATGGTGAAATGGATTGAAGTAGTTGTAAAAATAAAATAAAAACTCACTTTTTTTTGGTTGGAAGTAGGCCTGGCAAACAAAGCCCGATTGGGCTAGCCCGCCCAAATGGGCCCAAAAATTTCCAGACTTGGGTTAGCTATTGATGTTGTCAATATCAAGATATAAAAAGTGTTCTTTACTTTTCAAAAGATTTGTAGTGTGAAAGCAAAGGTCGAACCCACAGGGATTGGTTAACTACAGCGACTTAATTTTAAAACCTAACTTTAGTTAATTATGAAAACGGATTTGATTTGGATTTAATTAAACTAATAACAATAAAAGTAAATCTAAACTATGTAAGCAATTAAAGTTGTTTTAATGAATATGTGAAGGAAACCTAGGATTGCAAATCCACCACTAGCTTCATAATAAGGAATATTTATGAGTTACTTTAGCTTATTAAGTTGGATGATAATGGGGAATTGTAGCTACAAGCCCAATTCCTCCGTCAAGAAGATAATCATGGTTCAAGCACCAACATAATCCATTTCGGTTAGCACGAATTATCCCACACTAAACTAGGGTTGTGATCTAATCCGTCTAATCTAGGCATGGACTATTCGGATACTTGATAGCATGAATCAATAAAGCACCATCACATGTAAACAATCTAAACAAGCACAGCAAGCTTAGATCATTGAGCACATCACAGTCAAAATAGATCTAAGACAAGAATAAACTTTGAAAGCAATGATTTAATCAATAGAAGTACGATTTATTTATAAAAATCCTCAAAACATGTGACTGTCATCCATACATAATAAAACTAAAATAAATACATAAAATACTCCCTATTACTCGACTAGGGCTTCATTGAAACCCTAGATCTTTGTCTAGGCTGCCATAGAAGTGATGGATGGCAAGTAGTTGATAGAGGAGGCCATGGAAACCCTTGGTCTTCTTCTTCTTCTCCTTGCTTCCCTCCCTTCAAGGGCTGAAAGTATGGTGTATATGGCTGTATATTATTGTGTGTATATAATTGCCAACAATGTCTAACCTTTAATTTGAAGTAAAATAGGGTATATATAGATTTACAACAAGTTTTGGAAGCTTTCCCAACCTGAAACGAACTGAAACTGATATAATTTACAGTCTGGACGTCATTCAGCAGTTTCTTTTGCACAGGAGTCTTCAGTATACTGAAATACGCAACTTTGCTTTTTACACATATCCCGCGAGCGGGTCGCGCGAGCCCGACATTTGGTACCTCGCACGCGCGGATCGCGCGAGCGATTTCTGGTTTTTTGCGCCCGCGGGTCGCGCGCGCGACTTGGCTTTTTCAGCTTCTTTAGCTCTGCTTTTTCACCCTGTTTAGCCTGATATACTTGATTTCTTCCAAAACTTGTCAGAAACTAGAAAACGAAGTAAAAGTATACAAAAACAAGATAAAATGGTCTAACAAATGCTCGTTAAGGCGTATAATTAGGATTAGTTCTCTCCCGATCAGCTATTTCTCTCATAGGCTGAAGTCGGGTTTAAGCTATTATTTTGATGGGTTAAGTTCAGGTAATATGCGGGTTTTGTTCGGGTTGGGTGAAAATTAGACAAGGTCACAAGGGTTCACTTTCCTCTCTCACATTCTCAACTCCCTCTCTCTCTCTCTCTCTCTCTCTCTCTCAAATGGTGCCCCTTCATAGCAGCGATGAAGAAGATGAACTTTGATGAAGAAGACTATCTGAGAAAACTTTAGTGATGAAGAAGATGAACTTGTCATCAACCTTCACAGCCTGCATGGAAACAAGTAACTCCTCTCTCTCTCACACACACACATTCAACAAATGGATGGGTTAACCTTCTGAAAAAGAACCCAGAAATTTTCAATCCCACCATCACTTTGATCCCCTCACGCTCTCTGCAGCTCTGTTCCAAAAATTTTCGATCTGGGATTTGTAAATTGAACCCAGGAAATTAGTGGGTCTTTGGCCCTTTTTAGTTTTGTATCTTCTCTTATACCCACCCATGAGACTTTAGATATATGTTAATCTTCCAAAAAAGAACTAAACCTAAGGTCTAGATTCTGTTCCCTCATTTCTGTATAATAGATCTGGATTTAGGTGATTGTGATTGCTTAAGTCTTGGAGCACATAATGTTTTATTTTCGATCTAGGTTTTGTAAATTGAACCCAGGAAATTAGTGGGTCTTTTGCCCTTTTTAGTTTTGTATCTTCTCTTATACCCACCCATGAGACTTTAGATATATGCTAATCTTCCGAAAAAGAACTAGACCTAAGGTCTAGATTCTGTTCCCTCATTTCTGTATAATAGATATGGATTAGGTGATTGTGATTGCTTAAATCTTGGAGCACATAATGTTTTATTTTTAATATAACATGTGCACTTTAAAAAATATATAGAAAAACAAGTTGGGTTCCTACCTAAACCATAATTCTACTTCAAAAGGCATATTGTATTGGCTGGTTGAAAATATATTCCTAAAGGCCAAAGAGTTTGCTAGTCAATAACATAGGAGTTGTCAGAGTTGCAAAGGCTCTGTGCTTATTTCTTATAGTTGCAATAACAAAAAGACAATGAATTTGATGTTGTTTATCTTATAATATTTCTCTCATTGGGTACTCTTCATTTTTAGTGAAGGCTGTTCTGTAATGAGAGTAAGTAGCTTCACAAACCTTTTGCCATGTGTGCTTTTTAATTGCCCTCTATAGATATGCATCAGAGTATTGATAAAACAAGGTATTATATTGTTCTCTCTAATCCCACTAGCAACTATAAATCATAACTATAGTTACATTATGGTGGGTAATCATAATTTTTCATAATAAAGACAACAAACAAAAATGATCACATCCAACATTGAATTTGTCCCCCTCTTTGTCCAATCTCATACCACTGCATCAACTTAAATCCCCATTTAACTTACCCCACATCACATGACCCTCTGCCCATGCTCTTGTAGTCTTGTGGGACCAAAAATGCCAAATTAAATTTGTGACAATTTGATCATTTCTCTCCACTTTTAATTTCTTTTTTACTTATTTGCTTTTAGATTGATCATTCACAATAAATTTTTAGTACATCACCTAAACGAGAAAAGACAAGTTAATGCACAACAATTTGACTTATGTTTCTCATTGTACCATCACTTTTATGGTTGGGAGAAATTATTCATTGAAATGGTAACACACATCATCATTCTGACGGTGTGGTATAACATATTAATCATATCTAATATGTACTCATAAATTATTTGAGCATCGATTCTATCACAGGGTAAATTTTCCTTGGTGGTAGGGGGGAAATTCTAATGTGAGATATAACATTCAAGAAAATTCAAATTGAGCTCATTGGTTCCAGTCTTCTAGACACACAAAGGTACTCTCTGTTGTTGCTATTCCTTTGTCTTATGTCTTTCATGGTAATCAATTGCTATTATGTAGAGGCTTTGTGATGTACTCTTTTTTTTTTGTAAGGTAAAAATTTTGTTTAGTTTGCTTTAGCTTTGTGATGTACTTGGGATTGACTGTACGGGACCAAATACGCAAATAAGAATGTAGAGGCTTTTCTTGAATGTTAAAATAACTAAATATTAAAGATTAAAGAACAATGAAATAGAATATATTTTCTTGAACGTTATCTCATTTCTATGCAAATCTTTAGATTCTTTACTAAGGAGGAAAATATTAAAGAACATGATGTGGAGCAAAGTTTAGCTACGAGTTCTAAACGATGCAAAAAGTTGGATCGGGAAACACATTTGGAAAAGGTATTCATTATACGTGAAAAGTTGTATTCACTTTTTGAAGAATATGTACAACATTCTACTTCTGTTACAAGTATCTCATTGGGAGGAGTTGGTAGTTCAAGAGGTAGTGAAGAGGACATAGGCGAAGGCGATGAATTTGATGTAAGACTTTGAAGGTGGGACCTAACCAATGTTGAAATTCTTTTGATTAGGTATAACAATACATGTTCACCATCTCTCTGTGTTCCTTTTAGTTTTATTTTTTTTAGCTAGTGGCTCATTTTTTTTAATGGTTCATTTACAGGTGCATTTTGTGCTTATAAACTGATAAAGGAGATTGGAAGAGATGAGAGTATTTAGCATAGTTGTGATATAATTTTATTTTTGTGAATTGATAGAGGAGATCGGTGTATTTAGACCGGATTTATTTTTTAGCATTTTCATTCTATCTATGGTCTGTAATATAATTATAGTAGGATTGTAATTTGGTTTATATTATAAACTCAAATAGTAGTAATGTGTATATGTGTGTGTGTGTGTGTGCGCGCGCATGTGTGTGTGCGCAAGTATTTTTTTATTGCCGGAGCAAAGAATGATTAGCTTAGTCATGAATTTTTTTTTGGAGCTTTTAAGCATAATAGATTCTATTGTGTTTAGCCCTGCAACACATGAATAATTGCTTCATGAAATCTTTGCTAACTTTAATAATTATTTTTTTCCTACCTAAATAGATTCGATCAAGTTAAAAGGTAGAGGGAAGAAAATAGGTGAAAAAGGGGAGGGGGAAAAAAATATAAAAGGCCAAAAGAAAAATTAAATTATACATATATAGCCAAAAAAAATAAATTGAATTTTTTTTTTTGGGGAACATTTTTTTTTTTTAAAAAAATTCTGAAAAAAATTTTATGAAAAAAAAAAATAGGTCATGGTTCATAACCCAACCCGACCCGCCGATAGACCTAGCCAGAATACAAATTAACCTGGCCTAGGCCCGGCCCGACCCGGACCCGCCCAAGCCCGAGCCCGCCCAAGCCCGCCCATTTTCCAAGCCTAGTTGGAAGTATAAAAAAACCTCTCTTTTCTTCTCTGTTTTTCTCTTTTTTCCTCTCTTCTTCTCTATTTCTTTCCCTAAGCTTCCACTAAACACCTTAAGCCCTCTTAAAATGGAAGCCAAAGGGTCTCTTTTATAGGCCAATGTGGGGAGGTATTTTGGTTTTGAAAAGTCTCTAATTGGTCCAAAATGTTCAGAATATCAAAACTATGCCGTTTTGTTTTTTGAAATTATAAATTAAAACCCAAAAATTAACCAAAAATAAAAAATAAAAAATCACTCAGAGTGCCACCGCGACACTTGGCCAACCTCCTGATTGACCATATTTTTTGGTTAGGCCCCCAAAAATGCCAAAATCTGCGAAACAGCTCTATTTCATCCAAAATTCACAGAAAATTCATACAAAATCCACATCGAGCTTGTGATATACCATTGGAATGGTATTGTGGTTTACTTTCCATAAAAATAGTTTGAAGTTGGGTAACCTGGGAATTTTTTGCGGTATTCGCGATAAAAGTCGATTTGATCAGTTTTCACATTCAGAATCTCATAACAAATTCGTTTTAAGTCCAGAAATTATGTGCGATATACCGTTTGAAAGATATTGACCCCTAGTATTTGATAAAATATTTCAACTTTGAAAAGGTTACTTTGACTTTTGGTCAAACTTGTAGTCAATTCAGTTAAACAGTGCATTTCCAAGAAATTCTATGAAGTTTTGGGAGCCTCTAGAGAGTGACGTTTTCGTTTGATTTTCTTTCAAAACATATTTTAAGACTTTTCACATGATTTAGAATGATTTCGGAGCTTTCGGGCGATTTTAGAAAATTTAGGTCAAACCGAGGTCAAATCTTGGTCAAATGGAAAGTTTCGGGACTTCGGGGAGCCTCTAGGAGCTGATATTTTCAAATGTTTCTCTTTTTAAAATACTTCTTTGTTTTTTTGATTGACATTGAATGATTTTTGAGCATCTGGGCCAATTATGAGAGTTTTGGGCTTTTAGGGGCATTTTGGTCATTTCTGCCAATTCTTTGTCTTCTTGAGAGTTAGAGGCAATTATGAAAATTTGATCTCTCTAATCTTCGAGGTTTGACTTGCTTGTGGCCTCCTAAATCTGGTAGCCGACAAAATGGAGTGTCTACATTTGCCCCTCTGGCATGAACTTGCGAGGCAATGCGTGTCACAAGTGAGTGTCATAGCCTTTAAGAGACAAGTCTTTTGGAGGCTAAAGATTTAGGATAAAAACAAGTGCATTTTGAAAATGTAAAAAAATGAAACCAATGTTGAGGCTAGTGCTGGTCGCACTCTGTGTGAGCGCTTACGTATGCCAAGGGGAATCAGACCAGGTCATAGATCGGGTATAAAGAAACAAATACATGCAAATACCCAAATATCAGGCGGATGCTATGAGGGGATGATGTGATGTTATGTTATGATATGCTAAAACAACACATGTCGTGCCTGATATTGTGTTCTAAAGTGCTTGTGGTCCTAGTATACTGTTCTTGTGTATTTACCACTCACAATAGGCTTGGTGATCTATGCTTCGCTATGACTAATAGACTTGTGAGGGATCTCGACCTAGAGGTCTTACCCAAGGAAAATCGTGGTGCTCGAGGCGATACTGCGGTGCTAAAAAGAGTGCTTATGGTATATTTTCCATTCCTAATGGGCTTTGATTTGTGTGTGTCGCGACCCATGGGCTATGTGTCATGCTATTTCCAATTTGCTGTGTTGGGTGAAGTGACCCTCTAGACATGACTCGTGCTCCTCCTAATCGTGATACTATGGGCTCGATGACTCTCAGATTCTCAACAGTGCTTTTCAAATTTCAATGATGATCCTCAATTTTCAACAGCACTCATGGTGCTCCTCAAATCTTTGACGGTACTTCTCAATGCTTTTTGATTCTCAATGGTGTTTTTCAAATCTTAATGACGCTCCCCAAATATTAATGATGCTTCTCCAATCTTCAACGATGCTCCTCAACATATCTGATGCTCCTCTACTCTTCAATAATGCTCCTCAACATATATGATGTTCCTCAATTCTTCAACAATGCTTCTTAACTCTTCTGATGTTCCTCTATGCTCCTCCACTCTTCAATGATGTTTCTTAACTCTTATAATGTTCCTTGATGCTCTGCCACTCTTTGACGATATTCCTCAACACATCTGGACTCTAGGCCCTAAAACACTCTAACAAAACATCTAATCAGTAACCTAGACTTTGAGCCCTAAAACACCTCAAAAACACATCTTATCAATACTCCTCATCAACACATCTGGACTTTGGGTCCTAAAACACCTCAACAACACATATCATCGACACACCTCATCAACACATCTGGACTCTGATTGGATCATGATCAATTTCTTGTTGTTGGCGATATTTCCTCCGATCAGCCACCTTGAGAAACAACTATCGGTTTGTAGTTTGCAACCACTTACGAGTTTATGCCACAAGGATGATTAGCACTATAATTAGGACACTTCTTATGTTTGGACCTTGACTAGTGCAGTAATGGTGTTTGGTACTTCTGCTTGTATCCACAGTTTTTATAATTGGGATTCACCTTCAACCCACATATTTGAGACTATCAGGGTGAATGGACTTGACAGGAATAACGATGACAAGGAACGTTGGGTTGGTTTGTATAAAACCTTGAGCTCTGATACACTTTATCAGATTATTGTTGACTTAAACAAAGAAAGATTCACTTGGACACAAAATTCTCAAATTGCCATGATCCAATGCACCTTCGTCCTAATGGATGTACCTCTTTACTTATATGTTCACTTCTTATCTATTCATGGTAGCACTATGTTGATAAATCTAATCTTTGAAAGCTTCTCCCTAAAGTTTAGCCAATTATTTGCTTATCCAAAGTGTGCTTCAAATTAGTGTCCTAGCTTTGAGAATAAAAGGTAGTTTGTTTCAAAAATTTTCAAAACAACTTGGTGACTTGAAAACTTGCCCTTGGTATGAAGAGATTCTTAGGGAAACAAAGTTTGCCCCTAGTTTGAAGTGTAGGAAGTGGAATTCATAGGCAAACAAGGTAGGTGACCAAAGTTTGCTCCTAGTTTAGACGATGGTTCATTGGAGGTTTTGGGCAAACGAGGTAGGTGACTAGAGTTTGCTCCTTGTATAAAGGGTAGATAGTCAAATTTAAACAAATGAGGTAGTCAAAGTTTGCCCCTAGTTTGAAAGGTGACTTCTGGCTTAGGGTAAGGACCACGACTTTTAATCTATCAAATGCTCATAACTTTTTCCTCGGTACTGGTAAAGTGAACTAGCAAGCTCTTTTATCTCTTTTGTTGTTGCTCACTTTGGATTTAGCTCTAATTTTTGCCTTGGTGTCCTTTTTGATTTTCAACCTAGCGAGCCATCCTTCTTTTCTTTTTTAAAAGTCTTCCTACGTACCCCTAAGCGGGGATCAGGTCCAACGTAGTTTGGACTAAGGCCTTAAAAGAAGGGGGGTTGAATATGATGGTGTCAACCGAACCGATGCGGTTGCCTACGTATCCCCGAGTGGGAATCAGGTTGAGCTTAGTTCAAGGCCAAGATCTTTGAAAAGGTCAAGGTATAAGAGTTTTTCAAGCCAATCGTCAAAGAAGTTCAAACTTGGTTCACTTGTGGTAGCCTTAAATAAGAGGATTCAGTTTTGATCTCCCTTTTTATTTATTTTTTACTTTTTTAAGTATGGATCCTTTTCACTTTCGCCTAGCTAGTCAATTTTGCTTTCACGTAGTTGATTCATGTGAGATCTTTTGATCATAATCTCAAAATTTCACAATGTGCGTGTCAGCTCCCAGAATTGTTTGTGGTTGTTCCGAACACATTGAAAGATGATCTAGGCATGTTCTTATGATGTACCTTGAAGCGTACAATTCTATCATTTGTATCATTAAAATTTTCTTTCTCTTTGTTTTTCTCCATCATTTGATTGGCTAGGGTCAGATTTTGGAAATCAAAACCTTTTCAACTCTAACTTTCATCTAGGTGCTCTTTTTGGGTTTTCAACGTAGCGAGTTTGTTTTTATTTTTTTTAAAGGGAGAAGAAACTCATTGAAATGTTTGGCTACCATCAAGGACTAAGTCTGGATTGCGGATAGATTCATATGGCTCATAATTGGATTGGGCTCAAGGCTTTAAAATGGTAGAAAAGGGTATTGGGCAAGCCCTAAGTAAGTTCTAAGTATGTCTTTTCATGATTGAGGCAAGACCATCTTTTAAATTCTTAAAGTAAGAGTATTCAATTCTCGGCTCTTCTTTGGTGTTAGCGTGAAATAGATTTTGATCTTTTCAGGATTCTTTTTTTATTGTTTGATGTAAAAATTTATTATCCATGGTAATTTGAAAAGCGACATTAGAGTTTAGTGATTCATGTACTTATGACTATACACATCAGGTTAAGTAAAATGAGATTTCATTAGCAAAAGAGTGGGATTACATTACAGACTCATAACAACTAGATGACAGACAGACTCGACCACAAGATTAAACTTGAAATAAACTCAAAACATAGAACAGACTCGACTAGACTCGACCTGGTCTCAAATGGAGTGTCATGGTGACTCACTTAATCTTTTTTTTCCGATAGAGCATCCTTATTTGTATTGCTAGAAAAAGTCCTAATGCTATCACTTTACTTGTATAGGTTCAACATTCATGGGCCCCAGCAAAGGGGATCATTTGAATAGATAAGCCAGGGGCTTTAGGTTCAATGAAACAGACATTCTGATTGACATAGGGTTGGATAGGTGATGGCTCAATGATTTTTTGATCGATGAGGTATTGGATATTATGGCTAAGATGCATGCAGCTGTCGGTGCATGGAGTGGGCCTTGGTAGGTTAATGATGGTCTGGGCTAGCCTACGAACAAGGCAATGAATTCGGGGAGGTACAAAAGTGTCCTTACCCGGGACTACGATTTTTTGCAAATAGAAGTAAAAGCCCAAATTAGCAGAGGCGCAAAATACTTTTCATGGACACTTAGTGGGGAGAGATGATCAGAATTTTGTAGAATTTATCGATTTGAGCCGATGACGATTATAGTAAGTATACAACTTTTATATAATGATTGAGATGGGTGAGGATGATGACACATATGCATTTGATGCGTACAGACTCACACACGTGAGACTGACAAGATGTACGTGCATGTAGACTGATAGGAATGGCGTATACATGTGAGACAAGCATGCGGATGCAACCCCTAAACTAGATGGTGCCCCTATTTCTAACACGTAGCAGTTAAGCAAATAAGGTCCTAGCTATACAGAGTGTGCTAACTTTTCTTTTGAAGATGATCACCATCATGGGAAGGGTGAGAAAGACAGGTTTGTTCTTTGAGGAATGAGAATCTGTAAAATTTTAAAAATAGAGATTTTTGAGAAATCTGGGTAAATTTTTGTAGTTTTTCTAGGACAGGGATTTTTAGAAAATCTGACTGAATTTTGGAAGAGTTTCTGGGAAACAAGGATTTTTCAGAAATCTGGTGGATTTTGGTAGAGTTTTTGGGAAACAAGGATTTCTAGGAAATCTGGGTGAACTTTTGTAGAGTTTCTAGGGAAACAAGTATATTTGGGTGAGTTTCTGGGAAACGGAAATTTCTGAGAAGCTTGGGTAGATTTTGGCAGAGGTTCGGGAGGAACAAGTATTTTTGGGAAATTCTAGGTAAATTTTGGCAGAGTTTCTGGGGAATAGAGATCTTTAGTGGAGTTTCAGGGAATCATGTGAAATTTAGCAGACTCTTATGGAAGCAAGGATTTTTGAGAGATTTTGGCAGGAGTTCGAGGGAAACATGAATTTCTGGAAATTTGGGTGAAATAAGGATACTTGGGGAGTTCGAACAGGGTTTCTGGGAGAAGCAAGAATATCTGGGTGATTCGGACAGAGTTTTTGGGAAAAACAAGTATATCGGAGTTTCTGGGAGAAATTGAGATTTTTTGGGTAATCTGGGGAGAAACAGGGATTTCTAGGAAATTTGGGCAGAGTTTCTGGGAGAAACTGGAATTTCTGGGAAATCTGTGTAAATTGGACAGAGTTTCTGGGAGAAACTTGGATATCCGGATGAGTTAGACAAAGTTTTGGGAGAAACAGGGATATATGATGGGAGCAGGTGATGATGGTGATCATACTATCTAGCAAGTTTTCATACTCTTATGTCTTTGGACTAACAAACAAGGTTTGCGGTGTATATCTTTATGAACATAGAGCATACATCCTTATCATGGTTCCTAGGCAGGTTGACTCAATGTGATCACATGTGAGTGATTGCCTTAGGAATCATAAGAAGGAGGTTCTTTCTTATGCCACATAAGCATCTACACTGCTTAGGTTATCCCGTCAGGGCTTACAACAGTTATATCACGTTGTCCTATCTGAAAAGATAAATCAACAGTCCTATGAAAGGTTCTACAGGAATCTATATGCAAAGGCTGGGTTTAGTCAAAGAGAGTTCGTTGACGAGAGTTCCAATATACCGTCAGAGAGACAATACGAAAGTTAATGCTCTTTTTGATATACCTCGGAAGGTACAATACCAACGATGACTTTTGCCCTGACACAGCAAGACCTGAACAATGTCAATGCCATATTTCAGACACAGTCGGAGGGAGGAAATGCAAAAGTGCAATGCAGTAAATCAGACACAGTAAAAAGATGATTTTAAGGATGCTTCTTATAAGTCAAACTTTTGTATTATTTTGTTTTGAAATAAAAATCCCCAACAAAGTCGCCAGATTGTGGACATGCGGCCTCTGGGGGTCCACCCCCTTCGGGATTTCGGAAGTGATTTTCCTTTAAAACATTTGAAGAAAGAAAGTCAGTGAAAACAGATACAGAGTCGCCAATTGATCTTTAGGGAACCAAGAAACCCAATTTTGAATTACCCAAATGGATAAAAGGCACCGGCACTTTATAACCAAAGAACATGGCTCGTAGTTTTTGTACGAGAGAAGAAGGAGCCTATGTCACAAATAAAACACCCTCAACTCGTAACGTCTCTCGACGGGCCTCGATTAGCATCCAAATAATTATCTTATACTACATTTGGTTCGACAGTTAATATTATTGTCACACCCCGATTTTTGGACAACCAAATATTTAATCCAGAGCATGTATCCAGACTAATATTCAATTCCCAAAACACCGAGAGTGACACCCTCACACATACTAATAGAAAATTTATAGAAAACAGTATTTAATACTCCTTAAATAAGGACATGTGATCTTGTGTTTAAAGAAAAACTCTTTATTATTAAACATGTATTCCCAAACATCCATTTCATTGTAAAAGAAATAAAGTTCCATTATAAATATTATATCACTTTTCAATTTTAAAAAAAAAATATCATTTTCATAAATAAAATGTTCACGTACAAAGTTCAGCGGAAAAAAAATATAAATAAGAATAAAATCTATACATCCATTGGTCAGAGTAACTAAAACGTTCCCAGTACCCAATATACAATACATGCTACAATAATCCAAATACGGCCCACAATGCCAGAAAATAAAATACAATCAAGTACAACAAAAATAAGTACAACTCCAATAATAAACAACACAATGACCATCTCTTCACCCAAACAGAAGCTCCAACGAAAATCTCCAAAAACTAAACCTGCACAAATACATTCGACTACGTTTCATATAGAAACGCCCCCGAATGTATAACACACTCGGGTCAGTCACATGACTGGTATGAGTTAAACAAAACAACAAGTCTTAGGGATCCAATTTGAACCCGTAGACAACAAATTACACTACAATACTCTTGGGTCAAGACAGGTAGTTCCACACACATATCTGGACAATAGAGTAGTTTCCATTTATGTGGTGGCAAGTAGTTTCTTGCCCAAAATCCAAAGTTACTACGAGTTTCATACTTACCCATTACTTATGGTGAGCCAAACCTGTAATACGTTAGTGGGCCCACCATCCTGCAAATTGAATGATCATAAACCAAGCAAACAATTCCGTACATAAGTCGTCCACATTACAACTTAAATGTCACATTCATTATTCCAAACTTGTCAGTCTTATGAAATACTCCATTGTCATTATTTATTAGCCTTTAATTTATCTTTGTGTGCCCTAGGTTCACCACTTGGCCACCCTCCATGGTACACCCACACATATATCCCATGTGTGCCCGGACATACTACTAACATCCACTCTAGTGCTAGTTTGGTTGGGGTATCAACCAAACCAGGTATACACACAGAAGGCCAGTCAATATGCCTAGACGTCTAACAAATAAGCCGGGCATAAGGCTTAGGCCAGCTTGATCACGAAGCCACTGGCAAAAGGGTACACTCAGCAAGTCGAGCTACCAAAAAAAACATATCACAACAACGGGAGCGGTGAACACTAAAGAACTATGTTGCAATTATCACTTATCGTTCGTATTATCCCAATAATTGTAAATTTCACGTTTATCAAATAGTTCCGTCTTATCATCAAATCACATCTCTAACTTTTAGATGTATTCCAATTTTTTACAATAAAGGGTTTTATCAATTAACCCATAACAATCTTCCCTCAATAATTTCCAATCAAATTACAAGATCCCCAAATATACTATTCAGCATATCAAATTTACTCCTTTTTTATCAAAATGATCACACAATAAGGTTAGTTATTTCAGGTACAATAATCTCAACCCAACATTCAATATTAGCATACATAAAGCACATAATAAGAAATCATATTCTCCAATTTGCACGTTGAACTATATTGAAAACTGCTACTGTAATCTTAAATTTCTGCCCAAACGGTGCAGAATCAGGAAAAACTTAAAACACGAAAAGTGTGCAGAATCACGTTTTACATAAAACTCGCGGATAGAATGTTCAAATTCAAAGCCACGATTTTCTAATAATTTTCTAAAGTTTCTGCGACTATGTGAATTACACATAAAACGAATTTCACCTATATTTTCTAACAAACATGAATATTTCACCTATAGTTTTGATCAAACTAACGATTCACCTAACCCTTTCGAATACCCTAATGTCATGATCGCAAAGTCACACGAAGGGAAATAATGTATCTAAATTACTTCAACAATAGTAACGTGTATCGATCCATTACAAAGATTTGACCCTAACCATTAAATTTAACATGCACTAATTTACTCCCATACACATACATATATATACATACGTGTATATATATATACTCGAATACACAAAGTTTAACTCACCTAGTTCAATCCAAACTTGACAACTACGAATGCTCCGCGATTCCCCACGTGACCACGAACCCGGAATCCTTCTCCTTTCTCCTCCCTTTTCTTCTTCTTCTTCTTGTTCTCCCTCTCTCTCTCTTTCTCTCTCTCTCTCTCTCTCTCTCTCTCTCTCTCTCTCTCACACACACACACACACACACACACAACACACGTCTGTTCTCTCTTTTGGGTGGCTAGGGTTTTTAACATAAGTAGATATATACACTACACACACAACACATGTCAAATAAACACACATAAATATATATAAATCCCGTTTTTCTTTTTGTGGACTCACAAAAGAGACCTATATGAGCCCAGAATGCATTACAAAGTATTAAAATGAGTAGACCAATGGGTACCCATGACCCCGGTACTAAGTTTTAATGTTAATTACATTATTTAACACATTCGTGGGCCTGTAAACACTATATAACAAAAATACATATCAACCCTTCATTTTATTTTTTAACAAATATAAATTAATAAAATATAACTCTCAAACTAAACGCGTTCACTCATGATTTAATTTATATGTCCACCAAACACTTAAAATTTTCCAAACACATGTCTTACATAGGCACACTCATATAATATTGCTAACTGAAAATAATAATTAAAATGATTATTTACATAGAAATTTTAGGGTTGTTACATTCTACCCTCCAAAAAAAAATTTCGTCCCGAAATTTGGAACAAACACTGGTAACACATGCAACAAACAAGACTAAAGTTAAACACATAAATTCATACATAGCACTGATCAACTTTAACTCTTGACTCTACGAGACGTGGTACTTCGAGCGAATAATCCAAACAAGGAAACCCTCATATATATACCTTTATCTTGTATAGTCAATTGTCAAACGTTACAGATAATCCAAAACATAATTATTGATGCAAAACATGTGAATACAAACTATGCATGCAACATGCTCGCAGTTAATCAAGAATTCTTACTGTATGCCCATGTTTACCTCTTACCATGTCCCCCATTACACCTCCTCAGGATACGCATACTTATTATTCAAACATGCCGCTTCAAGAATATACATAACTCTGCATTGGAAATAAGACTGCGAAGATAATAATGCGGTCGGAAATAAACCAACACGTGCTCAGATTCGTCATAGTTGTAGAAAATAGAATCCCGTTGATCCGATAGATGCTCCAGAATATAATAGAAAGCCCGAATAAAGATACAAGAATTATGATCCATGCCAAAATACTTGTTGATAAATACAGCTCCATGATAAGAAATCCGAGATAACCAAATTATAGAACACATATGAGAATACCAGTCGATAATAAGAGAAATAACATATAAGATTTTTCTCGATAATAATAAATTTTCGATACTCCAATAAATTAATAATCTCCCGAATAATATGCTTGTAGATACTAGATAATGCTGAAGGCCGGCTAATAACAATAGAAATCCACTGGGCAGGAGCTCCTCTGTTGATCATCCTCCAACTCTTTTCTACTACCCGTCATACCAACAATATGTATGCATGCACTATTATACAACTCATAATATAACAAATGATTTCAACAAATTAACATGTAATGAGAGGCTCGGAAAGTTATGTAATTAATTGATTGAAAACAATTAATTAACATATAAACAACACATGGATAACACATAAGTACACATAACCCGAAACTCAAATAAATCCGTGACCTATAGCTCTGACCCGCTACCACAATACCGAGGATCCCCTAGACTCCTCCCAATCTAAGGCAACCAAAAGCTCTGACAAGCCCATAAACCACGATCTGAGAATCACTTAGACTCGCTAAGCTAACCTTAAGCTCTGATACC